>OX123188.2:75721803-76414381 GCA_944739405.2 Euclidia mi
GAAGTTCAGCATTTATCTTGGTCCAATCTGAGGCGATATCTTGAGGAATGGGTTGGTCCCATCCTAGGTCTGATTTCCAGGATTCTTGGAACAAAATCTTGAGTTTTATTGTGACTGGTGATAGCCAGCCTAAGGGGTCAAAGATCTTAGATATATTAGACAGGAATTTTCTTTTAGTAGGGATTGTTTCAGAGGTAAAATCAAAGGGTTGAAAGAAAAAGATGTCACTTGTGGGGTCCCAGCGAAGCCCTAATGTTTTTGTAGACTCCGGCTGTTTAAAATCAAAATCTTGACTTTTAGAATCATTGTGGTTATCCGAGATTTCAGGTAAGTTAGAACGCCACTTTCTGAGATTAAGTCCACCTGACTTAAGAAGATTTATCATCTCTGCCTTGAGCTGCCTCGCAGCAACCTCCGAGTGACAGCCATGGATCAAATCATCCATATAAAAGGAATTCTCTAAGATTTGAGTTGCACAGCTGTCGGGATAGAACGGTTTTTCATCTTGAGCTAGTTGCCTTAGTGTCATCATGGCCAAAAAGGGTGCAGCTTTAGTGCCATAAGTGACGGTGGCTAGCTGGAATTCTTGTAGAGGTTGAGATTGATGACTTCTCCAAATAATTTTGTGGAACTTTTGGTGATCAGGATGTAGCCAAATATTTCGAAACATTTTCTCAATATCTGCCGTGAAAGCGTATCGAAACTGCCTCCACTTTAGGATAAGGGTTTGAAGGTCTTGTTGTAAGTTCGGCCCTCTGCACATAAGATCGTTGAGACTGTATCCGCTAGAAGTTTTTGCAGAGGCGTTAAAAACAACACGTAGTTTCGTAGTCGATGACTCAGCTCGCTGAACACAATGGTGCGACAGGTAACAGTTCGTTTTTACGTCAGTATGTGACGTAACGGGGATCATATGACCGAGCTCAATGTACTCCGATATAAACAATTTATAGTCACGTGCCAAATCGGGTTGCTTTTTCAACTTCTTCTCTATTTGAAAAAATTGTGCCATAGATTTTGTTCTAGACTCGCCTAATTTAGCCTCAAAATTTTCTTTAAAAGGTAGTTTGACAACGTAGCTGCCATCCTCACGTCTAGAGGTTGTAGATTGAAACAAGTCAATGCATTTTTGGTCTTCTTCGGATATTGCTAGGGGTTCGTGAATATCCTCCATCTCCCAAAACTGCTGAATATCTTCGATGTTATTCAAAACGACATTGCACTGGAAGGTCTGGCAATTACCGCTAAGGATCCATCCCAGCTGAGTTTGCTGAGCGATGGGTAACTTTCCTCCCGGGCGGCAAATACCATCCATTAAGATAGCGGAGTAAATGTCAGCACCAAATAGGATGTCAATAGGCTTGCTTTTGTAAAATTCGGGATCAGCTAACTTAATTTGATTTAGGGCAGGCCATTCCGGCTTAGGTAAATTATAACTAGGTAGATTGTTAACAAGCCTGTTCATAATAAATACATCCGTTTCGAATGTAAAATCAGTTATTAACGAGCAACATCTAATGTGCATCATGCCTTTACAACTATTTTCTTTATTACCAATTCCAGAGATATAACCGTTACATTTCTGTCGAGGTAACTTCAACAACTGAGCTGCGCTTTCTCTTATGATTGAGGTTTGAGAGCCTTGGTCTAAAAGGACTCTCATCCTGTGGGATGATCCGTCAGCCGCTTGTACGTTGACGATCGCAGTAGCAAGCAAAATTTGCGAAGGATGATTTTGTAGGGACGCGACAGTGTTACTTTCTTGTTGCTGGGATGAACATTTCGTAACGACGTTAGCATTCGACCCAGATCGAGATGCATCCGAAGCCGTCATTCTTGATACAAAAGATTCATGTAACAGAGTGTTATGATCTTTGTTGCATTCCTTGCACTTTACCTCAGACAGACATTTTTTACCTTCATGATAATGTAGACAGTTGACACAAAGGTTCAAATTAGCAACTGCATTTCTTCGTGCATAAGGTTGCATTTTCAATAATTTTTGGCACGTATGAATACGGTGATCATTCGTATTACAAATTGGACACAGCTTGCGTTTTTCGTGACCGATGTTATTGGACTTTGACGATTGCGAAATGACCTGATTTGTAGAATACGTACCTTTGTGCATGTTATAATTACGTTTAAATTTATTATTAGAATATTTAGAAGATGAAGATTGATTTTGAATATTATTATCACGGGATGAAGATGCTTTCTGCATAGAATTTTCTACTTTCTTACGCGAAGATTCCAGCGTCATAAACTTCGTTTCTAAGAAACGGAGAAAATCATCCAACACGGGCAGGTCTCTCGGAGATTTTAGAGATTGAAGATAATCGTCAAAGGTGTCTGGGTCAAGTTTTTGAGATAATATACATACGAGGAAGGGGTCCCACGAGGAAACATCGACTCCTAGGTTTTTGATGGCATTTACGCTCTCGTATGTAGTATCATGGATGCGTTTCAGATGATTAGATGATTGTTGTTGATTTACAGGGATATTCATGAGATTATTGAAGTGAGATGTAAAGATCACTCGCTTATTGTCGTAGCGATGGTTGAGGATATTCCAACAAACATGATAATTATCAGAGCTAATGGGAAGATGCTGAATCAATTTCTCGGGCTCGCCTCTAATCTTACTTTTAAGGAACTGCATTTTTTGCGCATTTGATAAAGATGGATTGTTATGCACCGTCTCCGTAAAAAGATCCTTAAACGAAACCCATTTATTATAATTTCCGTCAAAGGTGGCAATCTCAATTTTAGGGGTAGACTTTTCAATATGAGCAACGGACCACATCTTCTTATTAATATCTCTCTTAATCTTATTATAATGTTTCTCGTAGTGAGTAAATTGCTCTTCGTACTGACTGTTTGAACCACCTAATTCATTGTCTAGTTTCCAATGTAAGGAATCTATAGCAGTCCAACGTACTTCTAACGTCTTTAAGATGTCTTCAAACTCCCACTTTTCCGAAACAAGATCGAGGTCGATTTTTGACGTAGTTCTCAAAAACGCCTTGAAGTTGGTAGCTTGTTGCCTAAAGAGATCATCGGATTTGGTTGAGGTCGAGGTTTCACTAATCGTGACGTTCTGAGATGAGAGGGTTGGGGTTTGAGACTTAGAAGGTGCTACAAAAGTAGGAGGTTTCAACTCAGTAGGGGTATGCGGCCTACTAGGCTTGTAGTTTTCGATAGCAGTTTTAATATTACTATACTTCTGCTTAAGCAAATCGTATTGATTTGTACTAAAATACGAATGGGATTGATCACCAAAAGATAAAAGATTCATGTGATTGTTGTGAAACTCTGTAAAGTATTGTTCTAGAGTATCCAATCTACGACGTAAATAGTCTGACGTCTTTCTATCCGCTGCATCTTTCTTGAAGTTAGCGTAGAGCCTATCTACGGCTTCAATGAGTTGCTGTTGAGTAGCTAAAATGTCTTCCATTTTCGCCATTATTAAGATTATAAAAGAGACCTTACTTGAGATATAAGACTCCTCCGGGATAACAGGTGATGCAGCTACTTTCTTCTTACCAGGGCTGCCAGAATATACGTAGGGTAACCTTGTGTTTCTGGGATAACGCGAAGCAAGCACGAGGTGAGGTGATGTGGTGCTCTGTCTTGCGCCGGGGTCAGATGATACGACAGTGGCACCTTTCCGGGATGCCGCGGTCAATTAGGATCAACGAGATGTGAACTAAGTACACACACGCGGTTACACGTACACGAACTGTAGTCCAAAGTGCGGTTCTTACGTTTCGCGAGACACGTACCTACACAGCACAGTTTATAAGCACACGCGTAAGGGTCCCGACGCAACGCAACCTTGTCGAAGGACCAATGTTTCTGGATGGGGTTGAGATAAAGATAAACTAGGATAAAAGATTAAAAGATAACTGTATTTTAGTACTATAAAAAAGGTGAATTAAAACTAATAGGATGAGAATGAGTCGCGCTCGGTATGATGACAAATTGCGTACTAAATTAATATACTAGGTAATAAATGATCGAGCGGTTCCTCGCGTTTGCGCAAGTATGCTGACTCGACTTTATACCTGACCTATTGTACGGTGATTGACCCGTACAATGAGCTTGCCAAGCGCGAAATTGAGTGGCATTTTAATGCCCCAGCTTGGCCAAGCGCAGGCGGTCTGTGGGAATCCGCCGTCAAATCGATGAAGCATCACCTACGAAGAGTATTAGGTGATCAGAAACTCACATATGAAGAATTTTCCACTCTCCTAGCTAAAATAGAGGCATGTCTAAACTCAAGGCCATTATGCCCACTCACTGAAGAACCGGACGAGTTTTACGAGGGTCAAACTGAAAGTTCCTAGAACTGCAGGCTTAGCCAAAACTCGAACGTATCTTTTCCATCGCCTTTCTCCGATTTCAAACGCAAACGCGTTTGCAATCGAAGAAAACGCAAAATGGGTAGCCAACACCACGCGTTAGTGTCACACGCACATTCTGCGACACAACACGGTTATTAGTATATGCCTTGCGTTGTTTGAAGCGTCAAGCGCGTCAAATATCAAAGTAATGTAAATATTTATGCGAGTGGAAACAAAAGTTCGAACCAGAAGATTTGTTTATTTGTTTTAAGTTATATGTAATAATATATAATCTTAAACATTTAGAGTTTTTTAAAGTTTAAATATTATTTATTACTTAAAAACTGACGCTCTAAGGAATTTGAAACAGAAACAATGACGTAAGTCGGGATAAGCAACTTACTTGGAGAACACTTAAGTGGCCCCTTGCTGTATAAATGGGCCCTTTATGAGTCTGAAATAGTTAAACAATGTTTTAGGCATAGTGATTTAGCGAGGCCCTAACAAGGAGATCAAGGCCGAGTACAGGCTGACCGTCAGTAGCATTCTTTTTTGCGTTTTCTGCAGGGTTCTATCAGTCGATAGTTATTCGTACACAATCGACGCGAATAGCGTTAGTTTTGGCCGAAATTGGCAACTTGGCTACCATTTTGCGGTTGACATCGCAGAAACGTTGAGTTTATTCTATCGATGCGAATGCTTTTTATGCGTTGTGTATTTGGCTACGAATTTTCTATTTGTTTGATTAGATCACGTGACTTTTCGTTCACTCCATACATTTTTTTGCGTTAACGATTGCAGAAAGACGTCTTGACTAAGCCTGCTGGCCACTTATAAACAATATAATAAAAAAAAATATTCTAAAATTTGAAAATAGAACTCTTTGCCAATATTACTGAGTATATATTTCATTCATTTGTCATTTGTTTTACGATTTGGCGGCAAATTGAAAATTGTCTGTGTCACGTCAACATGAATTTAACATGAGAAAATTTTCGTGCAATGATTTTTTATGACTTTCGATGTCATTTAAGTCAACAAGAAAGTTATGATAGACTACGATTGGCCTTTCACGATGAAGCCCCATCTCGTGCAACTGTTTACAACTGGTTTAATGAGTTTAAACGTGGTCGCACTAATCTCACTGATGATGTACGTGAGGGACGGCCTTCTACGGCGACGACTGAAAATAACATCTGTGTTGTGCGGCGTATGATAGAGACTGACAAATGAGTGACCTATCAGCAGATTCGGACAAGCTTAGGCATCGGTATAAGTCAAGTGCACAAAATCCTCCACGAACATTTAGCGGTCAGGAAGCTTTGCGCCCGGTGGATACCTCATAATTTGACTAAGGCTCAAAAACTCCATCGTGTGGATTGGTGCCGTAAAATGATTGAAAGATTTAACGGAGGTGACTCAAATGCTGTGTTCGACATACTAACAGGTGACGAAAGCTGGATTTACTGTTATGATCCTGAAACCAAAAGACAATCTGCTCAGTGGGTGTTTCCTTTCGAGGAGTTGCCAACTAAAGTGAAGAGAGATCGAAGTGCGGGAAAAAAAATGGTGGCCTCGTTCTTTGGAAGGATAGGTCATTTCGCAACAATTGTGTTAGAGGATCAAAAAACAGTTTCTGCAGAAAGGTACACTACCAATTGTTTGCCACTTGTCTTAGAAAAAGTTCGAGAGAAACGACGTCGCAATAGGATCCTCCTTCACCACGACAACGCCTCGTCGCACACCGCCAAGCGAACGATCGACTATTTGGCGACATCAAACGTTGAATTACTGGGTCACCCGCCGTATAGCCCCGACCTCGCGCCTTGTGATTTTTATTTATTTCCAAAAATTAAAGAAAAACTTAAAGGAAAGCGGTTTATGAATGCTGAAGAAGCGGTGGCTGCGTATCGCGATGCCATTGAAGAGACCCCTAAGGACGAGTGGGCAAAGTGCTTTTCCCAGTGGTTCCATCGCATGCAGCGGTGTATTGACGTCAATGGACAATATTTTGAAAAGATATAATAAAACTAATAACTGGCTAATGTAATCAGTTTTTGATTTTCTAAGAACTTTCAGTTTGACCCTCGTATAACTGTCTTACCCCGGGGCATTTTCTAACAGGAAGCCCTACATTATCATTGCCGCTGTCAGATTACACAGATACAACTAACCTTGACTTACGCCGTAGATGGCAACTGATGGAGCACATGTTTCACCAGTACTTACTGGAAAAACTGGTCCAACGAATACCTAAGTACACTACAAACTCGCAGCAAATGGAACCTACCAACGAAAAATATCAAGGAAGGCGACGTGGTGCTGGTGAAAGACAATAATCTGCCTCCAGGAAAGTGGGCCTTGGGACGAGTTTTGGAGACACACCCTGGAGCTGATGGCCACGTTCGGGTCACAACTATCAAAACTCAAGCGGGGATCATGAAGCGCCCAGTTGTTAAGCTGTCTCCACTACCCATGGACTCCGAACTTCGAGAGGATGAAAATCATATAAATTCTCATAAAGAAAATAAACATAAGCAGCGGCCAAAGACAAAGTTGTCATTCAAGTCATTAGTTCTCACCGCTATGACTTTGTTTACATTAGTATTAAGTTCATACGGCGCTATTGTCGGCGCGCGCAACACACCTGGCGCTCGGATAACGAGCTTAGAACACGAGCGGCCTGTTTACTACGACGCTATCGGCAAAGGGCAGACTGTACATGACGAATGGACTTTACTAATGTATTACAACCTTACTACCTACTGGCAAGGCGCTCAACGTATCAAAACATACTTTGATAATTTGAAGAATGTTTGCTATCAAACGAAGTTACAAAACTGCATGGCGACTATAGAACATCTTGACCATGAGATGGAACTACTCACTTATTACAATTCTATACTGATACATCCTCACAAACACCTACAGCAGTAGCAACAGAAAGAAACGAGGTTTGATTGACGGAGTCGGTTACCTGGCTAATAGCTTATTTGGAATACTGGATCAAAATTTCGCTGATAAATATGAAAAGGACATCGACTCACTCCGAGACGACGAAAAATACATGTTAGACATAATTAAAAACCAAACTACTATCATGGAGCTTCAAAATGAAGTCTTAAGGAAAAGTGAAAACAATATTCGACGTCAGTTTGATCTCATGGACAGTTTTATTAACCAAACCAACAAGAATATAGCATCCATCGAGTCAGAAATGGAAATAATTTCGGCTTCAACTTACATCAACTCCGCTTTGTTAACAGCATATCTATTGATTAACAGCCTTAGAACATTCCAAGAAATGCTGTTTAATACACTAACCAACGTGTATCAAGGTCACATTGATGTGCATTTGATCACTCCACTTCATTTGATACAACAACTGAGTGAAATATCTGGAAGTCTACCCAAAACAGTTTCCTTACCTGTAGAAAACTACAAAGAAAATATCAAGGATATGTACAAACTGATCAATGTGAAGGCGCGAGTCACAGAGAACTACTTTCTGTTTGAATTCCATATCCCGCTCGTGTCTAACGAAGATTTTACACTATACCGAGCTATACCGTTACCGGTTAAGTCAAATCAAGGAGCTACATAGGTATATACAAATATCGTCGAAGTACATCGCTGTCAGCCTGAAGAAAAACATTTATATCTCTATGTCCGAAGATGAATTCAAGCAGTGTACGCAGCAAAAGGAAAACGTATTTCTTTGTAATAAGAACTTGCCGTCATATGGTCTACATAGTAACAGCGCATTGTATATATTAGAAATCTGTACTCATGTGAAAAAATATTCAAAAGAACTTATTGGTGCACGTAATAATTCAATTTTAGGTAAACGAGACCCCACGCGGCTTTTAATGCCTGCCTGTAAATCTGCATTGTTCCATAAAAATTGTTATGTAATGTGCATAAAGGTATTTAATAAGGTACCCAAAGCAATTCGAGAGCTTCCGTTAATGAAAATGAAAAAGCCATTAAGAAACTGGTTAATTCAACATTCATTCTATACAATTACAGAATTCTTTGAGCTTAAAGGTTGACGTAATAATTCTGCATTCTATTCTATGACTTTGACATAATTACTTTATCTAATTTTCTGACATTTTGTACCTAATATAATATTTTGACAATACATATATAATTATAATTTTATGCACGAATTACTATTATTAAAATGTTAATAATATAATGCATTATGTACTTATATGTTAAGGCACGAAAACTTATTATCTACTGATTATTTTATAATATATTTTGCATGCCTATAAGGTAAAATGTATCGAAACTATATTACTGTAACACCCGAATCTGTACCACATTTTCTGCAAATAAATAGGATCATTTCGCCTGTTCGCGTCCATTTAGTGCAGTTGGCAAGTTTGAAGGAGAAAATAAAAATGTTCCAGCAAATTAATTCAATGAAAAATGTATGTAATGCGTTCATTATATAGTCTATTTTAATAATAACTTTCAGTTTTGTTCGAAACTTGTTATGTTTTTTTTTTTAAATTGACAAACTTCAAAATATGGCATTTTACCCAGTTTGCGTCCAAAAAATCCTAATTGCGTCCACCTGTGGACCAGTTCGCGTCCACCAGCTTAGTCTTAACAATATCAGCCTTATAGTCCTTCATATAAGGGTGATATTGTTAAGATAATCTAAAGAAAGATTGGCTTTTAACATTTTCTACATTTAAGATTAAAGTTATAAAAAGTCTACATTATTATCATTATTAAATCACTTTATAGAAACTATAAATAACTATTTATTATTCTCAACATTGATGGAACTTAAAATCGAAGATAAAAAAATAACGATAGGTACATGTTGTCCAATATTGTGGTCTTCGGAATAGCATAATTTTTACATAATTATGTACATATTTGTCTTATCGATTTCTTCTTCTCACGAATATCACAAAACGCTTTCTTTATTTAAACATCTTTTGTATTTTTTTTCCTTCTTCTTTCTTGTCTCCTAAGAACTCATCTTGAATAGAAAAAATATGGAATTAAAGAAATTAAATGTAATATTCCATTTTAAACTCAGTCTTAATCAAAAATGCACTTTAAATTATAAAAAAAATATATATAGAATTTATTTATGCGATCATTTCTATTTCATGAAAATATGGACGCAATTTGCTATAATATTATCCCTTGCAGGTATAGTTTGCGTCCACTTGTGGTCGATTATTATATCAATTGTATCTTTTATTACAATCATAATAATGTGGACGCAAATTGGTCATTACAATTGCATACTATTAATGTTAAAATAAACAAAATCCTAATTTCTCTCTCATATTTTAATCACATAAAAATAAACAACTAAAGAAATCATAAATAGACGAGTTCGCATCCATTGTGGACGCAAAGTGGAAGTTTTATAAATTCGGTGTCGTAATTCGCGTCCACCTTATTTTAATTGTTAACTATAAAAAAAACAAGCTAATTCATATTTCATACTATTCGTCTTTTCATTATTAATGTCTAGAAACAGCTATGTATCCTAAAATTCACATAAAACAATAAAAAAATTACCGTCAAACACGCCGCTGCACACTATTTTTTTATTTATATCCCGCGCATCTGCACTCTTTTGTTGAACAACCGAGATTAACTAATTTTTTTAAACAGGATAGGCTGTTCGCACGGAACTTTTGTCTATTTGTGCGTGTCTCTTATACGTCGAGGTATTGGCGATACTGACTTTTCATTTTATTAGTGTGTTAGTATACTTATTTCCGAGCATTTTTAAAGGGAGGTCCGCAAAATGGACGCGAATAGGGGGGTGGACGCGAACAGGCGAAATGACCCTTCATTTCATTTCATTTCATTTCACCGTGTGAAGCAAAGTTGCTGTCGCATCGCACAAGTCCGCCGTGTGATATACTAACTGCGCCATGTAAACAAGAATGGATTGAGTTATACACACCGAATAGCTGGCTAAAACAACATGCTGCGCTACTTGTACATTGCGTAGGTATAATTTGTAACAATGACGTCACTTCGCACGTCATAACGTCCTCAAGCATAGTGACTATAATGCCGGGATGTGTATTACAATCTCAAGATTTGACTATTTACGCACACCGTCAGTACAATAGCCATATGAAGATGGACTTTGAGCTATCAGTTCCAGCTTTAGATGCGTCTATAAACAACATAGTGAACTTGTCATATCGCTATGCACCCAATGACCTGCTCTCCAAGGATATAGATCTGGAAATTGATAATATTTCGGACCGAATCAGAGCTCAGAAACAAGACGAATCTCAATATACTACTACGATGTCTAGACACGATGTCCATCAATACGTTATCAGTTATCTCCTGCTGACGTCAGCTATCATAGCCTTGCTTGTGTTACTTGGCAGGAAGTTTTGTCGCACTTGTTTTACAAACATTCGACAAAACATGACAAATCAACAGCGCAGCGTCTTGAAAATATTGAACTTCGATCTACGATGTTACCGTACATACTCGGTTTAGCTGACGCTGCGCTCCTCGCCGAGCGGGCGTCAGTTTACTTGAGTATGTACGGTAACATCGTACAGATAGGCTCCCTATTGCGTGGTACCTATAAAATTCAAAAGGTGCAATGTGGGTATACCTAATATTACACCTCTCTTGTGCATTTTAGGCATGTATTTAATGCGGCGACTAAGTAAAGCGAATACAAGTTTCAAAAATAATTGGGTACCCATATATAATGGGTTGGCAGTTGATTGGCAGCTTATAAGGAGTATCGTAATAAGTAAAATGTAGCATATTAATATGTACGTAATAGGCTTCGTTTTAATTTAAACTAGCAGCATTTTATGATTTTGAGAACTGAATTAGTATCTAAGCGGAAACTTGACGATTAATAAAAAATGGACATTCATAAATAATACAATTTTCAATGTTTGGCAAATGATTTTGTCTTAATTGAAGTGTTTCGTATAAGTAAATAAGACGCTTCAGTCTTTTAAGCCAAGTTGACGGAGCCCTGCTTCGCAGGGCTCCTATTTTTGGGTACAGGGTCACAAGAAAACCTAACATAACCTACTTACTAACATTATTAGTCGCCAAGTCATTATTTATAGCTCCTCGGCTATTATTTCAATTGACTTGTATAGTTTACTAGCTTTTGCCCGCCGCTTCGCGCGCGTTAAATTCGGGGTAACACAAATCTTCTTTCAGTCTCAAGTTGTGTGAAGACACTCCTGATTATTTTAACATAAGTACATACATATACTCACGCCTATTTCTCGTCAGGGTAGGCAGAGACAACAGAACGCCACTTGCTCCTATCCTTACAAACCTCACGCGCTTCCTCTACACTCATTACTCTTTTCATACATGCTCGGCGGTTTCGGGTACTTCGAACGTTTCCGTTTCTTAGGATGTCTCCAATTTGGTCGACAAATGTCCGCCGATGATTTTAAGATTATTTTAAGGACTTCAGAAACTCTATAGGGTAGGGTACAAAGTAACTCAGTCAGTATCCATGTCATTATCTAGCGATATCTACCGAAAGCACTCGAAAGGTAATACATAGGAGGAATAACATCACCTTGCATACAGTCAAATTGTCAAAGCCATGTTCTAATACATGTTCAATATTATCTCTATAAACATTTTTGCATTTTTTATATTAGTAAGGAAAATCGTTTCAGCCGTTTAAGCTTATTATATTGTATAATTATTAGTTTATATAATAATGCGAACAATTTAATTAACGTGCACAATATGACATTATGTATGACGTGACAGTACTGACAGATATGTCTTAGCACATGCGCAGCACTCAATTATTAGCGCATGCGTTCTTCCTTTCAAGAGGTACATTTGTGCCGTACAAACTTTAACCCTCCCTACAATCCCTCTCAGTTTAATTTTTGCTACTTATGGTAGCCTATGTCCGTCTCCATGGTCCAATATATCTCTATATTAAATTTCAACAAAATCGGTTCAGTCGTTTTAGCGTGAAAACGGAACATACATACATACATACACACTTTCAAATTTATAATATTAGTAGGGATTTGCTACCTAAACGCAGCTGCTAACTAACCTTTTTTTAAGTTTTTAGAACACCCTTAGTTTTGAATCTTATTTAATAAAATAGTCGCAAAAATATTTAATCGCTAGCAACTTATTTTATTAGTTGCAAACATTTAGTCATCTGTTAAGTTATTAGTAACTAAATAATAAGCTTAAGAAAATCTGCTCGATCCGAAGAGCTTCGTACCGATTACGCTGCCTTCTATCTTTGCCCAAATTTTTGCTCGTAAAAGATTACTTTGATGCTGCAGCAGATCATTCGGATCGTGATGAGCACCACATCAATATTATGTGCGAAGCATTTTTGGACATATCTGACCGACGCCATCGACTTCATCTGGTAGCCGATGATCTTGACCGAGGTCGAACTCTCGCTTATAGAAGGGCCCGATCTATAATGCAGTCCTTGTAAGCTCCCCTTGAGCGAACTACAAAAGGATTCAGAATTCCCTACACACTTATTCAAGCAATGCCATGCCAATATATGTATAAGTAGACATAGATTGAACGTCTGAAAATCAGTAGGTATGACTGTTCTCCCTAGCTTTTCTCACTCTGATATGACTTAGGCTTCAGCTCGGCAGTATACAATCGTGTATTCGTATAATAGGTAGGTACTTTATGCTTTCCGAGTGAGGAAAACCGGTTTATGCTCTCTAATGTCTATTTACGGTCTGTGGCCAGCACAGTGTTAGTCATCATGTAAAGTTAGCAATTGCGCCTACAGGCATCACTTGAGTGCAGATTTGTGACTCGTAACTTGCGCTACACTAGCTACTAATGTTTGCGGGCTCGGACTGCAGATCACGCAGAATATTCCGCCTCGATAACCGCTTCATATATTCATTGTGTAACACGTACAATAATATGAATTTATAGCTAGTGGTGTTTGTATCTGATGCAATTAATCATGGTATATGACGTAGCAAGCTCGTTACACTGATGCTTATCGGGCAAGCAATGCCGATGAAAACTAAAATAACTGTTTATTTACATGCGTGTTATAAAATGGAGTCACGCTTGTATGCACGATGGAGTAGGCAGAGGGTGTCTGTTACTACTGCATCTTATTTTACAATTATATTTTTGCTCTAAAAAATTATATCTATACCTAGTAAGGATTTGAAAGTCGTATGTATAGGTAATCAGCCCGATACATAAAATCCTTTTAATCAACATTTTAGTTTGGGCGTTAAGTTTAGACTCCGCTGACATAGCAGGCTGCGGTTTCATCGGCTGAAAATTGTTGGTAACCTAGCTATCTGATTGGCTTTAATTGACGAATAATTAAGGATAGCACCAACGAGGCCATTTACATAGGTACATTAAGGGTGACTGCCTCCGTGGTCCAGTGGATAGCGTATGCGACTGCTGATCGGAGGTCCCGGGTTCGATTCCCGCGTCGGGCAAAAGTGTTACTGGGGTTTTCCGAATTCTCAGTAGCAGCACGGAGTCTGGTGATGTGCCCGGTATCGGCAATAGGCTCGCCCCCTATTACGGGGACAAAAAAAGTTAATGGCGGAATGTTGGTGTAATATTACGCCTCTTGTTGTGTACTGTTGTCTTTCATTAAATATTAAACCACTGTTCACTGAATAATTCTTTATTTCTTACAAATAACATTACAAGTCAATGCTAACAGCTTAATCATCAGGAGCAACTTATTATCCTTTCATAGACAAGTAGACATAGATACTTTATAGAATTTCAGTTTTGGGTATGTGGACATTGGTCTCCAACACTCTCCCTCAATGTCCACTTACACATCCAATTAACATTTATACAAATTAAGCAATTCACACAGTCTTACAAATCTCTCGTGCTAACTTAAAATTGTAGATTTATGCGTTACTAGTCGCGAAGGCTCGTGGACATAGCCAAACTTGAAGGATTGTAGGTACTTACAAGCACAGCGCGATTTTAGTTTTCATCGGCATTGCTTGCCCGATAAGCATCAGTGTAACGAACTTGCTACGTCATATACCATGATTAATTGCATCAGATACAAACACGCCTAGCTATAAATTCATATTATTGTACGTGTTACACAATGAATATATGAAGCGGTTATCGAGGCGGAATATTCTGCGTGATCTGCAGTACCGAGCCCGCAAACATTAGTAAGTAGCTAGTGTTTGCGTTACTAGTCGCGAAGGCTCGTACCTAGACATAGCCAAACTTGAAGGATTGTACTAACAAGCACAGCGGGAAAGCCCCTGAGACCCCGCACTCCGCTGGGAGGCACTCACCGAAATTAATCAAACGGGTGCAGAAGCCTTAGGAACAAGCCAAAACTAGTGCTCGAATATCTGAGCGATGTATGTTGATACACTAAGATACTACAAAATTTATTGCTCTAACATAAACCTAACTTACAAGGTTACAACCATTGTACAAAAAGAATAGTAGGATAGCTTCATACAAATCGCCGCCGCCGGTTTGAATGTACGCGTGAGTCGCCGGCGCCAGCATTTAACTCGCCGATCGGCCTTAGCTAACCTACTATTCTTTTTTTACTATGTTACAACTGTTACAAGTCCTTACGTATACACGTACAATTTTGGAGTAGGTACCTAACACAGATGAGAGAATTTCTTCTCTCATCTATGGTACCTAAATTCTGACTACCAAAGGGATTCAAATAATACTTATTTGTTTATCATGAACAAAGGCACACTATGTAGTTTCATAATAATGATCATCCACCTGTCGTAGACCCGATATAGCCTATATAGTAAGGGAGCCCACGATGCTAAATTGCTATTTACTCGAGCGTCATTGAGACCTATTGGGTTGCAAAGCTAAGCTGAGAAAAATGTAAATAATTTATATACCTTTTCATCGGCTATTGATTTTCAAAACTTAAAAAAACTGTTGCACTAATCCCTTCAGATAATCGTTAGATTATGAGAAAGCACTTCTAGGACGTTAGGATGAAAGCATACCTATACATGCAGGTACCTACATATATATCTTAATCTGACGCGCTTGAGTACCTATCTCATAATGGCGAATTCTTTTTGCACGTCCTAATAGTGACCACGAGTTTGCGTCACACCCAAATCGTTAGATTATCAATGAGAGCCTTTTTTTAGGTTCACTTAACTTCCCTTTAGGAAATCTGACACGCTCAATTAATTTTCATTTTTTTGCATTTTAGAATCTTTCGTACGACCACCTCCAGTATACAAACGATCAGATTAACATACCTACTTTATTCAAAATACGTAGGATATGGATGCTATCAATATCTGACGCGCTCGAGTTAATCCCGAAATTCCTTCATGGGCCCCCCTACTAATAGGTCTCACCGATGGCACGCAACTGAGCACGAGTTGTTTCTGCAACACAGAATACTTTTTATAGAACTGGAATTCGGCAACAAACAAACGTATACTAATCTAAACTTGGGTACATCGAGATAAGCACTAAGTAGGTATAGGTATGAGTGCCAGCTTCTGTATGTTGCTTTCATGGTAGGTAAGTATCTATAAATTTATTAAAATGAAGATCGTGGTGCTTGTATGCAGAGCTGGCAGCAGGCTTCATATCCGTCAGTTACGTTCACGTGATATTTTAGAATTGTATCACATCTAATAATACCGTATGCAGATACGATCCCTGAGGCGCGAGGCTCGAGCCGGGAGGTTTCATCGTGACTTGAACATGTAGACGTTTTGCATGCTGCGCTACGTGACGGACAACCCTCCCCTCTACATCACCGCCTCGCCTCACACCCCCGCGCTCCACCAGCCCCGCAATCCAAATAAATAATATATTATGTATACATACGTATAAATTGGATCGAAAAGCGATTGCCCCGGCTCCTTGGGGACTTAAATTACGGTAAAGACATTCACCTTAAAATATTGGTACGCTCCTGCGTTCGATTTATGTAGAACCAGCAAAGTTGGCCGCGACCGCCCGCCGCGCGGAGAGCTGAATCAAAATCATTGCGACTGAACAATCGACAATAGTTCAGTGTGAGGTTCGTTTAGCGAATTTTCAATAAATCGACACAGTTGCCCGCTCCGCACGATATTTTAGAATTTAGAAAAATTGTGCTCTATTTGTCCATCCACTTAGTTAAGTTGCCGATGCAATTGATTCCCTATTATTCACCGCTGGCTCGCTTTATGCGAATCGATTATCATTAGACACCGAGGAGAAACAAAATATGGTTTTTTAATCGAAATATGTGATCTCGTACCTACCATATTGTTATGTGAAAATAAAGTTACGCAAAATTTATGTATATAATCCTGATTATTATGAATAAGAAGAAACCTAAATAAAAAAGATATGACTTTGAATAATAGTGTAAAACATGGTTATGTTGAGAAAATATAGGAAAACAAATAAAAGTATAGTAGATGTTTATTGCTACTGACATTATGAAGTTCAATGCTTCGGAGTTATGAACATTAGAGTAGTTAGGAATTGTGATGGTTAGGATGAAAAATGTTAGGAAGAACATTTTCGGATTTCCAAGTCTCGGAGTTGAAAATTTAGGTGAACTTTGGCGCACCCAGTTTCGAGATCATTCGATTAAAATGTATTCTCAGTAAAACCAATACATCGCGATAAAATCCGTAAACAGTTGTAAAATTACATATGTTACATTATTAAAACTGATAAACATAGTATATTATTCGCGTAAAGCGAAGAAAATACTATTTTTATCAATTACTGTTTACCACAGTACTCTCTGTGTATAATTTGAGATAAGTTGACATCAAAGTCCTATTCTATTGGCATTCATACCCGATTTATTTTCTTGATCTTATTGAAGAATTTAGTTACAAAATTATATGTAGGTAAGTACTTTAGAAAGGTAATTATTGCATTTAAATAACAATACCATTTTTTTTGTGTTTTATTTTGTTTACGGGATATACCCATATTATATACCACTTACCTTTGTCTCGAGTACCCAATATTTCAGCACTGTTGCAAACAAAGTTATGTACCTAGTAAATTACCCCCAACGTAAACGTTTAAATAACTGATGTATGTACCTATACTTATTTTGCAACTACATAAAAGATATCAACTAAAATAAATATAACATAATCTTGTTAATTACCTAACTAATCTGTACAATGTCCTACAAGAAACAGACAAAAGTATTTGCCCAAGTATTTACCAGGAACAAACATTTCAACGTATAATATCATCTTCAACGTTTCGTATTAATCCGCAAACTTTCTCCAACTTACTTATAACTATGTTGGACTTGGAAGAGTAACAGTAACATTACCGTTCACCGTGGGAATCAGTCGTGTGAAAAAACTACTGGACACTGCTACAAATAAACATTTGGACAAGGTTAGGTAGGTGTTTCGACAAAACATGCCGGAACTTTGTCTTTGTCTAGCAAATACAAACTTTAGTGTAATTGCTTTATGGACCATTTCACTGTAGTTGATTAGGGATGTTATTAATAGTACTGGACTAGATTATCTGAGAGGGCTGAACGGATTGAGCAATTATTAGGATGCTGTGCCACGCTGATAATTTTTAATTCAATCTCACAATAGATTACGATATTTTGTTTTCTGTTACGTTCTGACATGGCAAAAACTAAAATGAATATGGTTCATTTCTTTGTTGTGGTCAAATGGCTAAGGTGTATATATAAAATATCTAACTTTAACAGCTCAATCTTAATCTTAATATATAAAATCCTTGCGTTACTGACTGACTGACAGACACGCTACAGCCGAAAGTATTGGGCGCAGGAAGCTGAAATTTGGCATGTATGATCCTTGGGGACCGTAGGGGTGCACTAAGAAGGGATTTCCCGAAATTCCCACGGGATCGGTCAAAACGGGTAAATCTAAAAAAATGCAGGCGTAGCTGCTGGCGTCCTCTAGTATACAAATAAAATCCTTGCGTTACTGACTGACTGACAGACACGCTACAGCCGAAACTATTGGGCGCAGGCAGCTAAAATTTGGCATGTATGATCCTTGGGGACCGTAGGGGTGCACTAAGAAGGGATTTCCAGAAATTCCCACGGGATCAGCCAAAACGAGTAAATTTAAAAAAATGCAGACGTAGCTGCTGGCGTCCTCTAGTATATACATACATACATAGTCTCACGCCTATATCCCCAATGAGATAGGCAGACGTATATTGCTACACCCACTTTTCGGCAAATTTATTTTAGTCCCACGTAATAGGGGGCGAGCCTATTGTCGTACCGGGCACATTACCAGACTCCGTGCTGCTACTGAGAATTTCCTAACGGAAAAACCCAATAACACTTTGCCCGACCCGGGAATCGAACCCGAGACCTCACAATCCCACGCGCACATTTATGCCGCGAGACCAACTCAATAAATCAATCTATTTCACTTTTTTAACCTAGTTAACAGGACATAATATATTTCTTTGAAACTAAAATATTTTTGAAGTCTATTCTTAATTTTATATTTCCTTTCACTTTCTACAAAACTGTTCTGCATAAAGCAAGGATACATAAACATATGCGGGTATATTTTAAATATTCACATACGCGCACAATAGCAACAAATGTCTGACGGGATCCCAACCTCTGTCTGGCCCGTAGCTCTGTACGTAGCAGTCCTAGCCGCGTAGCAGTATAGTCGTAGCGTACGTAGCAACAAAACGTCGCCGTTAGGAGACGCGCCACTCACACACCTGGCTTGCGAGCTGGCGACAAAGTATGGAGACTGCTTCCTATTGGATTTATTTTCTTCGCGCTTTTAAAAGGGTTGTAAAATTAAAATATTTTAATACGTTTTCTCAATATGTTTTTAAGGTTATTGAGCATCATTTTAAATATTTTTGTTACAGATACTGTAAGATGTTTTCAGATTACTCACTGAAACTTTATTTTTCAAATACATTATTATCAACTGTCTCCGTGGTCCAGTGGATAGCGTATGCGACTGCTGATCGGAGGTCCCGGGTTCGATTCCGTGGTCGGACAAAAGTGTTACTGGGTTTTTCCGAATTCTCAGTAGCAGGACGGAGTCTGGTGATATGGTAACGGCAATAGGCTCGCCCCCTATTACGTGGGACCTAAAATTTCATGGCGAAATGTGGGTGTAATATTACACCTGTGCCTACCCCTTCGGCGATACAGGCGTGAGCCAATAAAAAATATTATTAACAGTTTTAGAAATTTTCTCGATAGCTTTTTGAGTCTGTGCAATATTATAAATTATTCATTATTATTGGTAGAATGGTAATAATTTAATATGCATTATGCTTATTTGTTTGTTTTCTATTCGGGTTTACCTAATGCTAGCATGGTTTATGTAACTTCCACTAATCATGAAAATAATTAATTTTCTGGGTTTGCATTTAAATAATATTGAACAATAATTACGCCAATGATGTATTTCAACCACGTTAGCTAAATTAATTAATAAATTAACTTTAATATATTCTGATAATTATTCTGCTTTTGAAATTTATTAGTATTTGCCAAATGATTAATATAAACATATGATGACGGTCATTGTAAACAGTTAAAATATGAAATTATTCAAATAGTAATTAACTACACTTCGAGAAAATTTACTACTTGAAACTGGTCATCAAACTGTTCCTGAATAAAAATTTGAAATCACCATTTAATTAGCTCTATCAGTAGTTGTCTTAGCTCAGATAGTTTAAACCACTTTAAGGTTGCATTACATTAAGGTTTACTAGACAGAAGAGAATACCTTAAGGCATTATTAAACATTCACAGCCTTGTACACATTGTTTGTGCATTAATTAAAATAAACTAATAAAATAAGAGCAGCGATAGCACAGTGGTGTACGTAACGTCTCGGGTTCGATCCCCAGGTACTCCGGACACAGACCTCTTTTCGAAGTTATGTGTGCATTATAAATTAATTATCGCTCGCTTAATGATGTGCCCGGTAGATGGCAATAGTCGCACCCCCTATTACATTGAGACCGAAACATAACTGGCGAAGTGTGGGTGTGTAATGCACCTCTGCCAGACCTTCGGGGATAAAAGGCGTGAAGTTATGTTTATGTTTTTATGTATTAAAATATAAAGCACAAAATGTTAAATTTTGTTTTTTTATTTTATTATCATTATCTATGACATCGTGGCGACTGAAGATATATTTTCTTATTTTCAAGAATGGAGAGGGTTCTCCATACTGCTCCCGGTGGAGCCTTGCATAACTGAGGCATATTCAAAGGGCTCATCTCGTGAGATGCACACTTGCACCGCCCCTCCCCCCTCTAGGTCCCGGTCGCCCCCCCCCCGAGACACGACACCAGCGCCCTCTGCCGGCGACCTCTTTGTAAAACATTTTAGGATATCATCTCACCCTCCGAACAAATAGCACGCGAGTCGCAATGAAATATTATTCTATTTTTTAGTAGTGATAAATCGAATGTTTTGTGCAAATACCTACGCTTTATGTTCTACCTCCTGACAACACGGCGCATAAATTATTAACTCTCGTTTCGCTATATTATTCTTCATTCTTATAGAGATTGATCAACTGTATCAAACTCATGCATATCATAGTAAATCTTGCCAGTTTCTTACATTTCCACAGTGAAAAATAACTAAATTGATGTCTTTATTTTCTAATCTAAAATGGCACATCATCGCTTAGGGGACTGGTTGACATTTCGACACTTTTCTACAGTATAGACCTGCGTATTGTCTTGCATTGGACTCTCGACATTCTTCTCCATATAAATTGTTGAGCAGCAGCATGGAATCATAGATTGAATAAGTAGCATACCTTGACTTCTCAGATTCTCCCAGCTAGATATGTCACACAGTGTAAATTATTAATACATATTCATGTCTTAATCACGACAGAATTGAAGTATCAGTGGCATGACCTTCTCGATTTCGCGCAATCTGTGTAATAGCGCGCCGTACAAATGAACACGTGGCGGGGCAGGCCTGCCACCAGTAGCCGAATTAAACGTCTGAGTGTGGCCAATATACTTTCGCTGTCATTGTCATTCGACAGGGTTGCCAAAACACGTCATCGTGATTGGCGCCAGTGACAAAGTGAAAGCGTTTTGTATGAAACTGAAACTAAGACTGGGTTGCATCATCTTACTTTAACAATGACAAAGATCGCAACATCTGTCAAAGTATCGGTTAAGCAAAAAATTTGTTGCACCACTTGACAATTGTTAAAATGACGTCATAATTTTACGTTAACTGTAACCGCCCGATGTTGGCCGGTTAATGTTATTGTTAAAGTCAGTTCTATTGTTCTATTATTGATACGCATCGAATATAACCACCAAAAATGTCACTGCTTCGAGAAATACTCGCAGAAACTAGTTCTTCTGAAGACATACATACATACATACATATCGTCACGCCTTTTATCCACGAAGGGGTAGGCAGAGGTGTATTTCTACACCCACTTTTCGCCAGATATACTTTAGTCCCACGTAATAAGGGGCGAGCCTCTTGCCGTACCGGGCACATTTCCAGACTCCGTGCTGCTACTGAGAATTTCGTGACAGAAAAACCCAATAACACTGCCCGACCCAGGAATCGAACCCGGGACGTCCCGATCCCACGCGCACATTTATGCCGCGAGACCAACGAGGCAGTCGTATAGGGTTTGATGTCGAGTCTGTCTTCTGAAGACGAATGTGATTTAGACCCGATAAGTGAAAGAAAAGTGTATTTCTCCAGAACCGATCGAGTTTCAAAAGGGGACAACAAATCATTCTTGGCTAGATTTCGAGTCTCCAAAAATGTAGCGCGGTGGCTAGCTCAACGGTCGGAACACTCTCTGTGCTAGCTACCTGAAATTTTATTAGGTAGAAATGAAGTTTCGTATGGTAGGTGCATAGGGTTCCCGCCAAGAACTTAGGGTCCCAAGCCAACCTCACCTGCAAGTGGTGCACCTGCCGATCAACGGACGAGGCTCTGGCAAACAAAATATCCCGATAAGCGGCAATAGGCTCGCCACCTATTACATGGGATCAAAACACTGGCGAAATGTGGGCGTTTAATATGCCTCTGCCTATCCCTTCGAGGAAACAGGCGTGAGTCTATGTATGTATGTATGTAGAAATGAAAATAATAACAGTTGAAAAGATAAATGTGACGATGCTAGGAATCGAACCTTAGCTGATCCGCCACAGTGCGCTGGTGGTGTGTGACGCTAGTGTTCCTACGACGATCATCTTCTATGTGCTAGTGGACTGTATGGCTTCGATCTATTCGGGGCTTCAGAAATAAAACATCTTCATACGTTGAGAACGATGCTGTTCAGGTGTTCGGTGCTGGATGGCTACATATAGTTACTTGGTTACAACATGATGGTTGGGACGCCAACAAACTGGCCAAAAATATGGTCGCTTAGCTACTTCAAAATTTTACCTTAACGCCGACCACCGCACCGAACATATGCACAACAAATCTTTATTTGTGATACATGTAATTATCTTAGATACTATGGTACATGCATTTATGTTCTATACATAGCTAGATAGGTATCAAAAATTTCTATCGAACGGTATATAATACATAAGCCTAACTGTTTGCATCACTAAGTTATTCAAGTAAAAATATCGAAAAATGTTGTCACACAAGGATCCGCCCACTATATTTTCTATAAAAAAACTATTAAATACTATAGTTATGTAGGTATGTAATTTTTGTGGGCCGCATCTAATAAAACAAATGCCATGGAAATAGCTTTATTCAATTCTAAGATAACATAATAAAACCTACAATGCATAAAATACAAACTTGTTTTCTATCGTACATAAAGAAAGTTTATGATAAACATGCAAATGTTTATTATTACGATTATTTCGACTATATAAACCAATAACTAGCAATAAGAAACTATTTTAACATGATTTCAAGCCTATTCAAAGCTAAAAAACACTTATAAAACTACTATGTAAACAAAAATGCCGTGTGGTTGACGGCAAAGAATACAAGTGTCACCACTCCGTATCTTCCCGTGGGTGTCGTAAGAGACGACTAAGGGATAACATGATGCAAATACCATCTTTGTGTAGAGATGGAAAACTCGACATCAAACCCTATACGACTGCCTCGTTGGTCTCGCGGCATAAATGTGCGCGTGGGATCCGGAGGTCCCGGAGGACAGTGTTATTGGGTTTTTCTGTCACGAAATTCTCAGTAGCAGCACGGAGTCTGGAAATGTGCCCGGTACGGCAATAGGCTCGCCCCTTATTACGTGGGACTAAACTATATCTGGCGAAAAGTGGGTGTAGAAATACACCTCTGCCTACCCCTTCGGGGATAAAAGGCGTGACGATATGTATGTATGTAAACAAAACAGGTGTTTATCAACTATTAGTTCTTATCTATTACAACTGATAACACTATTTATGATCGATATCTAAGTTCCTACGGTTAGCACAAGTATAAGTTTAATGCTTATACACTACACGGCACTACTTACGGCGTTATCACTTTGACGCGTCCGGGAACCGAACCCGGTATAACTACCGCACAATGGGATGGCACTAGTTTTACACGATTTTCACTCGCGGTTTCGAATACACTTTTTAATGTCTGTCGCGAAGAATAAATAAGTATGAAATTTTGAGCACCAGGCCCTTCAATATATTTATCATTGTATCTATTTATGTACCTTTTTGCCACTCTCTTGATATTCTCAAATTTGTATTTGAGCTGCTTCACAGTGCGTGGGATCTCTCCAAGGGCATTAAATTCGCTTTCTATTAAAGTCCACACGCTATCCTTTTGCTTACTACTTATAGCATCGGTTTTCTTACAAAATAATACATTTTGATGTTTGATTATTAACGATTGAAGTCTATCGACTCCAGCTCCGGTAAAGTTTACGCTTCTTTCCCTGAAATATACAGAATTTTACCTAAAGATAGGCATAAGTTTGTGTGCTGTAAAAAGAATAACACGCAAGTGTTATGGGCAACAGAATAAGTTGTGCATACTTACGTTGTTTGGCTGTTTACGTACAAGGTTTTTGTATTTGATGCCATTATTATCTTCTACACTTCGTAAAACTTGAACTCGTAGGTAATAGGTGTAGTATAAACAAGAAAGATAATCAAAATCTTTTAAAATGATGCGCGTTCAGCGCGTTCAATTCGTTTGACGTTCGATATAATATTTGACAATTGACATCTTGACATTATCAATAACAGCGAAGCTCTAGTATTGCCGGACTTAAAAATAGTTCCCGCAGCGAATCGGGGTAGATAACGCCTCATTTGTCTAGCAACCCTGTTAACTTTAACATTAGCAACAAAAACGTTGGTGCAACACATTTTGCGGCAGCCGTCAAGTTTACTGTTAAAGTTATTGTAAAATTTGACTTTAGCTTTTACTTTAACCGGTGATGTGGTGCAATCCACTCTTAAAGGGCTGGCCACCGTCGCAACTTGATAAAAACTATTACTTAACGTAAACAGACTGTATTATATGCCAAATATGCCAACTAGTGCTAAGCCTTGTTTAAGACACAATTTTACTTTGGGGTAATCCCCTGCGAATATTTTTAACAACACTAAATCTAAAGGGCTGTTCGATTGTAAACGACTTTAAACTATCTATCTGTATGCATTATACAATTTCATTTAATAGGTCCGTTTGGTTTGGTTTTATATAATGATGATGTGTAAGTATAGTAATAGTGTATATAGTTAAAATAAATAATCTGTAATATTCTTGTGAAATTTATTCAAATAAAAAAACACTTAACATGAAAATTAATAAACAGGCAACGTAAATTGATATTATAATTTTAAACCCTAGTATATATATTAAAGAAACAAAATCGCTCTACGGCCACTCCATACCAGCAGCCTTACACCGAATTCCAGCTTCAACCATCCTTGATTCAGAACACTTTCTCTCTCTACATATGAAAGGAAACGTGCGTTTTTATTTATTACGATTGTTTTAAGTGATCAAACGCTGCCAGCGTTTGATCACTTAAAACATCCTGGAAAGAAGATGTGAGCAATATACCACCACGTCATAAGTAATGTGGAGGTACATTATTGTACTGTAAGTAAACGCTCTCTTGGAACACAGCTATTTATTTTTTAATCTTGTGGGAAGAACATAAGTCGAAAGAAACAGACACTTTGTTATTTGTGAAGTAGCTGTGAACTTAAATGTGTTCGTTTATGACGGACGTTTTAACACTCCGCGGTGAGATAACGTTCGGTTCCTAACTTAAATTAGATGGAACTTTCTATTTCCTTTGTTACAATATGTTGCTATGTGTAGTATTGGTTAGACATTAACTGATATTTTTATTTATTTTCGTGACCAGGTTAACAGTGATTTATGTTTATATGGCGAACTTATAAATATATAAACCACTGAGGCAGAAAATATACTTTTAGGTCACGTCATGGCCTCCATGAATAGGCATTATTATCCAGGTAGATTCAAAATTAGAACGAAAGTAATTTATTGAGTTCAAGGCGTATTCTTTTTATATAGTCTATAGCATTTCGTGGCAAAGTTACTATGAAACCATTGCACCAGCCAGTCAATCATACTTCCAAGCTGTTAATCCATTCCGTCCATTATCCCCGTCATTAATCCATCTCGTAGAACCAAAGACGTCCAAAATTCTGACTACCTCAATTCAAATTGCCCGCTTTTGTCTAACAGATGGCGTGCAATTAAGCAGTAAATTGCCCTCATTCTACACTTGCCTCACTTCTCCCGGGGCATAGTATTTACGCCGTCGTTAAGTCACCGCGGGCCAAATTTACAGCGAGACGCTACAGCAAACCATTGAACGGAGACTAAGTAGATATAACGTCAGGCTAGAAATGCTCGTTATATCACTGTTTATGTACTACATTAATGTTCGTACTCTTGTTCTACAATGGACTTAGTCTAGAGGTGTGTAATGAGGAATGTTACATATTATTATCTAAGTGCAAGTCTGTGGTTGATAGCCGTGTGGTTGACGGCTCAGAATACAAGTGTCACCACCCCCTATCTTCCCGTGGGTGTCGTAAGAGGCGACTAAGGGATAACACGATGCAAATACCATCTTTGCGTAGAGACGGAAAACTCGACATCAAACCCTATACGATTGCCTCGTTGGTCTCGCAGCATAAATGTGCGCGTGGGATCGAGAGGTCCCGGGTTCGATTCCTGGGTCGGGCAGTGTTATTGGGTTTTTCTGTCACGAAATTCTCAGTAGCAGCACGGAGTCTGGAAATGTGCCCGGTACGGCAATAGGCTCGCCCCATATTACGTGGGACTAAAGTATATCTGGCGAAAAGTGGGTGTAGAAATACACCTCTGCCTACCCCTTCGGGGATAAAAGGCGTGACGATATGTATGTATGTATGTAGCAAGTCTGTGCTGATGTTTGAAGTAGTTGCGTGTATATTATGTATATTATTTAATTCTAACATTGTTATAATTCAGATACTTTTATATTAAACTGCCGACTGAAGACCGTAACTGAATCACGTCACTCCGTGAATATACCTTGTCTTAGACCAGATTCGGTATATTCAAAGTTACTGACTCCCCATAAAGCCTGTCGAAGATCTTCGCGCAAGCCGGGACCGCTAGTTAGCGTGCTTTCCGGGGCACGGGGCAAGCTACATTTAACAATTTAATACGCACAAAATTTCGAAAAGCAGTGCTTCTACAATTAAAACCTCTGAACCTGCCATGCAGTGGTATTTCCACTAGGCTGTCACTGCCTCAGAAAAAAATGGAGATAAGTTCTACATATAGCGATCTATATGTAGAATTCCCGTGTAGGGATCGAACCCA
Source organism: Euclidia mi (assembly GCA_944739405.2). Classification (NCBI taxonomy): domain Eukaryota; kingdom Metazoa; phylum Arthropoda; class Insecta; order Lepidoptera; family Erebidae; genus Euclidia; species Euclidia mi. The sequence goes on from OX123188.2 coordinate 75,748,984, forward strand.
GAGCGCTCTGCGCTGCAGCGCTATCTAAGCTCTGTTTACTTGGCGGGTCTTATTCGGTCTTACCGGTCGTCGTTCAAGTCGATCGAAATGATGGATAATGCTGAGATATTTATGCCTTATATATCTTAGTTACTGCGAATAAGACCCGCTAAGTAAATCAATACAATAGGAAAGGTCGGCAAGAGGCTATCTCGATCGGAGATGAACACGTTCTACATATAGTATGATTGTTTTACATACTTGAGCTCAGGAAGTTAGACTATGTTTTAATGGACTGGCATAGAGCTACAGGTATTTGAACGGAAATCTTTAACAGTACAATTAGATTGTTTTAAATAAATGGTTTAAAATTAATTTCTGCATTACGTTGAAATTCAAACAATTAGATATTGATTTACTTCATGATATTTCAAGATTTATGTCATTGTAACATCTGTATAGTCAACTTAGTTATGTGCACGAGTAAACAATTTTTTACTTTTTTTATATGTGTATTTAAAAATAAAATCAATTTTAATCACATGCTTCTAAAGTGAAAAGTATTTATCATCTGCGTGTGAAATCTAAAATTCAATTTTGCAGTTGTAACCAACATTGATAACAAAACAGAAAACAATAATTTAAATATCACAACAAAGAAACAAAATGACCAAGAACTCCTTACAAATGAACCGCAGAAACAACTTTCAAATTAAAAACGTACCGTGTCACAAGAGCGCCATCTGAAACCTGTTTACTGAACGAAGAAAGTTAAACAGTAGTATGTATTAGGTCCAAATGCAATAGGGTGCAGTGGCGCCCGCTGGCGGCGGTAATTGGTAACTGACACCGGGCGACGGTGTCACCTCGCTAGCCCACGGCAATGTCTTTCAACACAAAATAAAGATTCTGTGATCGTGAATTACAAGGAAACGGTTATGTTTGTAATGTTTGTTTTTGAATTCCAGGGTTAGTGTAGTGGCCTAAATCGAAATGCCTACAACTTTTTAAATCCATATTTTGAATTGCGTTTCGAGCTTAGTAACACGTAATTTGATGACAATATTTGGGCAAGCATTAGTTGGTACTAATAAAAAGTGTATTTTTTTCGAGAGAATGAAATAGTTGTTTCATATCAATAATTTATTTAATGTTTGTATGAATTATTGTCAGGTTTATTGACATGCCCTTAGTAGTAGTCACTGTAGTTACTGTTCCCGATTTATTCTCGTGTCATAAAATTATGGTTTATAACCCATAATCCTCCTCTAAGAACAAGGTACCTATTTCTAAAAGGGTACAGAAGTTTTCATATTCGAACAAAAAGCAACTTAAGCAAACTATTCTCCTTCACAATATTACTAGTTTTGCATATAATAATACAAACATTTCAATTAAATTTGACAATACAGACCTTATTCTATTTACTTGTGAACTTACCAAAATCGTATTGCTAGGTTTTAATGAAACAATCATCTATATACAGGTGAATACAACAGTAAGAGAAAATATAATAACATATGATTTAATAATGTAGATATTTGTCTTATCGTTCAAATTTTACAAATACATCCTAAGTACAGTAATAATGAACCAAACAATTTAGGTTTCTTAGAATTGCGAACGGGTGCTAAAGAGTCAAAGTAAGACTTAAGACACAAAACGTATTATTCTTCTACTTCATGTCTTAATTCATATTAAGAAACGAAATAGGTAAATATATTCTTAAGCTCATTAACATTGTGGAATTATACTATTATTTAATAAGCACACGCTTCTCTAAAGGTTTGAATACTTAGAATTCATAATAAACTGAGTTCAAAAACCTTTCGACACGAGTATATTCATTAAAACAATGAACTTAATGAGAACATTTTTTAGTATAACTGCTTCAAACTCGCTGGAGGATTTTGTCGAGAATTGTCTATTGCTTGTTTTATTGTAAATTGATGTTGTCTTCATGTGAGGATGATCTATAGGTTACCTTTATTCTGATATACATACATACAGTAGATAGATACAGATATCAATATTATACTGCCATAAAATACTCGGCTTACTTTCATCCTAAAACACTCCTTGAACGGTGTTGGCCGACTCAAGCGAAAAATCATGCCTTTAAACACCTATCAATTTCTGTAGACCGAATTTAGCATAGTTGTACCAGTGATATCAGTATACAGAGCTCTTGCTTGAAAATTGGCAGCCAATATATGCTTAAGCTAGTTACCACAAAGAACCGTTTCGTCGTACTATGTTCTTCATGTTCCTTGCAGTACCTACATGATTACTTCTCGAAACACAAAACTAAATGATCTATTCTACTGACACTGCAGCATCGCTTTCCATAATTTTTTCTGTCCTAAATTCCAACGTCCCTAGAAACAAACCAATACGTAGCAGCAATCCTCAGTAGTAAGAAATTACTTGCTCATTGAAATCTACTCACGCTTTAAGCACCCTGTCATCACTTCCTTCGGATAACCCCTCACAGCTAACCCCTAAAACCGGTGACATCCTTAATAGCCTGTATAATTTACGAGTGAAGGAGCAGGCTATAAACAATTTGGCTCTTTATAACACGGGTGCTTAATTCTTTACGCGTTACGTCGAACGTAGGCGATTAGCACCTCGTTCGCGATGCAAGCTACAGTATGACTTGCAATGGGGAACACCTCACGATCTTCGAATGAAGGACGTATAATCTGAATATATTTTCGACTCACGACTGTCTTTTTAATACGCTACCAAGTGATATATTTTGAAATGTTGTGTGTTTCATATTTATGGTGGTTTACGTATGTATTTATTTTCTAGTTATTTTTTTTATAGACTCACGCCTGTATCCCCGATGGGGTAGGCAAAGGTGTAATACACCCACATTTCGCCATGAATTTTTAGGTCCCCAGGTAGGGGGCGAACCTATTGCCGTACCGGGCACATTACCAGACTCCGTGCTGCTACTGAAAATTTCCTGACGGAAAAACCCAATAACACTTTGGCCGACCCGGTAATCAAACCCGAGACCTCCTAATCCCACGCGCACATTTATGCTGCGAGACTAACGAGGCTAATTTTCTAGTTATTGGCTTGTTAATTTTAAATTTATGGGTCTTGATTTGGCTTATGCGTCAATAAGGTATTTTTGTATTTATAAAGCCGCCTTGTAAAAAATTCAGAAATGGTCTATACTAAATTAAGTCATTAGAAAATAAGTCTAAGAGCTTTTTAAGCATCTACACTGATGCATGGTTGTTGGAATAAACACCTGCAGCATAATAATATTTTCTTGTTTTATTAATTTGTAAAGTAAATATGTAAGGAACGTTAACAATAGTGATATTTAACAATATTGGCATGTTGTTCACTTGCTGACCGAAAATTGTGTGCTCAACTTCATCATAATCATACTACCTTCATCCCGGTTACATTCTAGGCGTTATCTTGAACCGCCTTTTGACCTATCCGTCCTATTGAGCAATAACGGTAATCCATGGTTTAGACTATTGACTGCCCGCAACGACCGCGAACCTTCCTGACAGCCGCGACTGATAGCTTAACGAACTCTCTGGGGGGTCTACGTAGCAATCATTTGCTATCGCCACTGGTCAAGCTAATGGTCAATGGTCTATTGCTACTCGCTTTACTGCAATCTATGCAAGTACTGCAATAAGTAAAAGTAATATAATGCATTAAAGTACAGCATAACACAGGTGAGATGTACGGTGGTGATACCATGTAACAGGAGAGCGTTAAGTACTTCGTAGTATAGTTCTCCAACGTCGAAACTAACTCAACAAGAGGGATACTGTTACATTGCGTCAATGTTCCGAGAAAGTACGATGTTTCTACTTAGCTGAAACCATAATAGCTCTTCTCTGAAACATCAACTATAAGAAGACCTTAAAACTTTCAGGAATTCTACAAATACATAGGTACTAATATTCATGTAACGGTAATCCTTACCGCTTTATTATGATTGTGGTAAGAGCCGAAGATAGGTAATGACTGATGAGTCAGTGGTATAACCTACGTCAGGTTGAATAGAAGGAATTTCACGTTTATTTTTGAACAACTTTTAAACTTAGTTCAAGTAAAAAACGTACATACGCATGTCATGAATTGAACGCTAGCGACTCGACATGTCACGACATCTTTTCTTTCATTTACATACCTGTACAAAAATTGGCTCCACTTTTAATTTACAGTGAGTTTAGACCTTATATTACTATGAGAGCGTGAATTAAGTTGAAATTTACATCACTTGCAATGTAGGACGTTCGATATCTACAATTTTCACTTGATAAAAATCATTACTTTCATAGTTAATATCGTAGAGGAATGGGGTGGTGGTGGTCCCGCGATTTGAAGATGCACTGACTTTGTCTCCTCGAGTAATTAGAAGCGAATACTATGCTAGGCGATTGTGCTAGGTAGACTCTATAGTCTACCTAATATAAGTAGCTGAGAACTTGTATATACATTTACAATAATCGGCAACTTTTATCGGTATAAAAGTTGCCGATTATTGTAAATGTGTGTGGAAGCACGGTTGCTTCGGGATAATTCCATCACTGTCCATTCGATGTCGCCAGTGCTACCGCTACAATATTTTGTAAAATATACAACAGTACAATGCGTCTAACTTATTGCTGGCACCATTCAAATGCCTGAACAGACGTCATATGTCAAGCGCGTGCATCACGGGGTTGGCGGGCTAAGCGCGCAATTGTGCGTGCTCGGTAATCCCGCAGTCGAACAATGGCCAATGTAATAGTAGCATTACACACACTATCTAACATCGCGGGCTATGCACACCGGCGATTACATTGGTTGCTTTAGGAACTCAGATGTAAGTGATGAGATGTTCTTAGTAAAAAAGATAACAAAAAAAGGAGATTAAGATAAAAAGGTCCTCAGACCAGGCTAGTTATAGTAACTGGTGGTTTGCACCGAAAGTAGCTGAAAACTTAAATAGCGTGATTCGGAATAATTTCGTCGATGTCCATTAGATGGCGCCAGTGTTGAGTCGTTGACATAATACGTGGATGGCCTCAGTTGTTGATACGGTTACAATATTCGGTAAATTTACATCAATACAATGGGTCTAACTTATTGCTGCCACCATTCAAACGCCTGAACAAACGTCGTATGTCTAGCGCGTGCACCACGGGTACTGTGCGGCTAAGCGCGCAATTGTGCGTGCTCGGTAATACTGCAGTCGAACAATGGCTAATATAACAAAAATAAAAAAGAAATTGCCCCGGGCATTATACACAAATGGCCCCGCAATCATTGCTGTTTAGGTACTGTAAATGTTCCGCACTATTATTGTGTACATGATGTTGCCGCTGACGGAAAATCATCTAGAGGCTGTCAGCCATCCTGTCGAGAAGCAGTTACACAGATTCATATTCATGGCAAGTCATATTTTAATCATACCAATGAAACTTTACAGTTGGTAGGACTGATCAATCTTCTGACGAAACTTAACAGAAAGTATATACTTTACGAAACGGTTCAAACAAACAAGTGCAACTTAAAAGGGTGGAAAATGTTACTAGTATACCTTTTATAACAAATTGCTTTCAAAGTATATGAAAGTAATCTATACCTACCCAACGAAAATAAACGTTTCTTTTTATCACATTTTCTTAATTACAATATTATGATTATTAATTAAACGCCCGTCTGCACATTTCACCATGTACAACAAACTCCATGTTGCAGCACGCGGTTGCGTCGTCATACGGCGTTTCGCACAAGTGTGAATTAGTGCGCTTTATCCCGGATTAGCGCGGCAGGCCCGCGTCGCCGCGCCGCGTCCACGCCGCGTGCTAAGCCGCTTACAGCACTAATGTTTAATGTGCTGCTTACTCCCTACTTAGCCGGACGTTATTATACAATAATTTGCGCTCCATTGTCCATATAGATTCACTGCACATACTGTTCTGCAGCTAACAATGGTGTATTTGTGAATGTAATTAGCTCTGTTTGGCTATTGGAAGCAATTTTAGAGGCAGTAGATAATGCAAGCAGCGGTAGTCTAGTTAGTGGATAGACTAATAGATGGCTACGCAGAGGGTCTGAATTTCAAATCCACAGTGCGCACTGCTAAGTTTTCGAAAATATGAGCGTTGCTTTAGCTTTATAAATTGTTAATTATTGAATCCTAGACGGCGAATAAAAACATTGTGAGGAAACCTGCATGTCTAAACATGCGACTTTTGTCCAGCATGTTGGACTTTGGCCGCATCTTATTTTTTATAGTGAGAAGAGGCTGGTGCTCAACAGTGGGACAGTTTTTATAAAGGATTGAAGATGATGAAGTAATGCAAAACCATAGTGCAAAAAATGCTTAAAGGAATGTAACTATATAAGACCGACAACTACTTCAGCATTACTTTCCTTTTACAACCAAGCTGGTCATAAGAAGTAGGTAGGTATATTTCGATCTGTTAGGTTTTATATTGACTTGATCAACTTTCAATCTGTACCCAATTTTCTTTTGTTTTCTTTATTTCTCTCAGCTATTTTTATAACCTTGGTATCGTACTCATTCTTTCAGCTAATATTTTTCGTGACGTTAATTTACTATCTTTTTGTCGTTTTCTGTTTATTCGACTGTTTTAATATCTGTTTTCCTTTTTCTGTTTGATTTGATATTTATGTCGACTTTACTTTCGGAGAAGATATTTACTTGCCGTAGATATGAACATTTTTAAATTCCCGAGACATTAATGATAGCGTGAATTAAGCTGTCTGGTTGCATTTAAACTTTGTCAGGTTCTGGCCACTTTGATATCAGATAAGCGTGTGTCTGGGATCTCTTCAGACCCAGGTACTATTATTTTAATTGAATTTTTGATTAACACGTGTAGCACGCAAATAAAGCATTGAATAGTGACTGCAAAATGACGTCACTAATTAACTCGATCTGAGAAGGTGCCTACCGGCTGCGCTGAATCAAATGAAAGGTAAGCAAAGTCATTACGCATCCGCTCGCTTCGCATAAAGATGTTTTCAGCTTGTGCCGCTTATAGCGGTCGTCAGCGATGATCCGTTAAGAGTAATAATTCTATGTAAACAGATTTTCTGTACATAGTAGTAACCATAGACATCTGAGAGATGTGTTGTTACTGCGTCTTAGCCAAAATTACCTTAGTGCATAAGTGTCACCGCTTGCCGTATTTTGAAATATATCCAGAGCAGATTCTTTGGAGCCATGTCTACTGCCTCAGTTACTAACTAGAGTAAGTAAAAGCCAATATTGGCTTACAAGAAGCGTGTTACTAAGTGTTTGTTTGTCCGATAAGGCACATTCCCCATGCCTGTGAATTAACAAGAGTAATTCTACATACTGCCTGACCTGAAACAAAAGTACCTACTTATTTTTTTTTATTTTTTATAGTCTCACGTCTGTATCCCCGTAGGAGTAGGCAGAGGTGTAAATATTACACCCACATTCCGCCATGAATTTTTAGATCCCACGTAATTGGGGGCGAGCCTATTGCCGTTACCGGGCACATCACCAGACTCCGGGCTGCTACTGAGTACTCGGAAAAACCCAGTAAAACTTTTGCCCGACCCAGGAATCGAACCCGGGACCTCCAATCAGCAGTCGCATACGCTATCCACTGGACCACGGAGGTAGTCTACCTACTTTATTAATTTATTTTTATTTGCGAAATGCAAAAAACTTTGCTACACCTACGTACCTAACTGGTCGAAATGACAGATGTGTGACAAGAGAGTCTCAATATACATACTATACATATAAATGACACGCCATATAGCTATTTTAAGTCAAGTAGGTAGATGGAATTGACGTTTCAGTGACCAGCCAATTATTGATTGTTCACTCCTTTTGGTATGTAACGTATCTATTTAATAGCTTAGTATTGAGCTAGTCTTTTGGATAGATACATCCATTTAAATTGAATATCGTTGATAATCGAAGGTCTAACTTAATCTATCAGCATATTCAAAGTTGATATTGCCTTCATCTGTAACAAAGAACATATCCCGTTACACAAACTTCGATCTAATCACACGTCCTTTATCGATGTCCATTGCGTAAAAACAAAGTGTTGTCGTCATAAATAACAGTTGACGCGTAGCGCGGGGCAAACGGGGCGTGCTGGGTGAACGGGGTGGACTGGGCGAACGGGGTGAATGGGACGAACGGAGCGAGCGAGGCGTGCGGGCACGCTGCGGCGGCACGCGCGACCGTCACGTCGATGATGTATCGTCGCGGGAAGAGACGCCGCGTACTACGCCGGACGGGCCACAACCGCGGATGCAGAGTTGAACTGGAATATTATTGTGATGGCATTAATCTTGGATATTGATTGTAGTTCAAAATAAAAAGGCTGCAATACTTGCCGTAGACTGATCCCTACAGCTCATACATAATTTTATATTTGTTTTGTGTAGTAAAAATAACAAACTAAGCACAAAATTACGACCATTTAAAATTTTGGTTAATTAATTTTAATACCATTAGAGGCAGACAATCCGGTGACTCACTCGACCAGCAGTATACCTATGCTGAGTGGGTGATGGGATTTAAGCATAACCGCTGCTCCTATATTTAGGGTCTCTAAAGATTTATATATAGAATACAAAAGATCCAGTACGTATCGTGACATTAATAGCCTATTTAAACTTCGTGATAAGAAAGACATGTTCAAGCATTCGAGATTTTATAAATATTTTTAGATATTTGTTAGCCCTATTATTTGAAGCAAAAATTTTATTTTTTCTATTATATTTGTAAAAGTAATAAGAAATCTCGAAGCGAAAATAATTGTAGGTATGTCAGTTATATTTTTCAACAGTCCTACCTTGCTGGATTTAGAATTCTGATCAGCAATATTTTTGTTTTCTATAAGAACATTTTGACTTGTTAAACAAAAATTGCTTGGGACTTGAAAATTTTTTCTTTTATATCAGTAAACCTTTTTAAATAATTTTTCACAGTTAAAATGCCTTCTTAAAGAAGCCAATGCAAATGTGTTCTACTGTATTCCTTCCTGTGTATTCGAATATGCTACTGTTACTTAAACACATAATAAGTTAACTCAGAGTCGCACGGCAACGAGAGAACTATGAACATACTAGTGTCCACTTACTTAATCCGTCTTTACATTTACTTCATAACAACATCTATAAACTTTTTTGACATCACTTCTAAAAATACGTTGCCATGCTGCTTTAATTGCATAAAATAGCTTTTAAAATATCATACAATCTCTTTCGACAGAATAGAAAACTTTAAAATAATCTGAGTAATAATTTCAAGAGTATCCAAACACTTCCTATTGCGCTTCATTCGCTTTCTCTTTTCACAGTGAGGCATCTGTAAATCTAGTTAAACATTGCAAGTACACATGCAAAAACATAACGATATATAACCAAGAAATAGTTAAATACCGTGGAAGATAGGCTACTAAGTCAACCACCATACATATACAAACATTACACCAAACAATTTGTTCTGAAACAGATACTTTTCTTACAAAACTCTTGTCTTGTTTTCCTGATCTTCCCGTTGGCAGCCCTGTCGCACGGAGGTGGCTGCTTATTGACATCGACACATTTTATTATCATTGGATCGGACGCAACCCGCCTCCCATATTGTTCTCTATAACATCTCGCTTTTATAAAAACCCATGATAATATTAAACATATTTTTCCGCAAGTACGACCGCTGAATACTGATGACTATTGTCATATTCGGAGTTGAATTGTTTTGAGTTTACAGTTTCTTAGCAAACACGGTTTTCAGGATATCATATAATGACCATACCTATCCTATATTTATTATAAAGACTTTATCATTGTAGTAGGAATAAGATTGTTATTGAATTGGACAAAGTCTTGAGCCATAAACATCATTTGCATCTTCATCATTTCAGCCAACAGACGTCCTCTGCTGGACATAAGCCTCTACATACGCAAATCTCGAGAGCAGCTGAACCGATTTCGTTAATTCTTTTTTATTATATTTCTTGAAGTACGAGGATGGTTCTTACGGACAGAAAAATTAAAAAAAAGTAAAGAATCGATTGTTAGGCGGTACGAAGTTCGCCAGGTCAGCTAGTTTAAATTAAAATAATTACCATGTAGTCTGTAAAGGAAACACCAGATATCTTCTCAGGATAATTACTTCAGTAGAATTCACTTGCGCCAGAAAGGTACCTAATAGGTATGATGTGACAAGCGAGTACCAAAGCATATAAACGCCTGATACACCCAACGCAAGTAGAAGAGCTCCATCGATGAGATCGGCAAAGTTAACACTTTGAAGGACAGTAAACGCCTATAGGCGTGATAACAATAAAACTTCAATTGTGTCTCGTTTACTGTCCGTGAAAGTGTTAAGCAACTTTTACACAGGTCAACATTTGAATCTATGACCGTTAACTTTATACTGACAGCGGTGGCTCAGTTCAAGTACAATTTATAATTTCAGCAACAATTCAACTTTGTATTAAATTTAGGACATATAAACCTATCAAACCATTTTTGGCTCTTACATAATTTCGATAACCTTTTGTTAACATCGAGTACATCAATAACAGGCCGTTCATTATTCATATTCACTATCGCTAATGCATTATTAGTATTTCGTGGCACCTGGTAATTGCGCACTTCGTACTAATGACTATTATTAGTACTGTGAGAGAAATTGTATAGTGATATGGACAGTGAACAATATTCCTAGTAGCTTATTATTACTCTCAGTACATGGAATGCGGATACTGCATGTAGTAATGCATCAGCTCTTTGCGAGTTAGATAGCAATGGCAACGATGAACCTTTAAGTGCTGTATAGATCTCCATACGAGACAACACTTTTTATTTCTTCATTTATTGCCAAATTGTTGTGCCTTGTCTGGGTGTTCGAGTCAAAACGAACGAACTATATTATGACCGTGCCCTAACGCAAGGTTGTCTATAGATTAGAATGCACCTGTTGAAGCCACCGCAGCAAACATTGATTCATAATGCCGTAAGTACGAATTTCTTAAATTTAAATGACTCTACTTTATCACAAAAATTAAAAGCAAACTAAAAGTATTAATGTTTACAGTGTAGCGTCTTGCTGTTGTGACTATTGGCAGTAGTAGATACACGTATGAATTTGATGTCAATACAATGGTTCAAATAGCAGGAATATGTCATGGACAAACAATGCGGTCTCGAGGTGCGCTCATGGTCGCAGTAGCAGTTTCGCCGATTGGTTCCCAAGCGAACAAAACAGCTACACAACAACGTTATAGCAACACGTTGCGTATCATAACACACATGCCGCGGCTAAAATCCCGTTCGGCCCTAGCCTCGTTCGCCCACACGAATTTCTACCCGCGCAAACTTTGTAACAACATCTAATGTTATGATTGTATTAAATATATTCTGCGAAAATGTACCACAAATATTAGCTGAGAAACTTTACTTAAGAAATTTCTTTGCTGTCTCGTTACCATTTAACTAAACACACATCACCCTTATTGCTAGGTGGTTACACGGTTCAATTTGTTAGCGTAATTATTATATCGAGGGCAAATGGCGTTGTAAAGTTTACAATGAGCCAGCAGCAGATGATTTTGTTCCCATACATACAGTTATTTCGTGATACTGTGTACATAAAATAATATTTTTGTTGCGACGATGACGCTTTCGCTAACAATTCTTGCAAAAGATGACACGAAATTTATTAGAGCGAGTGTAATTGTTAATTTTATTGAGAATGTTACATGTGAATATTTTATGTGAGAAAATTAAAAACACGTCACTTTATTTTGGAAACACTGTAGATTCTTACACATTCACAATTACGAACAGGTGTGTCGTAACATTATTATGCAGATTTATGTTAATCAAAAATAAAAATTATACCTAAATATGCTTCGCTAACTAGCAATAAATGTTGTAAAACGTCAAACATTCTCGTACATTCATGTAACGCTGCTTCACTTAACTAACACTTTAAATTACATTTATGACGTCTAACAATGCGCCGAGTGTCGCGGGTTTGATCCTCATACGAGACAATACTTTATGTGGTCCACAAATAGCTATTTTAGTTTTTATAAAGTCCTTCGTGACTCAGAATTTATACGTATTTTGGGCGGGAAGTCTAAGTATTTTTCTTTGTTGTTTTTTCACAGTTATATTTAGAACATAACTGTGAAAAAACATTAATGCTACTTAAATGTAAGTCAGCTCAGATCCCTATTTAGTGATAATTTTATAACAATTATTTTTCAAAATTAACCGTTTTAATTACGATTGATTTTGCACTTCCAACTAAGTACATATATCTTGCAGGATAAATCACAGCATCTACAACTAATTACACAAGTTCGATTGCGGCACATTCAACTGCCGACGTTCACTAAACGCGTAATGTACCCACACCAAGCACTGACACGCCGAGTGTTCAGGAAGTTATGGCTGCCAGGGACGTTTGGCAGGCACAGACGATGAACTGAGTAAGGGTATGTCAACACTAGGAATATAAAATCTTAAATTCTACGTTTGGTCGTACTATACAACAATTTGTGCCCCATTGTCCATATAGATTCACTGTACATACTGTTCTGCAGCTAACAATGGTGCATTTGTTAATGTAATTAGCTCAGTTTGGCTATTGGAAGCAATTTTACAAGCAGAAGATAATGCAAGCAGCGGTAGTCTAGTGGATAGACTAATAGATGGTTACGCAGAGGTTCTGAATTCAAATCCACAGTGCGCACTGCTAAGTTTTTGACAAAAAGGAGCTATAACGTTCGTATCTTACTCATTCTTTCAGCCAATATTTTTCGCGACTTTAATTTACTATCTTTTCGTCGTTTTCTGTTTATTCGACTGTTTTCATATCTGTTTTCCTTTTTCTGTCTGATTTCATATTTATGTCGAATTTACTTTCGGAGAAGATATTTACATGCCGTAGATATGAACATTTTAAAATTCCCAAGACATTAATGATAGCGTTAATTAAGCTGTCTGGTTGCATTTAAACTTTGGCAGGATATGGCCAGTTTGATATCAGATAAGCGTGTGTCTGGGATCTCTTCAGACTCCAGGTACTTTTACTTTAATTGAATTTTTGATTAACACGTGTAGCACGCATATAAAGCATTGAATAGTGACTGCAAAATGACGTCACTAATTAACTCGATCTAAGAAGGTGCCTACCGGCTGCGCTGAATCAAATGAAAGGTAAGCAAAGTCATTACGCATCCGCTCGCTTCGCATAAAGATGTTTTCAGCTTGTGCCGCTTATAGCGGTCGTCAGCGATGATCCGTTAAGAGTAATAATTCTATGTAAACAGATTTTCTGTACATAGTAGTAACCATAGACATCTGAGAGATGTGGTGTTACTGCGTCTTAGCCAAAATTACCTTAGTGCATAAATGTCACCGCTTGCCTTATTATGAAATATATGCAGAGCAGATCCTTTGGAGCCATGTCTACTGCCTCAGTCACTAACTAGAGTTAGTAAAAGCCAATATTGACTTACAAGAAGCGTGTTACTAAGCGTCTGTTTGTCCGATAAGGCACATTCCCCATGTCTGTGAATTAACAAGAGTAATTCCACATACTGCCTGACCTGAAACAAAAGTACCTACTTATTTTTTTTTTTTTTTTTTATAGTCTCACGCCTGTATCCCCGTAGGAGTAGGCAGAGGTGTAAATATTACACCCGCATTCCGCCATGAATTTTTAGATCCCACGTAATTGGGGGCGAGCCTATTGCCGTTACCGGGCACGTCACCAGACTCCGGGCTGCTACTGAGTATTCGGAAAAACCCAGTAACACTTTTGCCCGACGCAGGAATCGAACCCGGGATCTCCAATCAGCAGTCGCAGACGCTATCCACTGGACCACGGAGGCAGTCTACCTACTTTATTAATTTATTTTTATTTACGAAATGCAAAAAAACTCTGCTACACCTACGTACCTAACTGGTCGAAAAAATCGAAATAACAGATGTGTGACAAGAGTGTCTCAATATACATACTATACATATAAATGACACGCCGTACAGCTATTTTAAGTCAAGTAGGTAGATGGAATTGACGTTTCAGTGACCAGCCACTTATTGATTGTTCACTCCTTTTGGTATGTAGCGTATCTATTTAATAGCTTAGTATTGAGCTAGTCTTTTGGATAGATACATCCATTTAAATTGAATATCATTGATAATCGAAGGTCTAACTTAATCTATCAGCATATTCAAAGTTGATATAGCCTTCATCTGTAACAAAGAACATATCCCGTTACACAAATGTCGATCTAATCACACGTACTTTATCGATGTCCATTGCGTAAAAACAAAGTGTTGTCGTCATAAATAACAGTTGACGCGTAGCGCGGGGCAAACGGGGCGTGCTGGGCGAACGGGGCGCACTGGGCGAACGGGGTGAATGGGACAAATGGGGCGAGCGAGGCGTGCGGGCACGCTGCGGCGGTACGCGCGACTATCACGTCGATGATGTATCGTCGCGGTAGACGCCGCGTACTACGCCGGACGGGCCACTACCGCGGATGCAGGGTTGAACTGGAATATTATTGTGATGGCATTAATCTTGGACATTGATTGTAGTTCAAAATAAAAATGGCTACAATACTGGCCATATCCCTACAGCTAATCCATAATTTTTTTTTATTTGTTTTGTGTAATAAAAATAACAAACTAAGCACGAAATTACGACCATTTAAAATTTTAGTTAAATAATTTTAATACCATTACAGGCAGACAATCCGGTGACTCACTCGACCAGCAGTATACCTATGCTGAGTGGATGATGGGATTTAAGGATAACCGCTGCTCCTATATTTAGGGTCGCTAAAGATTTATATATAGAATACAAAAGATCCAGTGCGTATCGGGACATTAATAGCCTATTTAAACTTCGTGATAAGAAAGACATGTTCAAGCACTCGAGATTTTATAAATATTTTTAGATATTTGTAAGCCCTATTATTTGAAGCAAAAATTTTCTTTTTCTATTATATTTGTAAAAGTAATAAGAAATCTCGAAGCGGAAATAATTGTAGGTATGTCAGTAATATTTTTCAACAGTCCTACTTTGCTGGATTCAGAATTCTGATCAGCAATATTTTTGTTTTCTATTAGAACATTTTGACTTGTTAAACAAAAATTGCTTGGGACTTGAAAACTATTTTTTTTTATATCAGTAAACCGTTCTAAATAATTTTTCACAGTTAAAATGCCTTCTTAAAGAAGCAAATGCAAATGTGTTCTACTGTATTCCTTCCTGTGTATTCGAATATGCTACTGTTACTTAAACACATAATAAGTTAACTCAGAGTCGCACGGCAACGAGAGAACTATGAAGATACTAGTTTCCACTTACTTAATCTGTCTTTACATTTACTTCATAACAACATCTATAAACTTTTTTAACATCACTTCTAAAAAATACGTTGCCATGCTGCTTTAACTGCTTAAAATAGCTTTTAAAATATCATACAATCTCTTTCGACAGAATAGAAAACTTTACAATAATGTGAGTAATGATTTCAAGAGTATCCAAACACTTGCTATTGCACTTCATTCGCTTTCTCTTTTCACAATTATGCATTTGTAAATCTAGTTAAACATTGCAAGTACACGAGCAAAAACATAACGATATATAACCAAGAAATACTTAAATACCATGGAAGATAGGCTACTAAGTCAACCGCCATACATATATAAACATTACACCAAACATTTTGTTCTGAAACAGATACTTTTCTTACAAAACTTTTGTTTTGTTTTCCTGATCTTCTCGTTGGCAGCCCTGTCGCACGGAGGTGGCTGCTTATTGACACCGACACATTTTATTATCATTGGATCGGACGCAACCCGCCTCCCATATTGTTCTCTATAACATCTCGCTTTTATAAAACCCCACAATAATAATAAACATATTTTGCCGCAAGTACGAGCGCTGAATACTGATGACTATTGTCATATTCGGAGTTGAATTGTTTTGAGTTTACAGTTTCTTAGCAAAGAAGGTTTTCTGGATATCATATAATAACCATCCCTATCCTATATTTATTATAAAGACTTTATCATTGTAGTAGGAATAAGATTGTTACTGAATTGGAAAAAATCTTGACCCATAGACATCATTTGCATCTTCATCATTTCAGCCAACAAATGTGCTGCTGGACATAGGCCTCTACATAGGCCACACGCATCCATCTGCGGCTCGCGAATCCCGAACAAGATCGTCAGTCCACCTTGCGGAAGGCCTACCTCTGCTACGACATCCGGTGCGTCGCCAGTCCAGAAGCTTTCTGCTCCACGACGATCGGTTCTTCTGGCTATGTGCCCTGCCCACTGCCACTTCAGCTTGACTATTCGGAGAGCTATGTCGGTGACTATGGATCTCCTGACTTCTGATTCGATCTCACAGGGAAACTCCAAGCATAGCTCTTTCGCCCTCTGAGTGATTTGGAGCTTTCTAATCAGGTCCATAGTGAGCGGTCAAGTCTCCGTTCCATATGACGACATATTTTTGCATCTTATCTATCTATAATATAAAAATGAATCACTGAATGTGTTGCCAAGCGCAAATCTCGAGAGCAGCTGAACCGATTTCGCTAATTCTTTTTTATTATATTCCTTGAAGTACGAGGATGTTTCTTACGGACAGAAAGAATTAAAAAAAGAAAATAATCGATTGTTAGGCGGTACGAAGTTCGCCAGGTCAGCTAGTTTAAAATAAATTAATTACCATGTAGTCTGTAATGGAAACACCAGATATCTTCTCAGGATAATTACTTCAGTAGAATTCACTTGCGCCAGAAAGGTACCTAATAGGTATGATGTGACAAGCGAGTACCAAAGCATATAAACGCCTGATACACCCAACGCTAGTAGTAGAGCTCCATCGATGAGATCGGCAAAGTTAAGCAACTTTCACACAGGTCAACATCTGGATCTGTGACCGTTAACTTACTGACAGCGGTGGCTCAGTTCAAATATAATTTATAATTTCAGCAACAATCCAACTTTGTATTAAATTTAGTACATATAAACCTATCAAACCATTTTTAGCTCTTAAATAATTTCGATAACCTTTTGTTAACATCGACTACATCAATAACAGGCCATTCATTATTCAGATTCACTATCGCTAATGCATTATTAGTATTTAGTGGCACCTGGTAATTGCGCACTTCGGACTAATGACTATTATTAGTACATAACTGTGAGCGAAATTGAATAGTGATATGGACAGTGAACAATATTCCTAGTAGCTTATTATTACTCTCAGTACATGGAATGCGGATACTGCATGTAGCAATGCATCAGCTCTTTTCGAGTTAGATAGTAATGGCAACAATGAACTTTTAAGTGCTGTATAGATCTCCACACGAGACAACACTTTTTATTTCTTCATTTATTGCCAAATTGTTGTGCCTTGTCTGGGTGTTCGAGTCAAAACGAACAAACTATATTATGACCGTGTCCTAACCCAAGGTTGTCTATAGA
The DNA here is from genome assembly GCA_944739405.2 of Euclidia mi. NCBI lineage: Eukaryota > Metazoa > Arthropoda > Insecta > Lepidoptera > Erebidae > Euclidia > Euclidia mi. The sequence continues at coordinate 75,766,492 of OX123188.2, forward strand.
TTAGAATGCACCTGTTGAAGCCACCGAAGCAAACATTGATTCATAATGCCGTAAGTACAAATTTCTTAAATTTAATTGACTCTATTTTATCAAAATCCTTTGCTGTGTGTGCTCAATTAAGAACATAATTATGCAAAAACGGAATATGTAAAAAAATTAAAAGCAAGCTAAAAGTATTAATGTATACAGTGTAGCGTCTTGCTGTTGTGACTGAATTTGAAGTCAATACCGTAGTATTTGTATACTCTTTGGTCAATCAGTGGTTCAAATAGCAGCAATATGGCATAGACAAACAATGCGGTCTCGAGGTGCGCTCGTGGTCGCAGTAGCAGTTCCGCCGTTTGGTTCCCAAGCGAGCATAACAGTTACACAACAACGTTATAGCAACACGTTGCGTATCATAACACACATGCCGCGGTTAAAGTCCCGTTCGGCCCTGGCCTCGTTCGCCCCCACGAATTTCTCCCCGCGCAAACTTTGTAACAATAATGTTATGATTGTATTAAATGTATTCTGCAAAAATGAACCACAAATATTAGCTGAGAAACTTTACTTAAGAAATTTCTTTGTCGTCTCGTTACCATTTAACTAAACTCACATCACCCTTATTGCTAGGTGGTTACGGTTCAATTTGTTAGCGTAATTATTATATCGAGGGCAAATGGCGTTGTAAAGTTTACAATGAGCCAGCAGCAGATGATTTTGTTCCTGTCTGCGCTGCATAAACGCCTGATCATTTTAAATGGCATCAAGTTACTCGTTTAAGTAATACTGTACCTGACTCCTAAATTTATTTTACTTACACCCGCACATATTTTTGTTATTCGATTTCTAATTTTGTTACGCTGGCATCAATACGTAAAAACTGCGAATCATTGTAATACTTAATGACAAAAAAGCAAGATTAAAGCTGTTATCAACGGAATCTGAGGTTTTCATTACAAAACTTTGTCTACTATTACACATTAAAATTGGCGACCGCGACATCACGGATTTGCAAAATTCGGATCGAAGTACGAAAACAAAGAATTCTCGTCAAAAGGAAATCTACCAAAGATTGATTGTGGAGGACTACAGACGCAGGAACACTATCAAAGAAGACAACTAAGCCAGCCAGGTCGGTCAGCAGAAAGCGCCGCGCCCAGCCTTAGCTTCTACGACGACGCCACGTCGGGGTTCACCGTCAGCCTGCCACGCCAGTTCGAGGATTCCGTCAACATTTGTAGAACAGCTCGTGTTTCTATCAGTGCCAACAGCCATCAGCGAGGACCAATGCAGCCGGAAGCAGCCGTCTCGCCTATCAGTTAAGTGCCATTCCCATAGTTTACCCTAACACCTAAACCTATTTTTCCTATCAAAAGGGTCGCTGTTTGGTACATTCCACTTGTGTATTTCATTAGTTCAACAAAGTATCTAGCTAATTTAAAGCTTATTTCAAGTAAACAACCAGTAAATATAGAAAAATAGTGTAATTAAAATTCATTGTTCAGTGTGACAACTACCTACGTCATCATTTGTAAAATTATAAATTCTTAAAATACCAGTACATTCCTTAAAATAAGTTCATAAATGAACAATACTTGAGTATCTAAACACCAATTAGTAATATTGCCAATTTTTCTCATAGACACCCTCCCAATAGTTCGTGCCATTATTGTAGTTAACATTATTTCAAATATTTTGGGCCGACTATTCCAGAAACTCCATCGCTGCCTGACGCTGCCAGCTACCGCTAGCCGCGTTTGGGTGACGTCGGTGCATCGTCGTGCTGCCGAGCTGCAGCCGCGGGGCTGCCCCAGGTGCCGCCGAAGGAGTATCAGATAAGATTCTAAACATATAACTTTATTCCTTCATTTTGCGTTACTGTTTAGAACTCAATTAACAATAAGCATTTTTCGTAAAGTTCTCAGTGCTAGTTTATCGTTTGTTGTTGCTATTAGTATTTAACAAAATGTCTTTAAGCGAAGATAAAGACTGTAATGCAAAACAATTGAAGGAACTGTTTGCTAAGCGTAGCTCGGTCAAAGGTCGTTTAACAAAGTTTAAAAAATATTTAGATGGAGTATGCTCTTCAAAATTGAATAAAACCCAAATTAAAGAGTTAGAAATTAGTATTGGTAAAATACGAGCTATGTCTAGCAAATTTGATGAACTACAGGCTCAGATTGAGGTCATTAATTGCGATAATATGGACTCCGAGATCGACGAACGTGATGAAATTGAGCAGATCTTCACTTCACATCTTGCAATTGCTGAAGAGCAACTTGATAAGTACAAAAATACTTCAAACGAATCTGATTTGCACAATTCATCACAATGTCATAACGATCTGTCATCTCAATGTCATCATGTTGATTTTAAATTACCACAAATACAAATCGCAAAGTTTGATGGCGCTTATTTCCGCTGGCTTGAGTTCCGAGATACCTATTTATCGCTTATTCATAACAATGAACGCATTAAACCTATTCACAAGTTCCATTATTTGGTATCGTATCTTGAAAAGGAAGCCGCGCGAATTATTTCCAATTTAGAGATTTCTGAAAATAATTATAAAACTGCATGGCAGCTTTTGTGCGATCGTTACGATAACAAGCGCCAACTTATAAATCAACACCTTAATTCATTGATATATTTCGAATCAACACAACAACAACACAAACGTGAATCGGACAAATCACTGAGGTTTCTAGTTGACCACGTAACTAAAAACTTGCGAGCATTGTCAAGTTTAGCAACGAAAGATGAACTGCTTGAAATGATAATTATTAAAATTCTTATACCAAAATTAGATAATCGTACTGCCATGAAGTGGGAAGAACATCGTAATAATTTGTCCAATCTCCCTGCTTTAAAGGATTTCAAAAAATTCCTAACTGATCGCGCTGATGTGTTAGAAACTATGAATCAAAACAAGTCTGATATACCCAAGGTCACACAATCACGTCAAAACAATAATAACAATTCTCGTAGTACTAAATCCTTTTCATCTACAGTTCAGAACACCGGCTCTGTCGCTAAGCAGTGCGTTGTCTGTAAGGGTGACCACTGGATATACGACTGCCCTACATTCCTTGCGAAGAGCGTTCAGGAACGACGAGATGAAGCATTTAAGTTGCACTTATGCTCCAATTGTTTACGAACTGGGCATCGTGCACGTGACTGCAAGTTGGGTCCCTGTCGTGAGTGCAAGCGTAGGCACAATTCACTCTTGCATTCCCCTAATTTAAACAATACTAGTGCAAGTAATGCTAGTACAGTCAGCAGCAATAATACCAACACAGATCGTGGTTCAACTGAAATATCAGTAAATAATTCTATTAGTGATAATTTTATAGAAAATCACATTCTTTTATCAACAGCTATGGTTAATGTTATCAATCCACAAACAAACAAACAATTTCGAGTGCGTGCTTTGTTAGACTGTGGCAGTCAGTCTTCATTTATTAGCCAGTCACTTATGAACAAGTTATCATTACAGGTATGTGCTATTAATACTATAAACGTTATCGGTATAGGCAACAACTTAGCGGAATACGTAAACAAAAGTTGTATTGCCCGATTAAATTCTCTTAATGATGACTATAGTGTTGTACAGTCATTTTATGTATTAAACCAATTAACAAGTGTTATTCCAAAACAATCTATAGACATTAGTCAATTAAATATTCCAACCAACCTACAGCTAGCTGATCCTAGCTTTAATCGGCCTTCAGCCATAGACGTCTTGATAGGTGCAGACCTGTTTTGGGACCTACTCGGATGTGATCAGCTTGCATTAGGTACTAATATGCCCCAGCTTCGTAGCTCAAAGCTAGGTTGGCTCGTTGCCGGCCCAATTTCTCCAAATGTAAGGAATTGTTCGTCACCTAAAAATATTCCGTGTCATGTTTCAATTAGTGATAGTGACGAATGCAATAATTCCAATATTGATTCTCATTTGAAAAGGTTTTGGGAACTTGAGCAGGTTCCAGATAAGCAATATTTTAGCAAAATTGAGCAGGCATGTGAAGACCATTTTTATCGTAATACTTATCGTTTAGAATCGGGTAGATTTTGTGTGAGGCTGCCCCTAATTGATAATCCAGATTGTTTAGGAGATTCTTACGCTATGGCTAAAAAACGATTGTTGTATTTAGAAAGACGTTTCCGTAAGAATCCAGAATTAAAGTTGAAATATTGCAATTTCATTCAAGAATATTTAGAGTTAGGTCATTTAGAGGAATGTCCGACTACTAATCCCGTTCCATCCTATTATCTTTGCCATCATGCAGTATATAAGCAAAACAGTGAAACGACAAAGACTCGTGTTGTCTTTGATGGATCGGAACGAACTTCCTCAGGTTTCTCTCTGAACGATCTGCAGATGGTCGGTCCCAATGTTCAAGACTCAATCTTTTCTATTTTGATTCGGGCTCTTCAGTACAAATATATTTTGACAGCTGATATTGAAAAATTCTTTAGAATGGTTGAATTAAATGAAAAGGATCGTAATTTACAATTAATACTTTGGAGAAGTGATGAGTCCAATCCTATCAAAACTTTACGTTTGAAAACCGTAACTTATGGTCTTGCAAGTGCTACATATTTGAGCACCAAGTGTTTGTCAGTATTGGCAGAGAATTGCGATGACCAGCTTATAGGTAACATTATTAAACACGACCATTACGTCGACGATCTGGTCACCGGATCAAACGACGAGTCCAAGCTATTATACATTCAACGCAAGGTGTCGGACACTTTAAAGTCAGGTGGGTTTAAACTACGTAAATTCAGATCGAATTTACCAAGCATTTTATCATCATCAGTCATTGATCAGAATGATAAGGTTAGTTTAAGTGAATCTAATAATACTTTAGGATTAAATTGGAATCCTAAAACCGATACCCTTCAAATATCGATTGAGATTCCCAATAAAAATGATGTGGTTACCAAGCGATCGATACTGTCTGCATCATTCAAGATTTTTGATCCTCTTGGAATTCTCAGTCCATGTGTAATTATACCTAAAATGTTACTTCAGTCCTTATGGCTGAACAAGAAGGGTTGGGATGAACCAGTTAGTTCCGATATCCTGGAATCCTGGAACAAGTTCATTGGCAATTTACATTTTTTATCAGATTTACAGATCCCGCGCTTAACACTATGCGAAGCTCCTAATTATATAGAAATACATACCTTTAGTGATGCTTCTCAAGTCGCTTACGGTGCCTGTGTGTACCTACGGTCACACAACTTAGCTGGCGAGGTAAAGGTAAATTTACTGTGTGCTAAGTCTAAGGTGGCGCCGTTGAAACCGATAACAATACCGCGTCTGGAGCTTTGCGCTGCGCTATTAGCTGCAAAATTGTGTAAGACAGTTACCAGCTCTCTGCGATGTGATGTCAATCGCATCATTTACTGGTGCGATTCCAGCGTTGTCCTCAGCTGGTTAAATGGTAATTTTGCAAAGTTAAAAACGTTTGTAGCTAATAGGGTAGCCGAAATTAATGAACTTACCGATAGTTCGTCGTGGCGCTATGTGCCGACTGATCAGAATCCAGCTGACCTGATCTCAAGGGGCGTGAGCCCAGATCAAATCATCAATTCTAATTTCTGGTGGTCAGGTCCAAGCTTTCTAATACAGCCTGAATCCGATTGGCCCTATTTAAAGAAATTAATAAATGAATCAGACTTACCTGAGATGAAGTCCACTTCCGCTGTTGTCCTGGAACCAGCAACAGAAATTCTAAAAATAGATAAGTTTTCATCGTTTTTAAAACTGAGACGTGTATTTGCGTATGTCAATAGATTCATACATAACATAAGATATAAATGTCCTAAAGATAAATTATTTGGTAAATTAAATGTTAGCGAATTAGAATTATCTTTTATTAGCTTATGTAAAATTGCTCAGCAAACTTCATTTACTCTAGAGTACAATCTTTTGTTAAAAAATAAAACTTTAAGTAGCAAGTCAACACTTTTGTCACTTTCACCCTTTTTGGATGATGACAAGGTGATGAGGGTCGGTGGTAGGATAGAATTATCTAATTACAATTATACTAAAAAACATCCTATACTTTTACACGCTTCTCATCCACTCACTAAATTGTATTTTAAATATGAACACTTACACAATATGCATGCTGGGCCTCAGCTGTTGCTGGCCTGTGTAAGAGAGACTGTGTGGCCTATAAATGGTAGGCATTTGGCCCGCCGCACAGTACATGTTTGTGTTCGATGTAGACGTATACAAGGTAAAACATTAACTCCCATGATGGGAAATTTACCTGCACAGCGCATCATACCTGATTTTCCATTCCGTACTGTGGGAGTTGACTTCGCTGGTCCGTTCCTAACACTAAATAGAAAGGGTCGAGGTGCACGACTAATTAAAACCTATTTATGTTTGTTTGTATGTTTTCGCTATAAGTGTGTGCACCTGGAAGCCGTCAGTGATTTGTCCAAGGACGCGTTTATCATGACGTCACGCAGATTTATATCGCGTCGAGGTAAGCCAGCGGAGATATTTTGCGATAACGGTCGCAACTTTGTTGCGGCAGCTAAAGAGATTGGCAATTTTCTTAAAACTAATCATGAACCTGTAGTTAATTTTGCTACCAATGAAGGCATAAAGTTTGTGTTTTCTCCCACGTATGCTCCACATTTCGGCGGCATCTGGGAAGCCGGCGTTAAATCCGCGAAATACCATTTAAAACGCGTTATGGGGAACCATCATTTAACGTTTGAGGAGATATGTACTCTCTTCACACAAGTGGAAGCTGTGCTTAATAGTCGACCTTTGTGCCCACTCTCCCCTTCCCCTAACGATTACCATTTCCTATCTCCCGGTCACTTTCTGATAGGGCGTGCCCTAAATGCATTGCCTGGTCCATCGCTCGAGCACGAGAACCAGAACAACCTTCAACGTTACTTGAAGCTTGAACAGATTCATCGGCATTTTTGGCAGCGCTGGGAAAAGGAATATATAGCTGAACTACAACAGCGCTCCAAATGGCGTACTAATTCAGCATCCCTGCAAGTTGGAGATTTAGTTCTTCTCCAGGAGGATAACGTCCCACCACTGAGCTGGCGAATGGGACGAGTCAGCCGCCTGTTCCCTGGAACCGACGGCGTCACACGAGTCGCAGACGTGGAGACTACCAGAGGCTGCTTCAGGAGGCCTCTCACACGGATCTGCCCCTTGCCTACATCTTTACCGGATGACGACTAACGCAGTTGAAAGGAGTCTTTCAACGGGGGGGAAGATGTCTGCGCTGCATAAACGCCTGATCATTTTAAATGGCATCAAGTTACTCGTTTAAGTAATACTGTACCTGACTCCTAAATTTATTTTACTTACACCCGCACATATTTTTGTTATTCGATTTCTAATTTTGTTACGCTGGCATCAATACGTAAAAACTGCGAATCATTGTAATACTTAATGACAAAAAAGCAAGATTAAAGCTGTTATCAACGGAATCTGAGGTTTTCATTACAAAACTTTGTCTACTATTACACAGTTCCCATACATACAGTTATTTCGTGATACTGTGTACATAAAATAATATTTTTGTTGCGACGACGACGCTTTCGCTAACAATTCTTGCAAAAGATGACACGAAATTTATTAGAGCGAGTGTAATTGTTTATTTTATTGAGAATGTTACATGTGAATATTTTACGTGAGAAAATTAAAAACACGTCACTTTATTTTGGAAACACTGTAGATTTTTACACATTCACAATTACGAAAAGGTGTGTCGTAACATTATTATGCAGATTTATGTTAATCATAAAAAAATAATTATTAGAAAAAAATAACTAAATATGCTTCGCTTACTAGCAATAAATGTTGTAAAACGTCAAACATTCTCGTACATTCATGTAACGCTGCTTCACTTAACTAACACTTTACCAAATAGCTATTTTAGTTTTTATAAAGTCCTTCGTGACTCAGAATTTATACGTATTTTGGGCGGGAAGTCTAAGTATTTTTCCTTGTTGTTTTTTCACAGTTATATTAAGAACATAACTGTGAAAAAACATTAATTCTAAATGTAAGTCAGCTTAGATCCCTATTTAGTGATAATTTTATAACAATTATTTTTCAAAATTAACCGTTTTAATTACGATTGATTAAATTCCAACTTCCAACTAAGTACATATATCTTGCAGGATAAATCACAGCATCTTCAACTAATTACATAAGTTCGATTGCGGCACATTCAACTGCCGACGCTCACTAAACGCGTAATGTACACCAAACACTGACACGCCGAGTGTTCAGGAAGTTATGGTTGCCAGGGACGTTTGGCAGGCACAGACGATGGATTGTGTAAGCGTATGTCAACACTAGGAATATAAAGTCGTAAATTCTACGTTTGGTCTTTAGAGTGACAATAGGTTCGGATATCAATCGATTTTTTCACTATCTTAGATAGCAATTTATTCGATTTTTAGCTCATTCTGCTTTCCCTTATTTTGTTTTTCTAGCCGTCAGCTTCTTGTTTCTCTAGAATTAAGGTCGAATAAAATCCAGTCGTGTGAATACATACAATCAGGTGCTCTGGATTCCAATCAATCAAGCAGTATTAAATCACAGTGCTAACATTTGACACGGCTATACGAGTTTGTATACACTTACGACGTAAAGCTCCAACGTCCGATTTCGATCCTGTCTTGTTGCGAACCAAAGACTGGGTACTCATATGACAGTTTAAATTTACCCAATATGCCAACTGTAAGACTACTTAATTTAGTACATTTACGTTCAATACAAATTCGTATCCAAGAAAAGCAAAGGATAATTATGTAATATTAGGCAAAATACCGCATATAAGCATTTTACTATCATTATTATCATTGGACATCGAGTCAAATATTGTGTAGACGAATCCACAATAATATAATCATTTCCACAGGTGTATTTAAATCGCGTACTGGCACAAATCAAATCCTCTGAGAAGTGTATCAGAATACACTTCTTAAAAGATTGTATAGTTTGATTTTATAGTATGTCAGGACATACTATAAAATTATGCTATTTTGTGCCATACTCGAGTAATTTTCCAGATTGAACTGAAACAGAACAATATAATGTTACGACTCGTTTTAGAATACTCATGCCTGGAATTTCATAGTAGCTAGTTCATAGGCTTTCATTAAATAACACTATATATCGCTAATGAAATTAAATTAAATGAATCTTTATTAGATATTTTCGTATAAATAAAGAGTCAATTAATTTCATTTATAATACAATGGTGCTATTCATAAGAAAAAGGATCTAGCCGATTTTTTTAAATAAGTATACATTTTCTCTTAGATTTTTGAACATATACCATATATCTATGTTTAAGTTTCGATTATCCGAACTATTGAAAATATCTATTTTGGTAAGCAGAGATATGTGAAGACTCTTTCCTTAAGACGACCAAAATCAACCTTCTAAACCTTCACCTCAGATGGCCTCACATTCATAGAAAAGAAAGATTTTTCTAAACAGACCGCCATTTCTATCAAAATACTTATCTAACCGGCATCCCTACTACGAACTAATGATGTTTGTCTTCATTCAAACGCTTACACGATGATATGCTTACCATGAGGAATCTTCGGGTAGCATCGTACGGAGAACGACTACAGCAATTCCGGTTGTAAACTGTAAGGTACCGAATTGACTTCCCGGAACATGTTCAGCCTAGTATGGATGGATATGACCCCGCTTCATTACATTTCGTTGACCTGTTAATAGTTGCAGGTAATCTTTGAGCATCTATTCTCGGATTCTAATAACTCATGGAAACACGGTTGAATAGAATTATTATGTTAGAAATTTCGCAGAAGCATAGATTCTGGAAATGGCAGGCTCAGTAGTACGGTAATATCCTCGCCTCCTATTACGTAAAATGGATGCTGAAATGTACATTTATCCTGTTTGCTGACTGTGAAATGCTGCATATAATATGAGTCGAGTTCCTATTTAATATGTTGACTTGTTTTGTGTAAATTCCTAGATACATCGGTCTTAATTACAAAATAATTTCTTATATTCTTTCTTATCAAATAATCTCTGCGACGCAAGGAAACATTTTTATTGCATTGTTACATTCAGCTGTCACCCAGCTTAGTGATAACATGTAGAAAATTTGCTTAACTTTACCGAACTATTACAAATGGCGAGAGCTCCTAATAATAATATAATAGTAATAATGTATATAATGATGCCTTCAGGCTACTTTATTCAAAATACTCTTGTGTAGGTTTGACGTAATTGGAACGGATTGGACAGATAAAAAATCCCAATAATATCTAATAAGTATTTGGAGCACAGTATTTTCAGAATTTTCACTATCACCACTGTATACAAACTGTCCCACTACTAAGCATGGCCCTATTTCTCATTATGAAAGGGATAAAGTCGCAGCCACGCTGGACAAGTGCAATAACTTTCAGTTTAATAATTTAATACGCACTTAACTTAAAAAAGTCGGTAATGCTTACTTTGGTTTTAATATTGAGACCTGTTATCTCATCCATTAATCTATCGCTACCAGTACAGTTTCGCCTAACATAAGAATACTCGGAACTGCCATACGATACGTATTACCACATAATATATACCTACTGTGTTTTATGCCAAGCAATCGGTTTTTGTTTTAGATTTAAGTGGTAAGACGCCTGCTCCTCTCGACGTTTTATTTTGTCCTCCGGAGAATACGCTACTCAAAAATGACAGCCGGACTTAGTTTTGATAAGGATACAGCGCATGTGAGAATGGTTGTTATTTAGTATCGTGATACAGTAAATACGAGTATATTACGATGTACGGTGCTTTTATTCTGTAGGATGTTTTTATACTACCAATGTGTACCAATGGCTTCAATTTTCTTGCTTAACACGCTTTAGTAAAATTAGTCTACTGATGTCTTTGATGAACACAAAGTAAAGAGAAAAATAATAATTTAAAGAAATCATAATAAATCAGTCCGATGATATACTTAATTGTGTACCAGAGGTCCAAAACGATATGGATATATTATTTTAAGGTATTAATAATTTGCTCTGTCGGGCTGTCGAATTAGAAACTAAGCAGAGTTTGGCGGTTTTTAAACCCAAAACCCTTTTATTAATTCCTGTACTGTACAACAAAACACAAGATTAACACTCATAGACACACGTGCGAAGCAAATCTTGCGAAGCATCCATACAACGTAGCGCTTCGTTAGCAGCGCCGCCGCACCATCTGGTGTTTGCACAAGCTGATAATTAATACGTAGAACATTCGTTCGGATCGACTGTTACTGAGATGTACTTATAAAGCCCCGAGGCAGTCTTGCAGCGCGTGGAGTACCACACGTAACCTCACGGTAACTTTACGTGACTTATGGGGAAAAATTAGCGATGCGTTGTAGTGAGAAGGTGTTAAGGAAGCTAAATAGCTAATTTAGATATCGAAGTTCAGCAATTATGAGATAATGTAATTAGAATGTGGAGATAGAAAATATTTTTCTATCTCCACATTCTAATTACATTCACAATCATCATAATGGGTATAATAATAATTTGATCGGTCTCGGCTGTCATGAAGAACTTTGCCAGACGCTTTAGGCAGCTTGTAACCCTGGAATATTCCATATTCCTCTATAATGTCTAATATAATATTAAATACCTCTCAACTTTCCAACTTAACATTCTACAACCAATAACAAGCTCCATCCTTTATCAAAGGCATAATTAAATGCATTAATTTAAAATTCACTGAGAGCCAGTAATTTACTTCGTTGCCTAGATTAGCCAATGAAATATAAATTATTTTTTAACAATACTCTACTTAATAAATGGGTTTATTTCAAAGCAAATTGTAACGGTTGGTCGTGACATCAATATCGAATGATTTAAAAGGCATCTTTACCTTAAATTTATTGTAAAACGTGTACATGACAAGTGTGGTCATATAATGAAGACTATCATATTGCATCTGCATGTGCGTGTTACACATAAAATGAAGATACTTTTTTGTGATTCAATGAGATTTAAGCGTGTCTTGTCTTTCTTTATAGAGAGACAAAAAAAGCAACGTTCTCAGAGGTCACTAAGTGCACGTATGACCACTTGTGGCATTTACATCATAGCGCTGCAGTTTCTTTTAAGCACAAAGTCTATCAGCCTCATCGGAATCCATGTCAAATATTAAACTGATGTCTGAATGTATATTTAACGTCTAACGTTAGTAGATCTCACGTGGTAGCTTACCACATATAATACATCCATTCGTGCTTTACAGAGAGTGATTAAAATTGCATTGATGAATGTAACCAGCAGTTCCATCGATCGCCCCTTTCTTTAATACCTACTTTGAAATATCACGTTAGCTTTTTGTGGTTCCGCAGTTTCGCCATGTCCTTCCGTCCGTCTCTCCGTCTGCAGTTTTACGTAAAAACTATACGCACTAGCGGAACTGAAATTTGCAATAGTAATAAATTGGACTACACGGACAAAACTATACACAAAAATTTTGAAGGAAGCTTTATAGTAAAGTTGTCATAGTGTACGTTTGCGGAGAGTATTTTTAAGTTTACCCCCTGACAAATTCTGTGGTGTCAAGGTAAAAGGGGATGAGTCAAAAATTCAGAAAAATGAGCTAATTACACAGTTGGATAAAGTAGGTCACTAAGTTTTACGGTAAAAAGGAAATAAGTCAATTGAATGTATTTTGATTTCGTTAATGTCAAATAACAAAATAGAGTCTAGTCATAAATAGCAAAAAATAAAAAGTAAAAAGGAGTTATGTGTACTCATCTCCTTATTACATTCGTAATTCTTTACTTATAAAATTGAGCAATGGGAGATAAGTCGACTCGTGCTTATATTAGTATTATAGTACATTGTAATGTTACATTTTTTGGGCTTAGCGTGCACTTGCCAGAGGACGCAATTTTATTTCATAGATGCCAAGAGAGGGTTAGTGTAAAGTTAAATCCAAGTTTGTGGGGTTGCAGCCCTTATCCTGCGGCCACCATCTTGTAAAGAGTTGTACAAATGGGTTTTCTAGTATATCTGGCAAACTATAATTTTCTAAACTATAGGCCGCACAAAAAAAAATCAAAACATGATGAGATGCAAATTAAATTCTCTACATCTAGAAAAACGTAGTACCTAGGTAGTCGTAAAATAAAAAATAACAAAGTTACAGACGAACATTTAATTCGATTTGCAACAATTTTCTTTTCAATGTTTTCTTTTATATTTTTTTTTGATTTATAGTCTCACCCCTGTATCCCCGAAGGGGTAGGCGGGTGGGGTAGGCGGAGGTGTGAATATTACACCCACATTAAGCCATGAATTTTTAAGTCCCACGTAATAGGGGGCGAGCCTCTTGCACATCACCAGGCTTCGAGCTGCTACTGAGTATTCGGAAACACTTTTGCCTGACCCGGGAATCGAACCCGGGACCTCCGATCAGCAGTCGCTTACTCTACCCCCTGGACCACGGAGGCAGAATTTTCAATGTGTTGTAGTTTTTCGTCCTCAGTAACAAAAAAATACATTTAATTTGTCTTACTGCCTCCAAAATAAGAGCCAATCCTTCAACTTGAGACTCCGCACCATAAAGTCCAATTTTTACTCATTACATCATCATCATCAGCCTATAACAGTCCACTGCTGGACTAGGCCTCTCCTTTGAAAGGAGGAATTGGCCTACTATACCACGCTGGCCAAACGGGTTCGTATATGGTTTGTATCAAGTTTTCCTTCTCTTACAGTGCTGTTCTCTGTTTAATTTGCTCCCTCTGGCAGCTCTTACGACACCCATGGTATGATATGGGGTGGTGACATTCCGTATGCTTAATCCGTCACCACACGGAAGACTCATTACAACGATCATGAAAACAGGAGTTGGCAAAATATGGATAAAATTCTAAAACTACGGCACTCTGCGGGCTTCTGAAGTTGATGTTCCACCCTTGCAAAGGAAACTGCAATATTCTGCAGCATCTCAATGGTCTGGGGAGAGATGCAGCAAAATAATTGGAAAATTAATGGCAATTATTATGTTTTTCCGACAAAATGCGGTTTTTCTATAGTTCTTCATCAATAATTGAATGCCAAGGCTCTATTAGATCATAAGCCACAGCCTGGCTCATAAAAGGACTAAAAATGCAGTAATCATGAAGACACTGGTGGTGAACCTGAACCAGGTATTGTTCAATTCAAAATAAAGTTAGATAATTTGGCCGAGTTTAAGGATATTTCTTTCCGTCGAAGGGGCAAATCGAGTGACACTTTGAATCCTGAGAAATGCTATACCTAATGGTCAAGTTCCTATAAGTCAGGAAAAAAAATTAGATCTTATTAGTATTCTCCATTAAATTGATAATACTTGCCATGGCTTCTATCATAAATTACAATTACAAACAAGTACAAACACACGAGATGTAGATGCGGATATCGAGGAGTTCCGGTGAACACCTCGCACAATACAGTTAGTGTGAATAAGGAACAGTAATTCTAACTACATTAATATAAATTTATATAGGTATGCGCTGTCATCGACACAAGTTGACACACATTTATGATGTGAAATGTTGGCCAATCTAAAATAGTGCTTTTGTAAACTTGTGTCGACTACCGCACATATCCTCTTTACACTTTCGCCATATATATTTCATTACTCTATAAGTACAAATTCTGTATGTCTTTACAATTCAAACCTATTGGTAAGATGTAATAGAGAATTATATCAAAAAAACTTAAAATTAATCTAAGATGGATGAGGTTGTGAGTCTTTAATTAACTTTGTTACTCGCGATTTGAAGGACATCTTTGAACAGCCAAATATATCTACCTCGTGGCACATGGTGTTAAAGGTTCGAGCGGCGCGGGTAAGTACACTATTACAAGCGTAGTTGGTGGAATGCCGGGGAACATGCAGAAGTGGTGTTTGACGGGTGCGACGTAATGGAGCATTGAATGTGGCCAAAGATAGCAATTCGGGGCAGTTTAAATTTCCATTTAATAAATCGTATAAAAGACACATGTCCATTAGTTTACGTCTGTTATCTAAGCTAAGTATATCGTATCTCTCCCAATTGGTATAATAAGACGACGGAGGATTACGGAATTTATAGTTAAGGTGATTGAGAAATTTCTTTTGGATACGTTCTAATTGGTCTATGTTTATGATGTAACAAGGAGACCAAATAGGACTAGCATAGTCAAGAGTACTGCGTACATAAGAGAAATATACGGTTTTCATTGCTGCTATGGTTTACTGACTCCCTATAACGACTATCGAAGATCTCCATGGTGACCGGGACCGACGGCTTAACGTGCTCTCCGAGGCACGGGGTAAGCGATAATTAATAATTCAATACGCACATAACTCCGAAAAGTCAGTGGTGCGCGCCTGGGATTCGAACCCGATACCCTCTGCATGGCAGTCTGTTGGTATATCCACTAGGCTATCTCTGCTTTTGACTCGAGAGAGACTATGGCCCATCATTGCTTCATGCATGAAGAGGTCCATGAATGTTGGGGTAAAAGCTTTGTCTGAAACGAAGCAATTGATCTGCCATAGTCTCTCTCGAGTCAAGTGTTATGATTTATGTAAAAATAATTAAAGCATATTAATATTCAATACATAAATAACTAACACATAAAGAGACGAGTCAATAAAAGGATTTTAAATTATTTTTTCTTGTTATGGAAAAAAGAGATATGTCCATTATTTTAATAATTATTTAATAATTTATTTTTTTGATAACATGTAAAAGACTACTAGATTGTGAAATGTCAATTAAAACAAATTTGTATTAAGTATATGTTCACATTTTTGATTAAACAGCATTTATCTTATAAAACAATTAAGCGATTTTTTTAAAAGCCCCTGGTGAAAAGTTGTAGTTTTCGACTCATCCCCTTTTACCCTGATACCACAGATTTATTCGAGATAAATTCACTGCTCCAGATAAATATTTGTTTAGGATCACAACTCTTGGTTTAAGCTCATTTACATTGTATGAATTTTTGTATGTGAGTCCCTTGATCTTTACCTCACCACACAAATGCAAAAACATTTACGAAAACGAAAATCATCCACTCTGGAATGTTACGCAAGTAAAATGACAAAGGCTTGACTATTGTTGACTAAGCATGCTAGTAATGGATGAGTACTGTGGTGTCTCATGGGACTGTTTTTAAACTTTGCTAGCATTCTTAATTTGTAACTATTGCTAAAAAGATAAAAATATGTGTATTTCATTGGGTTTTTATTCAGTGACATTTTTTGTAATTTAAGTGTGTACTTAATATTATGATCATTATATAATTTTTCTTGGAGTTAAGCTTTAGATATATAAAATTTTCATCGTAGCAACTAACTTCATTGTCAGACCTAAACTATAAAAGAACTCACAAAATTAAAACGCAATTAAAAATGTTGGTATACGCGAACATCCTCACTTGCATAACACTAAACGCGACACCGCAGCATCAGCGGTCGTCACTGAGTGCATTTAATCGCCAATCGGCGCCATAACTCAGCGCCCGCAGAAATCGCGGTGCGACGCGGCAATCGCGCCGTCGCGTCGCATTGCATCGATCGTATTGCGTCGCATCATCGCGCGACTAGTGACGACACTCGCGAACCACACCGGTGCTTAATTGCCGTGACACGATGCCCTCAACCGTAGAGTGATATCGGCAGACGCAGTCACGAGTGCGACGCAATCGTTAGTGCGTGTTCGAGCTTGTAATACAAACGCATAAGGAAAACAATGAAAGAGTTACAGATTGGATGTAATTTGTTGGGTTTTCTTCGTCTTCACGTAAACGAGAAGACAGCTATTTCTGGCAAATGCTGTGTAAATTATAAATCCACTGTATGTTTAATGTAATCATATATCTCGCTAGGTAGAGCCTGTGCTATAATAATCAAATTATCGCATAAATAATTATACTTGTTCAAGTTGTTCATTATTAAATACTTTTCAACATATTAAAGATAAATTACACTCAGACACAGAAAAAAACACCGTGATCATCATACAAAAGTTTTTCCTGTATGGAAATCGAACTCACGACCAGTATCATAACATTCAAAACGCCATAGACTTCTTAAAATGAGTATATTTCTGTCGAAGAAAGCGTTTCCTTTAGAGAGTACCAATTTTGTAAAAAGAAAGATGTTTTTTTTTCACCATCATAAACATCTCTCTTACGTTATTCTGCCAGATTATGGTTAAATGTACTTATTACACCAACATTTTATAAGAAATGTTTGTGTCTTATATTACAACCTTATTGCTGTCTGTACAGAATATTGAAGACGTAAGCTTTTGAGAATGCATATCAATATTTTGTAATCGGCCTGCTTATGTGTTCCCATTTTAATGCTATCCGGAGCAATGACACCTTCCTTTGGTCAATTTACCTTTTTATTAAGCTATTTTACTAAGCGTGACTTAATTTTAACTAAGTATTCAGCGCTCCACAATAAGTCTATTCCAGAAGAAAATTACTCTCACTCTGCATATCTGACGCTCCAAAAAATGACAATATAGCAAACGAAGAAACTAAATTAACAAATAAATATTCCGATCCTCTGCCAAATTGATATCGACAATCCCAATAGAAGTTCACCAAAAATTAAATAACACTTGGACATTTTCCTCCTCCTGGATCCTCCAGTGATGTATGGCGTAATCTGTGGGATAATTTTTAAACAACTGACTTCCGTGTCTGACATAAACTACGATTTTAAGAACTCGTAAACAGAAGACTTAACTAAAAATATTACTATACTGTAACATCCTCAGTTGCATAACACAAAACGCGACACCACAGCATCAGCAGCCGTCATTCAACCCCAAATCATTGAGCGCATTTAATCGCCAATCGCCGCCATAACTCAGCGCCCGCTGAAATCGGGGTGCGACGCGGTAATCGCGCCGTCGCGTCGCATTGCGTCGCGTCGTCGCGCGACTAGTGACGACACTCGCGAACCACACCGGCTTTTAATTGCCGTGACACAATACCCTCAACCGTGGAGTGACATAGCCGGACGCAATCATGCGTGCGACGCAACCGTTAGGTGCGTGTTCGAGCTTGTAATACATTCGCATAAGGAAAACATGAAATGCTGTGTAAATTATGAATCCACTGTATGTTTTATGTAATCATATTTCTCGGTAGGTTGAGCCTGTGCTATAATAATCAAATTATCGGATAAATAATTATACTTGTTCAAGTTGTTCATTATTACATACTTTTCAACACGTTAATGATAAATTACACTCAGACAGAAAAAATCACCGTGATCATCACACAAAAGCTTTTCCTGTATGAAAATCGAACTCACGACAAGTATCATAGCATTTAGTCAAATAAATACAACATTCAAAATGCCATATACTTCTTAAAATGAGTATATCTCTGTCAAAGAAAGTGTTTCCTATGGAGAGTACCAATTTTGTGAAAAGAAAGATTTTTTTTTTCACCACCATAAACATCTCTTTTACGTTATTCTGCCAGATTATGAGAAAATGTATTACACCAACATTTTATGAGAAATGTTTGTGTCTTATATTACAACCTTTTTGCTATCTGTGCAGAATATTGAAGACGTAAGCTATTGAGAATGCATGGATGTCTTTTGCCTTAATTTAAAAAGTAATTTATTAGGTAATACCTGATTAGCCTGCTTACTTGTTCCCATTTTAATGCTATCCCATTACTGAAGGTTGATAGTCAACTCCTTAAACTTTTTCTTGTCCAGAGCGAGTTTAAACAGCTGTTCGACCGTCTTGATGCCAGGCCTAATATTTGATGTTACGGAGCAACGACACCTTCCGTCAGCCAATTCACCTTTTTATTAAGCTATTTTACTAAGCATGACTTCAATTTTACTAAGTATTCAGCGTTCAAAATAAGTCTATTACAGAAGAAAGTTATTCTCACTCTGCATATCTGACGCTACAAAAAATGACAATATAGCAGACGACGAAACTAAATTAACAAATAAATATTCCGATCCTTTCCCTCACAAATTGATATCGACAAACCCAATAGAAGTTCACCAAAGATTGAATAACACTTGGACATTGTTTCCGCTCGTTAACTTAATCAAGTGGCGAGTGTACAAGACAAAGTTACCTTTCAATAAACATGGCTGTGCTGTGAATATTTCAGGGTTGAACTTGCAACGTCGGAGAAAGTCGGGCGACGGAGGGGTGAGGTAGGGTGATAGCGCTAGAGGAGAAGGGGTCAAGCGAATAAAACGTCGCCGTTAGTGGTGAATTTATCCTCCAGTGATGTATGGCGTAGATCGCGAGACACAGCATTCGCAGGGTTCCGTGCTTTATAGTGGAAGAGCGTTTGTATTGTTAACTTTGTTCTGCGAATGTACGATAGTTCTAATGTGTTTGGAACGACTAGTTATTATAAATTATTTCCGTAATACGTTAGTTATTTTATTGTATGGTAACCGCAAGGCGATATTAAAAGTCCTTAAACCATTATTTTTACACAGAAATTAAAATTTATTAAATCATCGTAATTTGTACTTTTGTTTTGTTTTTTGTGCGAGTGTGTGGCCAACTCTGGTGTCGCAGTTTTCCGACCACCCGAAGCCCTCCGACACGGCCTAACGATCCTTATCCTTAGACAAGAACCGGGACCGACAGCTTCACGTGCCCTCTGAAACACGTAAAGTCCTTAATTCATACAACTTAATTATTATAAATTCTTTCTATAACAACAAACTACCTTCGTGCTCTTTCTAAATCATTAAATAATACCCAATAAACTTATTTACATTTTATCCAATATGTCGTCAGCCCATACAAATATTTGACTACACAAACAGTCTCAACAACATTGGCTTATTTAAAATTGACTTTTTAATGTTAAATCAGACAGCAAATTATTACTTTTTGTTACAGCGGCAACTGAAATACAAACTCAAAGTAAAAATATTAACTCCAGCTATCACGATCATGAAATATTGCACACTGTCAGTCAGATAGACGGACGGGCGGAAAGCGGAGGCTTAGTAATGGGATCGAGTGACACTCTTCGGGTACGAAAAAATTATGTCAACATTGTTGTATAAACTATCCCACTGCCGTTCACGGGACTCTACTCGCTATGAAGCGTAAAGCCATGGTCCCCCAAAATGTCCAAGTGTGGTTTGGCATACAATACATGTATTTCGAGAATACACAGAAAGATGAAGAACTCATAGACTCATAGAATACATGGAAAGATGAAGAATCATGCCGGATTGCCCACGATATCCTTACCGGTAGATGATTAATAAATGAATAGTTTTAAATAAATAAATATGTCTGATATAACCGGAGTTCACGACGGTGTCTCATGTCTAACTCCCACTCATCTCGTTATTAATTTCACCCAGCACCCTGTGTAAGTATTAAACTTAGATCTAAAGGTTAACAAGGTCCCTAACTTGTTATCCACGATGCTTGAAAACTTTTTGATAATGTTAACCGGATTAACTCTTCTTCGGTCGATGTTTTTCTTAACTATAATAATAAGGCCTCTGTTTTCATTATTAAACCAAACAAGGGCTCTTTTGACAGCCACAGAACTAGTATAAACTTTGACACAAATTGTTAACTTGACTTTATAATTAATATTTATTTATGCTTCCTTTATTTATTTCTAAATAATAAATGCTTTGGATTTAGCGTACTTTACAAATTTACCATCAACGGATACAAAGACACCCAGACTTGAAAAAACAATTTGTGGATCAAAGTACATAATATTATAGTCCCGTTAGGCGGTCTAAATCCACAAAACTCAACGGAGTGACAAGCGGTGAGGCAGTAAATGAAACCACTACGTCTTTGGGCAGTCTTCATTTTGTTTTAATTTTGTATTGCAAGCTTATATACGGTCATAAGTTCAACGTGGTAACGACTACCGAACTGGACATCAAGCATTGAAATTAAACTACAGTTTACGGATTTTATCTATATTGGTTTCACTTGTTTTTACATTTAAACCGAATAATCTAGAAACTACATTTTTATTACTAGCCGTCGTTTCGAATTCTTTACAGGATTCATGTTCACGGCAGACTGAGGTGGTATTTGTCTTTGTCTTGAATTTAAAAGTTATCTCAGAGTACCCGAACATTTTTCAACTATTGGAGTTACTATCTACGCAGAATGTGCTCACTGTGTCTTGATGTCTTCTGGTGACTTTGTCCTTCTTGGGTTTCATTAGCCTGATAACAATATAACGCGATAAAATCCGTAAACTGTAGTTTAATTTCAATGTGTAACATTCGCGTAAACCCAAGAAAATATTATGGACATCAAGCAATAACGTATATAAGCGGTCCCGTAGGAACGAT
This sequence comes from Euclidia mi, assembly GCA_944739405.2. Taxonomy (NCBI): domain Eukaryota; kingdom Metazoa; phylum Arthropoda; class Insecta; order Lepidoptera; family Erebidae; genus Euclidia; species Euclidia mi. Next base: position 75,787,865 of record OX123188.2, read on the forward strand.
AATATACACGACGTTTGAGGCGAGGCAATTCAGATACACGTTCTAGGAGCTTAATTCTGAACTCTTTTATCATTAAACAATACTGAGTATTATAATTTTATTTGTAGCTTTATTAAATTGCATTGTATACAGGCCGTCATAGGCATCATTGAGGCTTTTTGGAAAAGTCGATAAAGTGACTGATCTACAGTTTTCTGCTATAATCATTGTAGTTTTTATGTCAAGTTAGTTGAAACAAATCAAATAGTAGCTTAATTATCAACATATTATGTAGAATATGTTGATATTGAAGCCTTTATGCTCCCGTTAGACATGGGTCACTGGACACGTACCCCGTGTGCCCTTATGGTAAAGACAGTATTTGTTATGAAACGTGCAATCAGATACCAATCAACGAATAATACTAAATTAAGAAGAAGACACACCTAATAACCTCAAATATATACCTACATGATAACATTCATATCCTAAAACACGATACCAGGAAGCTTGTAACATAATTATCAAACCTCCTTCTAAGTCATGGCTAGTTTTGATTAATAGTGTACCAGAGGTCCAACACGATATGGATATATTACTCCGAGGTATTAATAATCTGCTCAGTCTAGCTGCTGAATTAGAAGTTACGCAGACTTTTGGTGGTATTAAGCCCAAAACTCCTTTATTAATTAGTTTAATTACTGTACTGTAACCGAAGATTTGGGGTTGAGAGATCTTTAGTAATTTTTTGGCGGACAGAACTTATTACTTTCTTGTACTTCCAAATTCGTTCACCAACAAAACACAAGATTAACCCTTAGACACAAGCTAATCTTCCGAAGCATCCATGCAACGCAGCGCTTCGTTAGCAGCGCCGCATCATCCCGTATTTGCACAAGATAATTAATACGTAGAACATTAATTCGGATCGACTGTTACTGAGATGTACATATACAGCCCTGAGGCAGTCTTGCAGCGCGTGGAGTACCCAACGTAACCTCGCGGTAAGTTTACGTGACTTATGGGAAAAAATTAGCGATGCGTTGTAGTGGGAAGTGGCGTGTTAAGGAAGCTACATTGCTAATTAAGATATGACGAAGTTTAACAGTTATGAGATAAAGTAATTAGAATGTGGAGAAAGAAAATTCTTTTATCATCATAATGGGTATAATAATAATTTCATCGGTCTCGGCTGTCTTGAAGGTCTTTGTCAGTCGCTATGGGGAGTCTGTACCCTTGAATATACGAACGCTGATCTAGACCATGAAACATCGTTATCTCTACGCTCTGTGGATAAGTTAATATTCTATCACAACTGGTTGAACTTGAATGTGAACCCGAGGCAAAATACTCGTACGATGAATAATAATACCACCCCCATTTAGAAACTCTCCTTAGGCCGGGCACATGCCTCTATCCCCCTGGGAAGGATTTGGCCATAGTCTACCACGCTGGACGAGTATAAGTTCGCAAATTACACATATCCTTTAAGAATATTATGAAAAAGTCTGTTTAGTTCCCTATGCCGTATAGCAAGTGTTAATATTTTATTTAATAATTTAACACTTAAAAGTCAATGCTGAGCGCCATGGCTTTGAACTCTCTTCATAGCAGTCTATTTTCTACTAGACTATAATGATCATCGATAGTACTAAGTTGTTTTAATTTCATCGTCACTTTGCTGTCCGTCTTTTTTTGTATCTGTGAGTCAACCTCGAGGTTAAATTGGATCCCACACCAACTCAGACAACATAGTCGATTTCTTAAATTACATTCGTAATACTGGGACATAATGGATAATAAAAATTGCCGGTGAGCCAAATATTGGTGGAGAGCTAGGGTTTACCATTACAAATAAAGTCTTAAAGTCCCCATCGATCCTGTGTGCTACAAAAGTTATTCGGGGTCAAACGTCAAAATTTAAGGTTTTTTGGTTCTTTTCTCGAAAACTGTAAGTTTTATCAAAATAAAACCTTAACCAAAGTTGTAGATCTTAAATTCTCTACAAAAATGGTACGAATGATTTTTTCCTAAGTAAGAGTTACCATTCCTGAGATATCGCGATTCTAAGAGTCACATCATACATGCTATGCACACATTTCCACGCCACCTGTGAGGTAGTCGGCGCGTTTTTTTTTTCCGTGGTTTCCCCTGTAGGCCTACTCCACTAACTGTCATGACAATTTTAGGATAATTTAAGGGAACAATACCCGTCAAGTTCTAGATATTATCCTTATATTGATTATTGATATTGCTATTGATTATTGGGTTAACTATTGTTTTGATTTCTTTAGATATTTAAATCAGATTCATACTCTTGAAAGTCTACTTCAACAGTCATGGTTTCTTCTTCCTCTTCTTCTTGCTGGATGTTCATAAATTGTTAAAATGTTTCTGAATCATTAGTCTCTTCATTAAAAACACAGTAATCTTCCTCTATTGTACTCAACTGGACATTTGAGCAAGACTGACCTTGGCAATTGGCACACGCTGGAGAACACAGCAACCCGACTTTTTTTACAACTATTTTTGCAATTGCAAAAAATAGCGTTGAGAAGTTTTTCTGGAGCAGGTTGGAGTAAAGTTTGAATCGGTTCCAGAGTATTATCTATCAATTTCCAACCCCAGTCTTCTGGGTTCAGTTGATTGCCTAGCCATGTTTGAATTTGATAGTATACTCGATACAAGTGTTGAATAGCTGATGCCGATGTTGGAAGAAGACATAATAGTTGTACTTGTTTCTTGTTTCGTTTTACAAAACTTAAGTAACGAAATTTATCAATGCAAGTAATTTTTTTTTGGAGCTCCATAAACCGCAAGAAGAAAGCGAATTCCTTACGTAATTATTGTTTGAGGTGTGGAATCAATTTTTGTAAATACATACTTTGGCGCAGTCAGTCAAATTTTTTTTTTCGAATAATTTAAATTCACATGTCCAGTTGAGGAAGATTCCTGTGATTTTAATGAAGAAACCAATGATTCAGCCACATTTGATTAATTTATGAACATCCAGCAAGAAGAAGAGGATGAAGAAGAAATCTAAGAAGACATGACTGTTGTAGTAGACTTTCAAGAGTATGAATCTGATTAAAATATTTAAAGAAATCAAAACAATAGTTAACCCAATAATCAATTGCAATATCAATAATCAATATCAATAATAAGGTAATATATAGAACTTGACGGGTATTGTTCCCTTAAAGTAGTAAAATGGTAAAGTGGAGCTACTTATTATTGTATTTCAACAAGGTTATAGTGGTTCTTATATTCCTTAATATGTAGCCAAAAACGAATATCATCCGCTGCGGAATGTTACGCGAGTAAGATGACAAAGGTTTGACTATTGTTGACTACGCATGCTAGATTACAGGCGCATCCGGCGTACTGTTGTGTCTGTGGGATAATTTTTAAACAATTGACTTCCGTATCTGACATAAACTACGATTTTAAGAACTCGTAAACAGAAAAGTATAACTATACGGTAACATCCTCAGTTGTATGACACAAAACGCGACACCGCAGCATCAGCAGCCGTCATTCAACCCTAAATCACTGAGCGCATTTAATTGCCAATCGGCGCCATGACTCAGCGCCCGCTAAAATCGCGGTGCGATGCGGTAATCACGCTGTCGCGTCGCGTCGCATTGTGTCGCGTCGCGTCGCGCGACTAGTGACGACACTCGCGAACCACACCAGCGCTTAATTGCCGTGACATGATACCCTGAATTGTCGAGTGACATCGGCAGACGCAGTCACGCGTGCGACGCAACCGTTTGGTGCGTGTTCGAGCTTTTAATACATTCGCATAAGGAAAACAATGAAAGAGTTTCAGGTTGGATGTAATTTTATGGGTTTTCTTTTTATGTAAAGGCGGTTGTTTTGGAAAATGCTGTGTAAATAATAAATCCTCTATATGTTTTAGTAAATCATATCTTAAGCTAAGTAGATTCCGTGCTTTAAAAATCAAATTATCGGATAAATAATTATACTTGTTCAAGTTGATCATTATTAAATACTTTTCAACGTGTTTAAGATAAATTACACTCAGACACATAAAAAATCACCGTGATCATCACTCAAAAGTTTTTCCTGTATGGAAATCGAACTCACGACCAGTGTCTTAGAATTCAGTCAAATAAATTACAACATTCAAAACGCCATAGACTTCTTAAAATTAGTATATTTCTGTCAAACAAAGTGTTTCCTTTAGAGAGTAACAATTTCGTAAAAAGAGAGATGTTTTTCATCGCCATCATAAGCATCTCTCTTACGTTATTCTGCCAGATTATGGGAAAATGTATTTTTTTTATTGCTACTAGTGGCAGACGAGCTAACGGCCCATCTGATGGTAAACGGTAACCGCTGCTCATGGACTTCGCTAATGTCAGGGTATACACAGCAAAGCCGCTGCCTACCGTGAAAGTAATGCTCTATTTAGACCTCGTTTGAAGAAGGACAAGTCATAGCGCTCGGGAAACACCGCAGCAGGTAGTTCATTCCAGAGCCTACACGTACGTGGTAGAAAAGATCGCTGGAAGCGCACCGTACTAGATGAGAACGCTTCCAGATAGTACGGGTGAACTCTACTGCGTTGGCGAGTGGTACGTTGGTAGAAACGTGACCCTGGTACCAAATTAAACAATTCTTGTTTAATTTGGTACCAGCGTCACCCTTCTACCAACTCTTCTATATATATATAACACCAACATTTCTTATAAAATGTTGGTGTTATACAAAATTGATGTATAACACTAACATTTTATAAGAAATGTTTGTGTCTTATGTTACAACCTTATTGCTGTCTGTACAGAATATTGAAGACGAAAGCTTTTGAGAATGCGTGTCTTTACTTAACTTAACAAGTAATACCTTTTCAGTATGCTTACTTGTTCCCACTTTAATGCTATCCCATTACTGAAGTTTATTATTCAACTCCTTAAACTTTACTTGTCCAGATCGAGATTTAACAGCTGTTCGAACGTCTTGTTTACCGTCCATTATTTGATGTTACGGAGCGATGACATGATCCGTCTACTGATTAGTTTATTCCTGAGCTATTTTGCTTTCATTTTACTAAGTACTAGCTTTTGCCCGCGGCTTCGCGCGCGTTATATTCGGGGTAACACATATCTACTTTCAGTCTCAAGTTGTGTGAAGACACTCCTGATTATTCTAAAGAGTCAGAAGCTCTATAGGGTACAAAGTAACTCGGTCAGTATCCATGACAAATACCAAAGCCATGTGTCAATAGATGTCCAATATATATCTATAAGTACCTAGTGTCCGTGTGGTGACGGATTAAGAATACGGAATGGCACCACCCCATATCAACCCATGGGTGTCGTAAGAGCTGACAGAGGGAGCATCATATACAGAGAACAGCACAGTAAGAGAAGGAAAACTTGATACAAACCCTATACCAACCCGTTTGGCCAGCGTGGTATAGTAGGCCAGTTCCTCCTTTCAAACGAGAGGCCTAGTCCAGCAGTGGACTGTTAAGGGCTGATGATGATGATGATATATCTATAAACACTTTCGCATTTATAAATAATATGGTAGAGAAAATCGTTTCAGCCTTTTGAGCGTAGTATATAATTATTAGTTTAGATATGCGAACAATGTAATCACCGTGCACAATATGACAATATATATGATGTGACAGTACTGACAGATAGCACATGCACAGCACTTAATTATTCGCGCATGCGTTCTTACTTCCAAGAGGAAAATTTCTGCCGTACAAAATTCTATTATCCCTACAATCCCTCCCAGTTTAATTTTTGCAACTTAAGGTAGCCCATGTCCATCTCCATGGTCCAATATATCTCTAATATCGTATTAAATTTCAACAAAATCGGTTCAGCCGTTTTTGCGTGAAAACGGAACATACATACATACAAACATACATACACACTTTCGAATTTATAATATTAGTAGGGATTATTTATTGCAATATGTCTGGAACGGAAGACATTTCCTATCACTGTGCATATCTGGCACTCCAAAAGCTGTCCATAAAGCAAAATATTCTTATCCATGAAAACTGACTAAATTAACAACTAAATATTGTGATCCTTTTCCTCACAAATTGATACCGAAAAGCCCAATAAAAGTTTACCAAAGATTGAATAACACTTGGACATTGTTTCCGCTAGTGAACTTAATCAAGTGGCGAGTGTACAAGACAAAGTTACCTTTCAATAAACATGGCTGTGCTGTGAATATTTCAGGGTTGAACTTGCAACATCGGACGAAGTCGGGCGACGGAGGGGTGAGGTAGGGTGGCAGCGCTAGAGAAGAGGGGGTCAAGCGAATAAAACGTCGCCGTAAGTGCGGATAAATTCAGGTGAATTTATCCTCCAGTGATGTATGGCGTAGATCGCGAGACACAGCATTCGCAGCGTTATGTGCTTTATAGTGGAAGAGCGTTTGTATTGTTAAGTTTGTTCTATGAATGTATGCCAGTTCTAATGTTTTTGGAACGACCAGTTATTGGAAATTCTTTCTGTATCACGTTATTTTATTTTATATGTTGACCGCACTGGATTTTTTATATCGCCATATTAAAAATCCATAATCTATTATTTTTGTACTGGAATGGAAATTTATTTAATTATCAGAATTCTTACTCATTTCATACAACACAATAATTAATTCTTTGTATAACATTAAACTACCCTCGTTCCGTTTCTAACTCATGTAAAAAATACCCAATAAACTTATTTACATTTATCCAATATGTCGTCTGCCTATACAAATATTTGACTACACAAACAGTCTCAATAATAATTGCTCATTTAAAGATTACTTTATAATGTTAAATCAGACAGTAATTTATTCCTTGTTTTTACAACGGCAACTGAAATACACACTCAAAGTAAAAATATTAACTCTAGCTATCACGACCATGAAATATTACCATAGTAAAAACAGAAATATTACACACTGTCAGTCAGATGGACGGACGGGCGGACAGCGGAGGCTTAGTAATGGGATCCAGTGACACTCTTCGGGTACGAAAAACTAATATCAACACTGTTTATAAACTAGCCCACTGCCGTTTAGAGGACTCTCCTCATTGTGAAGCGTAATATTCTGGTACCCTAGTATGATGGTCTGAATGTGCCTTGGCATACTTTCCATGTCTTTTAAGAACATTATGGAGAACTCAGAAAACATTTTGTATTCGTCACGGTTTTTACCTTCCCCGTGTAGCAACCGATAATAATAAATTCCAAAAGTCAATGTGATTTGAGTTTGAGCCCTAGAACCTTAGTTGAACTTTGAGGTATTAGTTCCCCAAATACCAAGCTGCCCACAATAAAAGAAAATGTATTTAAGTATAAACTTTCCTTTACTTTAAACCTATTTTTATGATTAAACCACTATTTCAAAATAATTTTAAATAAATAAATATGTCTGATATAACCGCAGATAATGACGGCGTATCATGTCAAACTCCCACTCATCTTGTTATAAATTTCATCCCACCCTGTGTAAGTATTAAACTTAGGTATAAAGGTTAACATGGTTCCCAACTTGTTATCCACGATGCTTGAAAACTTTTTGATAATGTTAACCGGATTAACTCTTCTTCGGTCGACGTTTTTTTAACTACAATCACAGCCTCTGTTTTAATTATTAAACCAAACTAGGGCTCTTTCAACCGCTACCTAACTAGTGCAAACTTTGGCACAGACTGTTAACTTGACTGTATAATTAATATTTATTTATTCCTGCTTTATTTCTTTCCAAAGCATGCATGCTTTGGAGTTAGAGGACTTCACAAGTCTATTTTCAACGGACACAAAGACAATATAATCCCGTTTGGCGGTCTCATCCACAAAACTCAGCGGAGTGGCAAGCGGTGAGGTAGTAAATAAAACCACTACGTCTTCGGGCAGTCTTCATTTCATTTTATTTTTTATTGCAAGCTTTTAAACGGTCATACGTTCAACGTGTTAACGACTACCGAACTGGACATCAAGCAATAACGTATATAAGCGGTCCCGTAGGAACGATAATATACACGACGTTTGAGGCGAGTCAATTCAGATACACGCTCTTGGAGCTTAATTCTGAACTCTTTTATCATTAAATAATACTTAGTCTTTTTATTTTATTTGTAGCTTTATTAAATACAAGCTGTTTTGGACATCATTTAATAAAGTGAGTGATCGTCAGTTTCTGCTCTAATCATTATAATTTTAATATCTAGTTAGTAGAATCAAATCAAATATTCTACCACATACACACATCACAATCTAGTCCCAAACAAAGCAGAACTTGTACTATGGGTACTAAATAATGGATAAACATACATTTATATACTTTTTACTAAATACATACATATTATACATAGAAACACCCAGACCAAGACAAACATCCATGTTCATGCACACAAATGTTTGACTTGAGCGGGAATCGAACCCGCGACCTTCGGCGTAGCAGTCGCTTACACTATTTATTATAGTCACTTAACTATCAACATAGGTATTATGTAGAATATGTTAGTATTGGAGCCTTTGGGCCACCGTTAGACTTGGGTCACTAGGTACATACCTCGTGTGCCCTTATGGTAAAGACAGTATATATATACATATATACTGTCTTTACCATATATTATATAATGTGCAATGAGAAACAAATCAACGAATAATACTGAATTTAGAAGAAGACACGTATACCTCATAAAACTTAAATATAAACATGATAATATTCATATCCTGAATCCCACCAGCTATGTGTAGCACAATTATCAAACCTCATAAATAAAAATTAAAACGGTGTATATAATTACGACTACAAACGGGTTGAGTTCGAGTCATAGGCGCGAGTTGAAAGCGGATCCTTTGATGTCTGTATACTGTTGGGTAAACTCCCAGTTGATATTTATGCGTGACATTGCGCTGTGCCCTGACGTCGGTTGTGTTGTGACAAATACTATAACTGTGTGATTCTCCACACGAATGCTTAGGGCGGTTACCCTTAGAATGGTACGTTAATATAATTTAATACGTAGTAGGTACCAATGTGTATTGAGTATTCAGTATAAGGATATTTCGCTGAGTATTAGTAGGTACGAGGTAGTTTCGTGAAAAAAACATGGTTCAACTGCTGCCTATAGACCAACTGATCTCTTAATTATCAGTTTTACTAGTTTAGAGACGAGAGTACAGTCTCGTGAACATGATGTAAATACCTATTAAAAACAAAACGTAATTAATTGTTACAAAGACCTAAAATTTCAAAGTAAAACTAAATTCGCAATACTCAGTAATGTGGAAAGTAATTAAAAATGAAGACACTTTTGTAACTATCATCAAAATTCATTCCAATTAACCCATATTATCTTTACGGCCGCCTTATGAAGATTTCAATTCTCTACGAACAAGCGGCTCGTAGCTGTTACCAAAGGCGATAGGGCTAACTGAATCCTATCTACCCTTTCAGTTACAAATTAGCGTCAATCTACAAAGATCTATCCCTTGGGCGCCGTACAATTAGGAACCGACGATGATGACTAAATAATTCCACCAATCACAAGACTAGCTGCTCACAGTCGCTTACGCTAAAAGGAGTTGTGTCTCTAGCATTATTTACATAACAAACATATAAAACCCCGCGACTCGCTCCAACATAAACCTACGTTCACACAACCGACACTACCTATTTCTCAAAATATATCTCATGCCGTCTCTGTTCCACCCCTCTAACAAGAAAAGGACAGCAACACGCTTGCTTTCAGACACTACACTCATGTAAATATACCTTTACACACGGCGGCGAAAAATGTTTTACACCTTTCTCTTTTTCCGTGAGCACACACATTTGTATGCTTCGCAAATATTATGCCAAATATGTAACAATATTGTTCAGAATCATATTAAATTTATGTTTTGTATACGAGAAATGTTGGAAAGAAAATGAATAATACACGGATGGTGTTGCTGTTTAAGCGGTCGGTTCGCCGCTTAGCACTGTGCGGAGGTGTGTGGGTTTGAGACTACACTTTGTGTTATCCAAAAATTGTCGTATATAGTCTGTCTATACTTGGAGCTATTGTTATGGTAGCAGTTGATTAGTTTTTTGCGACGATATTGTATTTTTTGTACTTTTATGTATCCGTGTCTACGCGACAACTAGTCAAAGTTTTGGAACTGCTTTTAGATTATATGCTTATTGGTCTGGTTTATTCTTTGCTCAAATAATCAGCATTGCCATCCAGTGTGGCAATGCTGATTCCGGCATTTTACGACGCCTGGACCGTGTAAATATTTTTACTTTTTCAATGGTTTTTATGCATATACTTACTTAGACCTTAAGATTAGATTAAGCTTGGTTTAAATTTTACTATAAAATTATGTTTCTTTAATGTGCTATATAATATCAAGCTGTGAGCCACGGGAGCGGGCAGTACCCTTAAATAACGGTGTGACCCCGGGCTCGTCTAGTTCAATCTACAATGCCGTCATATTTATCTGGTTTTAGAAAGTTTTAAATCAACTTTGTGCTTATAAAAATAAAGGAATTTTTACTCGACTGCTACAGAACAGCTATTTTCTAGCTCTGTTGGGCTGTGAAAAATTTACGCCAATATAAAATTTTCAACAACTATATAAATAAACCCGGGCATACATAATAGGTTTAGTAAGTGCTCCATATGTTATGTAAATATGTGTGCGCGTCGTCACCTCCGAGGTCATCGCGCCCCGAGTCCGGCATTAATTAAAGTATTAGCGAACGTCGCGGTGGTGGATAAAGGTGCACATTGACTAGTGTTGAGGTGGATAAAGAATGACCAAGCAAAGGATAGACGCGCTACGATAAATAGTTGTACAATAGGTTTATTGTTGCCCGTGGTCTACCAGAAATAATTCTTGATTTATCTGTCCGAAGATGATTCAAATATTCTTAAATTATAATGTACTACAACATTATGGTCTGAAAATGTAGACAATAAATATTTGTTAAGACTATGTAATGCGATGCTCACGAAATAATAGGCTTCAAATAAAGAGTCTGTTTGCTGTCAACCATGGGACATAAGTTACAGATCCTTCGCTAAAATACCTAAAACTGCTACTGACATCATCGACCCAATAATATGGTATCTGGCAATTTATTTTTATGCTAACTGCCTTGATGCAATATAAAAAGAATACCCTCATTCTTGTTTATTCTTTGTGATATCAAAGGTTCATTTGGTTCGATCCTTCGCTCTCACAGATATAAATTATTAAGAAGTAATTTGATCAACATTATCAAATTTACGAAAATTTGCAATATAAACTTCTTATATCGGCAACACAATGTCTTATCTGGCTAATTTGTTGTTAACTACTACTACTTTATAGAGAACTACTGCCCTTAATGCAATATAAGCTGAATAACCCATTTCATTTTAATATTTTTGGCAGCAAATGCCAAAAAAATAAAAAATATGTTCGTCACGAATGCTTCATATTCACTGAACGTGCAAGTCGATGTGCACCTTCACAGAGTAATACGGTAGCGTGCGGCAGTAAGCCGACCGCGGGCCGATAATGATATATGTGTTTTAATTTAACTCAACAACAAATTAGGGAACGTTATTATAATAAGAAGCCATACATTCGTTTGAGCGCACGTCAACTCTAGTGTATGGTTAATATTTGTATGATGAAATATGGCAGTACAGTAAAATGTAGAGAATAGAAACAATAAAGAGCAATGGCTTTCGTATTAAGCATTTAATATTTATTACCTCACAATGTTTTATCTCCTGTGGGAGTCAAACCGAAGACATGCGGGGCTGTGCCAACGACGAGGTGACCCTAACGTTCTCGGTACAACTTTTCGTTTTGTGAATATCTGGATGGAATTTATTCCTCGCTGTAATGGACTGCTTATAAAGCTACTCCTTCTGTTTCGAGTGTGTTACCAACTATGGTGTTAGAGTTTTCAGACCATCCAACGGCCCACGTTATAGTCTAACGAGCCGTGTCCTGAGACAGGAACCGCAACCAAAAACTGTACGTATTCTTCAAAGCACGGTAGCACACTGAGATGTAAATGTCACATGCGGTCACCCATCCATCAGTGGTAACCTGTGCAACCGTTCCTCAAATTTGCCGACCTATTTCGATCGACAATCAATAAAGGCAGTAAATAAATGCTTTGTACTCGTAAGTGTGTCCGTGTGGTGACCGATTAAGCATACGGAATGTCACCATCCCATATCATCCCATGGGTATCGTAAAAGCCGAGAGGGAGCATATTATGCAGAGAACAGCACTGTGAGAAAAGGAAAACTTGATACAACCCCTATACCAACCCGTTTGGCCAGCGTGGTATAGTAGGCCAATTCCTCCTTTCAGAGGAGAGGCCTAGTCCAGCAGTAGACTGTTAAAGGCTGATGATAATGATGATGATGACTCGTAAGTACATAATTATATGTACTTACAAAATATTATTTGCCTTACATTACTATAATAAGTACAACACCACAAACTGTCATGCCAAGAGTTTATTATGTAGCGTCGTTCCAACCAGTGACATTTCTTTCTACGCAGCGCAGCGTGACAAAGTGTATTCTGCAATATTCTCCAGCGTTACATACAAATACTGTTACTGCTTTTGTACAAACTACTTAGTTCTCATTTATATTATAAACGGAGTTTATTTACTCCGAATACAAAATTAATTAACGTTCAGTAAATAGTAATAACAGCAAAACAAACAATAGCAATATTTTCATCAGTTTGAAAGTTTTTTTTTTAATATTTTTGTGGCTGCAATATGGCCTCAATTGTTAATTATCGCTTGCTAATCGGTGAAGGAAAACATTGTTAGGAAACCTACATGTCTGAGCGTTCTCCATAATGTTCTCGAAAGACATGTGAAGTCTGCCAACCCGCACTTGGCCAGCGTGGTGGACTATGGCCTTACCCTTTTCATAGTGAGAAGAGGCTCGTGCCCAGCAGTGGGACAGAATAAAGGGCTGGTGATGATGAATATGGCCTCGGTATTTCCGGAGTATCCTTATCCCGGTTGATTCAAATACTTTCGACTTGGTGTCTAGGGGCCGCTTTCTAACCAAAGACAGAATAGTGGCCCATTATTTCCAAAGTGTTTTAAAGAAATGGTCACATTTGTTGCGTCCAATATTATAACGCACTTACAACGTAACGATTGCCAATGATCTTCATGACAACCGGGACCGACGGCTTAACGTGCTCTCCGAGGCACGGGACAAGCGATAATTAACAATTCAATACGCACATAACTCCGAAAAGTCGGTGCGCGCCGTGGATTCGAATCCGATACCCTCTGCATGGCAGTCTGTTGGTATCTCCACTAGCCTAGGCCTTTGTAGTAAGAATATGAATAATGAGCACCAATCGTTTTTAAGTTACCTTGCTTTAGCCTCCTTGATGGTAATCGATCTCGAACAAAAAAAGCATCTGAATTAGTCCACTCGTTTAGGCGGTACGATCCCAAAAAGACATACAGGCCCACAGGTACATACACATGTCAAACTCATAACACCCCTTTGTTTGCGTCGGGGTTATAAAACGGCCACAAGTGAAAACTGACGTTTAAAATATAAACTCTCTTTTCAATTATATTAGCAACAGCATGTTCATATCTCAAGGTTTTCAGTCAATTACTTAACGTACACTATCCTCTAATAGAATAACTGAACAATATGCAAACCTAACTGTTCAATAATGATGAAGCAAACAGCCAAATTCGCTTAAAGAGCCCTGAGTAACGCTAGGCAGTTACATGTCTGTTTGAGACGAGCGGCAAGCGGCGAGCGGGAACAACGTTGAAATTGTTTACGGTACCTGGCGGGCACTGTCGGGATGCACCCATTCATCGTCTCCGTCTAGCCTGTCGTTTCCTCCCCATTCTCATAATTGTTTCCCCACCCTATTGGATAAGTGGGGAGGGCAGGAGCAGACACGTCCCCAGCGTGGACAATTAGCATTTAGATTAAACAAATAAACGGTACCGCCGCGTGACCAGAAAGAATTATCTCTGTTATTTATTGTGCGATTAATTTATTTATTGCATTTTTAATTGGCACGTTAGCGCGCGTTGTCTCTGATGTGACTGACTTATTAGGATACGGTTGAGTGATATACTAGTCGGCATTTGCCTTTTATGTGAAAGCAGTTTTAATTTTACCAAATTAATTGAAAGCAACTGATCTGAACTGCGTAAAAAATTCCAGAATACTTAATATACGAGTATAGACGATATTTTTCGTTTAACTTTCCACTTTCCTGCTATGTTAGGGACAAGTGTTATGTTTGATGCCTACATAAGACAAAATATTATGCTCCGTTAATTTATGCCGAAGATATTAAAATACTATGCCTCGTCATAACGCTGCGTTACACCTATGGTTCTCGTCTTATGACAGATATGTAGGTAAGTGATTCGCAAATAGTTGTTAAATATCTGGTCGTTGTTTATAAGCTTGGATAATTTTAAATATATTTATCTACCCTCACCAAAAGATACATTACAGATTTAAAAATAATATTATAATTGAAGAAGAAACATCCAAAATTAACAACGAAAATAAAACCTACATAAAATATAAAATTGCATATTGAAACGCCCAAAAATAAATATTTTGTTATTCAGATAACTTTTATATATCTAATAATAAAAAGTTAGTATATCATCCAAATGTTTTTAAAATTGTCTTTTTAAAGCATTAGCGATGTTGTGATTCTTAGATTTTTAGTAAAGGCAAAATATCTTCATCTTAAGTTAGATTTAAGTGTAGAGTCTCGAAGACTCGTATACATTAAAGATAAGTGAGACCGGGTTGTCGATTAATGTTTTTTAGTGATCTATCTGTAAGACAAACGGATCAAGTAGAAATACATTTCGGTAATTCAATGATAACGTGGTTTTGTACATCAGCTAAATTACCAATAATTGTAGAAAGTAGGGAATAATTTTAAGCCTTATGATGGTCGGCAGTAGTAAATTTAAAGACAAAACAAAATAACTTTGCTTACCGTAATAATACATGACAGTTAAGATTTAGGCATTAAGCACCAAAAGGTAAAAAAATGTCACGCTGTAAATATAACATTTAAATAATAGCGGATGATAGAGTACAGTTTACAGGAACAGATTCGCAAAGATTTGTATTGTGTGTCCCAGAAAATTATTATTCAAATAAATTTCATATTTGAAACATTCATAAAGAAAGACAGCATTAGCAGTTAACTAATGTTATTGTCATCCAGAAACCGTATCCAAATCTGCACTCTACCAATTTATCAACATAAGAATATATATTAAAATCAGCATCCCTGCTTAGAATGAGAAGCATGGCTTCTCATTATAAACAGGGTTGAGATATAGTCTACCAAGCTTGCCAAGTGTGGGTTGGCAGCCTTCACATGTCTTTTTAAAACATTAAAGAGAACTCCCAGACAAGCAGGTTTCCTTACGATGGTTTCGTTAGCCGCAAGCAATCATTAATAATTTGATGCGCACTTAACTTCGAAAATTTAGTTAGTGGTCACTCCGTGGGCTTGAAGTCAGAACCCTCTGCATATCAATATTTTAGTCTCTCCACTAGATTACCGCTTCCGTACGTAGGTAAATCTTGTCTATTGCTAATCTCAATTATATTGGAATGATTTCTAAAATTCTAAAAGTTATAGTTAAACATTTCTTGTAACAGAAACCTAACATATAGGCTATAATTTGACCCGGTAGGTGGAAATGATGAAATGGTGAAACCGCAGGCATTGGCTTATAAATGATTTCATTTTAGATATGAATTTATTAGGCCCCTGTGCTACAAAACAATTACTTCATAATTCGGGCGCTTGAGGTAATAATAAAAACAGCTGCAATATTATAAGAATTGCATAGAGAATATTTTTACGACTTCTACTTTTAATTTGTAAAAACCAAATAGATGAGGTTTTCCTCTAGCTTGCACAACCCTGCCGGTAAATTTATGCACTTAAAGATAACCGTATCGTAGATCATTTGAATTGGAGTTCAAATTCATGACTACCATTTGGGTCCGGCGATCGCAAGCGAGGCCTTGATTGTACTTTTTGATTGCAATCCCGGTTGGAGGCAGGATGCAGGTAATATGAGTCGTATTTTGTAACATATGGCCGCGTCTCAATATAACTAGTTAAAGCCTAAATATTATGTGACTTGGACTTTTTATCTTATGTTCCGCAGTGCTTACTAATCGCGAAACTTCAGCAACCGTAAATATGTTATCGCGGAGTTAACTACATATTTATGAAGCTCAACCTGCACCAGCAGTTTCACACGGTAGACGTTAAGTCCTCCCAGTGTGACGTCGAGGTACAGTACCGTCATAGAGTATTCTCGTAGGACTGCATTGGGAAGGAGCATTACATTTGCCTCGCTATGAAAACTGTTAATCCAACCAAAAGAAAATTATTATTATTAATATATTTATAAAATACATATTCTAGTGTTAAGAATACCTACAGGTAGTATTAGTAAAATCTGTATATGTATGGGCATACATACCGACAACCTGGTGAGGATTTGATCTTCACCTGTTTGTCCGTATGTATTTCTTTCGCAAAAATAATTATAGCATTCAAAACGTGTTCGCAGCATGTCTGCCGTTTCGATATCTTAATATATATATATATCACAACTCATCAAACTTGTCTTAAAATAATTTATGTTAGTTATTTTCTTCAGAATAAGTTTTCGGGCACCTATGATTTAGCAAACTTATACGCTATAAGAAAGTTAATATCTTATGCACAACAAGAACTCGTAAATTGTAGTTAATCACTGATAGAATTAGAATATTGAAATATTATAATAGATGTGTTAAATGTAGTGACGGATTAAGAGTGCAAAGTAACCACCCCTTTTCACACCGTGGTTGTCGTAAGAAGTGACTAAAGAAAATAAATGAAACAAAAAAATATTTGTGAAGAGATGGAAAACTCGAGATCAAATTCCATATGAACCCGACTAATTTGAGTCACAATAACATTTCGTTGATCTCGAGTACCTATTTCGTCTCTTCACAATTTTTTTTTGTTTCATGTATTTTCTCTAGTTTCTTTCGTTCAAATTATGAAAATCTGTATAATGGAGGAGGAACACTTTGCCAAAGGCAGTCTTTTAACCGCTTAAATACTTTCTTCATTTAAAAAAATCAAAAGAAACATCCATGATGGAGGTAATATTTTAGCTGAACTACTTAACGACCGAAACGTAAACATTTTGTCATAGCTTTGAAGAAATCTTCGAAACTATGACAAAATGTTTACGTTTCGGTCCGGATCTAAAAAGCCCTACCAGTTTAAAGACACTTAGAGATAAAGAACCCCAGAATGATTGACAACACGAAACAAAAACGTCTTCAAAACAATGGAAGCTTCTAAAACAATATAGGCTTATAAGTTTAGTTTGTGGTAGCCGGCTCAGCGACGGGAGTCGACTCGCGCATATACGTAATGCGATAAGCTCGCGTATGTAAACTACGCGACGTCACCCCTCGACTAGTTGAATAACACAAAGCGTGTATATTTATGACGATATCGCATCACAAGCCGCCGCGACAGGCACTCGCTCACACCGTCGTAGCTGAAAAAAAATAAGTGATCCGCATTTTTTAAGGATTTTTCATTAATTATGGCCTTTTGCCGTTCGTTACATGTTGGCAAATTAAGCAAGTTGTCACCACTTCGATGGGTTAGCGAGTGTGGCATTTAGATCAGAGCTCTACCGTGCTTCGGAGGGCAGGTTAGGCTGTCAGTCCTGGTTCTTGTCTCAGGGCAAGAATCGTTAGGCCGTGTTGGAGGGCTTTGGGCGGTATGAAATCTCCGATGCCAGAGTTGGGCACAGACTCACACGAAAAAGATTCACATTTTGAGTTATAACCTGAAACATATATTTTTCTCTCCACATAACTGCTAAGGTAAATAAAAATAAATAATTAAATTCGAGACACCACGATCTTTCAACCATACGATGAATGCCTCGCCGGCGTAGTAAGTTTACTTTTCGTAAGTAAAACTTTGCTCATTCTCGCCATCGTTTCACAGGTTTTGCTTAGTAACTGCATTTGTTTTGTTTTTTATATATAAGCATGAAGCGAAACTCTTATACCTAACTATCTTGCGATGGAAGCATATGTCTGTTGTATCTACAGGCATTAAAATATTATATAATCAAAACGAACTTTGAAAGTCGTTAATATATTTTACATGCAGCATTTGGCTGCCAGGTCCAGCAACATTACGAGTATTGCTATTATCGACATTTCTGATAAGCATCATTAAACCGGCCCATCACGTTTAATTAGCACTAGTTATGTGACTACGTAAACAACAGAGCGACTCAAATAATCACCAACCAATTGAAACTACACAGCCTCATACATCCCGTAACACAGCAACAGCGAAATGAACAACGCTCGCATAAGTGTGACAGTCGTCGTGTCGACCCACGATCTTCCCTTTATTCAATACTCGTTTAGCATAAACTGTTTACTCGTGTTACTCGGGCCGAAGCCCCGAACGCCCCGAGCGCCCCACGACTCGCTTCGCTGACTCGACGAGTGACAGTTCGCCTTTTGACAGCCGACGTGTTTGCCTCGCTTTCATGTTTGGAAGTTTAGATCCTATAATAGTAGGATACTAGGTTTTTCATCAGCATGAAGCGTTGCATATTATATCTATGTTATGTGTATAATACTTTAAAATGTATTTATAAACTAAACAAATGCAAATAGTCCGATTTCATTCCTTAGCAAAAGCTTCAATTCATGAATGAATTTATTTTTTAAAGCACAAAAATTTTTTGTGCAACATTGTAACATATTTTGCTGACAATATTTTATTGTATTTACTCCGCATCAATTGCTCACAGGAATTTCTGATGTTCTTAAACCACCTAACAGAAATAACTCGTATTGTGAAAGAAAATAGGCCTCGTGTTTTGACCAAACACCAACCAAGTAAATTTCTCTAAAAATAATTTGCGCTTACCACCGTGACTCTATGAACACACTGTTAACAGTCAAATATAAATTATAGCATCAGGGAATACGCAACCTGAATTACACACAGAACGTTACATAGAAAGTTGACACATCATCCTAAAACCGTCCCGTTTGCATTCAAGGCCGTCGCCTCGGAGCCCCGGGTCCGCTGAATATTAATATAAAACGCAGATAAATTACACCCCAACACAGAACAAATGACCATTATTATTAATTACACAAAAAATTGTGATGGATGGCAACCCAACCCGCTACACTACACTTCGAGCGTTAAGGACCTGGGACTGCACATAGATGACACCCTTAACTGGAGAACGCAAGTCACGAACGTGTGTCAAAGTGTCACTGGGACCCTGCGATGTCTCTATCGTCTGAAGAATTTCCTCCCCTCCAAAACAAAGACTATGCTAGTGCAATCTTTAGTGTTCCCTATCATCGATTATGGTGATGTGTGTTATTATGACCTGAATGCAGACCTTCTCAACAAACTCGACCGGCTTCTCAATAACTGCATTCGATTCGTTTTCAATCTTCGGAAGTATGACCATATGTCTACTTATCGTTCTCAACTGAGATGGCTTCCCATTCGTCAACGCCGTAGCTTGCGTGCTCTCACTACTCTCTACTCGCTACTTCACTCACCCACTCCTCCAGCTTATCTAATTTCTCACTTTCAATACCTATGCTCATCGCATGATAAAGCCCTTCGTTCTTCCCATAACCTTATACTTCGATGTCCTCAACATAGCTCTGGCCTTGTACATTCTTCCTTCTACGTTCAAGCTATACACCTATGGAACGCGCTCCCTCTGGAAGTCAGGACGGCAGACAGTCGCTGGACATTTAAAAACAAGGCTCGTCAATGGATTCAACGTGGGTTATTGGCTGAATCATCGTAATCATCACATGATTAAAGCAGTAATAGATACAATTCGCAGAGAAATCGAGTGTTTACCGGAACTAGTAAAGTCAGTTGAATTTATGTCCAAAAAGTTCGATGATATGAATTCAGAATTGTCACTACTGCGTTCTGAGAGTAAAGAAATACGAACTGAAAACGAGAAACTACGAGGTGAAGTCAAGGATCTGCATTTCAGACTATAATTGATGGAACAGCAGGCCAGGGACTGCAATCTGGACCTACAGTGTCTTCCGGAACATTCAAATGAAAATCTGGTGACTGTAGTTATGCAACTTGCTAAAGTAGTTGCATGTCCGCTCCAAAAGGAAGACATACTTTCATGTTCAAGAGTGGCTAAATCTAATCGAGAATCGACGAGACCCAGATCGGTGATCATCAAACTGGTTTCACCCCGAATGCGTGACAACGTGTTAGCTGCTTGCCTGAAGTATAATAAAGAAAACCAAGCAAATAAACTTAATAGCAATGATTTAGGTATCGGCGGGGAAAAGAAACCGATTTACGTATCCGAGCATTTGTCTCCTGCCAACAGAATCCTGCATGCTCAAGCTCGAATATTTCGCAAGGAACAACAATTTAAATACCTGTGGATCCGCAACGGTAAAATACTTCTGAAGAAAAATGATAATTCACCTTCTGTGTGGGTCAAGGACAGTGCTACTTTGGAGGTCCTTCGTAACAAAGACTATACTTACTTAATTTTATACTTTTATAGTGCACGCCCAGTATTATGTTATAGGTTAAATTCAATTGCTTAAGAATATATTACCAAAATGTTCGCAGTATTCGGGGCAAGTTAAAAGAATTGTATTTATCTAGCTTAAACTGTGATTTTGATATCATTGTGATGACCGAAACTTGGTTGAATGACAGTGTTTCGGATAACGAAGTTCTAAATGATAGCTATGTAATTTATAGAAGAGACCGTTGCACTACTGTAAGTTCAAAATCGGACGGTGGTGGCGTTATGATAGCAATCAATAAAAATATAAATTCTTATAGAAACGCTCCGTTAGAAAGTAATAACGAAGACCTTTGGGTTACGCTTAAGTTACAAGAATAACGTCACTAAATATTTAACAATTTGCGCAATATACATACCGCCGCCGACGTCCGCATTGAAACTGGAAGTATGCCTTGACTCTTTAATGAAATCAGCTTCTAAATTACACAATCATGATCTCCTTGTTTTGGGAGATTTTAATCTTGATAAATTGGACTGGACTGCTGTCACTTCACAAGCAACGAGGGTTCCTGACCATGATTCTACTATACGCGACTCATTCGAGACAAATATTGGTCGTCAGATTTTGACATTTATCAATATCCTTGATCTGCAACAATTTAATTCGATAGGTAATAGGGATAACAAAATGTTGGACTTAGTATTTTCATCATGCAAGAATGTATCCACCCAATTGTCAACCGATCCTTTAACAAAAATTGATCTCTATCATCCGCCCTTATACATAGACATCAACTTCCCTATTACACGATTTTTGAACAAAAAAAAGGTTAATAAATTTGATTTTTTTAAGGCTGATTATGACGAAATAAATTTAAAAATAAGTAATATGGATTGGCAAGAGATTCTTATGGATGAGAAAGATATAAGTATAGATGACATGGTAAGGAAGTTTTATAATATTTTATGGATTATTATTGAGGAATGCGTCCCTTTAGTTTTGTTTTCTAAAAAAAGATATCCCGTGTGGTATTCCAATCAACTTATAAAACTTATTAGGGAGAAAGATAAATATCGTAACAAATATAATCGTTTCAAAAATCCTTATGATCATATAGAATACAAATCAGCTCGTTCTCGTATCCACGGCCTAATAAAACACTGTTATAATAACTATTTGCGCAAGATTGAGGAAAACATTAGCAATAACAATATGAAATCATTTTGGTCTTTTATTAATAGTAAGCGAAATAATAAAACTACTATTCCAAATGAAATGAGACTGGGTAGTGAGACCTTCACCACTCCACAATCCATATGTAATGGCTTTGCTAAAAGTTTATCTTCAGTTTATGCCACTAGTGACAATATAAATGCACATAGTTCTAATAATGCGACATGGGAACACTCAATATTTCACAACACTCTCGGATCCATACACATCAACAAACCATCTGTAGAAACGGCCCTAAAAAAGCTTAAAATTACCCTAGGTGCAGGCCCCGATTGCATACCAGCTGTATTTTTAAAAAACTGCTCCCAATCTCTGGCTACTCCTCTGCAAATTATTTTCAACTCTTCCATAACTAAGGGATTTTTTCCTTCTGCCTGGAAATCAGCTCACGTTGTGCCTGTACCTAAAGGGGGTATTGCAGGCGATATATTAAATTATCGGCCAATATCTATGCTGTCAGTATTGGGCAAAGTTTTCGAATCTCTTATTTGTCCTTTTTTGAATTATCACATTAAGCCACTATTGATGCAAGAACAACACGGATTTCGAAATAGGATGTCTACCTCTTCCAATATTGTCCATTACGTAAGTGAAATATCGGATTCCTTGGATAAATCATTGCAAGTAGATGCTGTTTACACAGATATAAGCAAGGCTTTTGATAGAGTGAATCACAAACTTCTTATCACTAAGTTATCAAATATTGGAGTATATGGACCACTTCTTTCATGGTTCTTATCCTATTTAATTTCAAGATCGCAAAAGGTTGTGATTGGTGGCCATGAGTCTGAGAGCTATAAAGTCACATCTGGAGTGCCACAGGGCTCTCATTTGGGCCCATTGTTATTTTCCATTTTTATAAATGATTTAGGCACTCAAATAAAATTTTCAAAATACTCATTTTTTGCGGACGACCTCAAATTGTATAAGGTTATCAAAGGTATTGAAGACAGTAAGCAATTGCAAGATGATCTAAATGCTATTGCTTACTGGACAAAAGTAAATAAACTTCCGTTAAATAAAACTAAATATAAGCACATAAAATTTCATCGCAAACGTAACTATTTACACACATCTTATGTTATAGAACACTCTTATCTGGAAGAGGTTGTTCAAATGAGGGATCTAGGCGTGCTTTTAGACTCAAAATTAACGTTCATTCCTCATATAGATAGTGTTGTTACAAAATCGTACCAAATGCTGGGGTTTATATGGAGAAATTGTAAAAATTTTAAAACCAGAACTGCTCTAGTAAATGCATATAACACGCTAGTGCGAAGTAGATTGGAATACTGCAGCAGTACCTGAAATCCTCACTATCAATGCCATATTGATAGAATTGAAGGAGTTCAGAAGCGCTTTCTTTTTCTTTTAACCGTTCACGCTAGAGAACTACAATCTCTCCATAGTTATCATGATAGATTAGATTTTTTCAAAATTAATTCACTTGTGGATCGTCGGTGGGTTGCAGATCAAGTGTTTCTGTTTAAAATTTTGGCAGGAATTCTCGATTGTCCATTGCTACTAAAAAAAATTAACTTATCGATACCACGCACTGGTCACAGGTTAGTTAACTTCCGTCCTTTCGCTATTAATCATTATGTAACAAATATTGGTTATAATAGTGTAATTCCTCGAATCTGTCGCGAGCACAATGCCTTTTATAAATGTGAAAAGGTCGATATCTTATCAGTGTCCTTACTGTCATACAAAAAATCTTTATACAAATTTCGTAGCAATTGTCATAGTTAATTAAGTTATTTTTGTTTTTTAGTTATTTAATTTCTGTTAGTTATTTAATTTCTGTTGTTTTCTTTTTTGATTTTATTGTTATTTTATTTCAATTTGGTGTAGACTGTAGAGTACCTGATTGATAGTGCAATCTGAGTGCATGCCGAGTTTGCCTATAATTGGATTTGCATTCTGTTCAAGACGCCTTTGTTAGTTTATAAGATTAAAATGTAAAATCTGTTGGCGAACCTTATAATAAATAAAAAATGATTATGTATGTATATAGAATATTTTATTGAATATATATGTCTATATATATATAAATGTATATGTTATAATATATTAATATATATATATATTATACTAAATTATGTTATATATAGTATATTATATTAATTATTAAATTCATATGTGTATTGTATTAGTCCGTTATGTATATTATTTATTAAAGTATCTAGTTATAATTATCTAAATTCAATCACAAAGCACTTCCACCTAATACCTGCCTTAACTATCTCTGCATCACCCTAAGGTAGACTGTTAGACAATGCCTAAGGCATTAAGTCCGCCTATGTACAGTATTGTGCAGGAAGTTTAATAAATAAATAAATAAAATACATCCGACTTAACGTCAGTATCACTAGACACTAAACAAACTGTCCCGTTAAGTATGTAGCGCTTTACTTAGAATTTATCAAGCTGTTCCCCGGCTTACAGCTCAATGTAGCTTATAGCAGCTAGTCAGGGTTCCTAACTTGGATGTGTTAAGTACCTAAACGTTTGTTTTGTAGTAATTAGTGTTTATTGGTGATTTTCTAATTATACACTGGCTTGTAAAACGAGACAAAGAATAACATCAATACAGTAGAAACGGTAAGGGCATCACCTTATAGAATATACATAGTGCAGTTTTATAACGTAAATGACTGTGATAACTTATGCAACAATTGTAAAAATGTATAAAACAATTATAAATGTTAGAAAATATATGAAACTAGAGAAGCAGCTACGCAAGCCCATTTTTATTAATTTAACCGTTTCTTCCCAGTCCACTGGCAATTTCAGGCAATCCCTTTTTAGTGCTCCCCTACGGTGTCCCTGTCCTACTTGCGAAAATCTCGTTTTTTGCAGAGGCCTATATCCAGCAGTGAACTGCAGCAGGCTGATGATGATGATTATGTCTTGTTTGAAAGTCAAACCACATAGAACAATATACATAATTGTAAATAAACGAAATAACATAAGATCCACTGCCAAATCTTTGAGTTTAAAATAAGAAGGCGGCATTAATTTTAAGTCACAGTTGAAACAGCAGCTTTCATTTTCGAGTCTTTCGTCACAATCTTGAAGAACTTGAAAATAACAAAAAGATTTTTCACTAAACGCACAGAACAAAACGCATAAACAAGCGACAAACAGTCAGTTTGACCCTCGGTGATACAAAGTTAAGCAATAAGCGTTACAAAGCGGCGCACGCCGCAGCCTAGAGCACGGAGCACGTAAAGAGTGGCGCACATTATACGAACAACGCTCGCTACACAAATTAGTTGCGGTGAAGTTGGTCTGCGAGACTCCGCGCCTCGGGAACCTAGCATTGAGAATATCTCCTGTGACTGGTAATTTATAACTTCATATTTTCGTTTGCTGTTCCTCGTAAAAATTGATGGCGTATTTTTACGTAACTAGCCAATTATGCTAGCAAATGAAGCACTGAAATATTTACTAGCATAATTGGCTAAACATATTACTATTAAATATAAACGTGAAAGTTTGTGATGATAGATGGATGTATGCTTATTTGTTACTCTTTCACGCAAAAACTATTGATGAACTTTTGCTGTCGAAGAATTATCGCGATAACTGTCCCTCATGTGGGCGAAGCCATGAACATAAGTTAGTTTTGATAAATGCGTAACGAAACTTGAGGCGTACTTCAAAATAGTGTATCAGCTCCCATGCCCCATGTTTTAAAAGTCACAAGATATAAGGGGTCCACGTCCTTAACAAAATACAGTTTCTTTAATTCAGTCTAAAATTAAAGTTATAATAGAAAACTTGTGCTTTAGGAATTAAACACAGGCCATGCATGTGCCATTGAAGGTGTTCGTAAATGTTATAAACTACGATGTATGCACACTGATCCTTCTATATCGCCATATTTCTTCCACTCAGCTTTTGCCTGTCCCTCCAATTTAGCGGATTTCCTCCTTTTCAGACTTAATAGAAATTCCTTTGCTTAAATCTTTTGTCAGCAAGGAATAGATATAGCAATCTCAAGATTAATTTAGGTACAGCTACCTAGGGAAGGAATGCAGTCTGGTAATCACAGTATAACATGATTAACATGAAGATGAATTTTGCTGTCCGCTCGTCTAATATAGCCAATTAGTTGGCTCTCAAGACGGCCACTGACTCATGTCGTAGTTTCGTAGTACTCGATGCTACGAGGCTACGAAACTGCTACACACGACTTACGGACCATTAGTTATTCATAAATTATGTTGCTGTCACATTGAAATTTGGTAGAACTATGTTAGAGTTAGTTTAGCAACTAGTGAATATCAATTAGTTATATCTCGGTGTATAGTCTTACAGAAGTCTTGGAAAACAGAAATCTAAATTATTCAATTCTAAGCGAATTTATGATGCGACTTTACCATCGTATAAATAGTATTGGAATATTAATGTATACCAAATAGCAAGGAGATATTATTCAGCTACCGATTTTCTTCACTAAGATGATGTAGGCACAGCAGCCCCTGCTACACAGGGTTGATATGTCGGTAAGGCTTTATTTCAAGCCACATATAGTAGAGAGAGAGTGTATGTCATGTACTATGTCATTGTACATACATACATACATACATAGACTTACGCCTGTTTCCCGGAGGGGTAGGCAGAGACTACGGAACGTCATTTGCAACGATCCTGACATACCTCACTTGCTTCACTCACTCCCATCAAGTTTCTCATGCATGCTCTTCTGTTAAGGGTACTTCTGACTTGTCCTTTTTTCAGGATGTCTCCAATCTGGTCAGAGAACGTCCGCCTAGGTCTTCCCCTTTGTCCTGTTCCATTCACACTTGCCTTATATATCTTCTTTGTCAGTCTTTCGTCATCCTTCCTCTCCATGTGCCCAAACCATCTTAACATGCCGTTCTCAATGCTTGTTACTACATCTTCTTTTACCCCACACAACTCTCGTATCACACAATTCTTTACTCTGTCGTTTGAAATAAGCTCATACCGTCGTATCAACCCTGTATAACCAGCAAAGTCGTGTTTCCGGGGTCCTGCCAGGCCAGTCTACTTTTTGCCATCTGGCTGATGCATGATGGCTCGGCAAACCATGCTACTACACTAAAGCTATAAATACTCATTCTTTTAGTTTTTCTCTTTTCTTTCAGTCTACTGCTGGACTTAGTTTGCTTCATATTCATAGTGGCACTGTGACTCAAGAAGAAGATTTGGCTTATAAATTCCACGCTGGCCAGATGGGTTTCTACAGGCTCTTATGTCGAGTTCTCCGACTTTTCTCAAAATTACCTCTTGCTTTGTGTATTTTCCGTAGTCTTTTCCTATGACACCCACAAAAGGAAATGGGGTAGTGACATTTTTTGCCAGTGCAGGAAACATCGTGACAAAATTACAATAATCTTAACATTCTAATCATGTAACGTCTAAAAATTACATTAAATATAGTTTACGTAGATCGAACCGTCTCAATCTCTTTGCCTTGGCAATTAATAAAAATATTTTTTTCTTATTACAATTTGCTGGTAAGAATCACTAGACAATATAATGAATAAGTAACAAATAATTTACAGTTAGACATTTTTATCCTAGATTTTACACATTTTTTAATACTCTAAAGGATATCCTCTATACTATCTATTTGGAAATATTAAAATATTTTTAACATATTGTATTGTGTTACGAAATTAAAGCTATATTTGTACATCACTTCTGTCTGCTAACTTGATGTTTAATTGTCGCAGTGTATGCACATGTGTTGAGTTGCAACCTAGATCTAAACATAAGTTTTGTTTGTTTTTAATTTTTAATAAGATTGTATAATTATATAAAAAATATTACGTGCGCGGTTGCGTAAAATATTTTTAGAATACAATTGGTATAAATAGGAAAAACTTACAAGTGTTTTTTTTCAGACCTGGTCAAAATGTGAGGTCATCTATTATATTTATGAAGGTTTAGTGTATTTTTTTTAAATAATCCATAGGATATATATTAAATACTAGTTGCTGCCTGCGGATTATAGGGAGCTTAGGAGCTATTCTAATAAAATCGGTCATGCGATAAAAACTATTAAACGTCCAAGCATTCATCGTCACAAGCTATCGCGTTTATAATACTAGTAAGGTAAGGTAAAGCTGTATATAATTAGATACTGCATAGTAAAAGCTGTATATAGTTACATAGTAAAGTCGTGGTGGGTACTGTGCGAAGACGCGGAGGTGGTTGGTGCGACCGCAAGTCGTGATGAGTTCGCACTGCGAGCCTCACTTGAGCTGCGGTGAAAACATTTTATCGTTCGTTATTACACGCGCCACTTTGCGACGAACGCAGTTTTGACTAGCTTAAGGAGAGTTTACATGAAGTAGACTTCATGTAGCTTTTTAAAAGACAATTGGTAATATTCCTGAGTCGCACCAGATTTTACAAATATTCAATCAACGGACACAGAGAACACCCAGAGTCGCAATAACAATTTGTAAATCACATTAAGTGTTGCCTCGTGTGGGAATTAAACCCATTATATTAGACGCAGGGTAGCGGCAAGGACAATTCCCAGTCCAATGATGACGAAGTAGATGATGGTGAATCGGCCTTGTCGAACACTTGAACATGTATTGCACTCTTCAAAAACAGGGGTGTCTGGTCATCATCGTCTTAGCGTTATCCCAGTCGCATCCAGCGCCGAGCCGTCCATATATGCAATGTGCGCGGCGCACACAGGTGCCAGGGTAATAGGAGCGCCGCGCGCCGGGTGAATGCGATAATCATTAAAATTTATTTTAGTAAAAGTTTAGGAAAATGATGACATAATGGCGCTTCATATATTTCGCACACAGGCGCAGGATTGGGTCGACGCGTCCCTGGTCGCATGCAAGACTTTTTGCCTGGAAGCCCGCGGTCCGCTTACTTGTCTATACTCGCTTTTCGACAGAAGGACTGTCGTCTGACCGCCGCAACCAAAAGGGATATCAACATTCTATGGCTTAACCGATAGGCATGTATAAGCCAACAGGCCTGTGTTCAACTATAAAAGACAAGTGTTAAGTGTGTTAAAGGACAAATATTCTCCATTTAAAACGCTTCAACCGTTTGAAATTAAACCAAAGTAATAATCTTCTGTATATATAAAATTCTAGTGTTACTGACTGACTGACAGGCACGCTACAGCCAAAACTATTAGGCACAGGAAGCTGAAATTAGGCACGTATGTTCTGTGGAGACCATAGGCGTGCACTAATAAGGGATTTCTCGAAATTCTTACGGAGTCGGGCAGAAACAGTAAATTTAGAAAAATGTGCAGACGTTACCTCGGGCGTCCTCTAGTCATCATCGCCCTAGCGTTATCCCGGTTGCATCCAAGACTTACACGCCTTGGAGCCCGAGGTCCGCTTACTGGTTATATCAGATATGACAGAATATCAACTTTTCCACAGAGCGACTACTGTCTGACCTCCGCAACCCGAAGGGATAGCGATATTCCATGGTTTAGACAACACCTTGGGCGTCCTCTAGTAACTAATAGAATTCCAGCCACGTCTAATGAGCATTGATATTTAATGCGCAGAAGTTGAAACCTTTTTACGGTCGATGGATGCGTAAATGTCAATGATTACACGATGGATGAATGCATTCACTAATGAGTTGGCTAATTATTGTGTTAGTAGTTAACCATTACCTAGTAATGCTTTCATGTTTATCCTTTCGATAGCTGAAGCTTATACTTAATATTAATAATTTATTTTTTAGAATTTATTATACAAATTGTAACTTCTTTCTCTTTGTACAAATGTGTAAATCCAGTGTTACCTCTATGATAACTTTTTTTATGGTAATAGGGGGCAATCGAGCAGATGAATCGCCTGATGCTAAGCAATTACCGCCGCCCATGGACACAAGCAACACCACAGGAGTCACATTTGCGTTGCCGCCTCTTGGGGTTGGGAAAAGGGATGGGATGAGGAATGGGATGATGGAGAAGGAATAGGGGATAGGGCCTCCGGCACTCTCACTCACCGAACGAAACGCAACAGTTCAAGTAATACTGACTGGACTTTACGTCGATCTTCTGTGAGAAGGTAGTAATTCCCCGGTCGAGCCGGCCCGTTCATGCTGAAATCAGCAAGGCTCTACTACCCAAAGATACTATTACAAATATTCAATCAATAGACACAATACACGCCCAACGTCGGATCAAGAATTTGTGGACTACAGAAAGTGTTATCTCGTGTAGAGATTGAACTCACAATATTCAGCATAGTGCTAGACGGCTAGGCAGCGGCTTAAACGACTACGCCATCCGTGCAGCTAAAACAATATGTGTGAACCATATGTGTCAGCTCTCTTATTGGACCTAAAGGTGCGTTCTCGCTTTATCGTGAAGATATTTTTTTTAAAGGACAACTCTCGCATTAGGACTAAATCCCGGGGGACTTTACAAACATACAACTAAAGGACACAATGAACACCCAGACTCAAAACAACAATTTGTGAAATACACAAAATGTTGCCTCGTGTGGGGATCGAACCCACAACACTCGACGCAGTATCAAGCGGCGAAGCGTCCGCTTAAACCATTACGCCAACCGTGCAGTCAATATATCATTGTACGACCATTGTCTCTAGCATTACCATTATATCATACCTGTAGTCACTATACAAAAAGGCGTGGACGACAGTTAATTGTGTGGTCATAGTCACGACGACGCCTCAAACTACACGATAATCGAAAAAAAGTGTTTTTTACTGTTTTTGGCAATCAATCATAGTGAAGACAATCATGTCGATAACTTATCAATAGATATGATGGCACTCAAATATGACTGCCTAGAGTGAAACTCCTGCATAACTCGCTTAAAGGATACAGGATTTAAGACGGGACGGAACACGGGGGTTACTATTGAGTTTCAACATCTTAATATTACATTGTGTAATTGGGCCCTAAGTGTAATGTTGTACCGCGGGCTGCAAGTCGCCACTTTCTGTGGGTGCCGAGCGCGCTCTCGCCCGTGCCAACACGCCTCCGTCTTTGTAACACTTCTTGTAAATACTTACAACTAAGGATATTGTTACATGTTTTACAAGGAAATCAAAGAGTTAAAAGAGCAGCAGAAAAATAAACAAGTTAATGACAGTCAGTGCCAGTGCATCCAGAAGATACAAGCTAACAGCAAGAGCCCTCCCGCACCGTCCGCGACGCCAGCGCCGGTCGGCAGCGCGGGCGCAGGGCGCAACAAACGCGCGCGAGCCACACCTGCACCCACACCTGCGCCGAGCTACGCGACAGCCGCGGCGGCCACGAAATCAGTGGGTAGCACAAACTATGACGTCATAAATACGAGAACCATTGGACAGAAGTTATAAACAACAAGAAGAGGAAACCGATTAATAGAGGAGGTAATACGTCAACTGTAACTTTAAAAGCTGTTGAACGGAAGAAGTATTTACATGTATGGAGACTGGAGAAAGATACTACTGAGGACAAATTAATGGAGTATATTAAATGTGTATTAGGGAATGATTCCGAAATTACAGTAGAAAAATTGAAACCGAAAATAGAGCGAAATTATGCCTCATTTAAGGTTGGTGTTACAGAAGGCAGTTTCAGTAAGCTTTGTATTCCTGAGGCGTGGCCACTGAACGTAGAATACAGTGAGTGGGTTTGGTTTCGTGGCTCAGGTACACCAGCCTATACACAGGGCCAGTAGAAGCACTGATATTTTATACCAGAATGTAAGAGGACTCAGAACTAAGACATTACAGTTTTCATCGTTACTTGAATCGTCGGGCTCTGATTTATTCGCCATCACCGAGAGTGGACTTAACTCGACTATACAAGACGCAGAATTTTTGCCCCCAGGATACAGGGTATTACGGTGCGATCGAGCGGATGGGCGCAAGTTAGGCGGAGTTGTTTTAGTGGCCACACAGCGATTCGACCTGCGTCAATTGACGCGACCCGAGGACCTTGTAATAGACAATCACATGTTTGAACTGATTTGTGCTGCAGTTTACTTACAGAATAGGTTTTTATTTACGTGTTGTATTGTGTACATACCGCCCCAAACTGATGAAAGCGAATACATGATAATGTTTAGTGTACTAGAAAAGATTAGTATTAAGTATAAACATAATTTAGTTATAGTAGGTGATTTTAATCTATTTTCGTGCAATATAAATGTCAGTAATTATTTTGAATATTTCACGGCCTATTGTGAGCTCGAGCAGTATAACTCGGTGCCTAATTGTAACGATAGACAGCTGGACCTAGTGTTGAGCGCGCGAGGCGTCCGCGTCGCGGCGGCGGACGAAGGGCTGCAGCCCGCGGATGCGTACCACCCGCCGCTCGCTATCAGCGTCGCGCTCGCCGAGCGCCCCGCGCCCGCGCCTGTCTCGCACGCACATACTCCCGCGCATTCGACTCACCCGATAATAAATAAACACTGGAATTTTAATAAAGCCGACTTTAACCATTTATATAATTTGTTGTCTACTATAGATTGGAGTGAAATGTATTGTTCAAAAGATCCAGACACAGCTTTAGGCTTATTCTACAGTAAAATAAATGAAGCATTAGACATTTGTGTTCCTTTAAAAAGAGTTAGACGGGTGAATACGAGGTACAATTATCCTGTATGGTATACGCGTGGTATTATTGCTGATATTGAGCTTAAACACAATTTGCACAAACGATACAAAGCCAGTAAGAGGCGTAGTGATTATGAGGCTTTCTCTGAATGTCGGGCGAGAGTGAAGGTGGAGATAGAACGAGCTCATAATCAGTACTGTGACTTCGTACAAAATCACCTGGCAAAAGAGCCGCGTGCGTTCTGGGACTATATGAGGTCTAAGAAAGGTAACTCGAGACAGCGTAAGTTAATCAACGAGTATTATCTGAATCCGAATGTGCGCGGGAGTTTGCGAGTTTTTTTCAATCGGTGTACAATCCGGATCCCGCCGTGCTGAGCGTGGCAGCGGCCAGCGCGGCGCCGTCGCCGGCGCCCGGCGCGCGGGCGCACCTCGCGCCGCTCAGCCTCGCCGACGTGCGGCGCGCGCTCGCCCGCCTGCCGCCCAAGCGCTCGGCGGGTCCGGACGGTATACCCTCCTACTTGTTTAGGGACTGTAGCGGAGTATTAGCGGAACCGTTGCTACATTTGTTTAACGTGTGTATCAATACCGCAGTGTTCCCTGATAGCTGGAAACTGACCCGTGTTGTGCCGGTACCCAAGGGTAAGGGTGGCTCGGAGACCAGTGATTACAGGCCTGTAGCGGTTCTGTGTACTCCAGCGAAGGTGTTCGAGGCGGCGATTCATAGCTCCTTATATGCACGGATAAGCAGTCAGCTGTCCGATGCGCAGCATGGATTCCGCCCGGGACGAAGTACGACAGGTAATTTACTGCAGATGATGACATATCTGACGCCGGCAGTGGATGCTGGGGTGCAAGTAGACGTGGCGTATTTCGACTTCAAGAAGGCGTTCGACACCGTTGATAACGATGTCCTGCTGACGAAGCTAGCCTGTGTCGGATGTACCCTGCATACCCTGACATTCTTCGCTAGCTATTTACGGGACAAATGCCAGTACGTGGACTGTAATGGGTATCTCTCTGAACCCTACTTCACGAGATCCGGTGTGAGTCAAGGTAGCAACTTGGGACCTCTACTGTTCATTGTGTTGGTGAATGACCTAGCTGCGGTCGTCAACAGCTCTACCCCTCTGTTATTCGCCGATGACTTAAAATTGGTAAAGGAGGTGAGGTGCGCCACGGATCACGACACGATGCAGCAAGATATCAACAGAGTTATAAGTTGGAGCTTGGAAAACAAACTCTTCTTCAACGTGGCTAAATGTTCGGTGCTCTCGTTTAGTCGTGCACGTGCCCCGGTTCACCACCAGTACCACATGGAAGGTACACCGATGCAGCGGGTAACTGAGGTGAAAGACCTTGGAGTTGGTTTCACCGCGGACTTAAACTTCCGCAAGCATGTTGTTGCCGTATGTAAGAGAGCGTACCAAAATCTAGGATTTATTCTAAGGCAGGCAAATGGATTTACGAATATGGGTGCTTTATGCGCATTGTATGAAGCCCTCGTAAAAAGCCACCTGGAAGGTAACGGTGTTGTTTGGTCTGCTCATGAGGCCAAATATAAATTAATGCTGGAGCGTATCCAAAATAAATTCATCCGGTTTCTATACCTTAAGCGGTATGGGGTATACCCTGGGTATCCGCTTTTATATCCCACCTTATTTATTCTAGGTATGGTAGGCTACACCAAGCTAGAAATACGTAGAGAAGCCTCTCTAGCCACCTACGTGCTAAAAGTGACTCGGGGGGTTGTGCACAAGCCGAGCGTGCTGGCGGAGGTGCGGCTGTGCGCGCCGGACGCGTGGGTGGCGCGGCGCCGCCGGCGCCCAGCGCTGCTGGCGGTGCCGCGCGCGCGCACTAATTTACTACATGAAGCGCCGCTGACGCGGGCGCTGCGTGCGCTCAACACTGTGTCTGAGCATGTCGATTTGTTTACGTGCTCAATGAGCGAGTTCACAAAGGCCATTTACTATATATTAAGTTATAAGATAGTAGTAAGTACCTAATAGTAAGGAAATGTATATTTAGTCTCTTTTGTTTGTTTTAATATTTTGTAAATTGTTTTTGTATATTTAAATTTTTGTGTATGTTAGTACCTTTTTAACCACTATGTCGCATTAGGCTTGAGCCTGTAATGATGTAATAGTTTTGTTGCTAAATAAATAAATAAATGTTCTGTTCTATATATTGTATACATTAAAAACTATATTATTAGGCAAAGATACTACAAGGAGAAGGTAGATACGTTACCAACGTAGTAATCAATCCGTAGAAACGGTACACTAACGCACACTTCGATAACTCCATATTTTATTTTAATTTCGGTTGACAAGATGTGTCAGTTTCACTATGACGCCGGCTCGCGACGACACACACACATATGTCAGACTTGCCAACTGGCTTATGTTTAGCGTCCTGCTTTTGGTACGCCTATAACATATCTACTTCTTTTTACTTTTGTAACATCATTGTTATTAGCAGAAATAGTTCTGTTATGACATGCTGTACAGGTTATTCTTAACCTACAGGGTTATTTATATAATAGGTTAAACCGCGACTTGCCCAAGTTAATGTCAACCCGCTAAATGATAACATTACTGTATACTTTCATCAAAATCCGTTAAGTAGTTTATGCGTAAACGTAGGGCAACAGACATCCATTCATATATTTGTTGCAAGATTCTAACTTATTTTCTCACATAAAAAGAAACTATTTACTATGTGTTAGCTCCTTAAAGAAGTCGTGAATGTAAAAAATAAGAAAAAATTACAAACAAGGCCATCTGTAATTTGACAATGGAGTAATATTTTTAATAGTTTTATCTTCATACCGTAGTATTTCTTGAACATAAAGATGGCTTAACGCGCGCCGCCCCTCGCCCGCGGCTCCTTCGTTAAAATCCACGTGTAACATGTTGGTTTATAATATTCACGATTAAGTAGTGTTAAATTATAGGAATAACCTAGCGGACTGCAACGCAAGTGTCACCGGTTCGAATTCACGGCACGCAACTGACATTTCGAAGTTAAATGCGTATCAAATCTTTAATCATCTTTTGCTTAGCGGTGAAGGAAAAGATCGTGAGAAAACCTGCATGTCTGAGAGTTCATAATTTCCTCGAAAGACATATGTCTGCTAAACATCACTTGTATAGTAAAGTGGAACATGGCCCGGCCCTTCTCATAAAGAGAAAAAGCCTGTTCCCAGCTGTGGGAAAGATAACAAACAAAACTGATAATAATAATCTACAAATAAAACACCTCTTTACATCACTCGTAGACTAAAACACTAATATGCCCACTGCTAATACAGTCATGTCCAACATCGACACACAAATACGTAGACAGTCTGTTTTGTTAAGAGATTAGCAAGCTCTCTGATCCACACACGCACACTGACTTAACGTAAGCCACTTGTTTACACAACAACCTTTATTTACACACAGATTAAACAACTGCTCAGCTCGGATTAACTTCTTTCTGATGTTCGTATGAAAATAGGATATGACGTTGTAAATATTTTTATGGTGTATTTTACGGTTAATGAAGTGACTTTTGTTTGTAATTTCAATTATTTCTGAATTTTCTTGAGAAAAGTGTCCAGTAAAGTAACTACGCATAAGGTCATGACACAGTAGAACGTAGTGGTTTAAAACTTTTAACAAAAATTAAATCGGGAGTTCACATAACGGCGAAATTAATGAAGATATGCCAAGATTGGCCCCAATTCTGTGGTTGTGTATGTGTACGCTACGCAACCACATCACAACCACATTCTGAAGATTTAACAACACAAAAACAAAAAGCCACAGCGACACTATTCACACGTAACCACCTCTGAACCACCTTTTGTCGCAAATATAGCTGTGGTACGTACATATATACATAGACTCACGCCTGTTTCCCAAACGGGTAGGCAAAGACTACAGAACGCCATTTGCAACAATCCTGACATATATATCTTACTTCATTTACTCCCATCAAGTTTCTCATGAATGCTCTTCTGTTAAGGGTACTTGTTACCTTTTGTAGTACGTAGGAAACCTTATTTGACACGTCTATAATAGCTGTCACCTAGAAATGCGCAGTAAATAATGTTAAATTAATTTCGACAGATCACACTAATTGCCGTCTCTTCTCTTCTCTTATCGAAGAGAACGAGAGAACCATCAAGAACACTTTTCATAAGTTGAGTAGGTGCCTAATACAGAAGAGAATCAACAGCAATTTCTTTCATTACTAAAGCTCTTCTTTTTTAATTTTTTAAGTGTATAAAGGAATAATCTGACCGTGTAGTTTTTCAATCTCAATTCACAATTTAAAATGTACATATTTTTAACACCTGTGCACTAGTTTACGTCTTTAATTTTAAAATAAAATTTAAGGACTGTTTGGTAGAGAAGTATTATTAAACTAGTATCTATAATCTATACATATAATAAAATGGTAGGAAAGTCAAAACTGTACATTGAATATTTTTTTTAAAGAATACTTGGGGTGTGATCTACTATCGATACCGAGGCCAAAAATATAGGTTTTAGAATTTTTGTCTGTTTGTCTCTTTGTCTGTTTGTCTGTTTATCTGTTTGTCCTTATGTCCGGGATAAAGTAAAAAAGTACTGCATGGATTTACTTCAAATTTGGCACAAATATTATTAAAAAGTCGGGTCACCATATTGGCTACATATTATCACGCTATGACCTACAGGGAACGAGCAGAGAACCTTTATTTCTTCAACGCATTCTGTAACAACGTGTAATGTAACAATGCATATTTGAATGTTGTTATTATGTTAACTATGCTATAAGCTAGCTTCACACTATAAAAATCACGCAATATAAGTAACTTAGGCTGATAAAAATAATTAATTGAGTATAAGTAGAATTAAGACAATTTTAATGCAGCGCCAGCTAAGAGAGTTCAAAAACATCAAGTCGAATTACATGTGTAAGCCCTTTTTGGATATAAATAATTTAAATTTGAACATGTTGGCGATGTTAATAGTTGTTTTCAAAAGTCATAGATGGAGTTGTACATTTTGTTCTTAAAATTTTTATTTTTAATTCGTTTCTGAGATGAGCAAGACTATTAGTTGAAGATATTTAATTAATTAACTACACAATCGCCACACTTGATTGCTTACCTACATCATTTCTGTCAGAATAAATAGTAATAGAGTTAGTACAAAATAAACATTTTGGTCACATTGGTGTAATTATTGCTTCTTAATTAATATATTTTCATGTCGCATGTAAACTTGCTTTAAATTGTCTTCCGGGATATACATATGTATAGCACGTACCTTTGTTTGGATTAACTGTATATAAACATTAGTGAGATGTGGAACTAGCTAGATTATTTTTACTCACACAGCCATTTATTTATTGTAACGTCTGAAGCGGTTTGGCGGATACTGGTGTTCTCTATACATGAGAAGCATCCTACCGTAATGCATTTACACGACCACCTAGAGAACGGCCAGCGCATATATATTGATCCCGACAGCGTTGCTGAGCACTTGGAAAATCCGCGTCAAACAACTCTCTTGGCATTTTTCAGGCTCTGTAAAATCGATCAGTTTCGGAGGTCCCTTACGTATGACGAGATGCCTTCATATTACACGTACGACAAGCAAAAGGGTGTATTTAACCGACGTTGACGAGGAGGTGCTGTGGAAGGTTTTCCGGGAAGTTTCAAGGACACCGCATTTTGTAGAGTTTATACCGTACACACAAATAATGTCGAATGCTATTTTCTGCGGTTGTTACTTCACACGGTCCGAGGCCCAACGTCTTTCGCCTTTCTGAGGACATTTGATGGCGTGGAGTATCCTACTTACCGCACAGCCTGCGTAGTACGTCACTTTTTCGACGGTGACCAATACTGGGATGACAACCTCGTGGAGGTGAGCGTTTTTGAAGGTCAATTTTACAAAAGACACTCTCCCTCTGTTACTACACTTTCTGCAGGTATGAAATATAAAGAAGAAACGGGTAAATGAATTTTATTTTAAAAGTTATATCTTCTCATATCTTCACGCCTTTTATCCCCGAAGGGGTAGGCAGAAGTGTATTACACACCAGCACTTCGCCAGATATGTTTCGGTCCCAATGTAATAGGGGGCGAGCCTATTGTCATCTACCGGGCACATTGTTAAGCGAGCGATAATTAATTAATATTTTTTAATACACACGTAACTTCGAAAAGTCATAGGTGTGTACCCGGGGTAGCTGGGGATCGAACCCAAGACCATCGTCTCGGCAGTCCGTTACATACACCACTAGGCTATTGCCGCCGCGTATTTTTTAAAAGGTATAATCGTAGGTATTTATTTAATAGTTAGGTGCTGTATAGCGTTCACGTAGACGATGTCGCGGGCAGCAGCTAGTACATAAATACGAGGGATATGTTAGGATCGTTGCAAATGGCTTTTCGTAGTCTCTGCCATCCCTTTTGGGAAATAAGCGTGAGTCTATGTATGTATGAACATACATACATAGAGTAAATAATAGTTATAGCTCGCATTTCGGAGTTTACGGCATTGAATATTCGAGAAGCCTTAACCTAACATAAGTCACTGCAACCAAAGAGATTAGTCAACACTTAACTGTGAGCTCATATCTACACAAAAAATTACTACACCTAAAATCACGTCGACAGTTACTGTTTATACACACACAGAAATACATTTATTTCAACGAACACGGTTGGCTATTTCCCACAGACATGTACTTTAAAGACGCCTAGACTTAAGACGTTAGAAAACCTTCTTTCATCCAACATTATACGTAGTTGAAATTTGCTACACAAACGCTTTCTAAATCTCAATCATCTTAACTTCAACGTCGTGTGCGAGTGTGTGTGAATGTAAGTGTGTGTGTGTGTGCTGCAGTTAACGGAATTACTCGAGTGTTTGAAGAACAGTGTGGTACGGCTTTAAGTTCAAATTCACGTTAAGCTGATAGTCTGTAAAAATTTTTCTTTATACCTCAAATAAGTTAATTTTACACGATTAAAACCCGCAAAATTATTTTGTATGATGTATATACAAATCGCGAAATTTTTAAATGGATAAATTTTTCTAAAAATCTGTTAGTGTTAATCTATAATATAAAAATGAATCGCTGAATGTGTTGCTAAGCGCAAATCTGGAGAGCAGCTGAACCGATTTCCCTATTTATTTTTTTGTAATATTCCTTGAAGTACGAGGATGGTTCTTACGGAGAGATAAAATAAAAAAAGAAATTTAAGAATGGACTGAGGCAGTATGAAGTTTGCCGGGTCAGTTATTTAAGGAATAAAATGCTCATCCAGTGTTGATATACTTTGATGAAATTAAAAAGGGTTCAATAAGATAATTATTAAAACAATTTTAATAACTTTTCACAAAGTAAAGTTCAGTATGTGAAGTATTCTTTGGTTTTACAGACTTATTTAAAACCTGAGTCTCAGAAGAGTCGTATCATAAGTAGTAGGTATGCAAAATCTTTTTCTTTTCTTACGCTCTATTTGACTTCTAGCTGCAGAAACGGTTAATTTGTGTCACTATTACTCTATCATCATCATCAGCCTTTAACAGTCCACTGCTGGACTAGGCCTCTCCTTTGAAAGGAGGAATTGGCTGGCCAAACGGGTTGGTATAGTGTTTGTATCAAGTTTTCCTTCTCTTACAGTGCTGTTCTCTGCATACCTAATATACTCCCTCTGTCGGCTCTTACGACACCCATGGGATGATATGGGGTGGTGACATTCCGTATTCTCAATCCGTCACCACACGGATAAGAATATTTGTACTCTATACATAGTACAAATATCTAAAGGGCATCTTTTTCTCAAATCAATCGCTTGTGAAACAATATTACCTATTGTTTTATACTTTCATTTTAATCAATGAAACGATTGTAAAAAATATAGTTTGTCATAAATCCAGTTTATGATAGTAGAAGAACAGTATTTGGGCGGTGTACTCAAGAAACCGTTAACCCTTATGTTGACTGTGTATTCAACATAAAAAATATAAAATTTGCAACAAATTAAAAGTTTAGTGCAAACGCAAACTAGTCGCCTGCTTGTAAGATTACGCGCAAATGAGGAGCGTCTTATTGGAGGGGTACGTAATTTACTTAATCCTAATCACAGTATTACGAACACCGGTAACCGTACGTCGTCGACAGCTTTGTAGAATACAAAAGATAATTTAAAATAACTCTATTAACGTAGCTCTAAGAAATATATGCATGTCGTAGCAGGGCTACGGTCTACGTGCAATATTTTGTAGACAATAGACTATCAAACAAACATCGAATTATCGACTATTGATTACTGAAATAAAAATCTATTTCTGAAATTAATAGTCGATACATAATTGTAATTAAAAATTGTCTTCAATTCTGGTTCCTGACAATAATTTATCTACCAACGGAACTTGAAAATCAGCGTCGAGCAGCCATGCCACGCACAGATTTATATTTTTTCTAGAAACAAACAACACACTATTATCGACGT
This sequence comes from Euclidia mi, assembly GCA_944739405.2. Taxonomy (NCBI): domain Eukaryota; kingdom Metazoa; phylum Arthropoda; class Insecta; order Lepidoptera; family Erebidae; genus Euclidia; species Euclidia mi. The sequence goes on from OX123188.2 coordinate 75,828,802, forward strand.
AAGACAACTACAGCCATAGCACAAAATCGACTTCATCTCTTTCAAAACAAGAAAAAACAATCAAAGAAACATCGTAAAATATCGCCATTCTCAGCCAATAAGACTCACTTCTCAGCAATAAAAAACACACCCATAAAAATTTCCATACAGCACTCGATAAGTTATCCTTGAAAGTTGACCAACTGTCCCTGGGGACAGGTGGTGCTGTCATTCATCACTTAGCCACAAGGGAACCGACAGTACAAAGTGGGCGGCAGGGAGAAAAGGAAATAGAAAAACTTGGCTCGTTTACAATGAGCGCGAGAAGGTATTATCTTTACGAGTTTCATCGGCATAACGACTGTATTTGTTACAACTTTATTTGTATGGCGCTGCGAAACGGGTCAAGCGGGATTTCTGCGGCTCCTAATAATCAAAACAAGTAAGTGAAATGAATATGCCAATTCCAAGTTCTTGTTTTTTAAATTGCAGCGCGGAGTTTGTGTTACAGTGTTTATGTTTACTTTGGACGACTGGTCTGTTGATCTACAGGTGAGTTAGCAAGGACAAATCTTTGTGGGATAAGCACGATTATTTGCCTCTTATCTGGGTGTCATTTTTTTACTTTATTTATAGGATAAACATCAGTATCAACATAAAATATGTAAGAGCTAAGTTTAAAAAATAAAACATTATATTTTTAATCGACAGGCAGATTGTCTCTCGATTTCGCCGTAATTTGTGAACGGATTTAAAAAAAAAACTATTCTTTACTGATAATCAGCAACCGAAACCCACACACTGTCACAATTGTTACTTGTGCGTAGCCCAAGGAAATAAAAATGAGGAATCAAACGAGAAAAAACATTATAGCTTAATGCTCTTTTTAAAGAATGCAAGGCAAAAAAGCCAAAACGCCGGCAACTACCACTTCATTATGGTAGTTTGAAGTCACTTTTTATCTATTCCACTGCAAACGTTGATGATGGAAAGAAAGACCCATTAAGCACTTGCTTGTAGGAAACGGCAAATAGCTGCTTGCTTGCGCAATGAATTCATTTGCACAATTTTACTTTACAATGAATTCCTGTAGTCATTAAACATGTTTAAATGTTTTGTTTATAAAAGGTTCTTATTTTCGATAGACTAGACAAAACGATGTTTTTATTGCTTGTCTTTGGTACTTATATACTTTTATGATATCATGTTGAAATTACTGAACTAATTGACAATATTTCTGGAAAGCTAATAGGGCTCTCTCTCTCTCTCTCTCTCTCTCTCTCTCTAAGAGCTAGGTACTGCTACTGTATTTATAACTAATATACTAGAACCTAAAAAGCCCGGAGAAAGAGAGCAAAACCAAGAAGAAAATATAGAGACCAACTAAAGGAACAAACAGGCTGCTGTACATAAGGAGATATCACTGGATAGATATAGAGCAGAATATAAATAATAATAATAAAATCTTTATTTCCATTTTAAGCCTTATAAAAACAAAACATTCCTATCCCTCACACTAGACATAGCCTGTCCTGTGGAGGGAAATACACGATTTACATAAAAAATCACGAAATACATACATACATACATACATAGTCTCACACCTATAACCCCGAAGAGGTAGGCAGAGGTGTATTTCTACACCCACTTTTCGCCAGATATACTTTAGTCCCACGTAATAAGGGGCGAGCCTATTGACGTACCGGGCACATTTCAAGACTCTGTGCTGCTACTGAGAATTTCGTGACAGAAAAACCCAATAACCGGGACCTCCCGATCCCACGCGCACATTTATGCCGCGAGACCAACGAGGCTGTCGTATAGGGTTTGATGTCGAGATTTCCGTCTCTACGCAAACATGGTATTTGCATCGTGTTATCCCTTAGTCGCCTCTTACGACACCCACGGGAAGATTGGGGGTGGTGACACTTGAATTCTATGCCGTCAACCACACGGCAGAATACAAATAAACATACAGAAATTGAGGTGAAATTAAATACAAAAACAAAAATATTTTAAATGTATTGAGGATATGCATTGTGCGTATATATTATTAATTTGTGTGTTTGTGACTGTGTGTAAGTGGTGTGATTGTGTGTACGTGTTTGATATTGTGTGTGTGATTGTGTGAATGTGCGTGCGTGCGTGAGTGCGTATTTGTGTAAGAGTATTAGGTTGTGTGTGAGATTTCTGCAGCCTCATTTAATGTCTTCAGTCTGCGAATAACTCCACTACAATAACGTAGGCGTAATCAAATATCGCTTAACTAACAAAATCATCATCATCCTAGCGCTGTCCCGGTTGCGCTCCGAAACCCACGCCTTGGAGCCCGGGGTCCGCTTTCCGGCTATGTCTCCTCCACTTCGCACGGTCTTTAGCATCCCTGGTGGTTAGTTGGTTGGCACGCATATCATCCCTTACGACGTCAAGCCAGCATTTCTTTGGCCTTCCCCGTTTACCGGGGCCCGGTGGAGGTAGCATGGCAAGACATTTGTTACCCACGTAAGATGCCGGTTGACGTAAGACGTGGCCATACCAGCGTAGACGACACTCTTGCAGTTTGTCAGCAATGTCACGGACATGAAGGCTACCCCACCACCACACATTCAGCGCAGCATGTTCATCTCCGTGACACGCAGACTCTGCTTGTGTCGCTCAAGCACAGGACAGGTCTAATGATGGATTTATAGACCTGTCTTTTGAGCTTAACCGGCATTTTGGGGTCACAAATGACACCGCTCACCTCACGCCATTTGGCCCAGGCTGCCGAAATGCGTGCCTTGACGTCGCAATCGATGTCACCAGACGCGTGCAGTACTGGTCCCAGGTACTTGACCAGGTCCTTTCGTTGGGCAATGTCTCCGCCTATACGAATTGACGCGGGATCAGTACTGTTGCAGGCCAAGTACTCGGTCTTCGCCACGTTTATTTTCAGACCGCCGTTCTCAAGCGACTCCTTCCACGCATTTACACGCCGCACCAAGCGTCCCCTGTCCGCATCCGCCAGCGCGATATCATCAGCATACATGAGCAGCCACGGGGGCTGCTCATGTGAGTTTCTAATGCTGTCTGACAGTACGTCTAATATGACACTGAATAGGTACAGACTAAGGACGGAACCCTGGTGGACCCCGACGGTGATGGGAAAGGTTCTTATTTCGCCAACAGCAGTCCGAACTACGGAATCGGAATTGGAGTACATGTCTCGGATGATGTCAATATATGCTTCTAGTACACCTTTGGATCTTAGCGCCCACCAGATCATCTGTCGCGGCACACAGTCGAAGGCCTTCTGCATGTCTAGAAACAGAAGATGCAGAGGCGTGTTCTTCGACCTGTACCGCTCCATGACGATCCTGAGGGCGAAACTTGGGTCCATGGTGCCGTGACCAGGGCGAATCCCATATTGACACTCCGAGACTGTGATCTCCTGTCGGATCCGGGAGTCGATGATTCGCTCAAAGAGCTTTAGGGTATGGGACATCACCTTAATACCGCAATAGCTACTGCACTCCTGTACCGATCCCTTGCCTTTAAAGACTGGAGTGATGATACTCAGTCTCCATTGGTTCGGGATTTTTTCGGTAAGGAGTATGCGGTTAAATAGATTAGTAAGGGTGCCCACACCCCGCAGGCCCATTGCCATCCAGGTCTCAATGGGGACTCCATTAGTTCCGACAGCTTTCCGATTCTTCATGTGGCGAAGGGCCCTCCGGACTTCTTCAGGCGTTACCAGCGGCACTAGTCCTTGGTTCGGAGGGAGTTCCGGTGGCTGCACCTCTTTATGCTGCTTGTTAAGCAGCTCGTGGAAATACGAGCGCCATCTCTCTTTCACCGCGCTTGACGCGCATAATAGGTTGCCCTCAGGGTCTTTAACACAGCGACACTTAGTAATGTCTTGTGCCGCTTTGACCCTGGAGCGTGCCAACTTGTATAAGAGCTTCTGCCCCTCAGACGATTCCAGCTTGGTATAAAGCGGTTCCAAGTGGTCTCGTCTGGCTCTGGCTACAGCCCTCTTAGTGGCACGTTTGGCAGCCCTGTATGCGTCGCGTTCTTTAGGAGATTTGGACGCTTGCCACGCTTTAAAGAGGGCTTTCTTCACCCTTGTCTCCCTCTGGACTGTGTCGTTCCACCACCAAGTCTCCTTGTCACACTTGCGTCCGCCCTTAGACATGCCCAGCACTGCCTTCGCCGCTCCAGTGATGACCGCCTGGATTCTATCCCACTGGCTCTGAGTTCGTTCGCCTTCAGTAGCAGCGCACTTGTCACCGATAGCTGAGGCCAACTCCAGGGATTTGGCATCCTCGAGCAGCCACCACCGAATTTGACGTTGACAGCGGTCGGCGTGCTTGCCTTTGGGCTTCACGCGGAGGTCCATGACAAGGAGGCGGTGTTGTGCCATGAGACTCTCACCGGGTATGACCTTGCAGTTGGCTACTTTGCTGATATGGTGTCTCCTGGTAAGTAGGAAATCAATCTGGGTCGCGTGCCTCCCGCTCTTGTAGGTGACAAGGTGTTTGGCTTTCTTTTTGAAGTACGTGTTCACAATGGCAAGGTCGGCAGCCGCGCAAGTTCGGAGGATATACTCCCCTCCCTCATTACGGCCACCGTAGCCAAAGCCACCGTGAACACGCTCAAATTCCTCACACCCGTCACCCACATGACCATTCAGATCACCACCCAGAATGATTCCCTGTGAGAGCGGGATTTCACGAAGAATTTCGCCGAGGAGTTTCAGGACGGGATCTTGGAGGTGAAGCGTTACAGCGACCGGTTTATGGCTGTAGGCGTGCTTATTGAAGGGGTTGTGACCCATTTAATAAGCGCCTATGCACCACAGGCAGGTTGCAGCGACGCCGTCAAGATGTCGTTCTGGGATCAACTTCAACCGCTACCCCGCTCTCCCCGCCAGTTCCACCCGTGTAGATCAGCTTGTAGCCACTTCCAATGGACCGGGATCTGCTGCCTTTCCACCGAGTCTCCTGCAGGAACGCTACGGCCACCCTCCGCCTGGAGAGTACATCGGCCAGCTCTCTCACGCGTCCGGTTAGCGTGCCAATGTTCCAAGATGCGAAGCGGATCTTCCGAGTTGGGGCTAACTTCTTTGGCCGTGTCCACCCCCGACACGGTAGCCCTTGCCCACTTGCCACAAGAGTCAGGCGAGGCTCCTGCGCACCGTTTTGCGGCGGTGCCCTACCCGAAACACTGTTTCCAATTCTGTTGCTTTCCATTTGATTTGACGATTTTGCCTTTACGGGAGCGACTGCCGTCTGACCTCCCAACCCCTAGGGAAGGCTTGCGCCAGAGCCTCGTCCGTCATTCAGCAGGTGCACCGACTCGCAGGGGAGGTTGGCTTGGGCCCCGAAGAACTTGGTAGGGCCCCGTGCACCCAAAACTTAACTAACAAAATATAATACATAAAAAATGCTTTAGGTATTTGTCATAAAATCTATGAATATCTGTTACTTACAACTAAGTCCATATTGTACAATCAGGAAGCTTTGTTCAAAATGTATTTCTTATCCACATAGAGAATAAAAATATCAATAAATAACATTACTGCTGAATGCACGGCTGCCTTAAGACGTGTGCCAATAATGCATCGTAGAGTGTCTGTGGTTGTGTGATGCGCCTCTCTGCGCAAACATTGAGTGAACGCATCGCCGGCTTGCCTGAGTCAACACGATACGACTCAACTGTTCCACACTAGCTAAGCTGCGAATACTTGACGAATGGCTGTAGTTGTAGAACAGAAATTAGAATGCAGTTAGATTGAGAGGCTGCACTAATGACACGACCGTCTCGGCTCTAAATATTGTGCTGACTCACAGTGGACAATATTGTTATGTTTTACAAATTGTCGTGCCGAGTCTGTGTGTTCTTTGAGTAGTAAGGTTTTTTTTTAAATCTGTCTCCTACCCTCCACTGGCGTCCTGTTTTTTAAAAGAAAAGAAAGAAGGTTTCTTACTTTTCTTTTGACAGAGACCGACTTGAGTTTGCTTCTTTAACGTAGTGCATGAGAGCAGTGTCTTACTTATGAGCCAAAGTTACGATTTTCTACCACATACCGACTTACTTACCGAAATTTTACAACTTATGACATCATTTCCTGAGGTTATGCTAACAAAACGAAAAGTTAATGAGGAGAGAATTCGAAGAAACAGAAAATTAGATTAACTGTTTAACCTTTAACTCTTAAACAAATTTTCTTTGTCATGGTTCAGCTCCCTTTTTTAAGATTGCGTGGTAGCATATTTTATGTAGGTTAGTCAGTCTATTATTCGTTATACATCTAGCAAAAGATATTTCTCCATAAATAATATTATCTATACTAATATAATAAAGCGGAAGAGTTTGTTTGTTTATTTGTTTGTTTGTTTGTTTGAACGCGCTAATCTCAGGAACTACCGGTCGGGTCTGAAAAAATCTTTTTGTATACGATAGCCCAGTTATTCCGGAAGGCTATAGGCTATATAACATAACGCTTTGACTCTTTGGGGCCGGGCAAAAGGCTAAAAAGGCTAAAAGTTAATGCCGGCTAATCTCAGGAACTAGCAGTCGGATTTAAAAAAAATATATTGCCTATGATAGCCCAATTATACCGAAAGGCTATATAAAGTTACGCCACAACTTTTAGGGGCCAGAAAAAAATAATAAAATGGTCAAACGAGAAGGGGAAAGGTTGGGTCAAAGGCAAAAAAGGCTAAACGAATAGGATACAATCTATATGGGTATCGTTTTCAAGATTTTTGGGACGCTGATTAATAAATAATAATATGAAATTTATTTAGTGATCAAAATGGCGGACGGGAAATCAAAGATGGCGGATGAGAAAATTTTATAAATCAATATGGGTATCGCCTTCGATATTTTAAGGGGTGGGGAATCGAAATACAACATCTATTTCGTGATCAAAGATGGCGGATGGGAAATCAAAGATGGGATAGGGCGGATAGGGAAATTTTTTAAAAATCAATATTTATATCGTCTGCGATGTTAAAAGGGATGGGAAACCCAAATACATCATCTTTTTCGTGATTCAAGATCGTGGATGGGAAATCAAAGATGGCGGATGGGAAATATTTAAAAAATCAATATCAGAGAGAGGATACCCCTCTCCGATGTTTAAAGGGATGGAGAATCCAAATACAACATATATTTCGTGATCAAAGATGGCGGATAGGAAATCAAAGATGGCGGACGGGATTTTTTTTAAAGTCGATATATGGGTATCGTCTCCGATGTTTAAAGGGATGGGGAATTCAAAAACACCATCTATTTTGTGATCAAAGATGGCGGAAGGGATTTTTTTAAACATCAATATGGGTATCGTCTTCGATGTTTAAAGGGATGGGGAATCCAAATACAACATCTATTTCGTGATTCAAGATGGCGGATGGGAAATCAAAGATGGCTGCTGGGAAAAATTTAAAAAATCTATATGGGTATCGTCTTTGATGATTTAAGGGATGATGAATCCAAATACAACATCTATTTCGTGATCAAAGATGGCGGACGGGATATTTTTTAAAGTCGATATTAGTATCGTCTCCGATATTTTAAGGAATGGGGAATTCAATATTATATAAAAATCTATGTTTGTTTGTTCATCATTTATAGACTCTGAAATGATAATAGATTAAGCGCTAAGTCAATGGTAACTTTGGAAAAGGGGCTTGGAAAAAAGGGAATTAAATAAAACTCTTAAAAAGGCGATACGGAGTTCGCTGTGTCAGCTAGTGAAATAATATATGAGTAAGGAAAAGAACATTCTTTTGGTACACAACAAATACCTATCTTCTATTACACTTTAATTTGTACAATATTACTTTCATGAAATGATATAGACTCTCGGCGTACAATTTAATAATATTTGTAGAGCAATTTCCCGGGAGCTCCCGTCGCCCAAAATAGAGCTACAGGGTGGATGGTTCATTCGACTCATAACTTACAATCCACCAATGATAAGTGCGTTTTTTATCTTCCGTACAAATCTGATATGAGAGGCAATTAGAGAGAGTGCTCGGCCCACTCGCTCTGTGAGAGTTAATATGTATTATGTTGAATATAGGCGGACATATCACTAGTCTTATGTACTTATTATTTACTGGTATGAGTTTTGTGTGAAGCATTTTTTTAGACATAAATACAGTGATTCATCTAATAGTTTGCCGCGTCGGCTTACTGTGGCGTATAGATGAGAGAAATGCCTTCTGGATATTACACGCACGTTATGTACTGCAAAGAATGGGATACCAAAGCTATCTCGTCTCTCTTCTCCAAACTGTCTTCACGTACTCATAATCTCACCCCTTTGTCACAATAGAAAGAAATCGATATTCATGTTCAGCCAATGGTGGTCCCATTCGTCAAGAATGTAGAACACAGCTTTGTCTTTCTCTTTATCACTAACCTAAAAAAGTAATTTGGATATAATCATATTCATTTGAAACTCTCAATAATGTTTTGTGGGCTACTACAACTTACGTAGGCAAAGTGGAAATGTTCGAGTTTATGTTTTCTCCTCACCTGTTGATATTCTGTTCTGTAAATGAAATACGAAACATATGAAATGCATTGCACATATGAGGTTCTCTCTGATTAAAATTACTACATTGTTCGTTTGGCAGCGCATTTGAATAACAGACACGCGCATTCGCGATGTAATTTTTCTGTAAACTGAAGTGCTTTATATCTGCTTGCCTTTATTGATTCATCAATCCAGGGCCTAAACTACTTGTACCTTCGCGGAGGTTTCAATATCTCAAATTGATGTATTTTAAGTTATAAAAATCCACTAAGTAAGATTTGGGAATTATGTTCCCAAAAACACGTATTATGGCGTAGTGTACCAGTGGTCGCCTCGCCACTTCTAGGGTGCATTTGCTGTGGGTTCGATTCCTACACGGCACAACACTGTGTTATTTACAAATTGTTGTTCCAAGTTTGAATATATGTATCTGTGGATTGAGTAAGATCCCCTGTGACACAGGCATTTCTCCTATACCGTGAATTGCCTTCTTAAATAAAAAAAAATGATGAGGTTATAAATTAAAAGAAAGAAAGTAAGCGGACCACGGGCTCCAAGGCCGTTTGTCCTTGGATCGCAACCAAGATAGAGATGATGATGATACAATATGCAATACTACTATTAAAATCCGTCAATCGTCCTACTATACAGCTACTTGACTCATGACTGTACGTTTCCCACTCTTGGCATAGCTAGGCTGAGTGCATAAGTAACCGTTTGAGAAACGTCGAGTTATAATACCTATCTAATCGACGATGTAACGGGACGGCTGCCTCCACCGGCATGTCCTCGGTTATAGCTATTAGCATTAAACAACACACAAACTGGTATTCAAATGAGTGCCGCTCGTTTTGTGTCGGCTCAGTCGGTGCGTGGTGAATTATGCGACCGCAAGCGACAGCGAGTGACGATACGTTGTGGGAACGTCGATGGGTAGATGAAACCATTTTACTAAATCCGCGTATCGGCTGGGTGGTGGCAAATCAGGAGTGGTTTTGAGTTTTACATTGTCCTTCGGGATATATAACACGTATCTCGGTTTTGATCAACTCTTCCATATTAGATACTTGGTAGGTACCGAGAATGGTGAACTTTCCCCGGGCCTTTTCGAGTGTCAAAACTCGTTGTCTTCAGTAGACACTCCAGCTGATCCCGGCTATACAAGTCACACTGTACGAGGTGTCTCGACAAAATAATTATAAAATAAAATACACTGAATTTACTATGAAATTAAGTAGGTATATTAACTGGGTAACCCGTGCCTCGGAGAGCACGTTAAGCCGTCGGTCCCGGTTGTCATGAAGATCTTTGACAGTCGTTACAGGGCGTCAGTACCTTCTAAATAAACTGACACTAGTCTAAACCATGGAATATCGCTATCCCTTCGGGTTGCGGAGGTCAGACAGGCAGTCGCTCCGTAGAAAAAGCTAATATTCAGCCAAATCCGGTTAGACTAGAAAGCGGACCCCAGACTGAAACTGGGATAACGCTAAGAGAAAGAAGATTAACTGGGTAACTTATAGCTAAACTAAGGTGCGAGAATGCGATTGCTAATTATGGTAAACAATCGCAAACTCTATGATAAATGTGCGAGACACGCGGCGCGGATGGTGGCCTATTGTAATCTGAAGAATAATATATTACAATGTTATAAGAAGCAGAATCTTGCAGTCAGTCATTATGTGCGTAAATGCTGACTGTGCGCGCGTGCCTTTTAGTGCAAACGTACAAAATTCACTGTACTCCGTACAGACACAGTAGTGTGAAAGCTGAAAAGACTTACCATTTATTACAGTAGTAGGTACCTTGGACTGGAGTAACCACAGATATAGATCTACATAGATAACGCAATAATCACGATTTGTATTGAAACCAAGCGTGCCGACTTTTTAATACCTACTGTGACGTTGCCTGTATCACGAAGTCGAAGCGATGCGCGACAGTATCGCTTGTGCGATATTCATCGTCTCCTAACACACAACGTCAGATCAAACGTCCGAAGCAAACGCGGCAACGTAATGTGAATAAAGTTTACTTAACGGTAAAACGGACGCGCGGGGACTGAAGTTAGTGGCGACCAACCTCGACGCTTGGTCGGAGTTCAGACACGCGAAGTGCATGCATTTGCGTTATCTATTAGATCTATGTCTGTGGGAGTAATCAATTCGGTGTGGTACTTCCAGGAAGACAATTTAAGACTTGGTTTTATTGACGAAAAAGAACTACATAAATTCCTATCTTATTCTGTACTAGGTTTGTCTGCACGGCAATTTTATCGTATGTTAGAAAACCTAGACCTGAGACATTATCATTATCTTCGATATCTTCTCTTGCTTTTATTCTCATACCACTTTGAAAAGAAAGAATCAGCCCTATTATGTAGACCTATCCCAATCATCCTTAAAAACAATAATTCTGCTCAAAACATTGGTAAATCAAATGAGTCATAGAGTACAAGACTTCACGCGCGGTTCCGCTCGCGTGAATTATACACCTAAAACTTTGTCAAAAATCACAGTCACTGTGCTGCAAATCTGCAAAATAGTACTCGTCAGTGTACTTTACTAGACCTAAAGATACCCGTAGTAGTACCTCTAGCCTATCTTATACTTAGCTAAAGAAATCTCATGAACTATGATAATTACGCCATTTACAAGTTAACCGCTTGATACCTGAATTTATTGGCAGTTTGTCAGATTCTTCTTCTTCTTCTGGTGCCTCTTCATTCCTGAAGGTTGGCTGTCAGCTTTTTGTACTCCTGCCTCAGTTACATTACAAACTAAATATTATGCCAGTCGCGTGTTGTAATTTTACTTTATTATGAGTCAGTGTCGAATGCTACTGATATCAAAACATCAGTGCCAAATCACTGTTTGAAGTAAGTAAGTAGATTTGGCACGAATGCGTTCATGCAGTTCAAATGTTCCTGAAAACTTGTACCCAGCTCGGTTGTCAGTCGTGTGTAGCATAATAGAACTGTAGTAACTACACAGAAGGTTACTCTTTGCTTGAATATTTTATTAGTTCTGAGACCTAAGCTCGGTGTAAGTACTATTTATTCTGAGAATGGATTTAAAGGAAAACCTAAGAACATTCTAGATTCGGATTAACTATTGCCTGCTTACATGAGTGCAAGCATATGGTACGAGATCACATATTTCGATTAAAATCACATTTTGTTTGTCCTCGGTGTCTAATACCGTTAAATTGCGCAGAAAATCGATTCGCATAAAGCGAGCTAGCGGTGAATAATAGGGAATCAATTGCATCGGCAACTTAACTAAGTGGATGGACAAATGGAGCACAATTTTTCTAAATTCTGAAATATCGTGCCGAGCGGGCAACTTTGTTGATTTATTGAAAATTCGCTAAACGAACCTCACACTGAACTATTGTTGATTGTTCAGTCGCAATGATTTTGATTCAGCTCTCCGCGTGGCGGGCGGTCGCGGCCGACTTTGCTGGTTCTACATAAATCGAACGCAGGAGCGTACCAATATTTTCAGGTGAATGTCTTCACCGTAATTCAAGTCCCTGAGGAGCCGGGGCAATCGCTTTTCGATCCATTTTATACGTATGTATACATAATGTATTATTTATTTGGATTGCGGGGCTGGTGGAGCGCGGGGGTGTGAGGCGAGGCGGTGATGTAGAGGGAAGGGTTGTCCGTCACGTAGCGCAGCATACAAAACGTCTACATGTTCAAGTCACGATGAAACCTCCCGGCTCGAGCCTCGCGCCTCAGGGATCGTATCTGCATACGGTATTATTAGATGCGATACAATTCGAAAATATTACGTGAACGTAACTGACGGATTTCTTCTCAGAAGGCCAGTCTCTTGGTGTCTTCGGGAATTCTGAAGCTGCTTGAATCACTCTACTACACAAATCACTCTCACTCGCGAGCGGTTTTGTTGAGTTTTGTATAAGCGGTAATAATTATATATAGCGGTGCGGATTGCGGAACGCGGCGGACATGAGTTTTCGAGCGTCTAGAAACTTCCATTCTTTCTTTCGTCGCCGTTGAGCAGGGCAGCCAATAGCGAGGCGTTTTGGGAGGGGATTCATGAAAAGGATCGCTCGGATTGGCCGAGCAGCGACGAACTATTGACGTTGACATAATTAACTAGCAATGGAAAGGATAGATGGCGCTACCATATCCCCCCGGCCCTAAAGGGTTGCCTTTAAAAAATAAATAAAATTGAACTTAGCTATGTTGGGTTTACTACCGCATAACCCATCAATAGGCTAAGACAGCGATATGATAATAAAATTAATCTAAATTAACTTAAGCGAAAATTACAAACGCAATTATAGCGAAAACTACAAACTAAATACTAAACTAAGAGGTAGATCCAACTTCAGGCTAGATCTCACTGAGTTGGAAGCGGATAGAGACGTACAACAGGGCACACGTAGCTCCCCTTCGCGGTTTTCACGGTAACAACGCGGGTTGTACCGTCTTTGGAAGTATGCAGTTTCTCTACGATGGCTAACGGCCATGAAAGCGGCGGAGCATTATCATGTATTATGACGACCAACGTACCCTCCTGTATAGGGGATGCAGGACTATTCCACTTGGATCTAGCCTGAAGCTGGTGTAGATATTCCGCACGCCAGCGCCGCCAGAACGACTGCACGAGTTTATCCAGCAGAGTATGTCTCTGGAACAAGCTTGAAGGGTCTGCTTCAGGAGCCGCAAATGACGATAATGGCACTGTGTTTAGAAAATGTGCAGGGCTTAACGCGGATGGTTCTGCAGGGTCACTACTCAATGCCGTGAGCGGACGCGAGTTGATCAGTGCCTCGACTTGTGCAAGGACAGTTAAAAGCTCTTCTTAAGAGAGGATCTGTTGACCTATAACTTTGAAAAGATGCGTTTTAATTATTTTGACCATGCCTTCCCAACACCCACTGAAATGTGGTGATGCTGGTGGAATGAACTTCCAGTCAATATGATCTATGGAAAGTTCTTCCTGAAGACGAGTACGATAACCCACGACGTGATTGAAACAAGTAACGGGAACAAGTTCAATCAATTTACTAACGCGGTTGGCGACAAAAGTCTGCCAGCGGTGAGGAGATGAATAAATCCAAGCGAGTACTACTTTGGAGTCAGAAAATGCGTATATTCTATTAATAGGGTAGTGGGACAAAACTGTGTCTTGAACCTTGCGGAGCAACTGAGACAGCAGAAGGGCCGCGCACAACTCCAGTCTCGCAACCGAAATGGTTTTAACAGGCGAGACCTTAGACTTGGCACAAACTAACTGCACCGAGTAGTTAGAACCAATGCGGACTTGCAGATATATGACTCCGCCGTAAGCACGCTCGCTGGCGTCAGCGAAACCTATTAAGTTGATGGTACATCCATCTACCAACCCAAGATGACGTGGAACAGTAATTTGATTGAGCGCGGTAAGTTCAATACAAAACTGGCCCCAAGCGGCGAGAATATGGTCAGGGGGTGTTTCATCCCACTCACACTTTGATAGCCAAAGTTCCTTGATCAAGAGCTTGGCGTACAAAATTGTGGGAGCCACAAAACCCATTATGTCCCATAGTCGAGCCACTGTGGACAGCATAGTGCGTTTGGTGCACTCATCATCTGGCGGTGAGACGTCAAACCGAAAACTATCACAGGATTTGTCCCAGCGTAAACCGAGAACTTTATGCGGTACAGACTTCTCAAACTCAATGTCTGGAGAAACTTTATGAGAATCTGGTATGCGTGCGAGAACCTCCTTAGAGTTACTTGTCCATTTGACAAGACCAATTTGGCCTCGCTTGAAAAGCTGAATAAGCTCTTCACAAAGCGAAATTGCTAGCGGAGCGGATATGACACTACAGGCAATGTCATCCATATACAAAGCGGAAGCGTAGTATAGTATAGTGTAGCGTAGCGTAGCTTAGCATAGCATAGCGTAGCATAGCATAGCATAGCATAGCAAAGCATAGCATAGCGTAGCATAGCGTAGCATAGCGTAGCATAGCGTAGCCTAGCGTAGCGTAGCGTAGCGTAGCGTAGCGTAGCGTAGCGTAGCGAAGCATAGCGTAGCATAGCGTAGCATAGCGTAGCATAGCGTAGCATAGCGTAGCATAGCGTAGCATAGCGTAGCATAGCGTAGCATAGCGTAGCATAGCGTAGCATAGCGTAGCATAGCGTAGCATAGCGTAGCATAGCGTAGCATAGCGTAGCATAGCGTAGCATAGCGTAGCATAGCGTAGCATAGCGTAGCATAGCGTAGCATAGCGTAGCATAGCGTAGCATAGCGTAGCATAGCGTAGCATAGCGTAGCATAGCGTAGCATAGCGTAGCATAGCGTAGCATAGCGTAGCATAGCGTAGCATAGCGTAGCATAGCGTAGCATAGCGTAGCATAGCGTAGCATAGCGTAGCATAGCGTAGCATAGCGTAGCATAGCGTAGCATAGCGTAGCATAGCGTAGCATAGCGTAGCATAGCGTAGCATAGCGTAGCATAGCGTAGCATAGCGTAGCATAGCGTAGCATAGCGTAGCATAGCATGGCATAGCATGGCATAGCATAGCATGGCATAGCATAGCATAGCATGGCTAATTAGTCCTTTACCTTACACAGTTTTAGCACCCACCTTGATCTCTTGAAGAACAGAACAACAACAAGACGTAATACAAAGAGAAGTATGTAACGTAGGTACGGTACCCATAATCACATACCCAAATACCGTCCCAATAGCGGGCGGTAAATCATATCGCTCACTTCGTACTATTTTAGTTAGTAGCAAGTGCGGAAATATTGAAGCTCCGGTCAAAAGATCAATGCCTGCCGGATTCGCAAACTCCGCGTCTGCCAGCGGTAATGACTCGAGGTGAGTGAGTGATGCTACGTCTACATTAGCGTTCGGCAATGCGTCCGTGATACGCTCCACGATAAGCGAAGAAATGTTAAAATTAATATCCCTATCAAAACGCGAATGTATTTTAATATCTACGGAACCCTTGCAATGTTTTTCTGACCTGCCGATTCCTTTGACCACTGAACTAGTATTTCTAAAGTTATTCCACAATCCGAGGCGTTTGAAACATTCCAATGTTATTAAATTGTTCTGAGACGCGCTATCGAGTAGACAACGTACCATGTGCGGCGACCCATTAACATCATAAACGATAACTTGCGCTGTCGCTAACAGTACCGTCTTAGACGCCGTACACTGCGTTTTGGCCCTGCGCGGATCATTATAGATGCGTGAGTGCCGTCCTCGCGTGCGCGTCACCCGCGCGATGGATGTCGTACACAACGATATTTCATTCTGAATCGTGGGAGGCGCAGTTATCGTAGTTATCGTGTACCTGCGACGTAAGTGTGTCAAGGTTAGCGGCTTGGCTTGACAACGGACTACCTTTATCAAAATGCAACAATGAGTGGTGTCGTTGATTACATGAACGACATCTCGTCTTACTAGAACAATCACTAGTTTTATGCTTTATACTTAAGCAATTAATGCATGCTTTGTTGTCTTTTACGCACTTGAAACGAGCAGTTGGATTTAAACCATTAAAGGCGGGACACTTGTAGAAATGGTCGTGCACTATATTACTGCACAGACACTTCTGTGAATTAATTTTATTAAATTCCGAACATGTTACGTAAGATTGTGGATTAGGGACCGAGTTATTATTACTATTTCGCGCTTTATTCAACCTTTGTTTGCTGCTATTAGTATTAGACGGGCTGGGTGAACTAGACTGCGTATTATGAAATATTCGACACTGATCTTTGATGAACGAAATAAAACTATCTAGTGTAGGTATTTTATTATTGCATTCCGTCATCTCGAAAGCACGAATTGTTTCAGTGTCAAACATTTTTAAAGCGAGTTGTAGCAACATAAAGTCGGAAAGATCTTCCAATTTTAAGTTCCCAAGAGAATTAACCGCGGTTACGAAGTTATCTATAAACAGCTGGAAGTTCAAGACAGATGCGGCACCGGACAGTTTAAGATTTAAAGCTTGGTCAAAGTTGGTAGTCGCTAGGACGCGCGTGTCTTGATATCTATCAAGTAGTGACTGAAATATGACCTGATAATTCTCAGCACTAGGTGTGACACCTGCAAATACGGACTGGGCCTTCGGTGACAGTTTACCTATTAAATAGTACAACCTGTCAGCATCTGTCAGAGAACCATTATCGTGCACTGTAGACTTAAAACTCGCATAGAATAACGGCCAGTTTCGTATATCGCCATCAAAGAACACAATCTCGATTGGCGGTAACTTCGGCGTGCGAGCCGCGGTAACGGGCTGTGCCGAATATTTACCCTCCAATTGCGATTGTATACGCTCAATAATACAATAAAGGTCTTCGAAAGAGGTGTACGCCTGATAATACGGTTTTTCATCAGGATTAGTAGAAAGCAATCTTGCGTTATAATCTTCTAACAACTTATGAAAATCTGTTCGAATACTATCTACTGTCATACAATAGCTGAGAAATGACTCCCTATTACTATGAGAAACGGCTGCGGTCTTTGAACGCTCATAAATATTTTGAATACGGTCAAATAAAATATTGCGTTTTGCTTCTAAGATTGTCATCTCTTTGTCTTCCGACACGCGTGACTTCTTTTGTTGTGACATGCTTACGTAAGTATAAGCTAATGAGACCGAAACAAAATAAGAATATCTAAAGTACCTATTATTTTACATAAGTACCTAGGCAACACTTTAAAGCGGTGGAATTAAAAGTTGCTTGAAATATGAGATTTACAAGACAACTATGATAGTTCCAGAAATAATAATTGGGTAAGTAGGTAGCTACATAAAAGTATATTACCTACTGATGTGTGCGAAAACAACCATGTGACGGTTATGTGAATGGACTAGGAGTATAGCTAGGTGCTATAACTGCCTAGGTATATATATATAACGAGGTTTTACGTATAAAACGTAAATGAATCCGGCTCGAAGGATCAAAAAAAAATGGTTCGGCGTTACACCGAAACCGAATGTTCCTAGTCGATTTGGGAAAACTATTAATATGGTGGACTGTAGGATGGCGGTTCTTCTCGACTAGGAAGTGAGGAAGTGAAAAGGTGTTGTGGTTAGGAGCCTCTTACCTTGCTCGGCAGTCCTTTTCTTCTCAGAAGGGCAGTCTCTTGGTGTCTTCGGGAATTCTGAAGCTGCTTGAATCACTCCACTACACAAATCACCTTCACTCGCGAGCGGTTTTGTTGAGTTTTTTAAAAGCGGTAATAATTATATATAGCGGTGCGGATTGTGGAACGCGGCGGACATGAGTTTTCGAGCGTCTAGAAACTTCCATTCTTTCTTTCGTCGCCGTTGAGCAGGGCAGCCAATAGCGAGGCGTTTTGGGAAGGGATTCATGAAAAGGATCGCTCGGATTGGCCGAGCAGTGACGAACTATTGACGTTGACATAATTAACTAGGAATGGAAAGGATAGATGGCGCTACCAGTAGGGGAGCCCATGAATGATAGCATCCATATCCTACGTATTTTTTATAAAGTAGGTATGTTAATCAGATCGTTTGTATAGTGGAGGTGGTCGTAAGAAAGAGTTTCAAATGCAAAAAAATTAAATTAATTGAGCGTGTCAGATTTCCTAAAGGGATGTTAAGTGAACCTAAAAAAAGGCTCTCATTGATAATCTAACGATTTGGGTGTGACGCAAACTCGTGGTCACTATTAGGACGTGCAAAAAGAATTCGCCATTTTGAAGATGTATGTACATGCATGTATAGGTATGCTTACATCCTAACGTCCTAGACGTGCTTTCTCATAATCTGACGATTATCTGGAGGGATTAGTGCAACAGTTTTTTTTAAGTTTTGAAAATCAATAGCCGATGAAAAGGTGTACATTATTTACATTTTTCTCAGCCTAGCTTTGCAACCCAATAGGTCTCAATGACGCTCGAGTAAATCGCAATTTAGCATCGTGGGCTCCCTTAATATATAGGCTATATCGGGTCTGCGACAGGTGGATGATGATTATGATGAAACTACATAGTGTGTCTTTGTTCATCATAAAACAAATATTATTTTAATCCCTTTGGTATTCAGAATGTAGGTACTCCAAAATTGTACGTGTATAGGTACGTACTTGTTACAGTTGTAACCTTGTAAGTTAGGTTTATGTAAGAGCAATTTTGTAGTATCTTAGTGTATCAACATACATCGCTCATATATTCGAGCACTAGTTTTGGCTTGTTCGTAAGGCTTCTAGATCCGTTTGATTAATTTCGATGAGTGCCTCCCAGCGGAGTGCTGGGTCTCAAGGGCTTCCCCGCTGTGCTTGTTAGTACAATCCTTCAAGTTAGACTATGTCTACGAGCCTTCGCGACTAGTAACGCAAACATCTACAATTTTAAGATAGCACTACAAGTTACAATCAAAACGATTTAAAACTTAACATTGTTTTAGACCAAGGTACCTAAACTCATACCATACCTATACAATATTAAACTTTCGATATTACCTAGCTGTTTTAAACTGTCCCACTGCTAAGCATGAACCTCTTTTAACAACGAGAAGAGTTAGACCCTTCATGTTTTTTTATAGACAACCAAATTCATTAAATAATACTAAGACATAAGTACAAGTTTACAGGAAATCTTGTAACTTCACAGAAAGGGTTCAAGTTGCAAGTGTAACAAATAGCTATAACGTTATTAATGATATCAACATCATCTTCGGGGTCCGCTTGCTAGTCCAACCAGATTGGGCTGAACATTAGCCTTTCCACAGAGGTACTGACGCCCTATAACAACTGTCAAAGATCTTCATGATAGCCCCGATGCCCCCATGGCCGCTTACCCCATGGTAAGCTATAATAATTAGCAATTCAATATGCACATAACTCCGAAAAGTCGGTGGTACGCGCCGTGGATTTGAACTTGATACCCTCTGCATGGCAGTCCGTTGGTTATCGCTGCTCGTATAGGACTTGAATAAAATTATAATAGATGCATTAAATACACGCACAAGGTATTAGTAGAAATACCGATTTCTTAAAACCGTAAAGCTGAGATCTTCCCATCATAAGAACCAAATAGGGCTAAAATCGCTTTCATTATCCTGATGATATTGGCAAATAGTTATCTATTACATTTAACGCAATAATTGGTAAGACAATGTTTGTAATGTACCTAACCATATTATATCCTTAAGTCGTATTAATCTCATAGAAGGAACAGTCGACAATGCAATCGCTCAGCCGGACACCTAATTACAGATCAACGTATAACTTGTTCAATACTCTAATAATCAATCATTCATCGCACCTCGTTACTTCACCGCACCTCATTAACTACGATTCCAAAGTGCCTCGCACTCCAACGCCCTATAAATGATAGAGATAGCAGATGGGAGCGTGTATTGGGTTTAAACACTGTTAGCAGCAACGTGGCGGTCCAGTAGTGAATTAAACGGTGCATTTGCGAGATAAATGCCAAACTGCATTTGAGCGGCAGTGCGGCGCGCTGAGTTGCGCGCGCCCGCCGAGAGATGGCGCTGATTCCGCTCATTAATCATTACGCGAACGTGTGACGTCACGTTTAATGCCGGGACCACTCCACGTTGCACATACACACCCACACATACAACATATAAAATACGTCCACTTGAGAGTACATATTAACTGTATTGGTGTAATGAAATGGACAACGTATTCAGGTCAGACAAAATTTTAATTATTTTCGTTTAACGCGAGGAAATTAATGAATGAAGCTAATGAAAGGTGAAAGTAAATGATTAATGCAGTGTACAGTTTCGTTTTATATCAACGTTTCCGCACTTCACAAAGGCTTCGGTGAAATTGGCGGCTGTAATTTCAATGCAGACAAACATTACCATTGTTCAATTATTTCATTACAGCGACTGTATTTATTACGCCTTTAATACATATCACTTTATTTATTTTTATCTGTATCGGTAAATAAAAGCTGTTAAAAAATCTCCACGAGTTTTTTCTTGTCTATGTGTATTTTTTTTTCATCACAAATGAAATTAAGAAAATAAAAAGGTAGTAGCCTACTGAAAAAATCAACAAACTGCTACGCAGAGGTTCTTAAGTTCATATCCACGGTACGCATCACTGGCTTTTCGGAAGTATGGGGGTATTTAATTGTTAACTATTGGTTGTGGAAGATATGGAGGTGTCCCGAAGAGCACCTGAAGCCGTGGGTCTCAGCTGCCATGAAGATCTTTGACTGACGTTATAATCAGTACCCTCGATTATTACCTCCGTGATATATATCCTGACTGCCTCCGTGGTCCAATGGATAGCGTATGCGACTGCTGATCGGAGGTCCCAGGTTCGATTCCCGAGTCGGCCAAAAGTGTTACTGGGTTTTTCGAATTCTCAGTAGCAGCATGGAGTCTGGTGATGCGCCCGGTAGCAGCAATAGGCTCGCCCCCTAATACTTGGGACCTATAAATTCATGGCGAAATGTGGGTGTAATATTACACCAATGCCTACCCCTTCGGGGATACAGGCGTAAGTAAATATAATATACAGCGCTTATAAACTACCGTTAGATTAGAGACAATACCGATAATTTAAAAGTGCTTCGTACTAAATTGACTAAAAGTGAGAGAAGGGTATTAAGAAAGTTTTTAACGTGGAAGAAATAACTTTGAAGAGGGTGACAAAACATATTTTTTTTTTCTTACTTCTGATTAAACACCAGTCAATTATAGCTTGCTAAATTAATACTATTATAATAATCCTTTTTGGGTATCTACGTTGACTGTATATGTGACTTATATCAAACTAAATAGCTGTTTCTCACAGTTGCATGACGTATATACGAAACATTTTTTTTCCTGTTATTGAAGGCAAACGACTGCAGCTTGCCTCATAGAAACAGGCACAGGCACTCAACAATATAGGCGACACATTAACGTTGCTGTCCTTTGAGATAGAATAAGGGTAGGAGGAGGTGGTGGAAAAGGCACTCTCACACAACGAAGGAAACGCAACAGTTTAGACTTATATTCTGTGACAGGGTACCATCCCCTGGTAGAACCAGCCCATTCATGCTGAGGGCAGCATGGTTCTTCTACTAAAAATCTTAAACTGCCAACAAATATTACTCGGGACAAACAGAAAGCTAGACAGATCGTCAGACAGGCGGACGAAAATTGAAGATATATTGTAATCTTAGTATCATGTAAATAATTATTATCATCTGTTATAAGATTTTTATATTGAAATCACAGACTGACACTTACATTTTTAATATATTATGTATAGTAAAAATAGAACACACATAGCATGTTTGCCATTCTTTAAAAATCTGACTAAGACATTTTGCGATACTCAAAGCGAATCCTGTTCTCTCTAGCGTAACCCGTATCTCTTCGCCAACATCACAAACATTATCACCTAAGACGAAGACCAGTATATTCTACAAGATAGGACACACAATAGCGCTCCCGTGACGTATGTAACTGACGATATTTTGTCCGGTACTCATCACAGGACAAATGGTACTACATTTGACTCTACATACGTACGACATGATTAACTGCCCTATACAGGGTGGCTGTATTGTGCTAAGATAGACGTAATAAAATAAAGTGAGAAAACTTATATTGTTTATATGAATAATATATTGTCTGAATGTCTCGCGGGGTGTAAAATGGAAAATAAATATGGTTTATTTTTTGGATTGTGAATTGTGTATATATGTGTTTCAGTGAAATAAGTGAATTTTATTCTACTTCGTCTTTTCCTTTAAAGTAGTTTTGTTTAGATTATAAGTGGTCTAGTTAAGAAGCCTATATAAATATAATAAAAAACAATTAATATTGTTTATTTCTCTCAAAATGGTACAATGGTCTTCTTATATTTATAGATAGAGAGCCTTGTTGAGAGCTAGAGTCTGAGCTAGGTTCGAAACCTGTGTGACAGATCTCCAGTCCTCGCCACTAAACAGTACAAAAGTTTACTTAGTATCTACACCTATCAAACAGTGTCACAAAAACAAAAATAAGAGAAATAATTTATAAACCGTAGTATAAATTGTGTGTTTGTGTTCGTATATATGGGTTTGTGGGTGTGTATGACTGTTGAGTGTGTGTGAGAATTATGTGTTGTATGTTTATGTGTGTATTTATAATGGTTGTCTATTTTAATGTGGAAAATATATTTTTAGTGCCTTCATAGTCTAAGGGCCTCTTTCACCATCTCCGAGTAAAGTGTCGTTCAACTAATTCGCAATTAACGTAAACTGGCGAATAAAAGTTACGAGTATATTTTGTCAATTTCACAAACGTAAATCAAGCTTCGAGTAACAATTCACTGGTTAAGTAAACTTTGCGACAAATCGTACGTTACATTCGTTCAATAAAACGTCAATTCAATCGTCAAACGGCATTGACAGTTGTTTGTTGATTGTCATTTGTGGTGTTTTTGCGTCTGGTCTGGTTTGGAGAGCGTCTGATTTTATTTAGTTACTGTAATTGATGATTTCTGAAATAAACATTTTTATTACTTATTTATTTATTTATTATTGCTAAATACAGGTACATAGGTTGTTACATTGTTACATGTGGAGAACACTGTATTTACCTTGCGGCATGCAATACAATATACATAAAAAAAAGAACATTCTCTAATATTTTTTTAACATGTCAAGAAAATAATTATACCTAATAAAACAAAAAGAATACAATGTTAAATTAAATAATAAATCAATCTACTAGTATGTCAATGAAATGATAATAATAATAAAAAAAGAATACAATAGTAAAATAATCGGCTAATTTTATAAATTATCATTCAGATACTCATCATAAGCGGCGGTAGCCCAGTGGTGTACGTAACGGACTGCCGAGACGATGGTCTCGGGTTCGATCCCCAGGTACCTCGGGCACACACCTCTGACTTTTCGAAGTTATGTGTGTATTAAAAATGTTAATTATCGCTCGCTTCATAATGTGCCCGATAGATGGCAATAGGCTCGCCCCTATTACATTGGGACCGAAACATAACTGGCGAAGTGTGGGTGTGTAATACACCTCTGCCTACCCCTTCGGGGATAAAAGGCGTGAAGATATGTTATGTTATGTTATTTATGCAATAATACCCTTTTTCTTTTAATCAATTTACTATTTTCATTTTAAATGTGTTCAGTCTATCTATTTGTAAAATATATTTAGGTAACTTATTATAAATACGTGGAGCCATGCATAATATACTGTTATTGAAAAAGGCAGTAGTATTAGGTGGAATACATATTTTTAAATTATGCCTTTTACCCCTTATTTTTTCAAAAAGATATGCATTCTTTTTTACAAATAGAGCTATTTCTAATATGTAAATACTTGGAAATGTTAGAATTTTTAATGATATAAAACAGGGCTTACAGCTATCCGTTTGTTTTAAATTACACATAGCTCTAATGCATTTCTTTTGAGCGATAAATACATCTTTGTTGTTTGTAGCATTGCCCCAAAATATAACGCCATATCTTAAAATAGAGGCTACATGCCCATGATTAGCTGTCATTACAGTTGAAATATTATTAGTTTTTGTTAATTTATACAATGCATATGAGAATTGCATGACTTTAGAACATACCGTTTCAACATGTAATTTCCATTTTAAATTTTCATCAATGTGCATACCTAAAAATTTTGTAGTTTGTACTTGTTCAATCTGCTTATAATTGTATTGTATGTGTATGTCAGATAATTTACTTAGTCTATTTCTGAAGATCATAAAATTTGTCTTTTGTATATTCATTTGCAAATTATTCAATGTCAACCAATCAATAGTATTAATTAAAGTATTATTTATGTCATGCTCTACTTGTGATTTGTCATTACCTGTAAATATAACTGTACTGTCATCTGCAAAAAGAACAGTTTTGTGATTTATTACTGTTGGTAAATCATTAATATAAATAATGAATAGGAGTGGTCCCAAAACACTTCCTTGAGGGACACCGAATTGAACTTTTCGGTCCTCTGAGAAAAACGAGAGTAATTTTCATTGTATAGGACATAATTTCGAAATGTGTGTAACTTGTGTCCTATCACTGAGGGAGGATTCGAGTAAATCCAGTATGTTACCTCTCACGCCATAAGCATATAACTTATCTAATAAAGTTTTATGATCGACATAATCAAATGCCTTGCTTAGATCCATGTACAAAGCACATGCCTGTTTCTTACGATCTATATTTGTTATAGCTACTATCAAAAAATTATATATTGCTACATTTATATTTTTTTGTTTACGAAATCCGAATTGTTCATCAGCTAATAAGTTATTTATATCAAAATGAGATTTTTTTTGAGAGGGTTATTCATAAACATATTTATAACAGTTATAAATATGTTTATGAATAACCCTCTCAAATATTTTCGATATAACCGGAATCAATGCTATAGGCCTATAACAAGACATGCTATATTTATAATTTTTCTTAAAGAGCGGTTTTATTATGGTCCTTTTTAATTCCATTGGAAATACTCCATGTGTAATACACAAATTTATTATATGGCTCAATATTACTGATATTTTAGGAGAAACCGTTTTTAATATCTTGGTTGCTACACCATCATATCCAGTACTATTTGTAGACCGTAAATTTAAAATAATTCGGTCTATCTCAGCAGGCATAGTTGGAGGCATAAATAAAGAGCCAGAGTGTTTTGCCATTCTGAGTTTGGGTCTGTTATTTTCTAATTTTGTTACTTGATCAATGTAATAATTATTGAAAGAGTTCGCTATCTCTGTGGGATCTGATATTATATTACCATTTACTAAAATATGCTGAATATATTCTTTAGGTAGATTGCAGTTATTTTTGTTTATCACAGCCCAAACAGCCTTGCACTTATTTGTTGCCTTATTTATGTAATTATCATTTTGACACTTTTGTGTGAGTTTGATGATGCGATTGAGTCTACTGGATAAGCTAGTTAGCATATTTTTATTCACCATTGTGCGGTGTCTTCGATATTGCCACAGCTTTTCCGCTTTCGCCTACAACAATATGTTATGCCTTTCGTGATCCATTTAGGTCGAGAATGTACAGGTACTTTTACTACTACAACTGGAAAGCAGAGATCATAAAAAAGTCTAAACAGTGAGTAGAATTGACTGAAGGCAGTATTTGGATCCTCACTATCCAGTATTTCGCGAAAGTTAAGCGCATTTATACATTCCTGGAATTTTAAAATATTGCCACTACAATAGTCCCGCTTTTCTACAAACCAGTATTTAAATAAAGGGTTGATCTTTACCGACACAGTAAATAATTGTGCTGTGTGATCAGATAACGCTAACTCGAGGATAACATAAGAACAGCCTCGTGTATTAAAGAGAAAATTATCGAAGCAAGTACCACTTGCTAAGCGTATCGGTTCTCTAAATGCTATTTTTAGGTTAAACGACCACAATGTGTGCATAAATTCTGTTGACTCATGAGATTTCTGAAGGATATTTATATTGAAATCACCGCAAAGTATTATTTTCTTTTTACTGTAGCAATAATTTGACAATAACGCGTTAAGTGATATAAAAAATTGTTTAACATCTTCTACATTGCACTTTGGCGGTCTACATATACATATAACATATATATTTAGTTTTAATAGTTCAACCCCTGAGCATTCTATAATATTACTAATGCAGTACTTGTTTATTTCCGATAAGCGAACGAAAGATAATGAATTATGTACAAGTATACATGAGCCTCCATGGCGACTTTTTCTACAGTAGACTGAACCAAGTACAAAATTAGCAATGTTCAATTATTTCACATCTTCCTTCAACATATTATGTTCGGTAATACATAGTATTTTAGCGCCTTTTTGTTCGCCCTCAAGTGATTCAAGGCTCAAAGTTAATAAATCTGACTTAGACATTAGGCCGTTTATATTTTGATGAAGGATGTTAATTTTTAACTTAGATAGGTACTGGGCATTTTACGGAGTAAAAACTATTAAACTGCGTTTAAAAGCTCAGTAGGTACATTTTATATGTACTTATATTTTTATAGGTAGTGTCAAAATCACTTCCATAAACAAAATACCACACACTTTTGTGGTTTAGAGATTATTTTATGTTTTATGAAGTTAAGCACTTAGTTTACTCCATACTTGGATAGACGAAATCTGGCTAAAAAATCAGTTTCATCTAGGTCCGTAAAATAATCAACACGAATTTTAAATAAACGTATTCGAGGAACTCGATGACGCGTATAATGTTTTAATTCATCCAACTGATGATCAATCAAGTCAAATAAATCCATTGCTGATGATAAATTTTGAATAATTATGATTTAAAAAATGCACCAACTTACGCAAAATGCCAACGTTCAACTTTTAATCGTAAGTATGCACGCTAATCGGTAGCCGTAGTGGCAAGTAAGTTTAATCGTACGATTAGTGCTAGTCAGACGTCGTGAAATTAACACATGATGTTACTTGTTAGTATAATCGGTGAATAGCCTATTCGACACTTTAGAATTTTGTTTAGCCTATTGTACACATAATTGCCCAGGAAGTAGAAACATCTTTGGGCTAGACTAGTTCTAACCGTAATCAAGGTACAAACGTTGTATTTCTGACGAGCGCGATCTAGCTACGACGGATCATATTTTGTATTTGTATGGGTCGTGAGAATGAGTTTCAGAATAAACAATTTTCGCCCCGAGAGCAAATTACGGGTTTTGTAAAGTTCGGTGGTGGAAAATTGGTGCGAGAGTCTCCAACCTACTTATAGTACCGCTCTTTGGGCGCGCTCTAGCTTTAGGAGATGTGTTTTATGTGTTACTCCCCATGTGGAGATGCAATACTGTGTGACTGATTGGCAAAGAGCTCAATAGGTGATCTTGAGGACCTGAATACCGATAACATTGTTGAGAGCTTTGAATACAATAATTTTCGCAATCCGGAGGTGAGTATGTCAATATGTGACCCCAAAATATTTTAAGACATTTGATTCGAGACAAAGCAGGGCAATTACAGAACGCATGGGCCAGTACATTGCAGGAGTGAGCGACGAGAGATTGGGAAGATGACGAAGGCTTGCCGAGAGTGGTCAATGAAAAGTTAAGATTATTAGTTTTTCCAGTATTGAGGGTGAGCCAATTCCCAGCCAACTGTGTTTGTGACTGAGTTAAGACTGGACTGAGCACTCGCGAACGCTGATTCCCAAGTATCACCATAAGATATGAGGGCAGTGTCGTCGGCGTACGTAAACATCCACTATGTTTACGTACGCCGACGACATATTATGTAGCTGTGATTGACAGAGGTCGTTAATATACAATAAGAATAACGTAGGCCCCAAGATACTGCCCTTAAATATGGAGTGCCACACTCCATTTTTAACAGGAAGCTCATCGCTACAGTAATTACCGATCCTAACACATTGCCGAGGTAGGTTTTGAAAAGGGACAGTTGAGTACCTCTGATCCTGACTTTTTCGAGCTTTGCGGAAAGTATAGAGACTGAAATCGTGTCGAATGCCTTAGCAATATCCAAGAAAGCACCTATAACTTTCTGTTTGTGATCAAGCTTACCTACAATTACATTGGTTAAGTCTAGGACTGCGTTACTCTTAGATAGTCTAGACCGAAATCCCTAGTGTCGTGTGGAGAATACTTGGGTGTGCTCTAGAAATTTGACGAGCCTGTTGTTCATTGACAGTGGCTGCACTATCGGCTTGTTGTCGTCCAATATCAGGGAAGCATAAGTTAACTTCGTTCACCGAATGTATTGGGTCAGTTGATGAAAGAAGTGCGAGAGGTTGCTCTGTGTGCGTGAAAGATTTTACGACTTGCCAGACTTTTTAAAAATTAACCTTTGCATTATCTATTTGATGTTTATTATATTTTATTTTAGTAGACTTAAGTAAGTTAGCGCAGTAGTTTCTATACCTTTTAAAAGTTATTATTAAAATCTCATGATATAGGTTATTTTTAAGTTTTAGATGTAAGTGATCTCTATTACGCAAGCATTTCAATAGACCAGGGGTCATCCATTCTTTCATAAATCTTTTGCGATTTGGCACAGTCTGCAGAATTGTATTAGCGGTTATAATCGTATTCAAAGTATAAATAAAATAAGAGGTAGCGTCGTTGACATCCAGAAAACTAAGTATAGGGGTGAAGTCGGTATTAAGAATGTCTAATTCAATATTTTCGTAATTAATAACTTTAGAAATTTTAAATTTATTTGTCGTGTGATTCGAGTAATGTTTATAACGAAAAAAAAAACTGCGCAATCAGTAATATATGTTTCGGCTACGTAACAAAAAGCCGGTAATTTTGTTTTTAATATAAGATGATATAGACAGGACCGATTCTTTCTAGTGACCAGTGTGTGACCCGGCAACCTTCCGTGAAAAGCAGCCCTATTTATGTATTCTACCCAGCGTTGATCGCTACTATTTGATAGCGTTATTGTTTCGGCATTATCAATATTGATATCACCGGTTAGCACGTATATTGTTAAAAGAGGAGTAAGATGAAAGAAGTTCGTTTAGGGAGCTAATGAACATTGACACATTTTGATTAGCAGGCGGGCGATAGATTGCTATCAGTATCGTGTTTTTGTTAATCCTTAAGCATAAACAATTTTCATTTTTGCGTTGCTAAAAATTATATATTGCAATGTGACCTATTTCTTTTTGTGTCTCCTTGATGCCAGTGCAGTGGACAACAGTTCACGGTTCCCATAGCACCACATATTATTTAAACTTAAGTATCTCTTTTTATATTTTAAGACCAAAGTCTAAGGCTGGGACCTTTTGTTGTCGTTACTGAAAAACAAACCTAACCGCGTTGCTCAAATCTCTTTTCAGTTGCAGGCCTACGCGTTACAGGGCTTAACTGGGGATTCAGCTGTTGTCTCATCTCGGATTATTTGTAAAGCGCGCTACTCATTAAGCTAAATATACAGCATGTTTTGCAAGCTTCATAGGTCATAAACAAGTTACTTTAAATCGTTGAAGTACATCGCAGTTTCGCCCAAACAATTAACTGGACTATTCCGACGTGCAGCCTGCACATGTTGTCCATTCATCTGTGATGTTATACTACCGCGGCTCCCCGCGGCCGATCGCTCACCTCGCCGCTGCCACTCACAACTAATGTCAGAGATACACTAATACTGGCTTAATCTAACACTGGCACCACTTTAGCTTACAATAAAAGCATTCGTACTGGATAAACAATCAAGAGGTTCTTTATTACTTGTAAAATCTGCTACCTATAATTTATGCTGAAATGACGACTTGTCGATAGAACCTAAGTCCGATATAATATTGTAATCATTAGGCTAACGTCGGTTGCTTTTAAAGACAAACCATTAAAACTTTGACACAATCACTTGCGTCGAATGTGTTACAATACTGTATAAAGAAATAAATTCCTTATTCAACCTTTAGCTTGCCCAAGACCAGGGCAATTGAAAAGCAATGACAATAAACTGCCTAAACAAGAAATAAACTACAATTATCTATCATCACATCAGCCTTTAACAGTCCACTGCTGGACTAGGCCTCTCCTTTGAAAGGAGGAATTGGCCTACTATACCACGCTGGCCAAACGGTTTGGTATAGGGTTTGTATCAAGTTTTCCTTCTCTTACAGTGCTGTTCTCTGCATAATATGCTCCCTCTGTCGGCTCTTACGACACCCATGGGATGATATGGGGTGGTGACATTCCGTATTCTTAATCCGTCACCACACGGACTCAATTATCTATACATACATACATATATATATATATATATATATATATATATATATATATATATATATATATATATATATATATATATATATATAAGAAAGTCGTGTTAGTTACACTATTCATAACTCAAGAACGGCCGAACTGATTTAGCTGAAAATTGGTGGGGAGGTAGCTCAGAACCAGGAAAAACACATAGGATACAATAAAATGCAAAAAATAATCTGGTAGAGATTTTAGAGAGGGTCGAAGTTTGTAGGGACAAACATTCTACCTATTGACAGTAATAACGCATGCGCCGTAATAATTGAGTTGCTGCGCATGCGCTGTATCTGTCAGTACTGTCACATTATACATTGAAACAAATTGAAATAATTATGATGCACTGTCATTACTTCGTTCGCTTTTAAGCGTAGACAGAGAAACCTATAGACAAATGCTTGGCCGCATGTGAGACAGAACGATAGGTGGATGGTATTGCCATATCACAGATTTTACCCTGATTTTTAGCACTTAATTTGTCTAAAGGTATCTGTGATTACTATATATATATATATATATATATATATATATATATATATATATATATACATACATACTATCAGGACCCCGTGGTTTTACCCGTTACATTAATTTGTATGTTGACTGCCTCGTTGGTCTAGCGGTCGTGTATACGAGTGCTGATCATGAGGTCTGGGGTTCGATTCCCGGCTCAGGCGAGAACAAATGTTTCTAAGGATTTGTGTTAAACATTTCTTAGTGATATTAGGGTGGGTGTAATCACTCAAATCAAATCAATTACACCTCTGACTACCCCTTCGGGGATATAGGCGTGATACAAATCTATAGGAGGTTCATGTTGTGGGATCGTGAATATGTATTGAAAAAAATGAAACAACAGTCAAGTTATGTGACATTGTAGAGATGCTTGACGACATTTTTGGTGTCCAATTTTTTCAGCCCGTGGCTTCAATCCAACTGCAAAAAATATGATTAAATAAAAATATGAATCCAATCTTCGCATAAAAATTTACAAACTGCTCGTCCGATAAATAGCAAACACAATAGAAAAACCATTGTTAGATCTCATAATAAGTTGGCTGGACGCTTGGTGAATTAAAGAAGTTATACCATGTAAGTTCATTCATTGTACATTATCAATTCAATATTTTGTATACCATACACCTACTATAATATGTATTTTGGTTCACCGTTGGTACAAGTAAAACAATATTATTAAATTTTTTATGACATGGAATTATGTGGTTTAGAGAAAAATAATTTCAAACGTAAGCAACACCAAATAGAGATACAAAGCTTAGAAACTATGGCGAACTGTCAATGTTTGTTTAGCACAGTACTGTCAAAAAACTGTGCTGACCTTGAAAAAACCGGCACGCGACATGAAACAGAAAATCATATCATTCTTTCTCTTTTCTTTACATGACGTATGCATAAGCTGTTCTCTTTCTTGTATGAATGAGATGGAAGCTATCTTGTTGTCTATAGGTTTCTCTGTCTACGCTTTTAAGGTTCGCTTACTTAATTAAACTAATAATAATTATTGTAACAGCATTGGCTTATCCCTACTAATATTAGGTACTAGCTGTGCCCGCGGCTTCGCCCGCGTGGAAATCAGTATCCCTTAAATATCCCTTTCTGTGGCCTCGATTATGTAAAATAACATAATGATCAGTTGATGAAACTCACACTCATATTTAAGTTTCTTACTTAGGCTTCCTGTATACGACGTCAAACGAGAAGGGGGAGGGTTGGGTCAAAGGCAAAAAAAGGCTAAACGAATAGGATACAATCTATATGGGTATCGTTTTCGAGATTTTCGGGACGCTGATTAATAATATGAAATTTATTTGGTGATCCAAGATGGCGGACGGGAAATCAAACATGGCGGATGAGAAAATTTTTAAAATCAATATGGGTATCGCCTTCGATATTATAAGGGGTGGGGAATCGAAATACAACATCTATTTCGTGATCAAAGATGGCGGATGGGAAAATTTTAAAATATCAATATTGGTATCGTCTGCGATGTTAAAAGGGATGGGGAATGCAAATACAACATCTGTTTTGTGATTCAAGATGGTGGATGGGAAACCAAAAATGGCGGATGGAAAAATTTAAAAAATCAATATGGGTATCGTCTCTGATGATTTAAGGGATGGAGAATCCAAATACAACATCTATTTCGTGATCAAAGATGGCGGATAGGAAATCAAAGATGGCGGACGGGATTTTTTTAAAGTCGATATGGGTATCGTCTCCGATATTTTAAGGAATGGGGAATTCAAAAACACCATCTATTTCGTGATCAAAGATGGCGGATAGAATTTTTTTTTAAATCGGTATGGGTATCGTCTCCAATATTCAAAGGGATGGGGAATCCAAATCCAACATCTATTTCGTGATCAAAGATGGTGGATGGGAAATCAAAGATGGCGGATGGGAAAGTTTAAAAAAATCAATATGGTTATCGTCTCCGATGTTTTAAGGGATGGCGAATCCAAATACAACATCTATTTCGTGATCAAAGATGGCAAATGGGAAAACGAAGATGGCGGACAGTTTTTGCCTGGTCATCTATCTATACATATAGGTATACAAAATTCAATCTTCGTTTGTTTGTATACCTTTGTAAATTCTGAAATTTTAGATTAAGCATTGGTGGCTTTGGTAACTTTGTTCAGAATTTCCTGGAAAAGTAGTTTGAAAAAAAAAGGAATAAGCAAAAAGACTTTTAAAAGGCGATACAGGGTTCGCCGGGACAGCTAGTTAGTCTATGAAGTTATATTCGCGTGTACGTAAGATATTAATTATGAATTATATTCTTATCGTTTACTGTCCCATTTTAGGGAAAACTACGCTACAATAAGCATGTAGAGATTTCTATCTGAAGGTTTAAGCTGTCAGTCCTGCAAGGCGCTGTCAATTCCAACGACGGCATCCCTCATGTGGCCGCATTGCACGGCTACTTTTGTGGAGGCATTATTTTATGTTTTTTGCATCTGCACTAGAAATTAATCTTGTGACGCGGGGTACAATTTTATGGATCACACAAAGTATTGTATCGTGTGGAAATCAAGACAAGGTGCAAAGTCAAGCGACTCGGTGGCCGCTTAACCACTCTACGGCAGCCTACAACCAATTAGAAGCACAGTTCTTAAGGATTTCGTATGCCGATTCCAAGTGGAGACTGTTTCCGGTTTAGTTCGCAGTTGGCGCCGTTGGTAGCGCTGGCGTCGTTCTATGTCTCTCTTATTCTCGCAGTTAAGATACACTCGAGGAACGTTCGTCTCTCTTGCTCTCGCAGAGACAGCTGTCAAAGCGTGACTGCCACGCCGCCAGGCGGCAATTTGGGTCACAGAAAGCTTGTCTTCAGAGCGCCCATAAGAAATGCGCCTCTATGTAAATATCTGAGCTCTTTGCTACAACTATGTTGACAAAACAAGCAAGCTTTAATTTTTACACCTTGATGACAACTTTAGGTAATCCTACAAGAAGCTTGTCTCAATAAAAGGAATTAAGATTAGTATGAATTCCAGTATAGTTATGAAAACATTTTCTTAGATTTTACCTACAATAAAAGATAGTTTAATGCACTTCACCATTGCTGTTTTCTTTCAATAACTGGCACATACGTATCTATATCGTAACGGTGTGAGGAACTTATGCGACAGCAAAAATTTCCATGAGAAAACTTTAAACTTTCAACAATTTGCAGCAAATTGATGCCAACTGGCGTCTTCAATTCTGTTTGCGAAGTAAGTCAGCAAGTACTCTGTCGTCATGCTATATATATAGTCAATGAAAGCGCAATAGCTGTGACACTTATAAGTTCAAATGTAGACTATTGTAGTTGAAGTCACACGTCAACTTTAAGACGTCAGATCTAGGGAGACATGAGAAGAGTTTCTCGAAGTGTAAAAGCTTTCGTCATGGAAACATATTAAATAGATATATTGCTGTATTTAAAAGTGTCATTTATGCGCAATTATATAAATAAGCTGTAGGTTCAAGGCTCACAGAGCTGCGAAACATATTTATTCTAATCTATCGCTCATTATTTTTGGAAAGTTAGTAAACAGAAAAACGATAGCACCAAAAATACATTAAATTTTTACCTTATCAACAGACCCTATGGCGAAGCGATCTCTTAAACCACCACACCATCTTTGAATTCAACTTTATTCAATACACAGTCAATAAAAATATTTTGCTTTTACTTTTATTTTTTATTTAACACTTATGACACTTCCTTTCCATTCCAGTCAAACTTCAACTACAATAAAAATTATTGTAAAAAGCCAAAGAATATATCCAAGGACATCACTATCTAAGTGACTGCCATCCAACAAGATGAGGATTCTACCTGTAAATATAAAACTTTATGTCGCCAATACGTCAAGAAAGACAACGCGGCGTCTACTTCATCTATAAACACAAACAAGCGACGCATGGGGGCCGCGGAAACTCTCGTTATGTACGGCGAGGTGTTTTCTACGGGTATTACATTCGGCAAGTAAGTATATATTTAGAAGCATATTACGGGATAATTATATTATTTTGGAAATCAGGACGTGTATTAATACCAGCTCAAGTCGAAGATGAAGCTTTATACAAGTTTACTTAGCGGGTCTTCCTCGAAGCTGTTTTTAACTCAGTAAAATAATCGTATATAAATTTTTGTATTGATTTTTTGTATTATAATTAAATAGCTTTTATGTATTAGTATGCATCATTGTGACTTTTATGTTCATACAACGTATGTATTTTGTCAGATAAATATGTAAAAGATATGTTGTTCCCTACTTAATTTTAAAATAACGCCTACTTAATAAATAAAAGGCAGTGAAATCGAATTGACTGAGAGCATAGTATGAATGTTAAGATAATCAAGCTGCTGCTCTATCCATCGATGGGTTATTGCAATTCGGTCAATTATATGATGAAGCATTCAGTTATTTTAAGTGGCTGTAGTTAAACAATTATTACGTATATTTTTTAAGTTTAATTTTTGAAGAAAAATCTATAGCCTAAAGAATTTATGTTCAATATTTTCTAAGAAGTAGAAATTATGGAAGAAAACAGCCAGTTCGACGTACAAAATGTTGTATTTGGTGGCGTATTCGGCGCGCGGTGGCGGAGGCCTAATAAGACGCCGTTAATAACGCGAGGCCGCCGCGCTGCGCGACTCGCGACACACGACAAATGTCATAAGTTAGACGCAAGTGGGTTATACGGGCCAGTAGTAGGTATGTACGGCAAAGTGTGTTTTAAGTCGGTGATAACGTCAATCGTCCATTCGAATTGACAACACAGACGACCGTTTCATTTGCTACTTCGTGGGCGCCGCTGCAATCGTCATGTGTTTAATTCTCATTAGGACTGGCACTTGTGTAGTCTACATCTGGTGATCAAGCTACGTACCTACGTACTAATATAGGGCTTGTTCTATGATTAAGGCTGGCCGCATACATACGTTTTCAGAATGCGCAATTTCAAAATGGAATTCCGTGAGACTAGCGCAAAAGTTCGTTTTTCTTCATTCGGAATGTATCCACGTCAGTACAGTACAGATCGTGGCGAACGCACGACCTCCATGGTCGTGCGTTCGCCACGATCTGTACGACGACGATTTATTAGCAATTGCATTTCTGTTACTAGTAAATAAGAAAAAGAAGCGTCGTCGGTATTGGATACATCCACTAAATACTCGAAGAATCTATGAAAATCCGTATTATTTGAAGAGAGCTAAGTTACGAGCACACCGCCAATATTAATGTTTCTGCCTCACACATTCGTGTTGCGAATTTATGCGTAACCAATACAGAGAATACGTCCGATGCGCGTAGCGCGGGCGCGAAACTGAATAGAAATTTCCGAACGTGTGCGCCGGCACAAACAAAATGTATGCAAGCGCTGCGTTCCTCATGACGTCATTAGGATTTTTTGAGTAGGTTTCTCCGAACGCGCCGGCTTGCACACGAAACGTATTTGCGGAATGTATTCCGTTCGAAAAAAAAGGGAATGTGTGCATCAGTTAATGTATTTTCTACTGATTCCATGCATTCAGATGTCCGAATACGGAATACGAATTCGGAAATCGAATGCGGAAAACGTATGTATGCGGCCAGCCTTATACTCTATGTCTGGGTAGTAGGAAGCATTCCAAGAGCGACAACTTTCAACATCCACACCACCTCTAGAATTTACTTTGCATAAACAAACTTGACGCATTTACTGTTCACGTTCACTTTAATCCCCCGTATGTGCTCAAAGTACCGTCACTCACAAGTTATGTGCAGCAATCAAGAGTCGCGAAACATTGCCCCCGCGCATCAACCGTACGACACAGCGCGACGCGACACAGCTCGGCACAACGCTTACGCCATTTATAACCACATACAATACAACTACCATTAACTCACACCATTTTTCCCCCGTATTTTTCTCTTCATTACTTCGTTTTATCTTATCTCAGAAAACGGCTCTTAAAAATGATCGCTTAATACATTTATTTATAACGTTTTGACTGAAATTCTTCTGGTTTTGTTTACTAAATTGAGGAGGTTTTTAGTCGCCTGAATCTTATACTAATATATAAAGATGAAGAGTTTGTTTGTTTGTTTGGTTTATCGCGCTAATCTCAGGAACTAATGGTCCGATTTGAAAAATTATTTCAGTGTTAGATAGCCCATTTATCGAAGAAGGCTATAGTCTATATAACATCGTGCTATGAGCGACGGGAGCGGAGCAGTAGTCTTAAATAACGCGGGTCTAACCGTGAGCATCCTCTAGTCATGACATAATCTGAATCTCACTCTGAGGCAATACAAGGATATGGCCTGCTATACCACGCTGGCCTGACAAGTTTGATTTCGAGTTTTCTGTCTCTTCCGCAAGATACAATCCGCTTCGTACCTAAGTCGTCTTTTAAAACACACAAGGAATGAATTGGGATAGGACACGTCATATTCTTAATCTGTCACCACTCGGAGTCTGAATCATTTAAATCACTTAAATCACAACAACAAAATATCATTATAATACCCAGGCTAAAGGTTGGAAATAATGCAAGTGATGATAGTTACTGTAGGGTATGCACATTTTATCTACTTGCCTGTTTTCATTCGATGTAACTATTTATTATTTTCGCTTGTGAACTGTTTGTGTACTCGGAACACGTCGCGTGGGACTTATTACGTGCGCCCGCTGGGTGGTGCACTGTGCATTCGGCAGCGTGTAGTCGCGTCAATGCCGACGCAGTCACTGTGCGAGAGAGGCGATGGCGATGGAGGCGCAGCCGCGGCCGGTGTTGCCTGCGCCCCCGCCGCGCTGCCATTCGATTCCCCGTCGATGTATTTAATTAGTGTATATATAATATACGTACAGTTTAAAGTAATATATTTATAATATGTAGTTATTCGTTATATTTATTTATTTGTTTGATATTTATTTATACATAAGTATACATATTATGTATTTAAGTATCCTCAGTATTATGTTTATTTTACTGTTTCTATTTTGTAGTTTTAAGTTTGATATTTGCGTGAGTCACTCTAGGGCATAGTTGAAAATCAGCGTCAGGCATCTGCCTGACAAATGCTGAACTATGCCCTGTTCTGACACGCCACACTTGATTTTTTTTTCATTGTTTTCTTTACTGTTTTTTATTGTACTTTGTATTTGTGGGTGTTGAGAATAAAATTATTTTATCTTTTATCTTTATCTTTATCTAAATATCCCTGCTGGATTCATGTAGTTCTAGTTAATAAACTATAATAACTAGAACTACACGAATCCACTAGTTAAGTGAAATAACTAGTTCACGGTATTCGATGAAAGCTTGTTTTCGCCAAATTATACACCTAAATCTCTTTACACTTTTTAAGGTCCCGTAGTAAAATTACAAGGAAACTTTCTTCACACGTTGACTCCGCGACTACAAACATAAAAGCTTAAGTGCCAAATATTTCTTGCAAGTGGATTGTTGTGTAGTTTCCGTACCCATAAATTACAAAAAACTGTATTTCATTACGTGAATATTGTTATATAGGTCTATCCAAAAACATCGGGTATTTGTTTTAGTTTTTTTCTATTAAGGGAAAATGGCGCAAGCTTGGTGACAAGTAGTGCGGTCTGGTCATGCATGACAGCTCCGGACATAGTCGCAATAGGACCTTGGTCATAATTTAGTTCCCAATTAGGCTCGAAATCAGCCTGACACAACACACAACACAATGTGAACCGTTATATAATTTTACATTCAAGCATAATGTTACCATAACAAAACAACTGCAATTGGACACCCATCTCGAGTCTGACACCCCTAAGATTGCCTAACTTTGTTGATCGTTACTCGATATGAGAGCGGAACCGTCTACGAGCGCGAAGTTTAAAGCTACATATACAAGTTGGCAATTTAGTTAAGGAAATATAGTAAACGTAGCAAGTCTACCGAGAAATATAGGAACTTCGGTTACGTGCCAAACGAGGTAAGTGCCCCTACTATCAGATCTTGAGAGTCACTTCTACGTTCTTTTAGCTAGGAACTCTCAACTATGTACAGCGCCATTTCATGGAGCAGGTTACAGAACAATATAAAACTACTATCTAAATACCTGAAACATTCACGTACCTTGCGCTGAGTGAGAAAAACTGGCGTTCGCCTTACGAATACCACTTCACAGCTATGACATGCAACTAGAACGAACGCTAACACGAAGTAACAGAAATCATTTTTGATTGTACGGTGCGCAAAACAAGTTGGTCAAGTATTTAGAGTGCATTACGCATTCGCGGGATTTAAATTGGAGTTGTGTGACGGGATCGGAATGCTTAAACATGCTGTGTAAGGAGCATTCAAATATATGTATGCACTTTTGTAGCCGACAGTGTGTGGCCCTGCCGGAGGCGTGCAGCGCGGCAACATATTGCGTTTATACGTTCTATTACCCTCGAGCCTCGAGGGACTCGGCGAGAGGGTACACTCTTGTTACATTGTCCACTCGTTCTATATATATTTTACGATGCATTTTTCTGCTGTTTTCATTCACCTCCTGCCATGATAGTTTAGCCATAATATTGTTTATGTAAATTTTATTCAATAGAATAGTGATGATTTTGTTTGGCTTTTTGACATGGATCGCAAACAGTAAGATCTTATGTAGCGCTATAAGCTATAACAAAGCGAATGTAATGTTTTTTAATTAATTTATCAAATATCTTTTTCTGTAGCAATGTAATTGTTATTCAACTACATTCGACATCGTTTATAGACTCAAGAGTTTTGACTTACCGCGCCTTATCATCCATCCTCCAACCATCATCTTAACATTAACCGTTAATGTTATACTTTTTTATCTTGATGCTGAGGGTCCGTTTTCCAGTTTTACCAGATTCGACAGGATGTTCGCTTTTCCACAGAGCACCTGCTGTCTGACCTCTGCATCCCAAAGGAATAGCGTTATTTTATGTCTTATATTTAGACCAGTCTCTGTAAAAGGGTGCTAGCATCTCATAACAATTGACGTGCTTTCCGAGGCACGCGGCAAGTGATTGTTAAAAATTTATTGCGCACATAGCTTCGAAAAGTTAGTGGTGCTGGC
Organism: Euclidia mi; assembly: GCA_944739405.2. Lineage (NCBI taxonomy): Eukaryota > Metazoa > Arthropoda > Insecta > Lepidoptera > Erebidae > Euclidia > Euclidia mi. The sequence goes on from OX123188.2 coordinate 75,868,650, forward strand.
CGTGGATTTGAACCCGATGGTAAATAATACTCTACAGGGCAGTCTGTTGGTATCTACACTACGCTATCGCTGCTTCCTTTCATTTTCAAGTTATATCTATATAAATCCTAGAGTGCAAACTATTTTAGACAAAAATACATTATTGTGAGGTAAAACATTGAGTAAGACAGCTAGTAATGTCTCAATTTAAATTACAAACAATTGTTGACACAAAAAATATGTACATCACATTCAAATATAATTTCGTAATATAAATATATCGGTCAACCAAAACACCTGCGGGTACATAAAGTGGTATTAGTGCTGTGACAGCAACCGTCAGTCCGGGCCGGGACGCCGGGACAACAGCGCCCTCTGTATTAAATATTGAAAACTAATATATTTTGTTCACACGCCAGGTGCAAGCTGACCGATTTGTTTTGCTTAACAAACTGTAGTATAGAAAGAACGATACATAGAGGCTATAAAATATTGAAGATAAATAAGTAGGTTTTGTTTTTTGCGAATATCTTATGGTACTGTTTTATGTAGGACTCTACTGTAAATGATAATAACCACTTTATATGACTAGATTTTAGCCGCGACGCTGACCAGGATGTAGGATGTCGCGTCAAAATGTAACTAGTTTGTTATTTTGATGTACCTATAAGCATATGCTACGACTTTAAGTATACAACATTATTTCTCCTGTCTGACATATCATCACTATGCCTAAACTACTATAACCAGAAGCGTGAAATTTAGGCAATGGGTTTCTTATAATTATGATGTAGGCATCCGCTAAGGAAGGATTTTTTTTATATTCTACCGCTAACGGTTGGCGTAAAGGTTTAAGCGGCTGTCTCGCCGCTTGACGCTGCGCCGAGTGTTGTGGGTTCGATTCCCACACGACTTTGTGTGATCCATAAATTGTTGTGTCGAGACTGGGTGTTCATTGCGTCCGTTGGTTGTATGCTTGTAAAGTCCCCCGCGCCACAGGATTTATTCCTCGTGCGAGAGTTGTCTTCAAGAAAAAAAAAAGCTAAAAGGCTAAAGTAGGGGTAAAAGTTTGTCCGATAAGCTGATGTTATTGGACTACGGCTATGCATTAGTACTAGCTGTTGCCTGCAATCGTAATCGAAATCGAATGATTTGATAGAGGTAGAGTTAATGCAAAGAGTGCATTACTGCTTTTAAAATTATTCTCCGAAATAGTTTTATTCTGCTCACTTTAACAACATACCAAAACACAGTAAAGGCTTGCCGCCAGTTTGCAATATAAAAAGCTTTTTTCTACCAGATGTAGCTCATTGCTATAAAATAATATACATAAGTATTTATTGCGCTATTCGCTTCAGAACTACGTAACTGCATTTACTATATAATTCCTATTTAACCAACAGCACTACGTTTTCAAGCAGAAATGCATACTAGCAGCGGTTCTAAAAATAAGTAATGATTTCTAGCAACAACAATAATCGAAATATCAAATCGTAGCAAGCAGCAAACAAAGCAATGTTCATTCAACTCAACGTTTACTAAACACAAAGCCGTATTTAGGCACTGCTAATAAACTACTAAATACGGTAAGAGCACAATCAGAAATTCATTCGGTGTGTAGCGTTGGGTGCGGCTCGCCAGGCATCCCGGCTAGCCGGGATTGCGACGGGATCCCGATGTATTTCCCGGCCCGCTTGCCATTGTGGAATTTGAAGCACGCTGCTGCGGATTTTGAGTACAATTGCTTGCGCAAAAGATGTTTGGTTTTTAAATTTAGAAACTGGAAAGCTTTTAAAAGAGCTGCAGTCGGCTATCTGTGACTAGATAAACTTGCTGCTTGTTTTAAAATAACTCTTATGGTGTGTACACACATGAGCGTTTATTTGTGACAGAACAAGAAGTTGCTCTAGTGTGTCATCATTTCACGAACCAAATTTTAAGTTTGGTTCGTGAAATAATGACGTTTTACTGATTTTGTTACAATTTGTCGTAACTGATCAATGAGCGTATTGGAAAAAAAATTTGTTGAACAAAATACAGCGTGAGTGACCTGATTTTAGACAAAGTTGAAATAAATATTAGGTACAAAATAAACCTTACTTACTCGTCATAAGCATTGCGTTTTATCCAGTGTCAAACGTTTGCAGCTTCGATACATTACATATGTAGAAACACTTTTGTAAACTGTTTTACTGCATTGCATTCATTTATTTGTTTTCTATTAATGCACCAATAGTAAATAAAGGTAAATCTATTGAACTTTATTTTCTAAGTATTTACTAACCATTTTATAAACAGTTATATGGAAAGATAGTATGTAGGTATGTAGTAAATGCACCATAGATAGTATTTGAATAATTGTCTTTATACTTGAGCTGCGATTACTACATAGGCCTTAGGACTAAAACTAATTGTTGCGTATGCTCGAAAAAAATGTATTAGGACGTTAGGTATTTCGACTGAATAGCTATACGGCAATATAATTAAGGAACATAATCAGTTTCAAATTATAAAACTATTCATCTCCATTTTGTACTTTAAATTGCACGAGGATAAAATCATCTTTTAGCTATTAATATTAATTATCAATTTCGCCATGAAATTAATCAATGCTATAGGGAAAGTGTAGACCAGTACCATTCCTATTTCCTAATATCATACAACTACTATCTTGTATATATATAACTGTACTCTATGTATATCAAACAAATGCCAGCATTTGTACTGAGAGAATGCAGCTTAATCTTCGGGAACGTAAGCTCAAAGCTGTCTGTTATTTCAGGCTTCAGCTGTAAACGTGATGGCTGTCGCTGTTATATAGAAACTTGGAAATAGGCTTACCTGGGTCTTGGGAATATGGTGTCTCAGCGTTTTGTGGGCGTTGCAATTCAGTAAGTTTAGTACTTACAATGTTTTTGTATCTGCTTGCTGACGGTAAACATGGTATTGAAGAACTTTGTTTCTGTTTCTAAATATGGTCTAGCAAAACTTTTTTTAAGTTTGGTAGCTATAAACCCGTTAAATTTTGTTGATTTTATTCGATACCTGCGTAGATATAATGTTTTTTTTTTTAAATGAACTTGAGATAAATATACTATGACATGTGCTTATAATTATATTTAATTCACAAAATGTTCCTACTTTCATTTATTCAATCTAGATACAGTAGTTATAATGTTATGTATAGACTAGGCACTATACAAATATTATATCACAATTAAACTAACTTAAAATTAAAATAAACATAATTTTAAACAACAAACTGAACACTTTAGAATTAAATTAAGAAAATTTTCAGTTTATGTATAACGTCATGGCTGTTTTGCACCGTTAAGACACTTTTACCAATAGTTGAAATCATACCTTCCAATATACACAGCGAGACATAGTTCATTCTAATGTCTGCACACGGGAGAAATGTTCGCTGAAACGCCGACCACGTTGTACGAGAACGTGAAGTAGAATGGATGAAATGTGGCTGATACATCTCCGATTAATCCTCCCAAGATATAGAGGTGTGATACTTACTACACCATTTAAGATTATGCATGGAGCATTTGGAAACTCCTTGGTAGCGTTAGTATTAACCTTATCTCTTAATCCGTCGATGTTTAAACAATGAGCGTTGACGATTTCTTTATTGTGTTATTTTAATTCCTAACTCAGCAAAGATGCTTTCCTTAAAAACTTCACTGACAGGATGTTTATTAATAAAACGTGAGTTCAATATCCAACATTACAAAAAATATGTCGTAATGCTATGCGCGTAACTTTTTCATGATACATGATTTGAGAACATAATTATAAAAAAAACAAATCATTACTTCAAGATGTTTTCCTTAACAGTGACCAGACTGGCAATTTGTTGCAATGTTGGCATTGACATTGACTCCAAACTTCATCGACATCACCACATTCGCGAGGAGAGTATCCCCGCCGAAAGAAACGCAATCGCTGCCAATTCTCTAACAAACGGTGTATAAATTAATAGAGGTCTGTGCACGGCGACGGTTGAGTTGGCGTGACCGTGACGGACGCCCGCCACGCGACCTGTTCGTTAACAAGTGATAAATCTTTGTAAAACATTGTTATAATCGGCTAGCTATTTGCATCACCTGTAGAACGTCTACTAAGCTATGTAGTTTGTAATGCTAAACAATATTATGTTAGTGAGTGCGCGATTTTTTATTACACTTTAAGCAGGTAACAATTCGTCATTATCATCACAGCCAAAACATGTTCACTGAATATGTACAATGTACACAGCTTAGATACATAATTGATCTCGCTGCGCTATAAGCAATCATTTATCTAAGGTACACAAGCCTTTCCCAGACTCTCCACACAGACTAATTTTGAGCCTATAATTTTATAACTTTTATGAATTGTATATTAAGTTATCAGCGCTGTAATACACTACTAGTCGCGAGCCACTTCTTATAGAGAGCGACTGATTTCTCATATCTCGTGATGACGTAATTGAAAACTCTCAGACATGCTGGTTATGTATCCAAAGTCGGCATGACCGCACCCAGCTCGTATCTACATATTGTTAAGCCTACGTAATGACATTCATCGGTACGATACCCAGACGTTTAAACACAAGGGCAATGTGTCTCAGAGAATTTTACACATGTGGACACATCGGTCACACTGAACGACCAGACCAAACATATTCAGGGCTATCTGTGAATAATACTAATTTCAGACACGTGTGGGAGTCAAACTCAAATACTTAAGGTATTGAGACAATGAGGGGTCGCAGACTAGATACATTTCATTCACAGCCATCCATTTGGTCAAGTTTTATATTATTCATTTTTATTTTGTATTTTAGGGTCTGAACAAATCTGAGATAGATTTTATTTTGCCAAAGGCTTCCCGTTTTTCGCCACGACTATAACGGTACTGTGATGACTCTGTTATTAAATTTATTAAATTAAGTTAAATAACTCGAAAGTTATCAGTCTATATAATAACTAGTCGACGCCAGCGGCTTCGCAAGCACATATTTTCGAATTTCCCGTTTTGCCCGATCCCGTGGGAATTTCGGGAAATCCCGTCTTAGTGCACCTCTACGGTGCCCAAGGAACATATATACTAAATTTCATCTTCTTAAGACCAGTAGTTTCGGCTGTAGCGTGTCTGTTAGTCATTCAGTAACGCAAGGATTTTATATATTAAGATATGTTAATAAAACGAATCACCGAAATGTTTGTACGGGCATAACTTCAGAATTTCAGCACCAATGCTAGCACGGGGTTGCTATCGTATCACTATGAGAAGGTTTAAACTGTAGTCCACTACGCTGGCCAATTACTACTTCACATGTATTTTAAGAAATTTATTGCAAACTAATTACTAATTAAGCATTATTAATTATTGTATTATGAGTTCATTTAAATAAAACTAAAAGTAATATCTCTCCTATTTCATCCTCCTAGCGTTATCCCAGTCTCAACCTGGGGTCCGCTTTCTAGTCTAACCGGATTTGGCGGAATATTAGCTTTTCCACAGAGCGACTACCTGTCTGACCTCCGCAACCCGAAGGGATAGCGATATTCCATGGTTCAGACTAGTGTCAGTTATTTTAAAGGTACTGACGCCCTATCAAAGATCTTCATGACAGCCAGAACCGACGGCTTAACGTGCTCTCCAAGGCACGAGACACGCGATAATTTATAATTCAATACGCACATAACTTCGAAAAGTCAGAGGTGCGCGCCGTGGATTCAAACCCGATACCCTCTGCATGGCAGTGCGTTGGTATCTCCACTGGGCTATCGCTGCCTTAATATCTCTGCGTAATATCTCTCCTATTTACTTTAAGAAATCTAATAAAGCGCTCAAATCCTTTTCGCATTCAGCGCAGTCCAATATCTGCCGGACTATGTACAGTGCTGTGATCCGGTGCGGTGAGATCTTCGTATAGAACTAACTACGGAATTCAATATTCGAAATATAGATAGATCTATAGAATTTAGATTCGTTTTTGACATAAGCTCCATACAAAATATGTCAAACACAAATCAAAAATCTACAGATCTATCTATAGTTCGAATATTTGTTGCTTTTTACTACGTATCTAATTATACCTCTTGGCCATTTATCACAGCTTAACGCAAGAGTTAAGAGAACGTGCATTTACTGCGCTGAGCAACACGGCGGTCGCAGACAACATCCCTTCCCATCGTTAAACTAGCCTCGTACAAAATGTTTCATTAGCTGCACCATAAATAACTTACAACGGCAACATTACACCCGACCTGTTAATGTATATTCATCCACTGCTATATATCTCTGCAAAAGGTACGCTACATTTAAATGCTAAATTTACTACAACAACTGACAATAACTGACTGTGCAACAAAATGGCCGAAAAACAAAGTGTTTGTAAAAACGCATTCGTTCATAGAGTAACCCGTCGCTGCTGGCGAGGCCGCGAATGCCGAGAGCCGAGGCCAAACGCAGGCCGACGCCGACGCTCCAACGACACCCTATTACAATAATGTCGGCGCGCGCCAAGTACTTCCGCATCCAGCCAAGCGCCGCATACACGCAATAATTAGTCTATTCTGTAATTGCACGCTGTCGGTGCAATTACAGAATAGACTAATTACTAACATGGCAAATAAAACGATTCAACTCATATATTGTTGCTTTAATTGGCGCTTGCTGACTGCCTGGAATTTTAATTGTAATTTCTGTTTTGTACTTTTATATAGTAAGCTTTCTGTAGGAAAGTTTTCCATGTAGGTAAAACCTTGGATAAGCGTTATACTTTGAAGCGTATGAAAGACATAATTTAAGTTTTATTAACAAATCTTATCGTGAGAGAGAGACTTAGCATTCATACAAAGCAAAGGCACAATGAAGGAATTGTTAATGATTTAAGCTAATTCGGCTTCCTCGCAATACCAGCATTCCTAAACACGTGCAGCATTCCTTAAATGCAAAATGTGGGGGCAGATACAAACTACAAAACAAAAAAGCATATTCCAATATTTATTCAGTTTTACCCACTAAAATAGAATAACGTAGTTCGAAACACAATACCGAATAGCTTTTTTATCTTGTAAAATGTATATTATAAATTGATACACTGGTCAGCGCTGCACTGCGCGTTGTATGGGAGGCGACGAGTAGTGCACTGGAGGACAAACTGTGTGGTAATTTATTGGCCACGCGGGATTAGTAGCGCGCGGCCGCACCGCTCGCGCAACCGAGAGCGGTGCCCGCTCGCGGCCTGCGCGCGGCGGAGGGTTAGGACAATTAGTGCTGATCGACATCGACGATAAACTTTGAATTTATTGTCTTTAAGTCTTATAATAATAAAGTGTTGAACATTTTTTTGCTAAGAAAATAAAATTTTATTTTTACGGTAAAGTATCTTGGCAGCTTCCAGGATGGTGTTTGCTTCCAAACATTGAAAATATAAGGGGAACACTTTACCACCGAATAATCTTAATATATAAAATCCTTGCGTTACTGACTGACTGACAGACACGCTACAGCCGAAACTATTGGGTGCAGAAAGCTGAAATTTGGCATGAATGTTCCTTGGGGACCGTAGGGGTGCACTAAGAAGGGATTTCCCGAAATTCCTACGGGATCGGCCAAAACGGGTAAATTTAAAAAAAATGCAGGCGTAGCTGCTGGTGTCCTCTAGTCTACAGATAATACACAATTCAATTCCATGTACCATTAAAATATTAGGTAGGTATGGCATTGTACGATTTCTTAAATAAATTGAAATTTTAAAAGGGTCAATAAATTTTAAAAATTGAATAAAACAAATTCATCGAACTACGACGTCTAAACGCCTCCCACCCTTACCTTGCCTTTTATAATAAGTATATTTTATTTAGTTTTCTTTTAGTTGTAGGATTATACATATAGTTTTAGTTGTAAATAAGTTATTGTTAATGTAAATCAGCATAAAGATGTAAATTAATTGAGAATTAAATAAAGGATGCTTGCATTAGCGTAAAACACATCGAACATAAAATTATCCTTGCGCCAATCCCTTTTTAAATTTTTAGTCATAAAAGTGCAGAAAAGTTATTAAGCCTATATAAAAACATTAAAATACAACATATACATATATCGCACCAGATAACTTTGTGAACAGAAAAAAACAGGCGTTGTAAACCATTGCTGATTGAGACTGCACCGTAGCAGACAAATAAATCACACGCCCCGTGATTATACTCGAATTTAACAACAGATTCAATCGCCGGGGGCACTATGGACGGTAGGTACCCTACCTATAGCGATAGCTACTATTATTGGATGGCCGGAATGTTGCTTTTATGAAATTTGTCAGACTATTTTTTGGTTAAAAAAGAAAACTATGTAAATCAATGAGATATAGACCAAAGAGAAATAAATGTGTTTATATTTGAATACTAATCTAAGTAATAGCATCATTCTATATCGAAAGGATTTGATGCAAAGTCTACCCGCCAGGTATTAGAATTATCAGTATCTCAGAGATTTGAATCGAGTTCAGTAGATGTATGATGTAGTGCTTTTTGGTTAGTTTTATAATAAAACACGTTGATGGCCAATCATATGATGCCGGGATTGGCGAAAAATATAGAATTTGGTTTTTAACTGACTTTAAAAAGCACAGTCTCAATACGTTTGTATTTTTATTTTGGTTCAAGTAATAGAATTTTAAGGTTTTTGTTAAAATGTGTGTCATGGAAGATGACAATGTCCTCAGTATACTGTCGCAACTTCACTTGCGTGGATATAAAAACTTGCCACTCCTGATTCACTACGCTAAGGTATTCTTTTCATGCTGACTTAGATGTACATTTTTATTCTTAGCCCGCAGCAGTTCTATGATATTTAGTGCTTCCTCTTTCAATAGTTGGCAACTTTATAAATAACCTTTCAAACTTCTTTGATGATTCATCCAATTATGGTAAATCTAATTAAATAATAGATATTGTAAATGTAAAACATAGCCATTAAGATACAGATATATGTATATATCGTATCGATATATATTGAAATCAAACTACGGTTTACAGATTCTATTGCGATATATACAGGAACAAGGAACCAACTATTACCTACGTTTTGAATAACCACAGATACTCGCAAAAGAAAACCCTTTTATTCCAATAATGATAATGATAAGCTATTGAAATTAAAAATATCCTAATTTCAATAGAAAAAACGGTTGGAATGTGCCTCCAGCTTGGGACCCTGTTATCAGGCTAATTAAACCCAAGAAGGACAAAGTCACCAGAAGACATCAATCATAATTATCACATCGTAGATAGTAACACCAATCGTTGAAAAATGTTCGGGTACTTTGAGATAACTTTTAAATTCAAGACAAAGACAAATATCACCTCAGTCTGCCGTGACCACGGTTCCTGTAAAGAAACTGAAACGTCAGCTAGTAGTAATTAAAACAAATATTTCTAGATCATTCGGTTTAAATGTAAATTAACTAAAACCAATATATCGCGATAGAATCCGTAACCCGTAGTTTGATTTCGATGTGTAACATTCGCGTAAACCCAAGAAGATACTATGTATCGATATATGTTTACCATCAAACTATTTCGATATACAGACCTAGAATGGCATTCCTCCAAAGTGCACACGTTTGTAGTAATCGCACTACATATGTACATACATATGAATCTATGCATGAACATCGTCGTACCTGATACATCGAATAGTTCAGTCGGTTTCAGTATCATGATTGCTAGTTATGATATCATTTGAATCTTTGGATACTAACTAGTCTGTTGATGATGAATTTTACTGGTAAGCGGGGAAGGTCTTAGGTTTGTTTGGATACTCATAGAATCGTAACAGCTTTTACGTTACTTAATTAGTAATTCCTGTCATGTCCTGTCTCCTGGATACAACGAATCTACGAATATTAAAGTATATTTATGTAGTTTCGAGATCTCTCTTTCTTCTCTCTTCCTCGCTATAAATCCAACATGGTGGTGGGGTCAGCTTTCTTTATCTTTCTCCTCAACTTCGCTCTATCCGTGACATCATCGTTAGTTATCTTGCGTTCCCTCTAAGCATCGTCAGTGACCTTGCATTCCGTAAACACTTGTTAAATTTTAATATGTTACATATTAAAACTGATAAACATAGTATATTATACGCGTAAACCGAAGAAAATACTATGTTTATCAATTACTGTTTACCACAGTAGTATAATTTGAGATAAGGTGACATCAAAGTCCTATTCTATTGGCATTCATTCCCGATTCATAGTTCTTGATATTATAGAAGATTTTATTTTATTTTTTATTTATAGTCTCACGCCTGTATCCCCGAAGGGGTAGGCAGTTATAATAGTAAGTAATATTCCACCCACATTTCACCATGAATTTTTAAGGTCCCACGTAATAGGGGGCGAGCCTATTGTCGTACCGGGCAGATTACCAGACTCCGTGGTGCTACTGAGAATTTCCTAACGGAAAATCCCAATAACACTTTGCCCGACCCGGGAATCGAACCCAAGACCTCCCAATCCCACGCGCACATTTATGCCGCGTGACCAACGATGATAGAAGAATATAGTTAACAAAAATATGTGTAAGTACTTAAGATAGGTAATTATTGCATTTAAATAACAATACCAAATTATTTTGAGTTTTATTTTGTTTACGGGATATACCTATATATGTATACAACTTACCTTTGTTTCGAGTTTTTATTGCCCGTTCTTTCTCGTGGTTCTAGCTATTGCATTACGAACGTGGCAGTAAATGTAAATGTAGAATCATCTAGTAATTAACTTTAATTTTTGATGTTCATAAGCGTCACTTTGTGGCCTAAATGAATAAATGATTTTGACTTTGACTTTGAGTACCCAATATTTCAGCACTGTTGCAAAAAAAGTTATGTAGTAAATGACCCTCAACGTAAACGTTCAAATAACTGATGTGTGTATAGTAACTATTTTGCCACTACATAAAAAATATCAACTAAAATAAATACAACATAATCTTGGATAATTAGAATTCCAACTAATCGTTACAATTACTTACCTCCAAGAAACAGACAAAAGTATTTGCCCAAGAATTTACCAGGAAAAACATTTCAACGTATAATATCATCTTCAACGTTTCGTATTAATCCGCAAACTTTCTTCGACTTACTTATAACTATGTTGGACTTGGAAGAGTCACGATAACTTTACCGTTCACCGTGTGAATCGGTCGTGTGAAAAATCTACTCGACACTGCTACAAATAAACATTTGGACAAGGTTAGGTGTTTCGACTATACATGACGGAACTTTGTCTTTGTCTAGCAAATACAACCTTTGATTTTATTGCTTTATGGACCATTTCACTGTAGTTGATTAGGGATGTTATAAGTAGTACTGGACTAGATTACTTGAGAGGATTGGATAGATTGAGCAATGGTTAAGATGGTGTGCAACGAATATTGCCGTAACATTATTAATTCGATCTCACAAAGGACTCTTAAATATATTTATAATTAATATAGTTGATTGTTCTACCATGGGCAAAATGGTTTAAATGTTTATATAGACAATATAAAGCTTTTAACATATCGAGACGGCACGTAATAAATTGTACCTCTACTACTTAATCGTACGTTATCACTACTTACTTGTGACATCATTTTATTCCAGTTAGGTATTGTAATATACTTCATTTCAACAGATTCTTTCGGCTTACTATGGGTTTCCACGACTTTTAGCTGATCAGACCAATCGTCAGAGATAAACATAACATCCGAAGAATTGCTGCCTAATAATTTCCTTTTTTGTCCTCTCGTCATCACATTTATAACACATTCGTGCATCTCTTTCAGTTCTTTCGAAGACAAACATACCCTTGACAATACGTCTGCAGCCGCATTGCATTTCCCTGGCACATAATAAACTTCATAGTCGTACTCATCCAGAATCAATCTAAACTTCAATAACCTACTTGACGGATCTCTTAAATTAAATAAATATATTAATGGCTTGTGATCCGTGTATATTTTAAACTTACGGCCATATAAGTACGGTCGAAAAGGCTTAACTCCCCACACTATAGCAAGTAACTCCTTTTCTATAGTGGGATAATTTCTCTCGGCTTTGTTTAGACTACGGCTAGCATAAGCAACTGGTCGCCCGTCTTTGTTAGACAATACGGCGCCTAACGCATAACCCGATGCATCAGTTTGTAGGGTGAACATATTTTCATCAGAAAAATCGGAATATTGTAATATTATAGAAGATATTAAACTTTGCTTCAATTTTTCAAAACTAGACTGACATTCCTTATCCCATATAAAATTGACATTCTTTCTACATAGATTATTTAGAGGATAGGCTATATCTGCAAAATTTTTGATAAATTATCTGTAGTAGTTTGCAAACACCACAAACCGTTTAAACTTCTCGACTGATTTAGGAACTGGGTAGCTTTTTATAATATTAATTTTCTCAGGATCTGTGAGAACACCGTTATCAGAAATAATATGACCCAAATATAACATTTCCTTCTTTAAAAATACACATTTTGCTGCATTTAACTTTAGATTTACCTGATGTAATCGTTCAAAAATTGCAATTAAATTTTTATTATTGTTTGATAGTGAATTTCCATATACTACTAGATCATCTTGATAGACCAGACATTTTTCATAATTAAGACCTGCCATTGCTATGGTCATCATTCTGGAAAATGAACTAGGACTGGTCTTGAGACCCATGTGCATCCTAGTCATTTGGAGTGATCCGGAACAGAAAGCTGTATATTTTCTACTATTCGGGTCTAGTTCTACATTATAAAAAGCTTGGTGAAGATCTAAATGACTAAAATAGATGCATCCGGATAGCGAATCTAAAATTTCGGTTATATTTGGCAAAGGGAATTTATCGTTTTCTATTACATTATTTAATTTTCTGTAATCTATAACTAGCCTCCATTTTTTCTCAACCAGTTGAGTCTAATTTCTTAGAAACCAATAAAATCGGTCTCGACCAATCGCTTTTGCATGGTTCTATTATACCATCTGATAACATACTATCTAGTTGCCTTTGTACTTCTGCCTTCTGTGAGTGAGGCAACCTATATGGTTTCATGAATACCGGCTCTGAATTAGGCTTTAATCGAATAGAATGTTGATATATGTGCGTAGTTGTTAATTTATCCCCGGGTAAAAAGAAAATATCGGGATACTTTGCGCATATGGTTGCTATATACCGCTCCCCGTCCTATAGAAATGTCACCAATTTTATAAACAGTCTTGACGATGTATTGAAGTCGCTCCCGCAAACCGTTATCCTAGTGGGTGACATTAATATAGACATTAAATACGGGAATAGTGACATTTATTCGGATGAGTATCTATCCTGTACAGCATCTCACGGACTTCTTCCCGCTCATTATTTTCCCACGCGGGGAGCTAATTGTTTGGATCACGTGCTTTTAAAGACTAATCTCTCTGCTACAACGTTAGTTATTGAATCATCCATCACCGACCATGAACCAGTGCTCTTATTTTTACAAAATACCAAAAAATGTTTGAATGTACCTCGCACCAAGAGTAAAATCAACTATAATTTAGTAATTAATGACATCTGTAGTACTGATTGGACTCCAATTCTCAACATAACTGACTCAAATTACGCAGCTAAATGTTTTATAGAAAAAATATCAACGTTTATAAATCGACACACGCAGACATTTACGATCTCTAGAAAACAACGATGTCTTAAGCCATGGATTACCCCAGGTCTCCTACGTTGCATTAGGCACCGTGATCGTATGCATTTTAAATTAAAGAAATCTGGTAATAATGAAATACTAAAATTGTCTTACGTAAGGTATCGAAATTATTGCAATCTTCTTTTAAGAAAACTTAGACGGGCTTATGAAAAGGAAGAATTTGTGAAAGCAAAATGTAATCCTAAGGCAACATGGGATGTAATTAAAAAGGTCGCCGATTTACAAACAAATTCTTCACCTCCCTCTGAACTTTTACATCTTCAAAGTACTCCGGAATCCTCCCTTAACTTTATAAATGATTTTTTTTCGAACATTGGCAAAAAACTAGCTACAAATTTACACACTTCTCCTACGATTACATCTCACTCTATCAGCTCAATAAACCACAGCGGCTCAATGGTTCTTTTCGAAACTACTGAGAGTGATGTTAGGGCCATAATAAAAAATCTTAAATCTGACTGCGCCACAGGCTGGGACAACATTCCTACCAATATAATTAAGAGTACATGTGATGTAATGGCTCCTATTATTACTCATATATGTAACCTTTCAATCTCAACTGGTGTCTTCCCAGATGTGTTTAAAAAGGCATTAGTACTCCCAGTTCATAAATCTGGGCGCCGAGATGATATTAACAATTACAGACCGATCTCAATATTATCTGCTATGTCAAAAATCCTCGAGCGCATCCTCAATAGAGCCTTAATCAACTACCTAGAATCAAATAACATTTTAGCCAATAACCAATTTGGTTTTAGGGCAAACATGAGTACTGAGGATGCTGTGATGGCCTTGTCTCAACACGCAGTAAATACACTTGACAAAAAACGCAAGTGCTTAGGCATATTCCTTGATTTGTCCAAAGCGTTTGATACCGTCTCGGTGCCACTTTTATTACGCAAAATGGAATGTGTAGGAATTCGAGGCGTTGTTTTGGACATGTTTAAGGATTACTTGAGCAACCGGACGCAGGTTGTTAAGATTGGGCAGACTATGAGTGAAGAGGTTTCTGTTTCTTATGGCGTGCCTCAGGGTAGCATTTTGGGCCCAACCCTATTCCTTATATACATTAGTGACCTATGTAAACTACCCATCGCGAATGGTAAAATTTTTACATATGCTGACGACACAGCTCTGGTCATTGATGGCGTGGACTGGACCCAGTGCTATCAGAACGCTGAGGTTGCGCTTTCAACTGTGATGCTATGGCTGAAAGATAATTTACTAACGCTTAACGTCAGTAAAACAACGTACATACCCTTTGCTATAAGGTCAAATTTATGTCCACCACCCTATTCCACTCTCAAAGCTCATGTTTGCCCCTTTCGAGTTCACTGCGATTGCCTTACAATCACCAAATCAAGTAGCGTAAAATATTTGGGAGTACACATAGACCAACACATTAATTGGCATAAACATATCGAGATCCTGTCAAGTAGAGTACGCAAACTAATATACATCTTCAAAAAGTTGCGTAGCTCGGCAGACAGAGATACTCTTATAATGGTGTACTATGCTCTATGCCATTCTCTCTTGTCGTATTGTTTACCGGTCTGGGGAGGAGCCACGGAGAATGTTTTTATCCGACTAGAGCGGGCACAGAGAGCTGTTCTTAAGGTTATGTTCTGCCGACCACGAAGGTATCCTACAGTGCAACTTTATGCAGAAACTAAGTTGCTAACAGTGAGGCAGCTCTATGTGCTCCACTCTGTTCTCCGGAAACATTTGAGCCGACCACTCACATTACCAGCTGGTAGAATTAAATATAGGGTGTTTTCTATAATGCCGTACAAAACCTCGTTTGCTAACAGACAGTTTCAGAATCTAAGTTCAAAATTATATAACTACCTAAACAAAAGACTTGAAATTTTCTCTAAGAATAAGCATAATTGTAAATCGGTTGTAAAAGCGTTTCTTCATAAATTGGATTACCGTAATACTGAGAACTTACTACAAGGACGTTAACAGTAATTTAAACATAGGCTAATTAGTCGTAACATAGCATAGTATGGCGCACACACACACACACACACAAACACACACACACACAAACACACACACACACATACACACACATATACATAAACATAACACCAATGCATGATACTAACAATCTAGTTTTAAGTTATACTTTTTATTGCAGTAAGCTCTAATTACATGATTACTATGTTGCATAGTTAGAGGCTCTAATGGTTATATAACACGGGGGGCGCTGACTTCTGAAATACAGGTAATACGCCTAGTTCAGAGGCCAGAGTTTCTATTCGAGTTCATAATTTTAAGCCTCATAAAATGAATATTGTACCTGTGCCATATATTTTTGAGCAATAAAATTTTTATTATTATTATTATTATTATTATTATATACTTTCAATAGAAATCTGCTCCTCACCATTTAAATGATTTAAATTTAACAAAGACAATATCCTTTTTACTTGATCTGTAATTTTGTCACACTTATCAAAACTGCAAACATTGTAATGCGAGGCGCTATGTATAGTAGGTTGTAATTTATTAATACTTAACTCCTCATCAGTGACATGTAAAATCTGTATAGGTATTTTGCCATCTACTGGCTTCGCCAATGTGCTAGCTATATATACACCTTCGCTTAATTGGGATGCACAAACAACGCACTCTTCTAATCTATTTGTAGGTATAAAATGAATCGTCTCAGACCTAGGTGGTATAACAAAACAGTTTGTATAATAATTGTTATTGTTACTAATACCTAATGTTATAATGTTACCATCTAAATTATGTAGTGTCAAGGTATTATTATTGTAATCTAATAATGATTTTTTGTTTTCGTAAGAAGTCATCACCTATTATTCCATGCATCGAACATGGCAATGTTTTAAAAACATAGAACATATGCGTGAAAGTTGCGTCGTTCACTACTAAATCTAAATAAACATATCCTATGGATTGCACTTTGCCTCCGAGTCCATTGATCTCCGTGTTCTTATAAGTGAATGGAATATTTTGCTCTACTAAATCCTTATGTTTGAAGGCCGAGATCGACGCACCCGAATCAAGTAACCATCGATTTGGCTTACCATATAAAGAAAGTGTTATAGTCGTGTTATTATCGCATGAAAAAATATGTTCTTTATTCTATCTGGCGAAAAAACTGATTGATATTGTCTTTGACGTCATTTTTGCTCACATTTTCCGTCATAACACGCATAGATTCCGGATTACGTGTCCACTGGTTCCGATTACCATAATTAAAAGAAGACCTACCTCTTTGTGGTCTGTTTGGGCGCGTATACTACGTAACTCGTGACGTTACACCTCGCTGTGTGGCTGGATGATTCATCTGCACATCACGCGCCTGACCTCTGCTCGATTGTCCCCTAAAGATTCGACTATGATGACTCCTGAAAGTATTGTTTGTAGCTTGCCTGTAATTATAATTATTTCTATTAAACATTCTGATATCACCTTGAGAAGTCGAAGGAATTGAAGTCTCCTCGTCCACGGCAGCTTGAATGGCGTCCTTCAAGGAATCAAATTTCTGGACTGCAGTAATGGTGCTTATTCGACGGTTTCGCAATCCGTTAGCAAACCGCTTGATAGCTTGTTTTTCATTAACTTTCTTTAAAATAGTATAATTATCGCGGTTGCCTTCGGATTGTGAAATAGTCAAATCCACAAACATTTCGGTAATAGCTTTACCGTAATCATCAATTGACATATTATTTTGGGAGAAAGAATGTAATTTGTTTTGTATAGCTGCAGAAGACTTAGTTGGCAATAATTGGGATCGCATATCTTGCAATAAATTTTCAACAGAATCATAGTCCTTACAAAGTTTCAATTTTGCCGTCTGAGACAAGCGATTTTTTAGCACAAATGTAATTAATTCTTTTTGCGCCTGTGAGTCTAACAATGTACTATAATAATCTATACTATCGATTATATGCTTAATACTAGATTCATCATGATTGGTCATTAAAGGCACTAAGTTTAATGCTACCTTTATCTCAAACTTTGCCATTTTTGTAAATTTTCCTTCGTCTTCGCTAGCGCTCTCAAAATCAGAACCACTACTTCTGTTACTACTCACAGTCGTACATAAATCTTTTATTTCTAAATATAATTCCTTTATCTTAACACAGTATTCATTAATTACTTTTAGCTCGTCACATTTAAATTCTTTAATTTTACTTTCTATACCATTCATCAACTTTTCAAAGGATCGATATATGGAACTACTTTCACTAAGCTTATTAGAACACGTCTTAGATTCACGTCTACGCCTAGGACCAACTTTTACCAAATATTGTCTTATATTACGTAAGTCATTATATATCATTATATAATGCCATGTGGTTGACGGCATAGAATACAAGTGTCACCACCCCCTATCTTCCCGTGGGTGTCGTAAGAGGCGACTAAGGGATAACACAATGCAAATACCATCTTTGCGTAGAGACGGAAAACTCGACATCAAACCCTATACGACTGCCTCGTTGGTCTCGCGGCATAAATGTGCGCGTGGGATCGGGAGGTCCCGGGTTCGATTCCTGGGTCGGGCAGTGTTATTGAGTTTTTCTGTCACGAAATTCTCAGTGGCAGCACGGAGTCTGGAAATGTGCCCGTACGGCAATAGGCTCGCCCCTTAATACGTGGGACTAAAGTATATCTGGCGAAAAGTGGGTGTAGAAATACACCTCTGCCTACCCCATCGGGGATAAAAGACGTGACGATATGTATGTATGTATGTATGTCATTATATATTTTATCTAGTTCGCTAGCCATATGACACCATCACTTACACATTTGGAACGCAGCCGAACCGAAGTAGAATATAAGCTTTTATTTAAAACACTTGTTACGCATACACATTCTACGAACACAAAGTTTTTTTTTTTTGTTACTCATTTACACTTTATCACTTCGACACGCACACTCAGCCGAATTTGGTTGTGGTTGAACCGGGCTCCGTTGACGACCTGACCATCTCAAGCCTCTGAAGGCCTGCCGATTTATCTCCTGGCGCATCCACTGCGCATGGCACCTTCTGTAAGTTCTTTACGCAAAATACAGGAACAGCAATCCCATCACACAAACAATAATAGCGGTCAAAATTGTTTGGATACTCATATGTGCCCCAATGTCTTGCAAATGAGCATTGTTTCCGCCAGCTCCAGCAGCGTTTTGGGCGAGAAAAACCTCTTCTTTCGTTTGATATGACTGACACATCGCGTAAACGAGAATATAAAACAACGAATATCTTGAAAACTACAAAAATTACTTCAACTGTTTTAACCGCGTATCACGAACTTAGCGTGAAATTCGACGCGCGGATCCGCTATGGCAGGGTCGCCATGTAGGCATGAGAGTAATGAAACGCAACAATTACGACATCATACTGACTGTTTATTCAATAGTAACCAAATATATATAGTTTTTAGGGCTAATGAGTACATACAAACGTATGACTACGCTACAAGATCAATCAATTTCACTATTGTAACTCATGTAACAGGACAAATTTTCTTTGAAACTAAAAATCTTTCTGAAGTCTGTTCTTAATTTTAAATTTCCCGTCATTTTCTACAAAACTGTTCTTGCTAAAGCAGGCGTGCATAAACATATGAAAGCGGGCGTATATTTTAAATATTCACATACGCGCACAATAGCAACAAATGGCTGACGGGATCCCGACCTCTGGCCCGTAGCTCTGTACGTAGCAGTCGTAGCCACGTAGCAGTATAGTCGTAGCGTAACAAAACGTCGCCGTGAGACGCGCCACTCACACACCTGGCTTGCGAGCTGGCGAAGTATGGAGACTGCTTCCGATTGGATTTATTTTCTTCGCGCTTTTAAAAAGGTTTTAAAATTGAAATATTTTGATACGTTTTCTCAATAAGTTTAAAGATTATTGAGCATCATTTTAAATATTTTGTTATGCTCCTGCTACACCTGCGTCTTAACGCGTCAATTAGCGCGTTAATTTACGCTACGCTATTTTTAGCGCTACGTAGATGTGGCCAACGTTTTAACGTGATAAAATAATTAAATTCCAATGCGTTTTTTTAACGCGTTAACTAACGTGTTATTGGCCATTGCCATTAACGTTAAAGCTAACGCAGGTGTAGCAGTAGCATTACAGATACTGTAAGATGTTTTCAGATTAATCACTGAAACTTAATTTTTCAAATAAATTATTATTAACTGCCACCGTGGTCCAGTGGATAGCGTATGCGACTGCTGATCGGAGGTCTCGGGTTCGATTCCGGGGTCGGGCAAAAGTGTTACTGGGTTTTTCCTAATTCTCAGTAGCAGGACGGAGTCTGGTGATGTGCGGCAGCAACAGCAATAGGCTCGCCCCCTATTACGTGGGACCTAAAAATTCATGGCAAAATGTGGGTGTAATAGGTATAAACCTCTGCCTACCTCTTCGGGGATACAGGCGTGAGCCTATAAAAAATAAATAATATTAACAGATTTTGAAATCTTCTCGATGGCTTTTTTTGAGTCTGTGCAATATTATAATTATTAATTATTATTGGTAGAATGGTAATAATTTACTATGCATTATGCTTATTTGTTTGTTTTCCATTCGGGTTTACCTAATTCTAGCATGGTTTATGTACCTTCCCCCCGTAGGATCTCCACCTTGTCGTGGTGGGAGGGGCTCAGTAAGCGTGGGTGAGGTTCAACACCCACGGTGAAGCTAAGCGGGATCCCGGGAGGGGACGCTCCACGTGGGCTTGCGTAGGATGCGTCCCAGGGTGCGGGTGCGGGGGATAGTTCTGTCTGTCCCTCGCAGTCGGGTGCGGTCGCGGGAGGAGAGGTGTGTCGGTGTTGCGTTTCCGCGCGCCCTATCTCCCGCGACCAAATGGGGGCGCACCATCGTTGCGTCGCGGTGGGGCCGCAGAGGAAGAGGAGATGCGGTGTTGCGTTGCCGTCCTCTCTATCCTTAGCGGCCGCTGGGTGTTTTGGCGGCGGAGCCCAACACCTTCATCCGTCGCCAAGAGGGTTTCGTTCGGGGCCCGTTACCATCTGGCGGGCCAATACCCGTCGGGGGGTAGCGAGGAATGCTTCGGTGAAACCCTACTCTCCGACACATGGGTACATGAGGAGCACGGGTTGGTTTTTAGTCAGTAAGAGTCTGACAGTCCCCTTCGTCCTTCCCCCCAGGGCGGATGGACTCCATGAGGATTTTCCAAACCGACACCAAAAAAAAGGAAAAAACAAAAAAAAAATGGTTTATGTACCTTCCACTAATCATGAAAATAATTAATTTTCTAGGTTTGCATTTAAATAATATTGAACAATAATATTTATACTATTATTACGCTTATGATTTATTTCAGCCACGTTAGCTAAATTAATTAATCAATTAACTTTCGTAATATATTCTGATAATTGTTCTGATTTGAAATTTATTAGTATTTGCCAAATAATTAATATAATGCCTTTAAGGCGCTGTTTTACCTCAGGAGCTGTGAAACACCTAATTTTTCGTCGCGCATCTAGACATAACGGTACATATTACAAACTAGCAAAAATTAGAGCTTAAAGTCAAAAGTCTGAACAAAATACTTTTGAAAGAATTTTTCATGTACGTAAAATAGAATCACGGTAAAAAAATCACAAAATCGAGGCAGAAAATAATCTTTCGTCTCACTGTTTGCAATATTTTGATCGTAAGCTGTCATATTTTTTTTGATAATATTGTAGAAAATCTAATGAACTAAAGAATTACCCTATTTATTTTCATATTATACGTGTATATTTTGTAAAATTAAATAAAATCTGCCAAACGTCTATGATTTTGACGCTCGGTAGATCCCATCAATATCAAACGCTTCAGCAATTTAAACCTTATTAACATAAGCGGTGTACTGAGTGTCAGTTGCTAGTTTACGCCCCGCCCAGACCTCATCATTCGGCTATGAGCCCTGTGAGAGATAAGTCATGTCGCTTGCGTCTCCGCTGCGCGAATTTGAGTTCGTAATTTCATGTCTTTTCATGTAACTATGGGCACATATAATTAGGACCTAAGTTTATACTCTTGTTGCGTTTAATGTGTTATTGTTTCTGTGCTTATAAATATATAATTAGAAGAATAAAATATGGACAAATAGAGAAATGAAGTTCTACGAAGGATTTGTACAAGAAAGCGTCGTAATAAAATAGAAATTCATCCATGGCCAAGTGGTTATGAAATATGTAACATTTTTACACAAATTATTTTCATAAGAGTCTTTTATGAATAACTATGTATGTAGTGGTAAAAAGAAGAGATAACAGCAGTAAAGCCAACTTAGTAAAAAATATTTTGTACAAATAAAATATTTGCAATGTAAAATCAGTTGCGCATGGAATCTAAAATGAACAACTGGCTTTGCAACAACTGGCGAAGCAAGAAAATGTAACAATCGAGCCTTGTGGATTATTCGATTATTGGTGCCACGCCAGATGGTTTAATAGGTCCAAACACGATTGTGGAAATTTAATGTTCTAAAGTTGCCTATAAGAATGGCCTGGAGAATAGTATAAGAACAAATAAAATACAAATATGGAAACATGATGAAAAAGTGAACTGACTAGTCTAAACAAATGTTGTAATTGTTATTGCCAAATTCAGGGGCAACGCCACGTTACACGCAAACAAAAGTGTTTATTTGCTGTGTGGAGTGGCGAAAGTATACCACTAAATATAGAAATTATAGAAAGAGATGATGTTTTCTGGGAGAAGCTTGTGGCGTTTTATATGAATTGGCAGTTGCCTGAAATTGTTGATTCTCGTCAAGCTCAAGGGATGGCATTGCGAGATCACGGAGAGGAAAATTTTTCATCAGTGCTTGATATTTCTACAATACCAAGCCGTAAAAGGAAAGTAAATGAAACTGTGCCTCGTGAACAACAGCAAATAATAAGTATTGAAGCCTTATCACCTCACACACTGCCTTTAACATTCGATGAGAATAAAGAAAACCTGCCGGGTTGTAGCAGACAGCTAACTTTTGATGAGCTGTAAACTCTGTATTTCGTTAATAAATTATAAATGAATATAAATAAATATCTTTTAATATTTATTTTCTTTGAAACAACACATATTTGAAGCGAAATAATTTTTTTATATTTTTCCATACAAACATGTATGACGAGAGCTAACGAAAAAGCAGTAACTCAAATTCTAATTCTATAATTTTCTAAGCGACATAGCAGTATCTCATGAATAAGGTATATCCACATATATTTTTGATGTTTCATCTATTTTGAAAAATAATAATGGGTTGGGTTTCGAAACGAGTCGCCTGAATTTGAGGGTATTGGTAGTGTAGGGGGCTTAAGGTAGTTCGTTTTAATCCCCTAAAAGTAATTTTGGCTGCCGGAGTTGCGTCTAAATATTTTTAAACAATTTCCAAAATTTCAAAAATACTTCGGCAAGTATGCAAAACGGAACATAGTTTTTATACTTTAGTACAGTTTTACAAATGTAATTTTTAGGTTTTATGTGAAAAACGTGAAACGAAACGCAAAACTGCCCTCTTGGAATGATCATATTGACAGCTAATGTCTGCTTTCGAGTGCCTTGGGTTAGGTGCGACTGTAATAAGTAAATAAATAGGTTATGTTAGGTTCTCTTTTGACCCTTAATCCGAAAATAGGCGCCCTTGCAGGGCTCCGACAACCTTAGTTTATTAAACTAGTGTGATGAATGTGGAAGTTGGCAGTGCCATACACACCGATGTTTGGAGACTTTTTTTCCAGAGGAAACCAAGTATTTCCGGCAAGTGAAAATGGTGAGGGGGGTTTTAAGACCTCCCCTGCTCCCTCTCCAATCACTCACAACCCCTAAAAACGGCGACGTATTTCGAAACCTTTGCCATAATAATTATACCTATAATAACAATAAACATCCATAAATAAATAAAAGAAATCAACTTTTACTAAACTTCAATTATCTCGTAACTCGCTTTAGTTGAGATACGGCTTTTGCGCTTAGTAGAGCGGTATTGTGTTTTTTAGGGTACCGTAGCCAAAAATTGTAAAAACGGAACCCTTATAGATTCGCAATCTGTCAATCTGTCTGTCCGCCCGTATGTCACAGCCAATTTATTGCTAAACAGATTTGAAAACTGGCAGGAATGGAATTAGATGTAGGTATTCTATGAACTGCTTCACAATTTTTATACAAAAACAAAACAAACATAATAATGGCCTCTCCATACATGGAACTGACTTAATTATTTTTATCATCTTACGGCACGTAGGTATTTACCTACTTTCGTCAACATTTAATACCTATAACGTCTAATGTAAACCAGTTTTGCTCATGGCTGCACTGAGAACAAAAATTGCGCTATGCCTATACTGTATAAACAGATTGATGTATGTAATATAAATTTTAATATCAGTATCTCAATTCAATATGCTGGAACGTTTTGCTTGCGATTTTGAAATATTGGAATACGGATGTCGCCAGAATACGGCCGCACGCGACGAGAATGAAGGGGGGCGCCCCGCAGTAGACGGAGCTAAGCTCCCTTCACCTCCCCTGCTTCACCCCCTCATTTACCAAAACAGTCGCTTAGGACAGCGCCTTAAAAATATGATGACGGTCATTGTGAACAGTTAAAATATGAAATTATTCAATAGTAATTATTTACACTTTGAGAAAATTTACTACTTGAAACTGGTCATCAAACTGTTCCTGCTTAAAAATTAGAAACTACCATTTAATTAGCTCTATCAGTAGTGGTTTTGGATCAGATAGTTTAAACCACTTTAAGGTTGCAATATATAAAGGTTTACTAGACAGTATAGAATACTTTATGGCATTATTACACATTCACAGCCTTGTACACATTGTTTGTGCATGAATTAAAACAAATTAATAAAATAAGAGCAGCGATAGCACAGTGGTGTACGTAACGGACTGTCGAGACGATGGTCTCGGGTTAGATCCCCAGGTACCCCGGGCACAGTCCTCTGACTTTTCGAAGTTATGTTTGCATTATATATAATTAATTATCGCACGCTTAATGGTGTGCCCGGTAGATGGCAATAGTCTCAACCCCTATTACATTGGGACCGAAACATAACTGGCGACGTGTGGTTGTGTAATATACCTCTGCCACACCTTCAGCGATAAAAGGCGTGAAGTTATCTTTATGTTTTTATGTATTAAAATAAAAAGCAGAAAATATTATTTTTTTTGTTATTTATGTTATTATCATTATCTATGACATCGTGGCGACTGAAAAAATATTTTCTTATTTTCCAGAATATAGAGGGTTCTCCATACTGCTACGTACCGGGAGCCTTGCATAACTAAGGCATATTCAAGCGGCTCATCTTGTGAGATGCACATTTGCACCGCCCCTTCCCCCTCTAGGTCCCAGTCACCTCACCCCCCCCCCTCCGCGACACGACACCAGCGCCCTCTGCCGGCGACCTCTTTGTAAAACCTTTTAGGATATCATCTCACCCTCCGAGCAAATAGCACGCCAGTCGCGATGAAATATTATTAAATTTTATAGTAGAGATAAATCGAATGTTTTGTGCAAATACCTACGCTTTATGTTCTACCTCCTGACAACACGGCGGATGAATTATTAACTCTCGTTTGGTCTATATTATTCTTCATTCTTATGAAGATTGATCAACTGTATCAAACTCATGTATGTGAAAGTAAATCTTATGTCTTCACACTGAAAACAATGTCTTTATTTTATAATATAAAATTAGACTTTATTACTTATAGGAGTGGTTGACATTGCAACACTTTTGTTAAATATAGACCTGTGTATTGTCTTGCGTAAGACTTCTTTATGATTGAGGCATCACAGGCACATAGGCAAAATCAAATATTCTTCTCCACGGGATGCGTTAAGCCGCAGTATGGAATAGTAGATTCATTACGTAGTACATCTGATATAGCAATTTTATGGCTAAGCCCGTCAAATTAAAATATTTTAAACAACAAGCGTAGTCCTCATTAAAGACTTGGTTCTAGTAGTAAATACGTAAGCTGAAAGGTTTGTCTGACTATACCTTCATAAAAATCCTAACACACTTTGTTCATCTAATCTGAAACATACCTCATACAATAACTTACCGCACTATTGACAGTTGATACCAGTACAACACTAGCTAATAAATAGTGAGGTAACAAATCTCTGCGCTAACGAGTCGCACGCGTCCCGCCCGTCAGTCGCGCGTCGAGTTAGCGGCCATTGTGCGACACGATACGAGATGTTCACTCGTCTTATACGTAACCGATATGATACGGGAAGTGATATTTCTAAGATATATTTTCTGAACGGTGAAGCGAGCAAGATATTTTGTATTTATGGAGTCTTTTTGGCTTTATTGGTTTGTTATATTTTTATGTTACGTGGTGGATTATGACATTATCCAACCTGTAATTAATACATTTTTCTTAATTTGCATTAAGGTATAAATAATTTAACTGTTTGACTATTTTACTTTAAAATTTCAAAATAGAAAATACATTTCTATTATTCAGACTAATTAATAGACACAGTAATTAAGGTCTAGACCAACGAATCACATACGTCCCTCATGAAACAAATATATTGTATGTTATGTTTTCCATTAAAATGTTGAGTCATGTTTTTTTTAAGTTCAGTCTGTATTTAAAAATATCCTTTTAAGAACATTTTCAACCTTGAGCCGATTAACAGTAGACTTCTCAGATTCTCCCAGCTAGATATGTCACACAGTGTAAATTATTAATACATATTCATGTCTTAATCACGACAGGATTGAAATATCAGTGGCATGACCTTCTCGATATCGCGCAATCTGTGTAATAGCGCGTCGTACAAATGAACACGCGGCGGGGCAGGCCTGCCACCATTAGCCGAATTAAACGTCTGTATGTGGCCAATATACTCTCGCTGTCATTCGACAGGGTTGCCAAAACACGTCATCTTGATTGGTGCCAGTGAGAAAGCGAAAGCGTTTTGTATGGAAGTGTAACTTAAAGGGCTGGCGACCGGCGCAACTTGATAAAAAACTATTACTTAACGTAAACAGATTGTATTATTTGCCAACTAGTGCAAAGCCTTGTTTAAGACACAATTTTACGTTGGGGTAACCCCCTGTGTATATTTTTAACAACACTAAATCTACAGGGCTGTTCGATTGTAAACGACTTTAAGCTTTATCTATCTGTATGCATTATACAATTTCATTTAATAGGTCCGGTTGGTTTGGTTTTATATTATGGTGATGTGTAAGTGTAGTAATAATGTATATAGTTAAAATTAATAATCTTTAATGTTCTTGTGAAAATTATTCAAATAAAAAAAACACTTAATATGAAAATTAATAAACAGGCAAAGTAAATTATACTTGATATTATAATTTTAAACCCTAGTATATACATTAAAGAAACAAAATCGCTCTACACCCACTCCATGCCAGCAGCGTTACACCGAATTCCAGCTCCAACCATCCTTGATTCAGAACACTTTCTCTCTCTACGTATGAAAGGAAACGTGCATTTTTATTTTTTACGAGTGTTTTAAGTGATCAAACGCTGGCAACACTGGCAAGAAGATGTGAGCGATATACCACCACGTCATAAGTAATGTGGAGGTACATTATTGTACTGTAATTAAACGCTCTCTTGGAACACGGCTATTTATTTTTTAATCTTGTGGGAGGAACATAAGTCGAAAGAAACAGACACTTTGTTATTTGTGAAGTAGCTGTGAACTTAAATGTGTTCGTTTATGACGGACGTTTTAACACTCCGCGGTGAGATAACGTTCGGTTCCTAACTTAAATTAGATGGAACTTTCTATTTCCTTTGTTACAATATGTTGCTATGTGTAGTATTGGTTAGACATTAACTGATATTTTTATTTATTTTCGTGACCAGGTTAACAGTGATTTATGTTTATATGGCGAACTTATAAATATATAAACCACTGAGGCAGAAAATATACTTTTAGGAATAGGCATGAATAGGCATTATTATCCAGGTAGATTCAAAATTAGAACGAAAGTAATTTATTGAGTTCAAGGCGTATTCTTTTTATATAGTCTATAGCATTTCGTGGCAAAGTTACTATGAAACCATTGCACCAGCCAGTCAATCATACTTCCAAGCTGTTAATCCATTCCGTCCATTATCCCCGTCATTAATCCATCTCGTAGAACCAAAGACGTCCAAAATTCTGACTACCTCAATTCAAATTGCCCGCTTTTGTCTAACAGATGGCGTGCAATTAAGCAGTAAATTGCCCTCATTCTACACTTGCCTCACTTCTCCCGGGGCATAGTATTTACGCCGTCGTTAAGTCACCGCGGGCCAAATTTACAATTTACAGCGAGACGCTACAGCAAACCATTGAACGGAGACTAAGTAGCTATAACGTCAGGTTAGGAAATGTTCGTTATATCACTGTTTATGTACTACATTAATGTTCGTACTCTTGTACAATGGCAGTCTAGAGGTGTCTAATAAGGAATGTTTCATATTATTATCTATGGAGAACAAGACTGTGCTGATGTTTGAAGTAGTTGCGTGTGATATTATGTAATTCTAACATTGTTATAGGTTCTTTTTATATTTTTTAATATTAATATTATTACGTAATGCAATTAATTTATTCACGACTTCAGTATTGTAATTTTCTTATTTGTACGCCAATACCAGGCAAAACATAACGCACTTTGTTATGCATGTAAGATCTTTATTACCTATGCTCACAAATAAATCATTTGAATTTGAATTATTTAACTGCCAACTGAACATCGTAACTGAATCACAAGAATATATCATGCCTTAGACCACAGTCGGTATATTCGAAGGTACTGACTCCCCATAAAGCCTGTCGAAGATCTTCGCTCAAGCCGGGACCGTCAGCTTAACGTGCTTTCCGGGGCACGGGGCAAGCTACATTTAACAATTTAATACGCACAAAATTTCGAAAGGCAGTGCTTCTGCCATGAAACCAGCATCTGACATGCAGTGGTATTTCCACTAGTGCGACATACTATACTGCCTCAGAAAAAAAAACGTAGATAAGTTCTACATATAGTGATCTATATGTAGAAGTACCGTAAAGGAATCGAACCCAGAGCGCTCTGCGCTGCAGTGCTGTGCATTATATGTATAAGCTCTGTTTACTTGGCGGGTCTTATTCGGTCTTACCACTCGTCGTTCAAGTCGGTCGAAATGACGGATAATACCGAGGTATTTAGGCCTTATGTATCTTAGTTACAGCGAA
Source organism: Euclidia mi (assembly GCA_944739405.2). Classification (NCBI taxonomy): domain Eukaryota; kingdom Metazoa; phylum Arthropoda; class Insecta; order Lepidoptera; family Erebidae; genus Euclidia; species Euclidia mi. The sequence continues at coordinate 75,897,609 of OX123188.2, forward strand.
TAAGACGCGCTAAGTAAATCTATACAATAGGAAAGGTCGGCAAGAGGCTATCTCGAAGATGAACACGTTCTACATATAAGTAGAATGATTGTGTTACATAATTCAGCTCAGGAAGTTAGACTGTATGTTTTAATGGACTGGCATAGAGCTACAGGTATTTGTTTTAAGAACGGAAATCTTTAGCAGTATAATTAGGTTGTTTTAAATAAATTGTTTTAAATTAATTTCTGCATTGCATTGAAAATCAAACACTTATTGATTTACTAGATGATATTTAAAGATTTATGTCATTGTAACATCTATATAGCGTATTAAATTATGTGCATGAGTAAAAAATTTTTACGTCTTTTACGATATTTGTAATAGAAAATAAAATGAAATTTAATCACGTGCTTCTAAAGTTAAAAGTATATATCGTCTGCGTATAAAATCTAAAATTCAATTTTGCAGTTGTAACCAACATTGATAACAAAACAGAAAACAATAATTTAAATATCATAACAAAGAAACAATAGGACCAAGAACTCCTTACAAATGAATCGTAGAAACAACTTTCAAATTAAAAACGTACTGTCACAAGAGCGCCATCTGAAACCTGTTTACTGAACGAAGAAATTTAAACAGTAGTATGTATTAGGGCCAAATGCAATAGTGTGCAGTGCCGCCCGCTGGCGGCGGTAATTGGTAACTGACACCGGGCGACGACGGTGTCACCTCGCTAGCCCACGGCAATGTCTTTCAACACAAAATAAAGATTCTGTGATCGTGAATTACAAGGAAACGGTTATGTTTGTAATGTTTGTTTTTTAATTACAGGGTTAGTATCGTGGCCTAAATGGAAATTAATATAACTTTTTAAATCCATATTTCACACATAATTTTTATAGTGCTCAACATCAATTTTGAATTGCGTTTCGAACACGTAATTTGATGACGATATTTAGGCAAGCATTAGTTGGTATTTATAAAAAGTGTATTTTTGTCATTTCGAGAGAATGAAATAGTTGTTTCATATCAATAATTTTTTAATGTTTGTATGGATTATTGTCAGGTTTATTGACATGCCCATAATAGTAGTTACTGTAGTTACTGTTCCCGTCGTTCCCGATTTATTCTCGTGTCATAAAATTATGGTTTATAACCCATAATCCTCCTCTATGAACAAGGTACCTATTTCTAAAAGGGTACAGAAATTTTCATATTCGAACAAAAAGCAACTTTAGCAAACTATTCTCCTTCACAATAGTACTAGTTTAGCATATAATAATACAAACATTTCAATGAAATTTGACAATACAGACCTTAGTCTATTTACTTGTGATCTTGCCAAAATCGTATTGCTAGGTTATAATTAAACAATCATCTATATACAGGTGAATACAATATAAAATAAAAAATATAATAATGTATTATATAACCCCTCACAGCTAACCCCTAAAACCGGTGACATCCTTAATAGCCTGTATAATTTACGAGTGAAGGAGCAGGCTATAAACAATTTGGCTCTATATAACACGGGTGCTTAATTCTTTACGCGTCACGTCGAACGTAGGCGATTAGCACCTCGTTCGCGACGCAAGCTACAGTATGACTTGCAATGGGGAACACCTCACGATCTTCGAATAAAGGACGTATAATCTGAATATATTTTTGACTCACGACTGTCCTTTTAATATGCTACCAAGTGATATATTTTGAAATGTTGTGTGTATTATATTTATGGCGGTTTACGTTTGTATTTATTTTCTAGTTATTTTTTTTATAGACACACGCCTGTATCCCCGATGGGGTAGGCAGAGGAGTAATACACCCACATTTCGCCATGAATTTTTAGGTCCCACGTAATAGGGGGCGAACCTATTGCCGTACCGGGCACATTACCAGACTCTGTGCTGTTACTGAAAATTTCCTGATGGAAAAACCCAATAACACTTTGCCCGACCCGGTAATCAAACCCGAGACCTCCCAATCCCACGTGCACATTTATGCCGCGAGACTAACGAGGCTAATTTTCTAGTTATTGGCTTGTTAATTTTTAATTTATGGGTCTTGATATGGCTTATGCGTCAATTAGGTATTTTTGTATTTATAAAGCCCCTTGTAAAAAATACAGTAATAGTCTTTCCTACATTAAGTCATTAAAAAATAAGTCTAAGAGCTTCTTAAGCATCTACACTGATGCATGGTTGCTGGCATAAACACCTTTACCATAATTATGATTTTTTTGTTTTATTAATTTGTTAAATATTCATGTAAGGAACGTTAACAATAGTGATATTTAACTAAATTGGCATGTTGTTCACTTGCTGGCCGAAAATTGTGTGCTCAACTTCATCATAATCATACTACTTGCATCCCGGTTACATTCTAGGCGTCATCTTGAACCGCCTTTTGAAGTTTTGACCTATCCGTCCTATTGAGCAATAACGATATGCCATGGTTTAGACTATTGACTGCCCGCAACGACTGCGAAACTTCCTGACAGCCGCGACTGATAGCTTAACGAACTCTCTGGGGGAGTCTACGTAGCAATATGTTGCTATCGCCACTGGTCAAGTCAATGGTCAATGGTCTATTGCTACTCACTTTACTGCAATCTATGCAAGTACTGCAATAACTCAAAGTAATATAATGTATTAAAGTACAGCACAACACAGGGGAAATAACATGTACGGTGGTGATACCATATAACAGGAGAGCATTACTTCGTAGTATAGTTCTCCAACGTCGAAACTAACTCAACAAGAGGGATACTGTTACATTGCGTCAATGTTCCGAGAGAGTATGATGTTTCTACTTAGCTGAAACCATAATAGCTCTTCTCTGAAACATCAACTATAAGAATACCTTAAAACTTTCAGGAATTCTACAAATAGGTACTAATATTCATGTAACGGTAATCATTTTCGCTTTATTATGATTGTGGTAAGAGCCGAAGACAGGTAATAACTGATGAGTCAGTGTTGTAACCTACGCCGAAACGTCAGGTTGAATAGAAGGAATTTCACGTTTATTTTTGAACAACTTTTAAACTTAGTTCAAGTAAAAAACGTACATACGCACGTCATGAATTGAACGCTAGCGACTCGACATGTCACGACATCTTTTCTTTCATTTACATACCTGTACAAAAATTGGCTCCACTTTTAATTTACAGTGAGTTTAGACCTTATTTTACTATGAAGCGTGAATTAAGTTGAAGTTTACATCACTTGCAATGTAGGACGTTCGATATCTACAATTTTCACTTGATAAAAATCATTACTTTAATAGTTAATATCGTTGAGGAATGGGGTGGTAGTGGTCCCGTGATTTGAAGATGCACTGACTTTGTCTCCTCAAGTAATTAGAAGTGAATACTATGCTAGGCATACAGTGCTAGGTAGACTATAGTCTAATATAAGTAGCTGAGAACTTGTATATACATTTACAATAATCGGCAACTTTAAGGCTGGTTTTCCTGTCACGCTGATCGCACGCCGACGGTCCGCGCTGATAGGTCAATATGTAGGTATGTAGCGTTTTTGAGTCGTGCTGGCCACTCAGCGCTGTCAGCCGTTAGCGGTATAACTCAGCGCTGATGGCCGACGGCGCTGAGCGGCCGAGTCAGCGTGACAGGAAAACCAGCCCTATAGCGTGCTTCGGGATAATTCCGTCACTGTCCATTCGATGTCACCAGTGCTACCCCTACAATATTTTGTAAAATGTACAACAGTACAATACGTCTAACTTATTGCTGGCACCATTCAAACGCCTGAACAAACGTCGTATGTCAAGCGCGTGCACCACGGGGCTGGCGGGCTTAGCGCGCAATTGTGCGTGCTCGGTAATTCCGCAGTCGAACAATGGCCAATGTAACAGTAGCATTACACACACTATCTAACACCGTGGGCAATGCACACCGGCGATTACATTGGTTGCTTTAGAAACTCAGATGTAGTAAAAAAGATAACAAAAAAGGAGATTAAGATAAAAAGGTCCTCTGATCAGGCTAGTTAATGTAACTGGTGGTTTGCACCGAAAGTAGCTGAAAACTTAAATAGCGTGATTCGGAATAATTTGGTCGATGTCCATTAGATGGCGCCAGTGTCGACTCGTTGAGATAATACGTGGATGGCCTCAGTTGTTGATACGGTTACAATATTCGGTAAGTTTACATCAATAGAATGGGTCTAACGTGCTCGGTAATACCGCAGTCGAACAATGGCTAATATAAAAAAAATATAAATAAAATTGCCCAGGGCATTATACACAATCTCGCAATCATTGCTGTTTAGGTACTGTAAATGTTCCGCACTATTATTGTGTACATGATGTTGCCGCTGACGGAAAATCATCCAGATGCTGTCAGCCATCCTGTCGAGAAGCAGTTACACAGATTCATATTCATGGCAAGTCATATTTTAATCATACCAATGAAACTTTACAGTTGGTAGGACTGATCAATCTTCTGACGAAACTTAACAGAAAGTATATACTTTACGAAACGGTTCAAACAAACAAGTGCAACTTAAAAGGGTGGAAAATGTTACTAGTATACCTTTTATAACAAATTGCTTTCAAAGTATATGAAAGTAATCTATACCTACCCAACGAAAATAAACGTTTCTTTTTATCACATTTTCTTAATTACAATATTATGATTATTAATTAAACGCCCGTCTGCACATTTCACCGTGTACAACAAACTCCATGTTGCAGCACGCGGTTTCGTCGTCATACGGCGTTTCGCACAAGTGTGAATTAGTGTGCTTTATCCCGGATTAGCGCAGCCGGCTAGGATTGAGGCGTATTTATCGTAACAGTTAAAAACAACAGGTATCATAAAATAGCAGTCTGTAACTGTGACTAACTAACTGAAAAAGCAGTTCCTGTTCCAAGCGATAACAAACTGCCTAATAATCACAGTCACAAGCTTTTCTCTATTCATGCTTATGACAGAAACCATTGTTAGAATGAGATAAAAACTGTTATTTGTTATATTGTGACACCCTGTTATATTTGTCACAAGCTCTTTCCTTTTCTCGCAAACGTTCAATACATAAGCTAGAAAGAGAAGTACCGATATGGCAATATGGGCTGTTACTACGATCGGATACACATACATCTTTATAAAGACGATGTGACAACATTATTTTTAGCGACATTTTATATAGGATAGTTAAATTGGCTACCCTATATTAAATATTGCTTAAAATAGTCAATGCATCATAAAATTTTTAGTCATCTCATTCTGATATTGTATCAAACTGACAGTCCTAAGCCTGTGACAAGAGCATGAAGAATTGTTTTCAGTACTATCAAGCTAATTCATATTTTCTATGGTATTTATGTTATTACACATATTTTTATTTTACCACCTAAGCTATGATTGTAAAATGCTAATAAAAATCCGAGTTTTATACTGCAGGCTAAATCGTGGTTAAAATATTTGTATCTGTGATAACAGAGAACACACAATGACTAAACTTGCTACCTTATGGTATGAAATAACAGACTGTTATTTTGTAACAGGTATTTGGAACTGTTATTTATGTTTAACAGGAACAAACGTAACAGATACGCGATTTTACCTGTTACGACCCACTCCTACAGCCGGCCCGCGTCGCCGCGCCGCTTCCACGCCGCGTGCTAAGCCGCTTACAGCACTAATGTTTAATGTGCTGCTTACTCCCTACTTAGCCTGACGTTATTATACAATAATTTGCGCCCCATTGTCCATATAGATTCACTGTACATACTGTTCTGCAGCTAACAATGGTGTATTTGTGAATGTAATTAGCTCTGTTTGGCTATTGGAAGCAATTTTAGAGGCAGTAGATAATGCAAGCAGCGGTAGTCTAGTGGATAGACTAATAGATGGTTACGCGGAGGGTCTGAATTTCAAATCCACAGTGCGCACTGCTAAGTTTTCGAAAATATGAGCGTTGCTTTATAAATGGTTAATTATTGAATCCTAGACGGCGAATGAAAACAGTTGTGAGGAAACCTGCACGTCTTAACATGCGACTTTTGTCCAGCATGTTGGACTTTGGCCGCATCTTATTTTTTATAGTGAGAAGAGGCTGGTGCTCAACAGTGGGACAGTATAAAGGATTGAAGATGATGAAGTAATGCAAAACCATAGTGCGAAAAATGCTTAAAGGAATGTAACTATATAAGACCGACAACTAGTTCAGCATTACTTTCCTTTTACAACCAAGCTGGTCATAAGAAGTAGGTATATTTCGATCTGTTATGTTTTATATTGACTTGTTCAACTTTCAATCTGTACCCAATTTTCTTTTGTTTTCTTTATTTCTCTTCAGCTATTTTTATAACGTCGGTATCTTACTAATTCTTTCAGCCAATATTTTTCGCGACGTTAATTTACTATCTTTTTGTCGTTTTCTGTTTATTCGACTGTTTTAATATCTGTTTTCCTTTTTCTGTCTGATTTGATATTTATGTCGACTTTACTTTCGGAGAAAATATTTACTTGCCGTAGATATGAACATTTTTAAATTCCCGAGACATTAATGATAGCGTGAATTAAGCTATCTGGTTGCATTTAAACTTTGTTAGGTTCTGGCCAGTTTGATATCAGATAAGCGTGTGTCTAGGATCTCTTCAGACTCCAGGTACTATTATTTTAATTGAATTTTTGATTAACACGTGTAGCACGCAAATAAAGCATTGAATAGTGACTGCAAAATGACGTCACTAATTAACTCGATCTGAGAAGGTGCCTACCGGATGCGCTGAATCAAATGAAAGGTAAGCAAAGTCATTACGCATCAACTCGCATCGCATAAAGATGTTTTCAGCTTGTGCCAACGGTTATAGCTTTCGTCAGCGATGATCCGTTAAGAGTAATAATTCGATGTAAACAGATTTTCTGTATATAGTAGTAACCATAGACATCTGAGAGATGTGGTGTTACTGCGTCTTAGCCAAAATTACCTTAGTGCATAAGTGTCACCGCTTGCCGTATTTTGAAATATATATGCAGAGCAGATCCTTTGGAGCCATGTCTACTGCCTCAGTCACTAACTAGAGTGAGTAAAAGCCTAGCCTGTCTGTTTGTCCGCTAAGGCACATTCCCCATGTCTGTGAATTAACAAGAGTAATTCCACATACAGCCTGACCTGAAACAAAAGTACCTACTTTATTTTTTTATATTTTTTTTATAGTCTCACGCCTGTATCCCCGTAGGGATAGGCAGAGGTGTAAATATTACACCCACATTCCGCCATGAATTTTTAGGTCCCACGTAATTGGGGGCGAGCCTATTGCCGTTACCGGGCACATCACCAGACTCCGGGCTGCTACTGAGTATTCGGAAAAACCCAGTAACACTTTTGCCCGACCCAGGAATCGAACCCGGGACCTCCGATCAGCAGTCGCATACGCTATCCACTGGACCACGGAGGCAGTCTACCTACTTTATTAATTTATTTTTATTTACGAAATGCGAAAAGACTCTGCTACACCTACGTAACTGGTCGACAAAGTCGAAATAACAGATGTGTGACAAGAGTGTCTCAATATACATATTATACATATAAATGACACGCCGTACAGCTATTTTAAGTCAAGTAGGTAGATGGAATTGACGTTTCAGTGATCAGCCAATTTGATTGTTCAGTCCTCTTGGTATGTAACGTCTATATATATTTAATAGCTTAGTATTGAGCTAGTCTTTTGGATAGATACATCTATTTCAATTGAATATCGTTGATATTCGAAGGTCTAACTTAATTTATCAGCATATTTAAAGTTGATATTGCCTTCATCTGTAACAAAGAACATATCCCGTTACACAAACGTCGATCTAATCACACGTCCTTTATCGATGTCCATTGCGTACAAACAAAGTGTTGTCGTCATAAACAACAGTTGACGCGTAGCGCGGGGCAAACGGGGCGTGCTGGGCGAACGGGGCGCACTGGGCGTGGGGTGAGTGGGACGAATGGGGCGAGCGAGGCGTGCGGGCACGCTGCGGCGCGGCGGCACGCGCGACCGTCACGTCGATGATGTATCGTCGCGGTAGACGCCGCGTACTACGCCGGACGGGCCACTACCGCGGATGCAGGGTTGAACTGGAATATTATTGTGATGGCATTAATCTTGGATATTGATTGTAGTTCAAAATAAATGGATGGCTAATAGGATCCATCCAGGCTCTAATGGCTGCAATACTTGCCATAGACTGATCCCTACAGCTCATCCATCATTTTTTTATTTGTTTTGAGTAATAAAAATAACAAACTAAGCACGAAATTACGACCATTTAAAATTTTGGTTAAATAATTTTAATGGCATTAGTGGCAGACAATCCGGTGACTCACTCGACCTGCAGTATACCTATGCTGAGTGGGTGATGGGATTTAAGCTTAACCACTGCTCCTATATTTAGGGTCTCTAAAGATTTATATATAGAATACAAAAGATCCAGTACCTATCGGGACATTCATAGCCTTTTTAAACTTCGTGACAAGAAAGACATGTTCAAGCATTCGAGATTTTATAAATATTTTTAGATATTTGTAAGCCCTATTATTTGAAGCAAAAATTATATTTTTTCTATTATATTTGTAAAAGTAATAAGAAATCTCGAAGCGGAAATAATTGTAGGTATGTCAGTTATATTTTTCAACAGTCCTACTTTGCTGGATTCAGAATTCTGATCAGCAATATGTTTTTTTTCTATTAGAACATTTTGACTTGTTAAAAAAAAATTGCTTGGGACTTGAAAACTATTTCTTTTATATCAGTAAACCGTTTTAAATAGTTTTTCACAGTTAAAATGCCTTCTTAAAGAAGCAAATGCAAATGTGTTCTACTGTATTCTTTCCTGTGTATTCGAATATGCTACTGTTACTTAAACACATAATAAGTTAACTCAGAGTCGCACGGCAACGAGAGAACTATGAACATACTAGTTTCCACTTACTTAAATCCGTCTTTACATTTACTTCATAACAACATCTATAAACTTTTTTGACATCACTTCTAAAAATACGTTGCCATGCTGCTTTAATTGCTTAAAATAGCTTTTAAAATATCATACAATCTCTTTCGACAGAATAGAAAACTTTAAAATAATGTGAGTAATAATTTCAAGAGTATACAAACACTTCCTATTGCACTTCATTCGCTTTCTCTTTTCACAGTGATGCATCTGTAAATCTAGTTAAACATTGCAAGTACACATGCAAAAACATAACGATATATAACCAAGAAATACTTAAATACTATGGTATATACTTAAATACTATATGGATAGGCTACTAAGTCAACCACCATACATATACAAACATTACACCAAACAATTTGTTCTGAAACAGATACTTTTCTTACAAAACTCTCGTCTAGTTTTGCTGATCTTCCCGTTGGCAGCCCTGTCGCACGGAGGTGGCTACTTATTGACACCGACACATTTTATTATCATTGTATCGGACGCAACCCGCCTCCCATATTGTTCTCTATAACATCTCGCTTTTATAAAACCCCACGATAATATTAAACATATTTTTCCGCAAGTACGACCGCTGAATACTGATGACTATTGTCATATTCGGAGTTGAATTGTTTTGAGTTTACAGTTTCTTAGCAAACAAGGTTTTCTGGATATCATAAAATAACCATATCTATCCTATATTTATTATAAAGACTGTATCATTGTAGTAGGAATAAGATTGTTATTGAATTGGACAAAGTTTGAGCCATAGACATCATTTGCATCTTCATCATTTCAGCTAACAGACGTCCTCTGCTGGACATAAGCCTCTACATAGGCCATACGCATCCATCTGCGGCTCGCGAATCCCGAACAAGATCGTCAGTCCACCTTGCGGAAGGCCTACCTCTGCTACGACATCCGGTGCGTCGCCAGTCCAGAAGCTTTCTGCTCCACGACGATCGGTTGTTCTGGTTATGTGCCCTGCCCACTGCCACTTAAGCTTGACTATTCGGAGAGCTATGTCGGTGACTATGGATCTCCTGATTTCTGATTCGATCTCACAGAGAAACTCCAAGCATAGCTCTTTCGCCCTCTGAGTGATTTGGAGCTTTCTAATCAGGTCCATAGTGAGCGGTCAAGCCTCCGTTCCATATGACGACATCATTTTGCATCTTATCTATCTATAATATAAAAATGAATCACTGAATGGGTTGCCAAGCGCAAATCTCGAGAGCAGCTGAACCGATTTCGCTAATTCTTTTTTATTATATTCCTTGAAGTACGAGGATGGTTCTTACGGACAAAAAAAAATAAAAAGAAGGAAAGAATCGATTGTTGGGCGGTACGAAGTTCGCCAGGTCAGCTAGTTTAAAATAAAATAATAACCATGTAGTCTGTAAAGGAAACGCCAGATATCTTCTCAGGATAATTACTTCAGCAGAATTCATTTGCGCCACAAAGGTACCCAAAAGATATGATGTGAGTAGCGAGTACCAAAGCATATAAACGCCTGATACACCCAATGCAAGTAGAAGAGCTCCATCGATGAGATCGGCAAAGTTAAGCAACTTTTACACAGGTCAACATTTGAATCTATCACTGGTAATTTTATATTGACAGCGGTGGCTTAGTTCAAATATAATTTATAATTTCAGAAACAATTTAAATTTGTATTAAATTTAGGACATATAAACCTTTCAAACCATTTTTAGCTCTTACATAATTTCGATAACCTTTTGTTAACATCGAGAACATCAATAACAGGCCGTTCATTATTCATATTCACTATCGCTAATACATTATTAGTATTTAGTGGCACCTGGTAATTGCGCACTTCGGACTTATTACTATAATTAGTACATAACTATGAGCGAAATTGTATAGTGATATGGACAGTGAACAATATTCCTAGTACCTAGCTTATTATTACTCTCGGTACATGGAATGCGGATACTGCATGTAGTAATGCATCAGCTCTTTTCGAGTTAGATAGCAATGGTGATGAACCTTTAAGTGCTGTATAGATCTCCATACGAGGCAACACTTTTTATTTCTTCATTTATTGCCAAATTGTTGTGCCTTGTCTGGGTGTTCGAGTCAAAACGAACGAGCTATATTATGCCGTGTCTCGGCATCTCTAAGGTTGTCTATAGATTAGAATGCACCTGTTGAAGCCACCGAAGCAAACATTGATTCATAATGCCGTAAGTACGAATTTCTTAAATTAAAATGAGTCTACTTTATCACTAATCCTTTGCTGTGTGTGCTCAATTAGGAACATAATTATGCAAAAACGGAATACGTTAAAAAATTAAAAGCAAACTAAAAGTATTAATGTATATAGTGTAGCATCTTGCTGTTGTGACTATTGGCAGTAGTAGATACACGTATGAATTTGATGTCAATACAGTGGTCCACAGTAACAGCAATATGTCATGGACAAACAATGCGGTCTCGAGGTGCGCTCATGGTCGCAGTAGCAGTTCCGCCGTTTGGTGCCCAAGCGAGCATAACAGTTACACAACAACGTTATAGCAACACGTTGCGTATCATAACACACATGCCGTGGCTAAAGTCCCGTTCGGCCCTAGCCTCGTTCGCCCACACGAATTTCTCCCCGCGCAAACTTTGTAACAACATCTAATGTTATGATTGTATTAAATGTATTCTGCGAAAATGTACCACAAATATTAGCTGAGAAACTTTACTTAAGAAATTTCTTTGCCGTCTGGTTACCATTTAATAAACTCACATCACCCTTATTGCTAGGTAGTTACGGTTCAATTTGTTAGCGTAATTATTATATCGAGGGCAAATGGCGTTGTAAAGTTTACAATGAGCCAGCAGCAGATGATTTTGTTCCCATACATACAGTTATTTCGTGATACTGTGTACAAAAAATAATATTTTTGTTGCGACGACGACGCTTTCGCTAACAATTCTTGCAAAAGATGACACGAAATTTATTAGAGCGAGTGTAATTGTTTATTTTATTGAGAATGTTACATGTGAATATTTTACGTGAGAAAATTAAAAACACGTCACTTTATTTTGGAAACACTGTAGATTCTTACACATTCACAATTACGAAAAGGTGTGTCGTAACATTATTATGCAGGTTTATGTTAATAAAAAAAATATTAGAAAAAAATAACTAAATATGCTTCGCTAACTAGCAATAAATGTTGTAAAACGTCAAACATTCTCGTACATTCATGTAACGCTGTTTCACTTAACTAACACTTTAAATTACATTTATGACGTCTAACAATCCGCCGAGTGTCGCGGGTTTGATCCTCATACGAGACAACACTTTATGTGGTCCACAAATAGCTATTTTAGTTTTTATAAAGTCCTTCGTGACTCAGAATTTATACGTATTTTGGGCGGGAAGTCTAAGTATTTTTCCTTGTTGTTTTTTCACAGTTATATTAAGAACATAACTGTGAAAAAACATTAATTCTAAATGTAAGTCAGCTCAGATCCCTATTAAGTGATAATTTTATAACAATTATTTTTCAAAATTAACCGCTTTACTTACGATTGATTTTGCACTTCCAACTAAGTACATATATCTTGCAGGATAAATCACAGCATCTTCAACTAGTTACACAAGTTCGATTGCGGCACATTCAACTGCCGACGCTCACTAAACGCATAATGTACACCAAGCACTGACACGCCGAGTGTTCAGGAAGTTATGGTTGCCAGGGACGTTTGGCAGGCACAGACGATGAACTGTGAAAGCGTATGTCAACACTTGGAATATAAAATCGTAAATTCTACGTTTGGTCTTTAGAGTGACAATAGGTTTGGATTTCAATCGATCTTTTCACTATCTTAGATAGCAAGCACTTATGGTGGTAGCATAGTAAAATAAGAATATTAGGTTAGCTAAGGCCGCTCGGCGTTTTAATTGCCTACTCTTGCGTTGACGCATGGGTTGTCACTTCTTTACACCGCGGCGCCGGCTTTGTCGGCGCGCGCGCTTTTTCGCCGTTTTTTTAAGTGATCGCGCTGAATACTTCACAATTTATATATTTTTTCAAATACCTACTGACTACCTAAGCGTTATTTAACTATCTAAATGCCCTTTATAACGAGAAAAATGTAACAAGTTTAATTTACTGTCGTTTAACACATTGTATAATATTAATAACGTTTATTAAAAAACTGAATGTATATAAACAATTCGAGCGGGCGAACAGTGTAGTACCTACATGAATGCGCGCGATCAGACTCGCGGCGCATCCCGTACTGAAGCCGCGCTCGCCGCGCTCGTTTATGAGATTGTGTGCGTAAAAAGTGCGTGCGTACACGGCGCCGGCGACTCACGCGTACATTCAAACCGGTGGCGGCCTATTTGTATGAAGCTATCCTACTATTCTTTTTATACTATGGTGGTAGTGTTTGTAAGCTAAGTATAAATGTGTCTGTTTAATTGAATTCTAATAGAATTTAGCCTACAATAATTCTATTCTACTCTATAAAATCGACCAATTTATTAGATTTTTAGCTCATTCTGCTTTCCCTTATTTTGTTTCTTTATCCGTCAGCTTCTTGTTTCTCTAGAATTAAGGTCGAATGAAATCCAGTCGTGCGAAGACATAGAATCAAGTGCACTGGATTTCAATCAAGTAGTATCAGATCACAGTGCTAACATTTGACACGGCTATACGAGTTTGTATACACTTACGACGTAAAGCTCTAACGTCCGATTGCGATCCTGTCTTGTTGCGAACCAAAGACTGGGTACTCATATGACAGTTTAAATTTACCCAATATGCCAACTGTAAGAACTACTTAATGTAGTACATTTACGTTCAATACAAATTCGTTTCCAAGAAAAGCAAAGGATAATTATGTAATATTAAAATACCGCATATAAGCCTTTTACTATCATTATTATCATTGGACATCGAGTCAAATATTGTGTAGACGAATCCACAATAATATAATCATTTCCACAGGTGTATTTAAATCGCGTACTGGCACAAATCGAATCCTCTGAGAGATGTATCAGAATACACTTCTCAAAAGATTGTATAGTTTGATTTTATAGTATGTCAGGCCATACTATAAAATTATGCTATTTTGTGCCATACTCGAGTAATTTTCCAGATTGAACTGAAAAAGAACAATATAATGTTACGCCTCGTTTTAGAATACTCATGCCTGGAATTGCATAGTAGCTAGTTCATAGGCTTTCATTAAATAACACCATATATCGTAAATGAAATGAAATTAAGTGAATCTTTATTATTTTCGTGTAAATAAAGAGTCAATTAATTTCATTTACAATACATGGTGCTATTCATAAGAAAATGGCTCTTGCCGATTTTTTTAAATTAGTAAGTACACATTTTCTCTTAGATTTTTGAATATCTACTATGTACCTATGTTTATGTTTCGATTATCCGAACTATTGAATTAAAATATGTATCTATTTCGGTAAGCAGAGATATGTGAAGACTATTTCCTTAAGACGACCAAAATCTACCTTCTAAACCTTCACCTCAGATGGCCTCACATTCATACAAAAGAAAGATTTTTCTAAACAGACACCATTTTGTGGCCCACTACCGCCATTTCTATCAAAATATTTATCTAACCGGCATCCCTCCTACGAACTACTTATGTTTGCCTTCATTCAATCGCTTACACGAAGATATGCTTACCATGAGAAATCTTCGGGTAGCATCGTACGGAGAACATAGGAGTACAGCAATTCCGGTTGTAAACTATAAGGTACTGAATTGACTTCCCTGAACATGTTCAGCCTAGTATGGATGGATATGACCCCGCTTCATTACATTTCGTTGACCTGTTAATAGTTGCAGGTAATCTTTGAGCATCTATTCTCGGATTCTACTAACTCATGGAAACACGGTTGAATAGAATCATTATGTTAGAAATTTCGCAGAAGCGCCATAGATTCTGGAAATAGCAGGCTCAGTAGTACGGTAGTATCCTCGCCTCCTATTTCGTAAAATGGATGCTGAAATGTACATTTAACCTGTTTGCTGACTGAAATGCTGCATATATGATGAGTTGAGTTCCTATTTAATATGTTGACTTGTTTTGTGTTAATTCCTAGATACATCGGTCTTAATTACAAAATAATTTCTTATATTCTTTCTTATCAAATAATCTCTGCGACGCAAGGAAACATTTTTATTGAATTGTTACATTTAGCTGTCACCCATATATAGTTTATAGGTAGTAGAGCCTTGCTGATTTCAGCATGAATGGGCCGGCTCGACCGGGGAAGTACTACCCTCTCACAGAAAATCGACGTAAAGTAACAGTACTTAAACTGTTGCGTTTCGTTCGGTGAGTGAGAGTACCGGAGGCCCTATCCCCTATTCCTTCTCCCTCATCCCACTCCTCATCCTTTCCCTTTTCCCAACCCCAAGGGGCGGCAACGCACTTGTGACTCCTGTGGTGTTGCTTGTGTCCATGGGCGGCGGCAATTGCTTACCATCAGGCGATCCGTCTGCTCGTTTGCCGCCTATTACCATAAAGAAAAAAAAACCCCGCTTAGTGATAACATGTAGAAAATTTGCTTAACTTTACCGAACTATTAAAAATGGCAAGAGCTCCTAATAATAATATAATAGTAATAATGCTTTTAATGATGCTTTCAGTCTACTTTATCCAAAATACTCTTGCGTAGGTTTGACGTAATTGGAACGGATGGGACAGATATAAAATCCCAATAATATCTATAAGTATTTGGAGCACAGGATTTTCAGAGTCTTCACTATCACTACTGTATACAAACCGTCCCACTGAGCATGGCCCTATTTCTGATTATGAAAGATATAAAGTCACAGCCCATCACGCTGGACAAGTGCAATAACATTCAGATTAATATTTTAATACGCACTTAACTTAAAAAAGTCGGTAATGCTTACTGTGGTTTTAATATTGAGACCTGTTATCTCATCCATTAATCTATCGCTACCAGTACAGTTTCTCCTAACATAAGAATACTCGGAACTGCCATACGATACGTATGACCACATAATATGTGTTTTATGCCAAGCAATCGGTTTTTGTTTTAGATTTAAGTGGTAAGACGCCTGCTCCTCTCGACGTTTAATTTTGTCCTTTGGAGAATACGCTACTCAAAACTGACAGCTGGACTTAGTTTTGATAAGGATACAGCGCATGTGAGAATGGTTGTTATTTAGTGACGTGATACAGTAAATACGAGTATATAAAATAAAAGCACCGTACATAAGTACGGTGCTTTTATTCTGTAGGATGTTTTTATACTACCAATGTGTGCCAATGGCTCCAATTTTCTTGCTTAACACGCTTTAGTAAAATTAGTCTACTGATGTCTTTGATGAACACAAAGTAAAGAGAAAAATAATAATTTAAAGAAATCAAAATAAATCAGTCCGATGATATACTTAATTGTGTACCAGAGGTCCAAAATGATATGGATATATTATTTTAAGGTATTAATAATTTGCTCTTTCAAGCTGTTGAATTAGAAACTAAGCAGAGTTTGGGGGTTTTTAAACCCAAAACCCTTTTATTAATTACTGTACTGTAACCGGTGATTTCAAGCTGAGAGATCTTTAGTAATTGTCTGGCCTACAGTACTTACTAGGCATACATTTTGCCACCGTCTTGTACTTTTAAATTTGTTCCACAACAAAACACAAGATTAACTCATAGACACACGTGTGAAGCAAATCTTCCGAAGCATCCAGGCAACGCAGCGCCGCACCATCCCGTGTTTGCACAAGATAATTAATACGTAGAACATTCGTTCGGATCGACTGTTACTGAGATGTACATATACAGCCCTGAGGCAGTCTTGCAGCGCGTGGAGTACCTCACGGTAACTTTACGTGACTTATGGGAAAAAAATTGCGATGCGTTGTAGTGAGAACGTGTTAAGGAAGCTACATAGCTAATTAAGATATTACGAAATTCAGCAGTTATAAGATAATGTTATTAGAATATAGACAAAGAAAATATTTTATCCATCATAATGGGTATAATAATAATTCGATCGGTCTCGGCTGTCATGATGAGCTTTGCCAGACGCTGTAGGCAGCTTGTAACCCTTGAATATGTGGACACTGGTCTGGGCCATAGAACATCGCTGTCACTAGGTTCTGTGGGCAAGCTAATATTCTGTCACACCTGGTTAAACTATAAAGTGAATCCTGTCACGAAGGTCAAAATCTCAAACGATGAATACCACCCGCGTTTATAAACTCTAAATCTAAATCCCTCTGGGAAGGATTTGGCCATAGTCAACCACGCTGGACAAGTGAGAGCTCACAGATTACACATGTCATTCGAGAATATTATGGAGAAATCTTGCGGTTGCCTTTGAGATATTGCAAGCCATTATATAATTAATAATATAACACGCACTTAACATTTAAAAGTCAGTGCTGAGCGCCATGCCATTGAACTCTCTTTGTATCAGTCTATTAGTCTCTCCACTAGACTATCGCTATTATAGTAGTATTTTATTGCTTTCAATGTTCTTTTCCTCAACAGGTAAAACGATCCCCATAAAATCACTTTGTTGTCCGGCTGTTCTAGTGTCTGCCTGTCAACCCTATTTTTAAATGGGATCCCAAACAACACAGCCCATTTCTTAAATTATATTCGTAATAGTGTAATTGTCATTGAAAAACATTAGAATACAGAATTAATGAGCCTTGAGTTCTCGGGATAAATTATATAGAACTATATATGAACTATAGTCTATATAATAGATCTTACCCTTTCAAACTAATGAACTCAGTAGTATATAAACAGAAGAGAGATTAGATTTTAAGGTCAAGGCGTCCCTGAGATTTGCAGTGAACTCCATTGCAATTGAACACGCAGGTTGACCCCTTATATGAGCTTGTAACGTCCCACTGAAGAACAAGACTCCCACTCTTCATCCACATATCCCTATAATTTCGCTGTTGGAACCAATTCTTCTTGTAGGAGAATGCACACGTCCATGATCTGCCTCTTAACAGGAAGAGGAACATTGCCCTACATCAGATGTTTCAGGGCCCAATCAGGTTGACCTAGAAGTACTATTTTTTTAAAGAAACGGAAACGGAGTACTCTGTATAAATCATCTGCAATATATGTAATGAGTCCTGTGATACTCCATGTAACATAAGAGAGATGTCTAATATCCCCAATGCGATGCATACATATGTACTGTTATTCCTGCCTACCCAGCTATAAGCGATTTTGTCTCACTTCTTTTCAAATTAAAAAACTACATCACAACTCAGCCCGCATTGTAAACTCTAATATTTATTCCTCCATATTCCTCTATAATGTCTGATATAATATTAAAATAACTTTCGCTTTCCAACTTAACGTTCTACAACCAATACCAAGCTCCATACTTTATCAAAGACGTAATTAAATGCATTAATTTAAAATTCACAGACAGCCAGTAATTTACTTCGTTGCCTAGATTAGCCAATGAAATATAAATTATTTTTAAACAATACTCTACTTAATAAATGGGTTTATTTCAAAGCGAATTGTAACGGTTGGTCGTGACATCAATATCGAATGATTTAAAAGACATCTTTACGTTGTATATATTGTAAAACGTGTACATGACAAGTGTGGTCATATATTAAAGTATTATTTTTATGTGAGTATTGAAAAATGGACTTACTTATTATTGTAATTCAACAAGGTTATAGCGGTTCTTATATTCCTTAATAGGTAGCCGAAGAAAAGCAACGTTCTCCGAGGTCACCAATTGCATGGATGACCACTTGTGGAATTTACATAGTAGCGCTACAATTTATTTTAAGCGCAAAGTCCATCAGCCTCATCGGGATCCATTTCAAATACTAAACTGATGTCTGAACATATATTCTACGTCCAACGTTAGTAGATCTCACGTGGTAGCTTACCACATAAAATACTGCCATTCGTGCTATACAGAGAGTGATTAAAATTGTATTGATGAATGTTACAGGCAGTTCCATCAATCGCCTCTTACTTTATTACCTACTTTGAGATATCATGTTGGCTTTTTGGGGTTCCGTAGTAAACTAAAAGGAACCCTTACAGTTTTGCCATGTCCGTCCGTCCGTCTGTCCGTTTGCGGTTTTACGCAAAAACTATAAGCATTAGTGAGCTGAAATATGGCATAGTAATACATTGTAACTACGCAGACAAATCTTTACGATAAATTTTTGAAGGAAGCTTTATAGTAAAGTTGTCATAGTGTACGTTTGCCGATAGTATTTTTAAGTTTACCCCCTGACAAATTATTCGAGATAAATTCACTGCTCCAGATAAATATTTGTTTAGGATCACAACTCCTGGTTTAAGCTCATTTACATTGTATGAATTTTGTATGTGAGTCCCTTGATCCTTACCTCACCACACAAATGGAAAAACATTTACGAAAACGAAAATCATCCGCTGTGGAATGTTACGCAAGTAAAATGACAAACGTAAGACTATTGTTGACTAAGCATGCTAGATGTGGATGCGTACTGTTGTGTCTATGGGCCTGTTTCTAAACGTTGCTAGAAAAATATCAAAGTTTGTGGTAATTCATTGCTTTTTTTTTTCTAATAAGCATACCTATCATTATATTGTTTTTCTGCGAGTTAAGCTTTGCTAACGTGTTGAGATTTGACGGTATATTAGGCTTTCGTCGGTCGACTAACTTCATGTTCTAACCTAAACTATGATTAATAGGTAAAGCTCGCAAAATTAAAACGCAAATAAAAATATTGGTCTGCGGCTACATCCTCAGTTGCACGCGACACCGCAGCATCAGGAGCTGTCATTCAACCCTAAATCACTGAGCGCATTTAATTGCCAATCGGCGCCATAACTCAGTGCCCGCTGAAATCGCGGTTTGACGCGGTAATCGTGCCGTCGCGTCGCATTGCGTCGCGTTGTCGCGTGACTAGTGACGACACTCGCGAACCACACCGGCGCTTAATTGCCGTGACATGATATGATACCCTGAACTGTCGAGTGACATCGGCGGACACAGTCACGCGTGTGACACAACCGTTAGGTGCGTGTTCGAGCTTGTAATACGTTCGCATAAGGAAAACAATGAAAGAGTTTCAGGTTGGATGTAATTTGATGGGTTTTCTTTTTACGTGAAGACGGCTATTTTTGGCAAATGCTGTGTAAATAATAAATCCACTGTATGTTTTATGTAATCATAATTATATCTCGCTAGGTAGAGCCTGTGCTATAATAATCAAATTACCTGATAAATAATTATATTTGTTCAAATTGTTCATTATTAGATACTTTTCAACACGTTAAAGATAAATTACACTCAGACACAAAAAAAAAACACCGTGATCATCATACAAAAGTTTTTCCTGTATGGCAATCGAACTCACAACCAGCATCTTAGCATTCAGTCAAATAAATTACAACATTCAAAACGCCATAGACTTCTTTAAATGAGTATATTTCTGTCAAAGAAAGTGTTTCCTTTAGAGAGTTCAAATTTTGTAAAAAGACAGATGTTTTTTATCGCCATCATAAACATCTCTCTTACGTTATTCTGCCAGATTATGGGAAAATGTATTGCACCAACATTTTATAAGAAATGTTTGTGTCTTATTTTACAACCTTATTGCTGTCTGTACAGAATATTGAAGACGTAAGCTTTTGAGAATTCATGTCCGTACTTAATTTCAAAAGTAACACCTAATCAGCCTGCTTACTTGTTCCCATTTTAATGGTATCCCATTACTGAAGGTTGATAGTCAACTCCTTTTCTTGTCCAGAGCGAGTTGAGACAGCTATTCGACAGTCTTGATGCCGGTCCACTATTTGATGTTACGGAGCAACGACACCTTCCGTCGGCCAATTTACCTTTTTATTAAGCTATTTTACTAAGTATTTAGCGTTCACAATAAGTCTATTACAGAAGTAAGTAACTCTCACTCTGCATGTCTTACACGCCAAAAAAGAACAATATAGCAGACGAAGAATCTAAATTAACAAATCAATATTCCCATCTTTTCCCTCCCAAATTGATATCGACAGACCCAATAGAAGTTCACCAAAGATTGAATAACACTTGGACATTGTTTCCGCTAGTGAACTTAATCAAGTGGCGAGTGTACAAGACAAAGTTACCTTTGAATAAACATGGCTGTGCTGTGAATATTTCAGGGTTGAACTTGAAACGTCGGACAAAGTCTGGCGACGGAGGGGTGAGGTAGGGTGGTGGCGCTAGAGGAGAGGGGGTCAAGCGAATAAAACGTCGCCGTAAGTGCGGATAAATTCAGGTGAATTTATCCTCCAGTGATGTATGGCGTAGATCGCGAGACACAGCATTCGCAGGGTTACGTGCTTTATAGTAGAAGAGCGTTTGTATTGTTAACTGTTTTCTGTGAATGTATGCTGGTTCTAATGTGTTTGAAACGACTAGGTATTGGAAATTATTTCCGTAATACATTATTATTTTATTGTATGGTAACCGCAAGGCGATATTAAAAGTCCTTAAACTATTATTTTTGCACAGAAATGAAAATTTATTGAATCATCGTAATTGGTACATTTGTTTGTTTTTCGTGTGAGTGTGTGGCCAACTCTGGTGTCGGAGTTTTCCGACCACCCGAAGGTCCTCCGACATGGCCTAACGATCCTTATCCTTAGACAAGAACCGGGACCGACAGCTTCACGTGCCCTCCGAAACACGTAAAGTACTAATCTCATTCAACATAATTATTATAAATTCTTTCTTTAACAATAAACTACCTTCGTGCCCTTTCTAACTCATTAAATAATACCCAAAAAACTTATTTACATGTTATCCAATTTGTCGCCTGTCTATACAAATATTTGACTACACAAATAGTGTCAATATCATTTGCTTATATAAAATTTACTTTATAATGTTAAGTCAGACAGTAATTTATTACTTGTTGTTACAGCGGTAACTGAAATACAAACTCAAAGTAAAAATTTTAACTGTAGCTATCACGATCATGAAATATTGCACACTGTCAGGCAGATAGACGGACGGGCGGACAGCGGAGGCTTAGTAATGGGATGTCAACACTGTTTCTAAACTAGCCCGCTGCCTTTCAGTGCCGCTATAAGGCGTAAAGCCATGATCCTCCAAGCTGTCCAAGAGTGGTTTAGCATACTTTTCATGAGAACGCTATGTAGATCGCGGGAGGCGGTTGGATGCGGGCGGCTCAAGACCGGTCTGTGTGGAGAACCTTGGGGGAGGCCTATGTCCAGCAGTGGACGTCGTTTGGCTGATATGATGACTATGTTGAATTCATATAGACAAGTTGTATTCACAACGGATAACACTAACATTCAAAAGTCATTATGCTGTGAGTTTGAACCTGAGAACTTTTGTTGATCGTTGGGGTATTAGTCTCCCAAATACCCAGCTGCTCACAATAAAATAAAATAAATGTAAGTCTTTCGAAGTCTTAAGACAGTCATGTCTTTTTGTATGGTTAAACCACAATTTCAAAATTGTTTTAAATAAATAAATATGACAGATATAGCCGTTTAATATGCCTCTGCCTACCCCTTCGGGGAAACAGGCGTGAGTCTATGTATGTATGTATGACTGATATAGCCGGAGTTCATAACGGTGTATCATGTCTAACTCATCATCACACTCATCTCGTTATTAATTTCATCCCACCATGTGTAAGTATTAAACTTAGATCTAAAGGTTAACAAGGTTCCCAACTTGTTATCCACGATGCTTGAAAACTTTTTTATAATGTTAACCGGATTAACTATTCTTCGGTCGATGTTTTTTACGACACATTTTAGTCCTGTCAAATGCTGATTTTAAAGAAAAATATTACCTAATAGAAAACATTATTTTACTATATTTTGTAAAATAAATGTTATAGGTAACTTCTATATCAAGGCACGAGTACATACTTTTTAGGAAAAGACTGACTTACAATACATGGTGTATATGTACTTATTATATAATGATCAATTAGAAACAAATCAACGAATTATACAGAATTTTGAAGAATACACTTACGTAAGTCACATAAACCTTAAATATAAACATCATAACATATCCCGAAATACGATACCAGGAAGTTTGTAACACAATTATCAAATCTCATAAATAAAAATTAAAACGGTGTGTATAATAATAATTACGACTACAAACGGTTTCAGTTCGAGTCAAAAGCGAGTTGAAAGCGGATCCTTTGATGTCTGTGTACTGTTGGGTAAACTCCCAGATTATATTTATGCGTGACATTGTGCTGTGCCCTGACGTCGGTTATGTTGTGACATATAGAGTGTCTGTGTGATGCTCCTCACGATTGCTTAGGGCGGTTACCGTTAGAATGTTGAATGTACGTAAAAATATAATTTAATACACAGTAGCCTGTATTCAGTACAAGTAATTTTCTTCTGATGAGTTTGATAGAAAACCTGTTGAATACAAAAACTTCAAAATTTACTTAATAACTTTACTGCTAGAAAATCCTACAAGGTAAAACAAAATTCGTAGTTTAATTAAATGGAAAACATTGTTAGTAACGCGATAAGTAATTAGAAATCACCAGATATAACTATCATCAAAATTCATTCCAATTAACCCATATTATCTTTACAGCCCGCCTTAGAAAGATTTCAATTCTCTACGAACAAACGGCTCGTAGCTGTTACCAAAGGAGATAAGGCTAACTGAATCCTATCAACCCTTTCAGTTACAAATAAGCGTCAATCTACAAAAATCTATCCCTTCGGCGCCGTACAATTAGGAACCGACAATGATGACTAAATAATTCCACCAATCATAAGACGAGCTGCTCACAGTCGCTTACGCTAAAGGGAGCTGTGTCTCTAGCATTATTTACATAACAAACATATTATATCGCCCACGCGACTCGCTCCAACATAAACCCACGTTCACACAACCGACACAACCTATTTCTCAAAATAAATCTCATGCCATTTCTGTTCCACCCCTCTAACAAGAAAAAGACAGCAACACACTTGCTTCCAGACACTACAATCATGTAAATATACCTTTACACACGGCGGCGAAAAATGTTTTACACCTTCATCTTTTTCCGTGAGCACACACATTTGTATGCTTCGCAAATATTATGCCAAATATGTAACAATATTGTTCAGAATCATATTAAATTTATGTTTTGTACACGAGAAATGTTGGAAAGAAAATGAATAATACACGGATGGTGTAGCTGTTTAAGCGGTCGGTATGCCGCTTAGCACTGTGCGGAGGTGTGTGGGTTTGAGACTACACTTTATGTGATCCACAAATAAAATTGTCGTTTATAGTCTGTCTATACTTGTAGTTATTGTTATGGTAGAAGTTGATTAGTTTTTTGCGACGGTATTGCATTTTTTGTACTTTTATGTATCCGTGACTACGCGACAACTAGTCGAAGTTTTGGAACTGCTTTTGTTTAAACGCGAGTTGAATTAAAACAGTTCCACAGCTTGCCTCCAGTATTCGATTCTAGGCTTGGACGGAAACTCTCTTAAAGGTGTTCAGGCCTGCAAACTGAAACCATAGTGGCGTTCTCGACCGAGAGGTGACCCGCGGTACAGAGACTCAGTCTGCTGAAACGAACCCCATTTTACCCCTGGGAATCACGCGTAAACACTGTGCCGCCTCTTCGGTGCTACACACTTCTAACCCTACGACGAAACACAAATGTGACATATCTTATAATAACAAAATGCATATAAAATCAGATAAATACAAATATTTATTTAAATAAAACAAACATTTATCTATAATTCGGATAGTTCATTAGTTAAATTAATTTCTCATGAAAAGGTTATAAATAACTGCAAGTTCTTCGTCCAATATGAATTTAATTATTCTATAGCAAACAATCCTGTAATTGAAATCTACATCCAATATATTGGACATTATTTTTTTTCTCAAATATTGTGTCGGAGCTACGTGGGTGTATACCACTTCATTGATACCAGAGCATATAATCTACATAAAGCATGTATATGTTTTATGTAGATTATATGCTTATTGGGCTGGTTTATTCTTTGCTCAAAGAATCAGCATTGCCATCCAGCGTGGCAATGCTGATTCCGGCATTTTACGATGCCTAGACCGTGTAAATATTTTCACTGTTTCAATGGTTTTTATACATATTGGTTCGGCGTTGCACCGAAATATGTACTAGGCGATTTCGTGATATGGAAAAATGTTAATATTGTGGACTGTATAAAGAATGGCTGGTAAATCGCCTAGAAGAGGGGTGAACGGGCGATCTTATGGCTATTGGAATTTATAGGAGGCACGCCTTACCTTACAAAATGTCGGCCGCCGGCGTCTTCGAGAGTCGGGCCACAAACTGATCACTCCACTTGGATCCAGCCCGAAACTGCACAGATCACTCCACTACACCCGCGGGCGGTTCAGTTCTCGTTTAAAGTAGAAAAGCGGTAAATATTGCACACGTTCGGCGCGGCGCGGGGCTGCGTAAGCACGCGACCGATCCGCGTGACGATTGATCTCTGACTGGATCGCAGCGTCATTGAACTCCGCGACCAATTAGAGCGAGACGTGCCTTTGGGAAGAAAAGGGATAAAAGATCGCTCGTTTTGATACTAAGGTATGCAAAGGAATTTATTAGCTAGGTATTGACATAATTAACTATCAATAGAAAGATAGATGGCGCTACCATATCTCCCCGGCCCTAAAGGCAACCCGCCTTTAAAAAAAACAATTGAACTTAGCTATGTTGGATGTACTACCGCATAACCCATCAATAGGCTAAGACAGCGATATGATATTAAAATTAATCTAAATTAACTTTAGCGAAACAATTATAACGAAAACTACAAACTAAATACTTAAACTAAGAGGTAGATCTAACTTCCGGCTAGATCTCACTGAGTTGGAAGCGGACAGAGACGTACAACAGGGCGCACGTAGCTCCCCTTCGCGGTTTTCACGGTAACAACGCGGGTTGTACCGTCTTTGGAAGTATGCAGTTTCTCCACGATGGCTAACGGCCATGAAAGCGGCGGAGCATTATCATGTACTATGACGACCAACGTACCCTCCTGTATAGGGGATTCAGGACTATTCCATTTGGATCTAGCCTGAAGCTGGTGGAGATATTCCACACGCCAACGCCGCCAGAACGACTGCACGAGTTTATCCAGCAGAGTATGTCTCTGGAGCAACCTTGAAGAGTCTGCTTCAGGAGCCGGAAATGACGATAATGGCACTGTGTTCAGAAAATGTGCAGGGCTTAACGCGGATGGTTCTGCAGGGTCACTACTCAATGCCGTGAGCGGACGCGAGTTGATCAGCGCCTCGACTTGTGCAAGGACAGTTAAAAGCTCTTCGTAAGAGAGGATCTGTTGACCTATAACTTTAAAGAGATGCGTTTTAATTACTTTGACCATGCTTTCCCAACATCCACCGAAATGTGGTGATGCTGGCGGAATAAACTTCCAATCAATATGATTTATGGAAAGTTCTTCCTGAAGACGAGTACGATATTCTTCCCTGAGAAACTTATAAAGGTCGCGTAAATGAGAGCTTGCGCCCACGAAACAAGTGCCGTTATGCGTGTACAAACACTGTATAGGGCCGCGTCGTTAAAGAAATCGTTTAAGGGCTGCCAGGAATGACACCGTGCTTAAATCCGTCGCAACTTCAATGTGCGTAGCGCGCGTCGTTTAGCATGTAAAAATACATAGCCAAGCTTTACGGCTTTTAACACCTCGACCACGCACTGGCGTTTACTGCAGTGGTCCTGCGTAATCACAACCGGTATGTGTAAACACTTTATCAACCTGATTGATGCGCTGGCTAGGAAGATCTGCCATGGGAGGGAAAATCGGACGCGGACGAAATTTGAAACAGACGTTACATTTATGTATTCTATGACGAATTATTCGTCGAGCAGCTAAAACTCAATATTTATGCCTAAGTAAGGACATAAGCAACTCTGGACCAGCATGGAGATGCTTCTTGTGATAAAAATCAACATGAACGACAACATGATCATGACGCGGTAGAATGCAAGGATGCTTGTAGTTATAAGGTTCATCCGAATTTGACAGACGACCCCCAACGCGTATGACGCCGTGCTCATCGAGAAACGGCTTGAGCCCAAGAACAGCGGGAGAACAAGGTACATTATTTTTCAAATTTTGAATGTCGTTACTAAAATGAACAGCCTGTACAGCTCGAAGTAACTTATATTCTGCGAATTCAAGGACAGTACTTGAAACAAAAGTCCCATTAGGGGTACAGACATAAACGATGGCGCGGAGTAACTTAGACCACGATGACATACGTAGTGCGATTGCATAGATCAGAGATTCAGCAACCTCAACGACCACGGGATGAGAAACAGACTTCCGTTCGGGTACATCCTCGTCCTCTGCACTGTGGTCAAAGGGTTGCATGGGCCACACTGACGGATCATGGGAAATCCAAGAAGGTCCACGATGCCACGATGGATGATGCAGAAGATTAAGTGGAGTAACACTACGAGACAGGCAATCAGCGGGGTTCTCAATACCCGCGATGTGATTGAAACAAGTAGCAGGAACAAGTTCAATTAATTTACTAACGTGGTTGGCGACCAAACTCTGCCAGCGGTTAGGAGAAAAATAAATCCAAGCGAGCACTATTTTGGCGTCAGAAAACGCGTATAATATTTTATTGATAGAGTAGTGGGGCAAAACTGTGTCTTGAACCTTGCGGAGCAACTGAGACAACAGAAGGGCCGCGCACAACTCCAGTCTCGCAACCGAAATGGTTTTAATAGGCGAGACCTTGGACTTGGCACAAACTAACTGCACCGAGTAGTTAGAACCAATGCGGACTTGCAGATATACGACGCCGCCGTAAGCACGCTCGCTGGCGTCAGCGAAACCTATTAAGTTGATGGTACATCCATCTTTGGTAGATGGATGTACCATCAACTCCCAAGATGACGCGGAATAGTAATTTGACTGAGCGCGGTAAGCTCAATACAAAACTGGCTCCAAGCGGCGACAATATGGTCAGGAGATGTTTCATCCCACTCACACTTTGATAACCAAAGTTCTTTGATCAAGAGCTTAACGTACAAAATTGTGGGAGCCACAAAACCCATTATGTCCCATAGTCGAGCCACTGTGGACAGCATAGTGCGTTTGGTGCACTTATCATCTGGCGGTGAGACGTCAAACCGAAAACTATCACAGGATTTGTCCCAACGTAAACCGAGAACTTTATGCAGTACAGACTTCTCAAACTCAATGTCTGGAGAAGCTTTATGAGAATCAGGTATGCGTGCGAGAACCTCCTTAGAGTTGCTTGTCCATTTGACAAGATCAAACTGGCCTCACTTGAAAAGCTGAATAAGCTCTTCGCAAAGCGAAATTGCTAGCGGAACGGATATGACACTACAGGCGATGTCATCCGTATATAAAGCGGAAGTAGCAACAGCTGCTGCGGCGGGAAAGTGATCGCCTTCATCAGCGATCAACTGGCGAACAACTAGTAACGCGTGATATGGGCTAGACTTGAGTCCAAAACAAACACGATTAAACTGATACACGGATAAAGGTTCCTTATTGTCAAAACGATAAAAAATCCGTTGAAATCTACGGTCAGATTCGCGAACGCCGATATTGAGGAACATTTGGCGGCAATCAGCTGACAGAGCGATTTGGAAAAGACGAAACTTTATTATGATGTTAAATAAATCACCCTGTAGATTAGGGCCGGCATGCAAAATGTCATTCATCGACTGACCCGATGTAGTCCTACAACTAGCATCTAAAACCACACGAAGTTTAGTAGAGGTTTTATCTTCGCGAACTACGCCGTGATGCGGGATATAATATGAGGGAAGAGAATTGCCCTCGTTCTTTACAACTACACTCAAAAAACCTTTATTTAGGTAGTCACGAATGACGTCATTATAGGCGCCGCGTAACTTAAGTGATGCATCAAGTTTACGTTCTAAACAATGAAAACGTCTAAGCGCAGCAGCGTACGAGTCGCCTTACGAATAAGGGTCGCCATAGAATGGCAACGCCACAACTTATCTGCCACTGTCGTCACGAACAGTGGTAGCGCGGAAATGTTCTTCACACTCGAGATCCTTACGGCTCATCGAGGGCGGTGCGGTAATCTCGTCAAGCTCCCAAAATCGCTTGAGAAGAGAATCAATATTATTTTCTTGAAGAACAGAACAACAACAAGACGTAATATAATGAGAAGTATGTAACGTAGGTACGGTACCCATAATCACATACCCAAATACAATCTCAATAGCGGGCGATAAATTATATTGCTCACTACGTACAACTTTAGGTAGTAACAAGTGCGGAAATATTGAAGTTCCGATCAAAACATCAATGTCTGCCGGATTCGCAAATTCCGCGTCTGCTAGCGGCAATGTCTTGAGATGTGTGAGTAGCGATACGTCCACATTAGCGTTCGGCAATGTGTCCGTAATACGCTCCACGATAAGCGAAGAAATGTTAAAATTAATATCCCTATCAAAACGCGAATGTATTTTAATATCTACGGAATCCTTGCAATGTTTTTCTCACCCCCCGATCCCCTTGACTACTAAGTTAGAATTTTTAAAGTTATCCCACAGTCCGAGGCGTTTGAAACAATCGGTGCGTTATTAATATCATAAACGATAACTTGCGCTGTTGCTAATAGAACTGTTTTGGACGCCGTACACTGCGGTTTAGCATCGCGCTGAGCATGACAAGCGCGCGAGGGTTGTCTGCGTGTGTGCGCCGCCAGCGCAATGGACGTCGTACACAACGATACTTCGCACTGAGACGTGGAGGGGGACGCCACCGTGGCGGCCTGCACCTGCGACGTAAGTGGGCTAGAATTTGTGTCAAAGTTACCGGATTGACTCGACAACGGATAATTTTTATCAAAATGTAATAATGAGTGATGTCGTTGATTACATGAACGTCACTTCGTCTTATTAGAACAATCACTCGTTTTATGTTTTATACTTAAACAATTAACGCAAGCTTTGTTTTCTTTTACACATTTGAAACGAGCAGTCAGATTTAAATTATTAAAAGCGGGACATTTATAGAAATGGTCGTGTACTATATTACCACACAGACACTTCTGTGAATTATTATTATTAGATTCCGAGCATGCTACGTAAGATAGCGGATTAGGGACCGAGTTATTATTGCTATTTCGCGATTTATTCGACTTTTGTTTGCTATTATTATTATTAGACGAGCTAGATGAACTAGGCTGCGTATTATGAAATATTCGACACTGATCATTGATGAAAGAAATAAAACTATCTAGTGTAGGTATTTTATGATTACGTTCAGTCATCTCAAAAGCACGAATTGTTTCAGTGTCAAACTTTTTTAAAGCGAGTTGAAGAAACATAAAGTCGGAAAGATCTTTTAATTTTAAGTTTTTAAGGGAACTAACTGCGGTAACAAAGTTGTCTATAAACAGCTGGAAATTCGAAACAGACGCGGCACCGGACAATTTAAAGCTTGATCAAAGTAAGTAAACGCTAGAACACGAGTATCTTGATACCTATCAAGTAGAGACTGGAATATGACCTGATAGTTCTCAGCACTGGGTGTGACACCTGTAAATGCGGACTGAGCCTTCGGTGACAGCTTACCTATTAAATAGTACAACCTGTCAGCATCTGTTAGAGAACCATTATCGTGCACTGTAGACTTAAAACTCGCATAGAATAACGGCCAATTTCGTATATCTCCATCAAACGACATAAGCTCAATTGGCGGTAATCTCGGCGCTCGAACCGCCAGTCCGGCAGAAACGGGCTGTGCGGAACATTTACCCTCCAATTGTGATTGTATGCGGTTCATGATACAATAAAGATCTTCGAATGAGGTGTACGCCTGATAATTCGGCTGTTCATCAGGATTAATAGAAAGCAATCTTGTGTTATAATCGTCTAACAACTTATGAAAATCTGTTCGAATACTATCTACTGTCATACAATACCTAAGAAATGATTCCCTATTAATATCGGAAGTAGCGGCAGTTTTTGAGCGCTCGTAAATGTTTTGAATACGCTCAAATAAAATATTACGTTTAGCTTCCAAGATTGTCAGCTCTTTTTCTTCCGACATGCATGGCTTCTTTTGTTGCTCCATGTTTAAGCAGGTATAAGCTAATGAGACCGAATCAAAATAAGAATACCTAAAGTACCTATTATTTTACCTAAGTAGGTGTTTATGCGGTAGTTATTCGTAAGTAGGCAACAACTTTAAGGCGGTGGAACTAAAAGGTGCTTGAAACATGGAATTTATAAGACAACTATGATAGTTCCAGTAATAATAATTGGGTAGATATATCAGATTAGTAGGTAGCTACATAAAAGTATATTACCTACGGAAGCGTGCGGAAGTAACTACGTAATGGGTATGTAAATGGACTAGGAGTATAGCTAGGTGCTATAACTACCTAGGTGGGTACTTCTAGAAGATACCTACGCGAGACAAACCAGAGGTTATGTATAAACGCAAATGAATCCGGCTCGTACGGAACCAAAAAATGGTTGGGCGTTGCACTGAAATATGTACTAGGCGATTTCGTGATATGGAAAAATATTAATATTGTGGACTGTATAAAGAATGGCTGGTAAATCGTCTAGAAGAGGGGTGAACGGGCGATCTTATGGCTATTGGAATTTATAGGAGGCACGCCTTACCTTACAAAATGTCGGCCGCCGGCGTCTTCGAGAGTCGGGCCACAAACTGATCACTCCACGTGGATCCAGCCCGAAGCTGCACAGATCACTCCACTACACCCGCGGGCGGTTCAGTTCTCGTTTATAGTATAAAAGCGGTTAATATTGCACACGTTCAGCGCGGCGCGGGGCTGCGTAAGCACGCGACCGATCAGCGTGACGATTGATCTCTGACTGGATCGCAGCGTCCTTGAACTCCGCGACCAATTAGAGCGAGACGTGCCTTTGGGAAGGAAAGGGATAAAAGGTCGCTCGTTTTGACACAGCGGTATGCAAGGAAATATATTAGCTAGGTGTTGACATAATTAACTATCAATAGAATGATAGATGGCGCTACCACATATACTTACTTAGACCTTAAAATTAGATTAAGCTTCATTTAAATTTTACTATAAAATTATGTTTCTTAAATGTATATAAATAAATATCGAACTATCTTCATAAATAAAAAATAATCACCGAAAATGTATATTGTATATTTTTAGGGATCCGTACCATTCCCAGTGGGATCTCCACCTTGTCGTGGTGGGAGGCCCAGTAACCGTGGGTTTGAGGTACACCCACGGTGAAGCTAAGCGGGATCCCGGGAGGGGACGCTCCACGTGGGCTTGCGTGAGGCGATGCGTCTTAAGGTGCGGGTGCGGGGGACAGTTCTGTCTGTCCCTTGCAGTCGGTCGCGGGAGGAGAGGCGTGTCGGTGTTTCGTTGCCGCGCGCCTTATCTCCCGCGACCAAATGGTGGCGCACCATTTGTTGCGTCGCGGTGGGGCCGCAGAGGAATAGGAGATGCGGTGTTGCGTTGCCGTCCTCCCTATCCTCTGCGGCCGCTGGGTGTTTTGGCGGCGGAGCCCAACACTTTCATCCGCCGCCAAGGGTGTTTTGTTCGGGGCCCGCCTGACCATCTGGCGGACCAATACCCGTCGAATGCTTCGGTGATACCTGACCCCCCAACACGCGGGTACATGAGGAACACGGGTTGGTTTTTAATCAGTAAGAGTCTGACAGTCCCCTTCGCCCTTCCCCCAGGGCGGAGGGACTCCATGAGGATTTTCCAACCCGATACCAAAAAAAAAAAAGGGATCCGTACCTCGAAATGAAAAAACAGAACCCTTATAGGATCATTTTGTGGTCCGTCCGTCCGTCAAGACCTTTTTTCTCAGACACGCGTGAAGGTATCAAATAGTCAAGTCTACTTGTCCCTTGAAGCTGTGAAAAAATCAAACTTCTAAGCCAACGCAATAAAAAAATACAGCCGTTTATGCTGCAAATTTCCGCAAAAAATCTCGCAAGCGAATCAAAACCTACAGGGTATTTCTCGTGAACTCAGAATCTTGAAATTTGGTACGGAGCAATGTCTTATAGCACAGATAAAGATAAAACCGTAAATTTTTTGTTACATCATATCATAAAAATAATTTTAATAATTTTAAACAAAAGACAAAAGCAAGCTATGTATAAAATCTAATGATCATAATGTTGACGAAGTAGAATATACGAAATTTTTAGGACTTATAATTGACAAGAAATTGGACTGGAAACAACACATAATTAGCCTTAATAAAATATTAAGTAGATCTGCATTTGCTTTCCATACGTTATCGTACAAAGTTAATACGGAGGCGCTTATCACCGTCTACTACGGTATCGTTGAATCACACCTTCGATACGGCGTTATATTTTGGGGAAACTCGACCGATAAAGAAGCGGCATTTAAGTCTCAAAAAAGATGCATTAGATCGATATTTCACCTAAAATCTACCGACAGTTGTGTACCTTATTTAAAAAAAATATAAAATTTTAACACTTCCTTGTATTTATATATTAGAAATGGCATCAATTGTGAAGACTAATCCAACTCGCTTTGAACGACTAGCGGACATACTGCCGCGGAATAGACGCAATAACAGCAAAATATGTCTTCATAATGCTAAAACTATGCTTATGCGGAAAAGTGCCTCCTGCATGGCTCCTATCATCTACAATAAATTACCGACATCATGGAAGAATCTGACTCAGAACAAATTTAAAAAAATCTAAGAGCTTACCTTGCTGATAAAGCGTATTATAATATCTCTGATTTTTTATTGGACAAAATGATTGTTAAGTGATCTAGTAGTAGATAATAATTTAAATTAAATAATTTAATTACCTGTGACATTACAATGTTGATTATTCATTATTGAAAAAAATAGTGATTGTAGAATGTAAATCAAGATTTTGCATGTCGACTGGTAAAATATGGCTGAACTAAATTTACTATTGTACCATCTGACATATTATATGTATGTGATACCCATATTTGCGAAATAAATGATCTTTTATCTTTTTTAATTTTTCTTTTAAAGTTATTACCATTTCTCATGAAAGCGTTAAGTTATGAAATTGAAATTCATATCAAATACTCAGGTCTATAATACCGTTAAGTCAACGCAATCTATAGAAACAGCAATTTAAGCATATATTTTCAAACTCGCAACTACTCTCAAGGAAATCAAAACCTACAGGGTACTTCCCGTGAACTCAGAACCTTGAAATTTGGCACGAAGCAACGTCTTATATATAGCACAGATAAAGGAAAAATTCTGAAAACCGTAAATTTTGTGTTACATCATATAATTAAGATATTTTTAATAATTTTAAGGGTACCCCTTTCCTCATGAACCCGTAGAGGTATGAAATTGATAAATTCATATTGATGAACTTCATATCAAATGCTCAAGTCAAATCGAATCTTGAAATTTGGCATAAAGCAACGTTTTATATTTATAGCACAAAGGAAAAATTTCGAAAACCTTAAATTTTTAGTTACATCACATATTTTTTGAAATAATTATGTATACCTACAGGTTTGTACGGAATCCTCGGTGCGCGAGTCCGACTCGGACTTGACCGTTTTATTTATTTTCAGTAATCCTTTCTAAGAAGTTATGTTATGTTTATGTTATTTATAAACTAGGCTAAGCTCAGTTTTAAATATATACAAGGTGTACAAATGCAAACAACGAACTTCATGATGTCTCTTGTACAGATCCAGTTTGTAATAATTGTACAGATAAAAAGAAACAAAAAATAAATTAAAATCTTTTCGGAGCATAATGGTGAATAGCAAATTTCTAGTCAGTGCCGTAGCAGATTGCTATCTTTTTGTGTAATGGTAGTCAGACGGCAGTAACTCTATCGAAAAACTAATATTTATACAAATCTGGTTTGACCAGAAAGCGAATTCCAAGCACACAGGTGAGAAATAATATGAGATATATCAAACATCAGTTTAATCTATATTAATATTATAAAGCTGAAGAGTTTGTTTGATTGGTTAGTTGAACGCACTAATCTCAGAAATTTCTGGTCCGATATGAAAAATTATTTCAGTGTTAGATAGCCCATTTATCGAGCAAGGCTATACACCACTATTTTTTAATTAGTATAAAAAATTTAATGGGGCTCTAAGCATCTTTAACTAATCATATTTATGTATGTAACAAATAAAAACTGTCCCAAAACTGTCCACAAAAATATGTAATGATTGGTAAATGCATAACTAAATACTATGTTGTAGTAGTAATTTTACGCGGCACTGCTCCATTGATAAATTTGTGAAAACTCGAAGCTCGCTACTCAAGCCTTAGCCCTCTGTGCCCGCGCCGCAGTGCTATATTGAAGGCGGTAGCGAGCGGATCCTTTTTTCGCGACAACAATTATTGTTTGTTTACGTTTGCCCAACGCGATGGCTTATCAGTTCACATCACGTGAGTGCAGCTGTGCGTTTGTACAGGGAAGTGTTTGGAAACCAGTGGATCGGTCGAGGAGGGCCTGTAGCTTGGCCTCCATGCTCACCACTGTGTACAAAAGTGAGCCGGTTAGTGTCGAACAATTTAAACAGCGCATATTGGACGCTTTTGACGCAGTGAAAAGTCTCTCGTTAAAAAACTATTTAATAAAACGTGTTGTGTCTTGACAATGGTGATGGTAATTTCAAAGAACAATTGAAATACTTGTAAGTAAAGTAAAAATTACCTACTTGTCTCTAGCTACCTTGTCTCTAGGCTGACATGATGATGATGAAATGTAAATAGCAGCTGATTCTAACTTCATAAATACGCCAAAATTACTCTTTTCTTTTATTACAAAATACCTTTTTTATTTTGATATCTGTTTGCTTTCGAATTACATACAGTAATTAAATACGGAATTTAATTACTTGTAAAACGGTAAATTTTGCCGGTCCTAAGACAGGATGAAGTATGAAGGAGAGGGAAGAATTTAGAAAATTAAAAAGTAACTACCTACACTTATTATTTTGCTTCATTTTATTGTCTAAGGCTACCTACATTATAAGTGCGACAGAAAGAATGCGTAAGAGTAGAACGGAAAGTAAAAACTATCAATGAAGTAGTGAATAGATTGTAAAATATGTCTATGATTTAGGTGAGATTTTCTACAAAAAACAAATGATTATAACTTTGCTATTTATAGATATTATGAAATTCTTACGTCACATGTATGATAATAATGTCTTTGCTAATATGTCCTTAAAGTTTTGTACTAATTAAAAAATAGTGGTGTATAATATCACGCTGTGAGCCACGTGAGCGGGCAGTAGCCTTAAATAACGGTGTAACCCCGGGCTCGTCTAGTTCAATCTACAATGCCGTCATATTTTTCTGGTTTTAGAAAGTTTTAAATCAACTTTGTGCTTATAAAAATAAAGGGATTTTTACTCGACTGCAACAGAACAGCTATTCTCTAGCTCTATTGGGCTGTGAAAAATGTTCGCCAATATAATATTATTAACTAACCAACAACTATATAAATAAACCCGGGCATACATAATAGGTTTAGTAAGTGCTACGTATGTTTTGTATATATGTGTGCGTGTGAGGTCATCGCGCCCCGAGTCCGGCATTAATTAATGTATTACCAGGCCTCCTTCACTCGGCCGTACCTACAGCGATAAGTGCCTACACTTTGGCGCGGCTTCCACGCCGCGTCGTCACCGCTCGTGCGCAGGGCTAGCTAATAACGTGAATTTTAATAGTGAACAATAAAAATGTTCACATCACAAGTCTGGTGCAAAGTATTGCTCATTTAACGGATGTGTGTCGGAAGCAACTTGAAATTTTGATTTTATTTATTTTACGAGAGCAACTTGAAAATTGTACTTTTTATTTGTTGAGATATCTCAACGAATATGGTGTCACATTAAATATCTAGTTCAAAAATCATTTTATCTGTTTGAATCATGTAAATCGGTCTACGCGTTTAGGAAATAACTAAGAATTAGTATAGTGAAAATGTAAACCACCAGAATTTTTGTGGTTTTCGTTCTACGAGCACAAATAGTGGGATAGGATACTTATAGTATAAATATTTATTATTGGGTACGTGGTCAAGTAGGTAGATAGACGATGAATAAATATTATAGTAGCAGCGGCAAGTCGACAACCCTAGCGCACCGCTCCGCGCCAAACAGCGACAGCGTTATGTGTTAGAAAAGAGCGGAAACAGTTAGGTCAATATCGCTTTAGGTACTGAATGCTCATGCGAGCTGAATTGCACTTTCTTGCTTAGTAGCAAGAGTCGCCATTTCTTTAAATTGGTTTGCGAAGTGGTGCTTCTGTTCGTAAGAACTATCTATTCTGTGGTATTACGCGGTAGTAGATAAAGGTGCACAATGTCTTATCTGGCTAATTAGTTGTTAACTACTACTTTATAGAGAACTACTGCCCTTAATGCAATATAAACTGAATAAAAAAAATAAAAATATGTTCGTCACGAATGCTTAATATTCACTGAACGTTGAAAGTCGGTGTGCACCTTTACAGAGTGATACGGTAGCGTGCGCCACTAAGCCGACCGCGGTCCGATAATGATATATGTTTTAATTTAACTCAACAACAAATTAGGGAACGTTATTACTATAATAAGAAGCCATACATTCGTTTGAGCGCACATCAACTCTAGTGTATTGTTAATATTTGTATAATGAAATATGGCAGTAAAGTAAAAAAGTAGAGAATAGAAACAATAACAGCAATGGCTTTCGTATTAAGCATTTAATATTTATTACCTCACAATGTTTATCTCTTGTGGGAATCAAACCGAATACATGTGGCGCTGTGCCAACGACGAGGTGACCTAACGTTCTCGGTACAACTTTTCGTTTTGTGAATATCTGGATGAAACTTATTCCTCGCTGTAATGGACTGCTTATAAAGCTAGTCTTTTTTTTCGCGAGTGTGTTACCAACTGTGGTGTTGGAGTTTTCAGACCATCCAACGGCCCACTTTATAGTCTAACGAGCCGTGTCCTGAGACAGGAACCGGAACCAACGACTGTACGTATCCTTCGAAGCACGGTAGCACACTGATGTAAATGTCACATGCGGTCACCCATCCATATTGTAACCTGTGCAACCGTTCCTCAGATTTGCCGACCTGTTTTGAACGACAAGCAATAAAGGCAGTAAATAAATGCTGTATACTCGTAAGTACATAATTATATGTACACAACATTCTTTGCCTTACATTTCTGTAATAAGTACAACACCACAAACTGTCATGCCAGGAATTTATTAAGGAGCGTCGTTCCAACCAGTAACCTTTCTTTCTACGCAGCGCAGCGTGACATTGTATTCTGCAATATTGTTCAGCTTGACATACAAATACTGTTACTGCGTTTGTACAAACTAGTTCTGATTTATATTATAAACGGAGTTTATTTACACCGAATACAAAATTAATTAACGTTCAGTAAATAGTAACACAACATGTCCGTGTGGTGACGGATTAAGAATACGGAATGTCACTACCCCATATCATCCCATGGGTGTCGTAAGAGCCGACAGAGGGAGCATATTATGCAGAGAACAGCACTGTAAGAGAAGGAAAACTTGATACAAACCCTATACCAACCCGTTTGGCCAGCGTGGTATAGTAGGCCAATTCCTCCTTTCAAAGGAGAGGCCTTGTCCAGCAGTGGACTGTTTAAGGCTGATGATGATAACTTAGTAACAAAGTAACAGCAATACAAACAATAGCAATATTTTCATAAGTTTGTGCTGCTATAATAAATTGACCACCGATTTTATAGTATAGCTACGATAAATTTTTGTGTTTCTGATTAGTTTTTTTAATATTTTTGTGGCTGCAATAGGGCCTCGGTATTTCCGGAGTATCCTTATCCCGGTTGATTGAAATTGATTCCACCAAAAGTTGAAAGGACTTGGAGTCCAAGGGCCGCTTTCTACAAGTGATATCTCGACCACGGTGAAGCTAAGCGAGATCCCGGGAGTGGACGCTCCGCGTGGGCTTGACTGAGGCCTACGCAGGATGCGTCCAAAAGTGCGGGTGCGAGGGACAGTTCTTCTGGCCCTCGCAGTCAGGCGCGGTCGCGGGAAGAGAGGCGTGTCGGTGTTGCGTTGCCGCGCGCTCTATCTCCCGCGACTAAATGAGGGCGCACCACTGTTACGTCGTGGTGGGGCCGCAGACGAAGAGGAGATACGGTGTTGTGTTGTCGTCCTCCCTATCCTCTGCGGCCGCTGGGTGTTTTGGCGGCGGAGCCCAACACCTTCATCCGTCGCCAAGGGGGTTTTGTTCGGGGGCCGCCTGACCATCTGGCGGGCCAATACCCGTCGGGGGATAGCGAAGAATGCTTCGGCGATACCCGACCCTCCGACACACGGGTACATGAGGAATACGGGTTGGTTTTTAGTTAGTTAGAGTCTGACAATCCCCTTCGCCTTTCCCTCAGGGCGGAGGGACTGCATGAGGATTTTCCAACCCGACACAAAAAAAAGGGGCCTCTTTCCAACCAGTGACAGAATAATACTTTTTCCAAAGAGCGACTGCAGTCTGATTGCCGCAACACTAATGAATTGCGAAATTTAATTGCTTAGACTAAAGTCGTAAGTACTAATATTCGTAGGTCCGTACTTACTCTCCATAACAGCCGCCAAAGATCTTCATGACAGCCAGAATTTATAATTCAGAGATGATTTGACAGAATGTGTTTGTGTTTTGCAATCGACAGTAGGACTCAACCTCGCGAAGAGTATAGTCTTAGAATACATAACTGCCTGGGTAGTAACAACAGCTGTAACTGCCCTACAATAAACAAGATAGATACCACAAAATACTTGGGAGCTATGATTGACAAAAGGCTGTCTTGGCACTCTCAGATTGATCTAATCGGTAGTAGAATTAGGAGGTTGACCTGGATATTTAAAATTCTTAGACATTCGGCTAGCGTTGAACTACTCAAAAAGATCTATGTTGCTTTGGCCCAGTCAATCATGATCTACTGCATTCCAGTATGGGGGGTGCATCTAAAATGAAATTCCTCGAGCTGGAACGTGCTCAAAGGATACTTTTGAAAAACTTAGGTTCCCAACAGCTTCTCTTTACTCAATAGCCAATGTATTAACTATCCGCAAATTGTATATCTTACACGCCACTCTAAAAAAACATAAGTCGCTTTCAGTTGATCCCACTTTATTAACAAAAAGACGAAATTATATAGTAACTAAAACACACGCATGTAGAACTTACTTTGCTAGACACCAATTTTTAAATCAATCTTCGCATCTATATAACACCATTAATAAAATTCTTAAAATATATACAAAAACTACTTTGGAATGTAAACGGATGGTGAC
This sequence comes from Euclidia mi, assembly GCA_944739405.2. Taxonomy (NCBI): domain Eukaryota; kingdom Metazoa; phylum Arthropoda; class Insecta; order Lepidoptera; family Erebidae; genus Euclidia; species Euclidia mi. The sequence goes on from OX123188.2 coordinate 75,937,946, forward strand.
TGAGTGGCTAAAGACTCTAGACTACGAAGAAACTGAGAATATGATTATCCATATTATTAAGTAATAAAGTATTATATGTCCTGTTAAGTCATGTATAGACTTCTATGTTTTTAAATATATATATATATATATATATATATATATATATATATATATATATAAATATAAATAACCTAAATAAATAAATACGAATATATGTATGAAATATCAATAAATCAACAAATAAATATCCCGTTACCTACCCATATTTTTTCATACACTCACACATACCTCACAGTCACAAAAACACACACACATAGAGAAACTCACCCACAGACACAGTCGCACATACAAGCACAAGCACCATAACTCACACTTCTACACACATGTGCGCACATTGCATGCGTGCTCACATAGATTTATTCAGTTTTCTTTTGTAACCATATAGATGTAATATTTAAGTTATAAATATGCACAAATGTAATCAAGTTATGGGAGAGCAGCCTTTCCTGGCACAAGTGTTTTCACACTTAAAAGGAGAGGTCAACCTCAATACTATTGAACGAACTTTGTTTGTTATTGAATAAAACATTTTTTCATTTTCATTTTCAGTGGCCCATTATTACTAAAGTGTTTTAAAGAAATTGTCACATTTGTTGCCTCCAATATTATAACGCACTTACAACAACTTTACTTATATACAACACACAAGTCTGTACCGAACCCTATACATACATCTTACTTATACAATACAGTATACAAGCCTGTACAGAACCCTATACACACAAGGTCCAGTCGTAGATATGAGTCATACATCATCGCAAGTTTGACCATTGGTCGGTCCTCTCGGACTGTGTGACGTCAGCGCCACTCTCTCCAGTGTAGTTGATAATTGAAAACTAACTTAATGTATGCACAATATTAGGGTATATATCGTAGCAAAAAGATGAGGTAGGCTAGTAGCCTTTGTAGTAAGCATATGACTTACGAGCGCCAATATTTTTTTAAGGTACCCATCTTTTATATTTTGGAAAACAAACTGTCTCTAAAACTAATTCAAATGCTTTAAGAGCAACTAACAACCATTTAGATAATGTTTTTGCATGTGAATATTTAGAGTTGAAGCAAAAAAGAAAACACAAATTATTTTAGTTATTGGAATCAGAAGAACATCTATCCTCTATATCCTCCTAGATGGTTCTCGATCTGTCAGTTTCCAACCAAAAAAAGCATCACAATCAGTCTAATCGTTTTGAAACTACGATGCCAAAAAATATATACAGATCCACAGACAAACAGACTTCTCAAACTCATAACCCCCCTTTGTTTGCGTCGGCGGATATAAAACGCCCAACAATGAAAAGCGACGTTTAAAATATATTATTATATATTATTTTCAATTATATTAACACAATGTTCATATCTTAAGCTTTTGAGTCAAGTACTTAACGTACACGTCTATCCTCTAATAGAATAACTAAACAATATGCAAACCTAACTGTACAATAATGATGAAGCAAACAGCCAAATTCGCGTAGAGAGCCCTGAGTAATGCTAGGCAGTTACATGTCTGTTTGAGACGAGCGGCAAGCGGCGAGCGGGAACAACGTTGAAATTGTTTACGGTACCTGGCGGGCACTGTCGGGATGCACCCATTCATCGTCTCCGTCTAGCCTGTCGTTTCCTCCCCATCCTCCCAATTGTACCCCCACCCTATTGGGTAAATGGGGAGGGCAGGAGCAGACACGTCCCCGGCGTGGACAATTAGCATTAAGATTAAACAAATAAACGGTACCGCCGCGTGACCAGAAAGAATTATCTCTGTTATTTATTGTGCTATCAATTTATTTATTGCATTTTTAATTGGCACATTAGCGCGCGTTGTCTCTGATGTGACTGACTTGTTAGGACACGGTTGAGTGATATACTACGCAGCATTTGCCTTTTATGTGAAAGCAGTTTTAATTTTGCCAAATTTATTGAAAGCATTATGTCCAAATATACTTTAAAAGTAATAGTATAAGTGTAAGAGCAAAGTGCCAAAGTATTTACTATATGGACATTACATTAGTTTAAGTTTCAACTCGCCCACTACTACACAATTGTTATGTTTGATTCAGTTCAGTTCAGTTTGGACGAATACTAGACGACGGATAATTAATTGATGTATTGTTGGTTAAGATGATTATTTCACCATGTCGTCATAAATTCAAATCTCGTCACAGGTTATAAGAGTAATTCACAAATAGTTGAATTTAAACTATCGTGGTTACTAATCTTTGAAATTGTCCTTCAAGATATTTATCACGTACTGTTGTTTCGAGTAATCGGTATTTTGGCACTGTTGCAAGCCGTAGTAGTAAAATTCGGCTAGTGAACTATACTTTTGTCCGCTTTGTCCATATTTTAAACTATGGTGAAAGTTAGTAATGAAACGCACCACCTACTTATCAGAAACCTACCGTCGCGGTCGTCCACTGCTGGATATAGGCCTCTCCAATAGCACGCCTCTAAGCCCGATTTTCGGCTCTTCGTGTCCAGCCGCTGCTACTTTGCGTATAAACTATAACTATAGCTCACGTGTATTTAATTTTTTCTGACTTTACGAACAAAATATCCATCGACATTAGGCTTTACGTTGAACAAAGATAACCAACTGTAAGTTAGATATATAATTTCATTTAGATATTCAAATAATTTATTATAATTTATTATTTGTTGGTATTCAGATAATTTTATATATCTAATATACATAGTTAGTAAATCATCCAAATGTTTTTAAAATTGTATTTTTAAAGCATTAGCAATGTTGATTCTTAGATTTGTAGTAAAGGCAGAATATCTTCATCTTAAGTAAGATTTAAGAGTAGAGTCTCGAGGACTCGCAAACATTAAAGATAAGTGAGACCGGCTTGTCGATTAACGTTTTTTAGTGATCTAAGCTGAAAGACGAACGGGTCAAGTAGAAATACATATCGGTCATCCAAAGGTATCGTAGTTGCATACATGCCCAATAATTTGCGCTAACAAAATGTACTTAATAAGTGTAATCGAGTAATTTTGGAGACCCAGTATGCCCGACAGTACAAGAACAAGATAAGAAATAAAATAATAAACGTTTATTGCCGAAATTAAACATGTGCATAAATAATAGCGGATGATAAATTTTTCTATAAATCTGGCAATAAAACTGATCCCGGTAATTACAGACCTATATCGGTCTTACCGGTGATCTCAAAAATATATGAGAAAATACTGCATAATAGGTTAAGCGTTTTCCTGGACTCGAAAGATTTTTTATACAAAAAACAGTACGGTTTTCGGCCAAAGTCTAATGTATCTGCAACTATGGACTTAGTTAGTAGTATAGGACTCAATATAGATCTAAAGAAAATCGCTCTAGGAATATTCATTGATTTAAAAAACGCGTTTGATACCGTTAATCACCGCATACTTCTAATGAAATTACAGCAGATAGGTATTACAGGAAAAGCATATAAAATGCTTGAATCATATCTTACAAACCGGCGTCAAGTTGTTAAAATTAATGAGTGTCAGAGTAAGCCACAAGTGATAAATTACGGAATTCCACAAGGATCAATATTGGGACCTTTACTATTCCTAATTTATATAAATAATATTCATGAGATTGGATTAGAAGGAGACATCACTCTCTATGCCGATGATACAAGCTTGTATTATTATGGTAGGCCGATGTAGATGTTAAAATGTTACAGGATGACATCAGCCGACTATCAAACTGGTGCAAAGAAAATAAAATGCAGTTAAACACAAGTAAATGTCATCATATTCAATTCAGTCGTAATAAACATATACGCGATAATACCTATAAAATAGATGACGTCCATTTAAACAAGGTTATCGCTATTCGAGATTTAGGAGTCCAACTAGACAGTACACTAAAATATGATGTTCACATTTTAAATTCAGTTGCAAGGGCTTTTAAGGTACTCGGGTTTGTCTTACGTAACTGCAAAGGTTTCAAAAAATCATCCACTAAAGTAAAATTATTTAACTCACTCGTACGTCCCATCTTAGAGTATGGCTCAGTCGTATGGAATCCTCATTACGACGTATACACAAAACGTTTGGAGAGTGTGCAAAGGCGCTTCCTTTATCACCTAAGCTACGGCGACCAACTAGCAAAACACATGCCGAGTTACACAGCACGTTTGACGCATTACAAATTAAAGACTTTGGCAAGCCGCAGAATGAAACTAGATTCCATATTCCTACATAAGATACTCAGTGGTGCCACAGACTGTAGTGAGTTGTTGAGTGCCTTAAATAAAAACGCCTATTCGTATCCCAAGAAAGTCTAATTATAACTTATTTGATATTCCGTTCTCTAAAACTAACCTGGGTCATTACGCTGCTTTGCCAAGGATTTGTAGACTGTACAATACTATATCAAAGGCTCATGATATTGATATTACTGAATCATTACCAAAATATAAGAGGCTACTAGAAAAATGTTTTTAAAGTTTTATATTGTTTTGTGTTCCGTTTGATTTATTCTTATTTATGATCATTAAGTTATCCATTAAAATTTGCACGGTTAAGTTTATATATTTGTATTAGGTTAGCTTTTATGTTATAGTGCATGCTGTGGTCTCCTATAACTGAAGGAGTGCACTGTTCAAGACTCTTGGTTGTATAATATGTCTGTGTTTTTGTATATTCTTTGTTGGAGATCCATAATAAATAAACTAAAATAAAAAATAAAATTAAAATGGTAACTCAAAAGATCAGTATCTTTTGAGTTACCATTTTTATTTTATTTTTTTCTCAAGCACAACGCGATCTAAATATTTTGCACATGTGGCTGCAATCAAATCTGCTAACGATTAATACGTCAAAAACTAATTATATTATTTTCACAGCTAAAAACAAAACGATAGGCAACTATAGTCCTCTTACGATAAATGATCAAATTATAAATAGAGTAAAGGAAGAAAAATATCTAGGTCTAGTACTTGACAATCAACTAACATGGAAATCGCATATTGAAAAAAAAAATCGAAGTAAACTAATCTCGCTTAACGGTGCCTTACGGGGTATAGCTCGATGCTTACCGAAATATGTGCGATACACTATATACAACTCATTGGTTAAGTCTCAATTAGATTACTTGATCGACGTCTGGAGATCTGCCGCCAAGACCAACTTAGAACGTTTACAAGTAGCGCAAAACAAAATAATTAAAACTTTATTTGGATATCACTATTTAACCCCTACAGAACGGATATATAAAGAAACTAAACTAATGAATCTTGCTCAATTACACAAATATAACATCTGTATATTAATAAGAAAAATCCTAACAGCCGACACACTCGGACATTAAATTCACAAAACGAAATCACTACCACAAACGTATGACTAGGCAATCCAATAATATCTACTCGAAAACACCAAGGACAAATTACGGCAAAAAAAGTATATTATATAAAGGTGCCCAAACCTATAATAAATTACCAAAGAGTATAAAAGATGCAAATCTCTTTCAATATTTAAAAGGTTGTTAAAATGCTACATTTTAAAGGCTTTTTCGTAACTTACATACATACATACATAGACTCACGCCTGTTTCCCGAAAGGGGTAGGCAGAGACTACGGAACGCCATTTGCAACGATCCTAACATATCTCTCTTGCTTCATTCACTCCCATCAGATTCCTCATGCATGCTCTTCTGTTCAGGGTACTTCTCACCTGTCCTGTTTTTAGGATGTCTCCAATCTGGTCAGAGAACGTCCGCCTAGGTCTTCCCCTTCGTCCTGTCCCTTCCACACTTGCCTTATATATCTGCATGGTCAGCCTTTCGTCATCCATCCTCTCCACGTGCCCAAACCATCTTAGCATACCTTTCTCGATGCTTGTCACTATATCTTCTTTTACCCCACAACACTCTCTTATCACTCAATTCTTTATTCTGTCAGTCAGAGAAACACCACACTTACTTCTCAGTGCTCTCATTTCTACAGCATTTATTCTACTTTCATGACTCTTCTGCCATACCCAACTATCACTACCATACATAAGAGTAGGTACTAACATCCCTCTATGCACAGCCAAACGTGCCTTTTTGGACACGTTTTGGCTATTCATAAACGCCTTCAGAGCTCCATTCACTCTATTACCTGCATTAACTCTTCTTTCAATATCTTCTACATTCTTACCATCTCTTGTAAACAGCGTACCTAAATATACAAACTCATTCACTTGCTCCACTCGCTGTCCATCGATCATAATATTACAAGCCGTAACGCATTCCTCCTTTTCAAAAACCATAACTTTCGTTTTACTTACATTCACTTTTATTTCTTTTCCTCTCTAACGCACCATGCATGATTGTTACCATCTCCTGCAACACCTCCGCTGAAGACGCAAGCATAAACTGATCATCAGCATAAAGGAGGCATTTGACAAGTAACTCATTCATCCTTAATCCACAATCACTATGTTTCAAAACTTTGCAAACAACTGTCCATGAAGAGGTTGAACAGCCACGGCGACGCTACACATCCCTGTCTAACACCTGTGTTGATGGTAAACCAGTCAGTGTATGCCCCGTTTATCCTCACACAAGCTCTAGAATCCTCATAAAGGGATTTCAGAGCTCGTGTGAGGCTGCTGTTTACCCCATACATCGATAGTACCGACCACATTTTATTCTTCACCACTTTATCATAAGCCTTTTCCAAATCCACGAATGCGCAGTAGACCTTTTGACCTTTGGCCAAAAATTTCTCGGCTATGCATCGCAAGGAAAAGACTTGATCCGTACACCCCATACCCTTTCGGAATCCCGGTTGTACATCCCATATTTTCTTGTCGGTTACTTTCATAACTCTTTCAATCAGAACCTTCGCATACAATTTGCCAACAATGCTGAGAAGGCTAATGCCTCTATAGTTTTTGCAGTCTTGTTGCGAGCCTTTTCCTTTATAAAGAGGCACAACTACTGCTGTGGCCCAGTCATCAGGTACCCGGCCGGTGCTCCAGCACAAGTTAAATAAACGCTGCAGCTGACTAACTATGATGACCTGCCTTCAGCATTTCGACTGTAATCCTATCATACCCTGCAGCCTTACCTAATTTCATACTGGCCAGTGCCTTCAAAATCTCATCCACGCCAATATCGCTTTCATCATTGCTATCATTATCATTCATTTCACCTGTTGATGTCTCTGTCGTCGTTCTTTCAAATAATCCTTCAAAATACTCTTTCCATCTCTTCAGGACACACGATTCACCATTGCTGTGTATTCTGAGGATTGAGTTTTTCCTCGAACTGCACGAACAGATAAGATAACTAACATACATTATATAATTATTGTCTACACTGTCTTTCCCCATATTATATTATAAAGCGTTACATAAAAATATAAACACATATACATACATACATACATACATACATAGACTCACGCCTGTTTCCCCGAAGGGGTAGGCAGAGGCGTATTAAACGCCCACTTTTCGCCATCGGTTTTGATCCCACGTAATAGGTGGCGAGCCTATTGCCGCTTATCGGGATATTTTCTTTGCCAGAGCCTCGTCCGTTGATCGGCAGGTGCACCACTTGCAGGTGAGGTTGGCTTGGGACCCTAAGATCTTGGTGGGAACCCTATGCACCTTAAACACATATATAGTGACATAATATCAATAAAATGAGCACATGTTACATATTATAGATATAATATATCATACATATATATGTACATATTTCCTATTTACACATTACAGTCTAGACATAGGTACATGTATTGTAATACGGGATGTTTATTGATAAATATCATTTTATAAATTAAAGCTTAATACATAGGTACACACATCCAGTGGGTATAAATATAACAGCATACATGCAAAATGATTATTAAGTATAAAACATATTTCATATTTACATAAGTTTTAACTGTCACTGTGTCATAGGCCTTAATAAACATTAGTTGCATTCATCCAACTCCCAACATACCTACGCTTACCTGAGTCTCGATGCGCGGTTTCGCTAAATCTACTTTCTGCTTACAACTACCTACACTTACTAACTATTTTGTTTTTATTTGATTCGGCCTGTCACTTTTAATAATTACACTATATTGTAATTGTATATTGTATTTTCTCTGTAAGCGATTGTAAATCTTTTGAGAAAAATAAATGTCTTTAACCACAAATTTACAATTTATCAAAGATATTTAGGAATCTTTTGTTTTGTTCGTTCCAGAAAATGAACATTCAAATGTATGTAGTTCAATGACAGCATTCATAGCTGTACAATAGTATTGTATTACAGAAAGCATTATCAAATCTGCACTCTACCAATTTAGTAGTATAGAAATAATATTAAAATCAACGTCATCACTTTCAATATGTCCCACTGCTGGGCACAGGCCTCTTCTTATTACGGCGCTTGTACACGGTACGAAAATACGCCGGGCCTATGCAAGAATTCGTGTCGTAACTAGAAAATAACTGTGTACACTGCTCGTAGCGGTGCACGAAAAATATCTTGTCTGCGTAAGACACGACGACCGACGACGCGGCGAACGTTGTTGCGGAGCGGTGGGAGGCGGAGTAGTAGGGTTCACACAGCCAAGTGATCTGTGGGTAGTTTTTGTTGTACGTTTGGTGTGGACGTGTATTGCAGCGTAGAGTACAAAATGGCTGATAAGTTACTTATAACTTTAGTAAAGGGACAACCGGTATTAAGGGACAAAACTTTAGAGATATATAAAGAAACAAGACTCACATTCGAAGCATGGAGATAAATATTTATTATCTTATAAATATTGCTGATGCTTTCAATAACTTTTTTATTAACATTTCACGTATGAATACAAATGTACCACAAAAGAATAGTTATGCTCTACCTGATAGACTCAACCCTAGTATATTTTTGAAACCATGTTCAGATACTGAAGTTTCTCGTATTATAAAATCGTTGAATAACACTAGATCAGTTGGGCATGATGAAATTTCAACACATATACTTAAAGCATGTGCTGATGTTATATCACCAATATTAGCTCATACTATAAACTTATCTCTGTTAAATGGAGTCTTCCCTGATAAATTAAAGCTTTCTTTAGTTAAACCTCTTTATAAAAGCAAAAATAAATTAGAATTATCCAACTACAGACCAATTACTCTAATATCATTTTTTTCTAAGATTTATGAGAAAATAATGTACAACCGCTTAATAAAATTTATAAATAAACATAATATAATAAATAAAGAACAAAATGGATTTCAAAAAGGTAAGTCCACTACATTAGCAGCTTTCTCTCTTATTAAGTCAATAACAGATAATATAGATAAAAAACGGCCTGTAACTGGCATCTTCTTAGATATGAGCAAAGCATTTGATGTGGTAAATCACAAAATGCTTATTGACAAATGTGAACGTTACGGCATTCGTGGTCCAGCTCAAAATTGGTTACACAGTTATCTAAGCAATAGAGAACAATGTGTAGAAATTTCACACATAAATGAAAAACTAGTCGTCGTAACACATAGATCCCCATTTCAAACTAATACCTCAGGGGTGCCACAAGGAAGTATTCTAGGGCCCCTCCTGTTTCTCTTATATGTGAATGACTTACCAAAAATTACAAACCATAAATGCGTACTATTTGCAGATGATATATCAGTCTTAATACCCGAAACTGACAATAATATGCACAATGAAGAGGTTAATGCAACTATAAATAATATTATTAACTGGTTAGAAGCTAACTCTCTAAAAATTAACATTTCCAAAACCAAATGCATACAATTTTCAAATTATAAACAGAACCCAAAAAACATAAATATAAAATACCAAAACGAAGAAATTACTAGAGTTAATAATATAAAGTTCCTAGGAATAGAATTAGATAATTATTGTAACTGGGGGACACATATTGATAGTATATGCAATAAGCTAAATAGATTTGTCTTTGCCTTAAAACAACTAAGAAACACAGCTAACCAAGATGCTGCTCTCAACGCTTACCATGGTTATGTAGGATCAGTTCTAAGGTATGGCATACTTCTATGGGGTAACTCTACACATATAAGTAGAGCCTTTATAGTACAAAAAAAATGTTTAAGAGCAATTACTGGTGTATCTGCACTAACAAGCTGCAGACCTATATTCAAGAACTTAAAGGTTTTGACATTGGTATCCTTGTATATTATGGAAATTGCTATGTTCGTTAAGAATGATATACGTTTTTTCACCAAAGTAAGTGAGGGTAGTAGATTTGTAAAAAGGGATGCTAATAAACTTAAACATGAATTCTGTAAAAGCACTCTTCGATATAAAAATAGCTATAATATGTCAATAAAACTTTACAACCATATCCCTCGTGATTTAAGAGAACTACCCTTACGGCAATTCAAATACAGACTAAAACGTTGGTTGATCGAAAAGTGTTTTTATAATGTAACAGAATTTTTAAACTGTAAGGAATAATATTTGTTGTATAATTTTATGATAGTATAGTTTAGTTTTTAAGTATCAAAATTCGCATGCCCGTTAAGGGTGAATATGTCGGACTACATATAATGATGTAACACCTCAATGGACCATGTTCTGCCGAATAAATATCTTTATCTTTATCTTTATCTAAAGACGTCGACGACATGACAAATGTCAAAAAAAAAAATGAATGTGGTAAGTACCTGTAACATATTACTTTTTATTAGAATTTTCATAAATAAAGATTATTATATAACAGAGTCTATAAATGATTCTATTTTCACTCGGGAAACCTGGAAAAAGAAGATATCGGTGTTTTAATTTTTAGTTAAGAATGAATGATGTAGGTACGTTTGAATTGTCCGTATTTATGCAAAAAGGAACCACTCGACAGATTTAGATAGAAGCAGAAAGGAGCCAACAGCAAAAACACACATTATATATATTGCAAAACCGAACCACAGCACCATGGGACTCGATTCTTCAAACAAATAAACCATATTAATTCCATGTTATTTTGTACAAAACAGATCCACTAATACTTGGTACCATTATACATTAAAAATATTTATATTATTAACAATTAGTATAATACAGCAAATTGAACCAAATTTCTATGGTACCGTTATGCGTAAAATAAATAAATAATTTAATGACAATTTTTTTTTGCAAAATGGAACTACAAGCATTTGGTTCTACCACGTATAATTAAATATTGTAAACAGCAGAACCACAAGTATGTGATTTCAATGTACTGCGGAAGGTTTAACCTTCAAGTTCGAAATTCTTGCTAAAATTGAGAGTCTACAAAGACCTGTACACATCATGGGTGAACTCTCGAAACCCAGCAATGATGACTAAAGAGCCCAACTCCCGTGCCAATACACGGAGGACATCCCTGATGTCAACGGCGAGGTAAGAGGAGGTCTTGAGCAACCTAAGAAAGACAAGTCTCAAGAGGACGACGGAATAACCACTATTTTCATTTTGTTATAATAATAATATGCAATTATCATTCTTTTTTGCTTTGCAGTTAACATTTTAAAAATAAACGAAAATGATTATCAGACTTGTTATTACTTGCGCGCCCTACGCCCGACTGACGACTGCACGAAAAAAATCTTGTCGTGTACACATTCCGATTGGTCTTGTCTGCGGAAGACACGAAAAGTTTCCGTGTGTAGAACAGACAAAATTCTTGTCGTGTACACGAAGAATTTGTCTTGTCTGCCGCAGACACGTTAAATTTTCTTAACGTGTACAAGCGCTCTTACGAGAAGGGTTATAACATAGTTCACAACGTTTTGCAAAGGCGTGTTGTCTGACTTCACATGTCTTACAAATACAAGAGAACTCTCAGATTTGCAGGTTTCCTCAAAATTGTTTCCTTAGCTGCTTAGCAAGCAATAATTAATAATTTAATTCGCACTTAACTTGGTTAAGTCATTTAGTGGACGGTCCGTGGGCTAGTACTCGAGACGTACTCATACGTCGCAGTATGTTAGTGTCCGCACTAGGTTACCGCTTCCGGTCGTAAATATTAATATAATCATCTATTTTGAATTTCAATTATATTGCAAATCTTTAAATTAAAAAAATATATAGTTAATAATTTCTTGAGGGAAGACTATGACCAGCAGGGGACGTCTCTAGGCTGACATAATGATGAATAATTTCATGTGCTTAACAATAATAATCTGACCGAGCGTTTTTTATAAATTTACGCAACACAAATTTATTATCCTGTAAACGATTCAATTTTAGATACGAATTTATATGGCAGGTGTCTGCTACAAATCAAATACTACATCATTCGGTACGCTTGAAGTAATGATACAAACAGCTGCAAAATTATACGAATTTCCTAGAGAACATTTTCGCGACTTCTCCTTTTAATTTGCTAAAGCCAAATAGATGAGGTTCTCCTCTACCTTGCGCAACCCTGCTAGGGAATTTATGCACTTACAGATAACCGTATCGTAGATCATTTGAATTAGAGTTCAAATTAATGACTACCATTTTGGTCTAGCGATCGCAAGCGAGGCCTTGATTATACTTTTTGATTGCATTCCCGGTTGGAGGTAGGATGCAGGTGAGACGTATTTTGTAACATAAGGTTGCGTCTCGACAGAACTAGTTAAAACCTATTTTGTGATTTGGCTTCATCATCTTATGGTACATGGTGGTTACAAATCGCGAAACTTCAGCGACCGTAAACATCATGCGAGGTTAACAATCTATTCGTGAAGCTCAAACTGTATCAGCAGTTTTGCATGGTTGCTGTGAAGTCCTCCCACTGTGACGTCGAGGTCCTTTGCCAAACTATCATCATGGAGTAATCTCGGTGGACTGCATTGGGAAGAAGTGTTACATTTGTCGTGCTATCTAAAAATTTTAAAATGAACCAAAAAAAAATATTACATAACATATTTATAAAACAAACATTATACCTATAGTTTAAAGAATACCTACAGGTAGTATCTGTAGAATCAGTATCTGCATCCATGCTCTTACTTGCCTAATGAACCTATGTAATGAAACATGCCTTTCCTCCCTGCCATCTAGTAGTACTATATTTGGTAAATAAACGATTACGGACAACCGGGTGAGGGTTGGATCCTGACCTGGTTGTCCGTATGTCCTTTTGTCGCAAAAATAATCATTCATACGAAAGTAATTACAATCGCACTTCAAAATCAGTGTACAAAAACCTGCAACTCATTTGAGCGCCATCAATTTAGTATCACAATGATGTCACTTTTGGCTACGTCCCATCACATTAACCTCTCATACCCTTCACCTCTTGCATCATCTGCACAGTACAAAGTTATACGTCTTAACACCTGAATTTCGTGCATGGCTCACTGAACTACTGATTAATAATTGTTGTTATTGTTTACTAACTAGTCGCTTCAAGTTCAGTTTTATTTAATTCCATGAAACTTGTCATAAGCATGTGATGCTTAGAGTAAATTAAAATAATTAATGTAATTATTTACTTCGAAATAAATTTTAGAGCACCAATATTTTATCAAACTTATGCGCCTTAAAAAGTTATGCCTTATGGACAACAAGTTCTCGTTGGTAGTTAAATCACTGACAGAATTAGAACACTAAAATATTATTATTGCTGTGATAAATGTGACGACGGATTAAGAGTACAAAGTCTCACCACTCTATTTTATACCATAGGTGTAGTAACTCGTAACTAAAAAACACATGAATAAAAAAATCTCTAAAAAAAACTCGACATAAAACCAATAGTATAGTGGGCCAAATCCTTTCATTGACTCAAATTAGCAGAGATCTAGTCAAACAGGACTAAGGACTGGACTACGAAAGACTGTATGATGTTGTAGGTAAAAACTATAACGCTGTGCACATTGCCAATGAAAAAGTGTACAATCGAACAATTTCTCGCTAGACCACCATAAGGGCGAGAATCGCCTAGCAATACGTCGTTGCTTCCAGTCTACTTTACACCCACATTGACATTCGTATACAAAATCAGTTTCTAGTGTGCCACGACTATGAGCGAGCCAAGGGATTTTTTTTCAAACTGGTCCAGCGCCGACTTGTTTGGTTGTACCTATTAAGCTCTTTAAAATCTTTCTTCATTTTATAATATATACAAGATCAGTTCATTCAATGCAGACACGTAAACTACAAAGTAATATTTTATAATGGATGTCATTAATTCTTATATATTTTCTTAATTCTTCAGCCGAGCTACTCTATTACATTTAAAATGCTTACGTTTTAGTAGGATCTAAGAAAGCTTTACAAGACACCAATTGTAAAGAAGCCCAGAATTACTGACAAACATGATGAAACAAGATCTAGCGAACTCTGCCAGTTCAAAGACGCTTAGAGATAAAGAACCCCAGAATGACTGAGAACACGAAACAAAAACGTCGTCAAAACAATGGAAGCTTTTAAAACAGGCTTATAAGTTTAGTTTGTGGTAGCCGGCTCAGCGACGGGAGTCAACTCGCGCATATACGTAATGCGATAAGCTCGCCTATGTAAACTACGCGACGCCGCACCTCGACTAGTTGAGTAACACAAAGCGTGTATATTTATGACGATATCGCATCACAAGCCGCCGGGACAGGCACTCGCTCACACCGTTGTAGCTGAAAAAAAAAGTGATCCGCATTTTTTAAGCATTTTTTCATTAATTATGGCCTTTTGCCGTTCTTTACAGGTTGGCAAATTAAGCAAGTTGTCACCACTTCGATGGGTTAGCGAGTGTGGCATTTAGATCAGAGCTCAACCATGCTTCGGAGGGCAGGTAAGGCTGTCAGTCCTGGCTCTTGTCTCAGGGCAAGAATCGTTAGGCCGTGTCGGAGGGCTTTGGGCGGTATAAAATCTCCGATGCCAGAGTTGGGCACAGACTCACACGAAAAAGATCCACATTTTGAGTTATAACCTGAAACATATTTTTCTCTCCACATAACTACTAAGGTAAATAAAAATAAATAATTAAATTCGAGACACCACGATCTTTCGACCATACAATGAATGCCTCGCTGGCGTAGTAAGTTTACTTTTCGTCAGTAAAACTTTGCTCATTCTCGCCATCGTTTCACAGGTTTTGCTTCGTAACTGCATTTGTTTTGTTTTTTATATATAAGCATGAAGAGAAACTCTTATACCTAGCTATCTTGCGATGGAAGCATATGTCTGTTGTATCTACAGGCATAAAATATTATATAATCAAAACGAACTTTGATAGTTGTTAATATATTTTACTTGCAGCATTTGGCTGCCAGGTCCAGCAACATTACGAGTATTGCTATTATCGACATTTCTGATAAGCATGATTAAACCGGCCCATCACGTTTAATTAGCACTAGTGATGTGACTACGTAAGCAACAGAGCGACTCAAATAATCACCAACCAATTGAAACTTCACAGCCTCATACATCCGGTAACACAGCAACAGCGAAATGAACAACGCTCGCATAAGTGTGACAGTCGTCGTGTCGACCCACGATCTTCCCTTTATTCAATACTCGTTTAGCATAAACTGTTTACTCGTGTTAATCGGGCCGAAGCCCCGAACGCCCCGAGCGCCCCACGACTCGCTTCGCTGACTCGACGAGTGACAGTTCGCCTTTTGACAGCTGACGTGTTTGCCTCGCTTTCATGTTTGGAAGTTTAGATCCTATAATAGTAGGATACTAGGTTTTTCATCAGCATGTAGCGTTGCATATTATATCTATTTTATGTGTATAATGCTTTAAAATGTATTTATAAACTAAACAAATGCAAATAGTCCGATTTCATTCCTTAGCAAAAGCTTCAATTCATGAATGAATTTATTTTTTAAAGCACTGTGGTGCAACCATTTTTTGTGCAACATTGTAACATATTTTGCTGACAATATTTTATTGTATTTACTCCGCATCAATTGCACACAGGAATTTCTGATGTCCTTAAACCAACTAACAGAAATAACTCGTATTGTGAAAGAAAATAGACCTCGTGTTTTGACCAACCAAGTTAATTTCTCTAAAAATAATTTGCGCTTACCACCGTGACTCTATGAACACACTGTTAACAGTCAAATATAAATTATAGCATACAGTGAATACGCAACCTGGATTACACACATAACGTTACATAGAAAGTTGACACATCATCCTAACGCCGTCCCGTTTGCATTCAAGGCCGTCGCCTCGGAGCCCCGGGTCCGCTGAATATTAATACAAAACGCAGATAAATTACACCCCAACACAGAACAAATGATCATAATTATTAATTACACAAAAAAATGTGATGGATGGCAACCGAACCCGCTACCTCCGACTTAGCGTCAGTATCACTAGACACTAAACAAACTGTCCCGTTAAGTAGTAGCGCTTTACTTTGAATTTATCAAGCTGTTCCCCGGCTTATAGCTCAATGTAGCTTATAGCAGCTAGTCAGGGTTCCTAATTTGGATGTGTTAAGTACCTAAACGTTTGTTTTGTAGTAATTAGTGTTTATTGGTGATTTTCTAATTATACACTGGCTTGTAAAACGAGACAGAGAATCATCATCATCATCAATCAACATCAATACAGTAGAAACGGTAAGGGCATCATCTTATAGAATATACATAGTGCAGTTTTATAACGTAAATGACTGTGATAACTTATGCAACAATAATTATAAATGTTAGAAAATATATGAAACTAGAGAAGCAGCTACGCAAGCCCATTTTAATAAATTTAACCGTTTCTTCCCAGTTCCCTGGCAATTTCAGGCAATCCCTTCTTAGTGCTCCCCTACGGTCCCCTGTCCAACTTGCCAAAATCTCGTTTTTTGCAGCGGCCTATTTCCAGCAGTGAACTGCAGCAGGCTGATGATGATGTCTTGTTTGAAAGTCAAACCACATAGAAAAATATACATAATTGTAAATAAACGAAATAACATAAGATCCACTGCCAAATCTTTGGGTTTAAAATAAGAAGGAGGCATTAATTTAAAGTCACAGTTGAAACAGCAGCTTTCATTTTCGAGTCTTTCGTCACAATCTTAAAGAACTTGAAAATAACAAAAACATTTTTCACTAAACGAACAGAACAAAACGCATAAACAAGCGACAAACAGTCAGTTTGACCCTCGGTGATACAAAGTTAAGCAATAAGCGGTACAAAGCGGCGCACGCCGCAGCCTAGTGCACGGAGCACGTAAAGAGTGGCGCACATTATACGAACAACGCTCGCTAAACAAATTAGTTGCGGTGAAGTTGGTCTGCGAGACCCCGCGCCTCGGGAACCTAGCGTTGAGAATATCTCCTGTGACTGTTAATTTATGACTTCATATTTTCGTTTGCTGTTCCTCGTAAAAATTGATGTCGTATTTTTACGTAATTCGCCAATTATGCTAGCAAATGAAGCACTGATATATTTACTAGCATAATTGGCTAAATATATTACAATTAAATATAAACGTGAAAGTTTGTGATGATAGATGGATGTATGCTTATTTGTTACTCTTTCACGCAAAAACTATTAATGAATTTTTACTGTCGAAGAATTGTCGAAGAATTATCGCGATAACTGTCCCTCATGTGGGCGAAGCCATGAACATAAGTTAGTTTGGATAAATGCGTAACGAAACTTGAGGCGTACTTCAAAATAGTGTATGAGCTCCCATGCCCTATGTTTTAAAAGTCACAAGATATAAGGGGTCCACGTCCTTAACAAAATACAGTTTCTTTAATTCAGTCTAATATTAAAGTTAAAATAGAAAACTTGTGCTTTAGAATTAAACACAGGCCATGCATGTGCTATTGAACGTGTTCGTAAATGTTATAAACTACGATGTATGCACACTGCAACAACAACGCCATATTTCTTCCACTCAGCTTTTGCCTGTCTCCAATTTAGCGGATTTCCTCCTTTTCAGACTTAATAGAAATTCCTTTGCTTAAATCTTTTGTCAGCAAGGAATAAATATAGCAATCTCAAGATTCATTTAGATACAGCTACCTAGGGAAGGAATGCAGTCTGGTAATCGCAGTATAACATGATTAGCACGAAGATGAATTTCGCTGTCCGCTCCTCTAATATAGCCAATTAGTTGGCTCTTAAGACGGCCACCGACTCATGTCGTAGTTTCGTAGTACTCGATGCTACGAGGCTACGAAACTGCTACACACGACTTACGGAGCATTAGTTATTAATAAATTATGTTGCTGTCACATTGAAAATTGGTAGAACTGTGTTAGAGTTAGTTTAGCAACTAGTGAATATCAATTAGTTATATCTCGGTGTATAGTCTTACAGAAGTCTTGGCAAACAGATATCTAAATTATTAAATTCTAAGCGAATTTATGATGCGACTTTACCATCGTATAAATAGTATTGGAATATTAATGTATACCAAATAGCAAGGAGATATTATTCAGCTACCGATTTTCTTCACTAAGATGATGTAGGCAGCAGCCCCCGGCTACACAGGGTTGATATGACGGTAAGGCTTTATTTCAAGCCACATATAGTAGAGAGAGGGTATATGTCATGTACTATGTCATTGTGTGGTTTGAAATAAGGTCATACCGTCGTATCAACTCTGTATAACCAGCAAAGTCGTGTTTCCAAGGTCCTGCCAGGCCAGTCTACTTTTTGCCATCAGATGGCTCGGCAAACCATGCTACTACACTAAAGCTATAAATACTCATTCCTTTAGTTTTTCTCTTTTCTTTCAGTCTACTGCTGGACTTAGTTTGCTTCATATTCATAGTGGCACTGTGACTCAAGAAAAAGATTTGGCCTATAAATTCCACGCTGGCCAGATGGGTTTGTACAGGCTTTGATGTCGAGTTCTCCGACTCTTCTCAAAATTACCTTTTGCTTAGTGTATTTTCCGTAGTCTTTTCCTATGACACCCACAAAAGGAAATGGGGTAGTGACATTTTGTGCCAGTGGAGGAAACATCGTGACAAAGTTACAATAATCTAAACATTCTAATCATCTAACATCTAAAAATTACATTAAATATAGTTTACGTAGATCGAACCGTGTCAATCTCTTTGCCTTGGCAATTTATAAAAACAAAATTTCTTATTACAATTCGCTGGTAAGAATCAGTAGACAATATAATGAATAAGTAACAAATAATTTACAGTTAGACATTTTTATCCTAGATATTACACATTTTTAAATACTCCAAAGAATATCCTCTATCCCAAATGGAAATTCTTCTTTCTCTTAGCGTTATCCCAGTTTCAATCTGGGGTCCGCATACTAGTCTAACCGGATTTGGCTGAATATTAGCTTTTCCACAGAGCGACTGCCTGTCTGACCTCCGCAACCCGAAGGGATAGCGATATTCCATGGTTTAGACTAGTGTCAGTTTATTTAGAAGGTACTGACGCCCTATAACGACTGTCAAAGATCTTCATGACAACTGGGACCGACGGCTTAACGTGCTCTCCGAGGCACGGGACAAGCGAAAATTAACAAAATCCCAAATGGAAATATTAAAATATTTTTAACGTATTGTGTTACGAAATTAAAGCTATATTTGTACATCACTTCTGTCTGCTAACTTGATGTTTAATTTTCGCAATGTATGCACATGTGTTGAGTTGCAATCTAGATCTAAACATAAGTTTTGATTGTTTTTAATTTTTAATAAGATTGTATAATTATATAAAAAAATATTACGTGCGCGGTTGCGGAAAATATTTTTAAAATACAATTGGTATAAATAGGATAAACTTACTAGTGTTTTTTTTCAGACCTGGTCAAAATGTGAGGTCATCTATTATATTTATGAAGGTTTAGTGTATTTCTTTTTAATAATCCATAGGATATTTATTAAATACTGGTTGCTGCCTGCGGATTATGGCGAGCTTAGGAGCTATTCTAATACCTTTAAGTTTCTTTAAAATCCGTTCTGTAGGTCATGCGTTAAAAACTATTAAACGTCCAAGCCTTCATCGTCACAAGCTATCGCGTTTATAATACTAGTAAGGTAAGGTAAAGCTGTATATAATAAGATACTGCATAGTAAACGCTGTATATAGTTACATAGTAAAGTTGTGGTGGGTACTGTGCGAAGACGCGGAGGTGGTTGGTGCGACCGCAAGTCGTGATGAGTTCGCACTTGAGCTGCGGTGAAAACATTTTATCGTTCGTTATTACACGCGCCACTTTGCGACGAACGCAGTTTTGACTAGCTTAAGGAGAGTTTACATGAAGTAGACTTCATTTAGCTTTTTAAAAGACATTTGGTTATATTCCTGAGTCGCGCCAGATTTTACAAATATTCAATCAACGGACACAGAGAACAGCCAGAGTCGCAATAACAATTTGTAAATCACATTAAGTGTTGCCTAGTGTGGGAATCAAACCCATTACATTAGACGCAGGGTAGCGGCAAGGACAATTCCCCGTCCAATGACGACGAAGTAGATGATGGTGATTCGGCCTTGCAGAACACTTGAACACGTGTTGCACTCTTCAAAAACAGGGGTATCTGGTCATCATCGTCTTAGCGTTATAATCCCAGTCGCATCCAGCGCCGAGCCGTTCATATATGCAATGTGCGCGGCGCACACAGGTGCCAGGGTAATAGGGGCGCCGCGCGCCGGGTGAATGCGATAATCATTAAAATTTAGTTTAGTAAAAGTTTAGGAAAAGGATAGCGCTTCATATATTTCGCACACAAGCGCAGGATTGGGTCGATGCGTCCCAGGTCGCATCCAAGACTTTTTGCCTGGAAGCCCGCGGTCCGCTTACTTGTCTATACTCGCTTTTCGACAGAAGGACTGTCGTCTGACCGCCGCAACCCAAAGGGATATCAACATTCTATGGCTTAACCGATAGGCATGTATAAGCCAACAGGCCTGTGTTCAACTATAAAAGACAAGTGTTAAGTGTTGGTGGGGAAAATGAGAAGAAAGCTGAGGTACCTTGCTTGTCGCTGGAGTTTTGTTTCCTCTCGTCTTCCTTGCCCACCATAGGTTGATTTTCTGGTGGTTGCCGATCACACCGAGCATTCGCGAGATGATACCGTGTATCATTACTACGGGATGTGCAGGCATCGACCGTAGGAGGATAATGATTTAACGTTCGGAGGTCGGCGCGGAACAGGGCGAGGTGCCCATTTGCACTTTTGACGTGCGATCAAGCGAAGGTTGAGGGTAGATAGGAATTATGTGAGCAAAGGTTAATAATTTTAATAAGAATGTGATTTTACCCTACAACCTGCATCTTGAATGTTACAATATACAAAAATGATTCGCCAAGTGTATTAAAGGGCAAATATTCTCCATTTAAAACGCTTCAACCGTTTGAAAGAAAACCAAAGTAATAATCTTCTGTATATATAAAATTCTAGTGTTACTGACTGACTGACAGACACGCTACAGCCAAAACTATTAGGCACAGGAGGCTGAAATTTGGCACGTATGTTCCGTGGAGACCATAGGCGTGCACGAATCGGGAAGAAACAGTAAATTTAGAAAAATGTGCAGACGTTACCTCGGGCGTCCTCTAGTCATCATCGCCCTAGCGTCATCCCGGTTGCATCCAAGGCTTACACTCCTTGGAGCCCGAGGTCCGCTTACTGGTTATACCAGATATGACAGAATATCAACTTTTCCACAGAGCGACTGCCGTCTGACCTCCGCAACCCAAAGGGATAGCGATATTACATGGTTTAGACAAGACCTTGGGCGTCCTCTAGTAACTAATAGAATTCCAGCCACGTCTAATGAGCATTGATATTTAATGCGCAGAAGTTGAAACTTTTTTACGGTCGATGGACGCGTAAATGTCAATGATTACACGATGGATGAATGCATTCACTAATGAGTTGGCTAATTATTGTGTTAGTATTTAACCACTAGCTAGTAATGCTTTCATGTGTATCTTTTCGATAGCTGAAGCTTATACTTAATATTAATAATTTATTTTTTGGAATTTATTATACAAATTGTAACTTCTTTCTCTTTGTACAAATGTGTAAATCCAGTGTTACCCCCTATGATATTTTTTTTTATGGTAATAGGCGGCAATCGAGCAGATGGATCGCCTGATGCTAAGCAATTACCGCCGCCCATGGACACAAGCAACACCACAGGAGTCACAATTGCGTTGCCGCCTCTTGGGGTTGGGAAAAGGGATATGATGAGGAATGGGATGAGGGAGAAGGAATAGGGGATAGGGCCTCCGGCACTCTCACTCACTGAACGAAACGCAACAGTTTAAGTAATACTGACTGGACTTTACGTCGATCTTCTGTGAGAAGGTAGTACTTCCCCGGTCGAGCCGGCCCGTTCATGCTGAAATCAGCAAGACTCTACTACCCAAAGATACTATTACAAATATTCAATCAATAGACACAATACACTCCCAACGTCGGATCAAGAATTTGTGGACTACAGAAAGTGTTATCTCGTGTAGAGACTGAACTCACAATATTCAGCATAGTGCTAGACGGCTAGGCAGCGGCCTAAACGACTACGCCATCCGTGCAGCTAAAACAATATGTGTGAACCATATGTGTCAGCTCTCTTATTGGACCTAAAGGTGCGTTCTCGCTTTATCGTGAAGATATTTTTTTTAAAGGACAACTCCCGCATTAGGACTAAATCCCGGGGGACTTTACAAACATACAACTAAAGGACACAATGAACACCCAGACTCAAAACAACAATTTGTGAATTACACAAAATGTTGCCTCGTGTGGGGATCGAAGCCACAACACTCGACGCAGTATCAAGCGGCGAAGCGTCCGCTTAAACCATTACGCCAACCGTGCAGTCAATATATCATTGTACGACCATTGTCTCTAGCATTACCATTATATCATACCTGTAGTCACTACACAAAAAGGCGTGGACGACAGTTAATTGTGTGGTCATAGTCACGACGACGCCTCAAACTACACGATAATCGAAAAAAAGTGTTTTTTACTGTTTTTGGCAATCAATCATAGTGAAGACAATCATGTCGATAACTTATCAATAGATATGATGGCCCTCAAATATATGGCCTAGAGTGAAGCTCCTGCATAACTCGCTTAACTCTTCAACTGCCGATGCACAGATCAGTGCGAGACATAATAGATTTTCTATTGTGTTATCGCGGCGGTTAAAAGGTTAAAGGATCTAGGATTTAAGACGGGAGGGAACACGTGGGTTACTATTGAGTTTCAACATCTTAATATTAGGTACATTGTGTGAATGGGCCTTAAGTGTAATGTTGTACCGCAGGCTGCAAGTCGGCACAACTTAAGAAGTCGGGGACTTTCTGTGGGTGCCGAGCGCGCTCTCGCCCGTGCCAACACGCCTCCGTCTTTGTAACACTTCTTGTGAATACTTACAACTAAAGATATTGTTACATGTTCCGTTCTATATATTGTATACATTAAAAACTATATTATTAGGCAATGATACTACAAGGAAAAGGTAGATACGTTACCAACGTAGTAATCAATCCGTAGAAACGGTACACTAACGCACACTTCGATAACTCCATATTTTATTTTAATTTCGGTTGACAAGATGTGTCAGTTTCACTATGACGCCGGCTCGCGACGTCACACACATATATGTCAGACTTGCCAACTGGCTTATGTTTAGCGCCCTGCTTTTGGTACGCCTATAACATATCTACTTCTTTTTACTTTTGTAACAGCATTGTTATTAGCAAAAATAGTTCTGTTATGATATGCTGTACAGGTTATTCTTAACCTACAGGGTTATTTATATAATAGGCTAAACCGCGACTTGCCCAAGTTAATGTTGACCCGATAAAAGATAACATTACTGTATACTTTCACCAAAATCCGTTAAGTAGTTTATGCATAAACGTAGGGCAACAGACATCCATTCATATATTTTTTGCAAGATTCTAATTTATTTTCTCACATAAAAAGAAACTATTTACTGTGTGTCATCTCCTTAAAGAAGTCGTGAATGTAAAAGATAAGAAAAAATTACAAACAAGGTCTTGGATCATCTGTAATTTGACAATGGAGTAATATTGTTAATAGTTCTATCATCATACCGTAGTATTTCTTGAACATCAAGGTGACTTAACGCGCGCCGCCTCTCGCCCGCGGCGCCTTCGTTAAAATCCACGTGTAACATGTAGGTTTATAATATTCACGATTAAGTAGTGTTCAATTATAGGAATAACCTAGCGGACTGCAACGCAGGTGTCACCGGTTCGAATTCACGGCACGCACCAGACATTTTGAAGTTAAATGCGTATCAAATCTTTAATCATCTCTTGCTTAACGGTGAAGGAAAAGATCGTGAGAAAACCTGCATGTCAGAGAGTTCATAATTTCCTCGAAAGACATATGTCTGCCAAACATCACTTGGATAGTATAGTGGAACATGGCCCGGCCCTTCTCATAAAGAGAAAAAGCCTGTTCCCAGCTGTGGGAAAGATAACAAACAAAACTGATAATAAGAACCTACAAATAAAACACCTCTTTACATCACTCGTAGACTAAAACACTAATCTGCCCACTGCTAATACAGTCATGTCCAACATCGACACACAAATACGTAGACAATCGGTTTTGTTAAGAGATTAGCAAGCTCTCTGATCCACACACGCACACTAACTTAACGTAAGCCACTTGTTTACACAACAACCTTTATTTACACACAGATTAAACAACTGCTCAGCTCGGATTAACTTCTTTCTGATGTTCGTATGAAAATAGGATAATAATATGACGTTGTAAATATTTTTATGGTGTATTTTACGGTTAATGAAGTGACTTTTGTTTGTAATTTAAATTATTTCTGAATTTTCATGAGAAAAGTGTCCAGTAAAGTAACTACACATAGGCTCATGACACAGTAGAACGTAGTGGTTTAAAACTTTTAACAAAAATGAAATCAGGATTTCACATAAGAGCGAAATTAATGAAGATATGCCAAGATTGGCCCCAATGCTGTGGTTGTGTATGTGTACGCTACGCAACCACATCACAACCACATTCTGAAGATTTAACAGCACAAAAACAAAAAGCCACAGCAACACTATTCACACTTAACTACCTCTGATCCACCTTTTGTCGCAAATATAGCTGTGGTGCGTACATATATACATAGACTCGCGCCTGCTTCCCAAAAGGGTAGGCAAAGACTACGGAACGCCATTTGCAACGATCCTGACATATATATCTTGCTTCATTTACTCCCATCAAGTTTCTCATGCATGCTCTTCTGTTAAGGGTACTTCTGACCTTTTGTAGTACGTATGAAACCTTCATTGACACGTCTATAATAGCTGTCACCTAGAAATGCGCAGTAAATAATGTTAAATTAATTTCGACAGATGACACTAATTGCCGTCTCTTCTCTTCTCTTATCGAAGAGAACGAGAGAACCATCAAGAAGACTTTTCATAAGTTGAGTAGGTGCCTAATACAGAAGAGAATCAACAGCAATTTCTTTCATTACTAAAGCTCTTCTTTTTTAATTTTTAAGTGTATAAAGGAATAATCTGACCGTGTAGTTTTTCAAACTCAATTCACAATGTAAAATGTCCATATTTTAACACCTGTGCACCTTTACTCGTTTACGTCTTTAATTTTAAAATAAAATTGAAGGACTGTTTGGTAGAGAAGTATTATTAAACTAATATCTATAATACATAAATATGAGAGATATGTTAGGATCGTTGCAAATGGCGTTTCTTAGTCTCTGCCATCCCTTTTGGGAAATAAGCGTGAGTCTATGTATGTATGAACATACATACATAGACTAAATAATAGTTATAGCTCGCATTTCGGAGTTTACGGCATTGAGTATTCGAGAAGTCTTAACCTTACGTAAGTCATCTACACTGCAACCGAAGAGTTTAGTCAGCACTTACCTCTGAGCTCATATCTACACTAAAAGTTTACTACACTTAAAATCACGTCGACAATTAATGTTTGTAATAATAGTTATAGCTCGCATTTCGGAGTTTACGGCATTGAGTATTCGAGAAGTCTTAACCTTACGTAAGTCATCTACACTGCAACCGAAGAGTTTAGTCAGCACTTACCTCTGAGCTCATATCTACACTAAAAGTTTACTACACTTAAAATCACGTCAACAATTACTGTTTATACACACAGAAATACATTTATTTCAACGAACACGGTTGGCTATTGCCCACAGACATGTACTTTAAAGTCGCCTTACACTTAAGACGTCAGAAAACCTTCTTTCATCCAACATTATACGTAGTTCAAATTTGCTACACAAACGCTTTCTAAATCTCAATCATCTTAACTTCAACGTTGTCTGTGAGTGTGTGTGCTGCAGTTAACGGAATTACTCGAGTGTTTGAAGAACGGTGTGGTACGGCTTTAAGTTCAAATTCACATTAGGCTGATAGTCTGTCACATTTTTTCTTTATAACTTAAATAAGTTAATGTTACGCGATTAAAACCCGCTAAATTATTTTGTATGATGTGTACAAATCGCGAAATTTTTAAATGGATTAATTTTTCTTTAATATAGTTAGTTCATAGAGTTACTTTAAGAACGTTGCAAAAATCTGTTAGTGTCAATCTATAATATAAAAATGAATCGCTGAATCTGTTGCTAAGCGCAAATCTCGAGAGCAGCTGAACCAATTACGCTAATTATTTTTTATAATATTCCTTGAAGTACGAGGATGGACTTATTGGACTGAGGCGGTACGAAGTTTGCCGGATCAGCTAGTCAAGGAATAAAATGCTCATCCAGTTTTGATAAACTTTGACGAAATTAAAAAAGTGTTCAATAAGATAATTATTTAAACAATTTTAATTACTTTTCACAAAGTAAAGTTTAGTATGTCAAGTATTCTTTGGTTTTACAGACTTACTTTAAAAACTGAGTCTCAGAAGAGTCGTATCATAAGTAGTAGGTATGCAAAATCTTTTTCTTTTCTTACGCTCCATTTGACTTCAAGTCGCAGAAACGGTTAATTTGTGTCATTTTTACTCTATACATAGTACAAATATCTAAAGTGCATCTTTTTCTCAAATCAATCCCTTGTGAAACAATATTATCTTGTGAAATAATATAGTTTTATACTTTCATTTTAATCAATGAAACGATTGTAAAAAATATAGCCTGAGATAAATTCAGCTTATAATAGTAGAAGAACAGTATTTAGCCAGTGTACTCAAGAAACCGTTAACCTTTATGTTGACTGGGTATTCAACATAAAAAATATAAAATTTGCTACGAATGATACGCTTAGTGCGAACGGAAACTAGTCGCCAGCTCGTAAGATTACGCGCAAATGAGGAGCGTCTTATTGGAGTGGTACGTAATTTACTTAATCCTAATCACAGCATTACGCTAACACCGGTAACCGTACGTCGTCAGCTTTGTAGAATACAAAAGATTAATTAAAATAACGCTATTAACGCAGCTCTGACAAATAACTATATGCATGTCGTAGCTGGGCTACGGACTATGAGATTTTTTTCGTAGTCAATCGACCAGCAAACAATGAAAATCTATTAATATATTTTTTTTTTCTACCACATTCACGCAACCATCTAGTCCCAAACTAAGCAGAGCTTGTACTATGTGTACTAGACAATGGATAAACATACATATATACTTTTTTTTGTAAATACATACATATTATACATAGAAATAACCAGACCAAGACAAACATCCATGTTCATGCATACAAATGTTTGACTTGAGCGGGAATCGAACCCGCGACCTTCGGCGAAGCAGTCGCTTACACTCCCGCGGCGCCAACCGGTCGTCGTTACTGAAATCAATATTCAATTCATAAAAATTGTAATTAAAAATATGCTATTCTCGTTCCAGACGAAATATTAATCACGGTACTTCAAGATTCAGATAAGCGTCGACAGCCATCCGACGCACGGAGTTATTTTTTTAGAAACAAACAGCTCACTAACAGGCGGTCCCAATGTATGTATATATGGGCGCAAATTAATATATAATGATTATATTGTTACAAAAATATTAATAATATTAATATTAATAATATTTGTGAACACAGAACTGAGAACTTCACTACTTTACAATATTAGACACTGTATAGGCTGCTTATCTGTTTTATAAAGATTGGGTATTTAATTTATCGCTTAGTTATTAAGATAACTCCAGAAACTTTCAAAGTAAAATCAATTAGTATTAAATAACATTATTCTGACACTAATTTTTACGGTAATAAATAACATGCGTTTATATTTGCATCCTGTTAATAGCGCTATATGTTGACAATGTTGTAAAGCAGCGTTTGGTTAATAAAATAAATTTGTTATTCGTGTAAAATAAATCATTTGGTGTTGTGCAAAATTCATTACAATATTAATGTGGATTTTTGATTAGTTTTGTACAGTAATTTCAATTATATGTTGAAAAGGAAGTGGCAGTTGTTAAACATTAAGTGATGACGGTTAGTTTATAAAAAGGACTGTAACTCGCATTTTAATTCAATTCTGTGCTAGAAATCGTCTGAAAATAAACCAAGTAATATTACGTGAGTGTTTTTATTATAATGGAGTCTGGACTGAACACTTTAACCCTGGCGTATCGCCGACAGCAGCGGTGGGATAAACGCCCCCTAAGAGACTTCGGGATCTACGGTTGGCGCGAGAGTGATGGGTCTCTTGGCTTGGCCGCCATTACCAATGATGACCTGAAGACTGATGCGACAAGCGCTTGGAAGCCGTGTTTGGCCCTAGTCAACCCTGATCGGAGACCACACGGTGTGTCGGAGTTATGGCGGGCACGTCTTCACTTCACGTGAGGCCACGTGCGAGCGAGAGCGACAGAGCGACTATGACGGGATGCACGCACCGGGGTGTGCTGTGGCGTGAGCGCTGTTCTGCTCTGAGTGCTACCAGAGGTTGCAGATGCGGGTTGTTGATGCACTGACCAGAGGTATTTATCCAGAGCTGATTTGATTAGTTTTTGAGAAACATCCATAATTTTATAAATTATGGTGCTTACACAATTACCTACTGTCCCCGTAAGGATTACCAGATAAACATTATACAGTCAAAATTACGAACGTTACACCCCAAATAGAACTTATAGGTAACTGTTGTTTATCCACGTTAGGTACATAGCAGTGCTACTGTGCTTATAGTCATGTTATGCCGTCGGCTGGGGCTCTTGTCTGTTTATTTATCGTTAGGCCATGTCGGAAACTCTCTGTAATACTTACTTATCTACACAAGAAAGAGAAAAAAAAGATTTGTTGTTATGTGGTTTTTACTATTATAATTATTAGTAAAGAACGGTGTAACTGCCCTTTTCAAGTTGCAGCTCTGACATAGATCCATTGTATAAATTGCCTGATTTGCTTTCAGTTTAAATAAGCTAATCGATGTGCTGAATATGAATTTAATTGGTAGTCAATAGGTTATCCCAATAGTAAAACATTAAAGAAATGAAAACATTATTTATAGTCCTTGGTTACACATTACATAAGGCTAACTAACTGCATTACTTACGGCTAGTGCTCACGGCGCGATTATATGAAGCCTCTCTTGATAAATGACTATCCACCACAAAAATAATTATTTGCATAAAACCAGTAGTTTCACAGATAAGTGCATTCAACAAAACAAACTTCAGTTTTATTATATTAGTACAGATATATATTCAGAAGGTAGATATAAAAATAAATTTATGATACACATTTTTAAAACTAAGTTATAAAATAGGTTTTATTATATATTTGTGCACTCTGTAGGTGCCTACATGATTTCATTTTAACATTATGTTGAAATTGTGTCAACTTGCAGCTCAAGTTAAGGTTATGTAATAAGACAAGGGAACCCGACATATCTTAATATTTGTCGTTTAATTTTATACCTGTATAGAATGATTTGTTCCGACCATGATAAGTCCTTGCTTAACCCAAACTACTGAAGCTAGAAACATGAGATCTGGACAGTAGATTTCTTTATGGACATATGCACTTACTTAGGTTCTATAATAGTCCACCTCTAAGCATTTTAGGTTGAAAGTCTTAAAGCAGGTGACTGCTAGTTTTTTATAAATACCAAGCCTTAGTGTTATACTTGGTAAATACAATTTATTTTAGTTGTGAGTTCATTTGCTAAGTTAGTTGCATCTATATTCAAGATGACAAACAGTGATAAACCAATAAAATTTAGTGCCAACCTTATTGCTTTGCTCTTGTGGGATACGAGACAGATAGGAATATGATTATTAAGTGAATGGTTCCTTAAACCCACTTAGGGTTTAAAGAACATGATGTGAAAATCCATATTATCTCTTTTCCCATTTAGCAGTATTTATTCTTGGCAAATCAAACTAATTGTATGGACTACTCATGCTTTATTTCTAAATCAGTTGTGATTAGTCAGTTTAAATTTATTTATTCAGATAAACAATTATTGTGTATGAATAAATAAGAATTACATTGGCACTACATGTTAACAGTTTAAAATAAATATTAACATTATTTAGAAAATTCCCTTAAATATAAAGTCAAATAAAATTATTGATATAAACTCACCACCATATTAACTATACAAACTGAGTGGAATTATTTTTAGAAATAAGACTGCACTAATCTTGCTTTGTAATATTGGTAGCTAGTAAATTTCTCTTTTATGGCTCAGTTGGCAAACAGTTCAACAATTTCACAGCTTGCACTATGCCTAAAAATATTCAATATTGGATTAAACATGTTCTTACATGAGTAATAATTATAGCACTAGTATTTTCGAAATTCTTGGATCTGCATGGTTTGAAATCATTTCATATTTATCATCAACAGTCAGACTGTTCACGGCTGAACATAGGCCTCTCTTTGTTCTTGCCATTTTGTTTTCCTGTTTGATGTGGATAAAACTTATTTTGAATATATTAGGTTTTAACTGTTTTATCATAACTGCAAAATATGGGTATCCTGATAACTTTATATTTGACTATCTAAAATGACACTGTCAAACAGAACCTGAGAATATTCAGTGTCTTTTGTACCTATTTTACCTTATGCGTAAAATATGGGCTCCAACACTGTTGTAGCTAAGATAACTATAGACCAAAGCACAGGTTGAACATGCCTGATATATAGATATAGCTTAATAGATCGGACCACTTTGTAAGAGTAGAATTTTATTTCATCTACAATTACGAAGGTTCATGGAACTAATATTTGGGTGGGAAATGTTGCCCACCACCTGTCTTTTGAGTGTTGCAGGTTGATGATGACATCCTAGCAGATGACCTGACCTTAGTGTGAAGAGAGGATGGACGAGCCGTCCTTTACTTATTGGTATGTATGGATGACGGTGGCCCGCCCTTTTGACGTCGGTGGTTTTGTGTGTGGGCTGCGCGCAAACGTGCCGCATGGGTGCTGTACTGAGCTAGAGTCAAGCATTGTTTGCTAACCTTTGTTGCTGATCAACATCAACAACTGTATGAGCAGCTTGACCGTATGGGCGGAGGATTCGTCAGATACCGATTTACGTGGGGGTCCTCTACCTCCTCCACTGTCGATATACGAGCTATCCATCGATTTGAACATTAGATATACGTATTTGACATTTTTTTGTTCGTAGCTTATGTCAAATATGCATCTCTAAACTCCAAATCCATGGACTGATCGGATATTGAATCTTGCGGTAAGACTGACCTCAGTTATTACTGGACAATTGCAGTCGCAACACAATACCGACTTTATCTCTTTCAAAACAAAAGCAATCAAAGCAACATCTACATTTAACAATATTTCAGCACATAAAACGACATGTCAAAATAAATCCATCTCTTCTCAACAATAAAAAACACATAATAAAAATTTCCATACAGCACTCGATAAGTTATCCTTGAAAGTTGACCAACTGTCCCTGGGGACAGGTGGTGTGTCATTCATCACTAAGCAACAAGGGAACCGACAGTACAAAGTGGGTGGCAGGGAGAAAAGGAAATAGAAAAACTTCGCTCGTTTACAATGAGCGCGCGAAGGTATTATCTTTACGAGTTTCATCGGCATAACGACTGTATTTGTTACAACTTTATTTGTATGGCGCTGCGAAACGGGTCAAGCGGGATTTCTGCGGCTCCTAATAATCAAAACAAGTAAGTGAAATGAATATGCCAATTCCAAGTCCTTGTTTTTTAAATTGCAGCGCGGAGTTTGTGCTACAGTGTTTATATTTACTTTGAACGATTGGTCTGTTGATCTACAGGTGAGTTAGCTAGGACAAATCTTTGTAGGATAAACACGATTATTTGCCTCTTATCTGGGTGTCATTTTTTTACTTTGATTATTTATAGGATAAACATCAGTATCAACATAAAATATGTAAGGGCTAAGCACTTATCTAAAAAATAAAACATTTTATTTTTAATCGACAGGCAGACAAAAAGTAGACTGTTCTCATTTCGACAACTATATTTTTTTGCTATGTATGTCTCTCGATTTCGCCGTAATTTGTGAACGGATTTAAAAACAAAAACAATTTTTTACTGATAATCAGCAACCAAAACCCACACACTGTCACAATTGTTACTTGTGCGTAGCTGAAGGAAATAAAAATGAAGAATCAAACGAGGAATAACAATATAGCTTAATGCTCTTCTTAAAGAATGCAAGGCAAAAAAGCCAAAACGCCGGCAACTACCACTTCATTATGGTAGTTTGAAGTCACTTTTTATCTATTCCAGTGCAAACGTTGATGATGGAAAGAAAGACCCATTAAGCGCTTGTAGGAAACGGCAAATAGCTGCTTGCTTGCGCAATGAATTCATTTGCACAACTTTACTTTACATTGAATTCCTGTAGTCATTAAACATGTTAAAATGCTATGTTTATAAAAGGTTCTTGTTTTCGATAGACTAGAGAAATCGAGGTTTGTATTGCATATGTTTGGTACTTATATACTTTTATGATATCATGTTGAAATTACTGGACTAATATAATTGTCAATATTTCCGGAAAGCTAATAGGGCTCTCTCTCTCTCTCTCTCTCTAAGAGCTAGGTACTGCTACTGTATTTATAACTAATATAATAGAACTAAAAAGCCCGGAGAAAGAGAGCAAAACCAAGAAGAAAATATAGAGACCATCTAAAGGAACAAACAGGCTGCTGTACATAAGGAGATATCACTGGATATAGAGCAGAATATAAATAGTAATAATAAAATCTTTATTTCCATTTTAAGCCTTATAAAAACAAAATATTCCTATCCCTCACAGTAGGGTTAGCCTGTCCTGTGGGGGAAATACACGATTTACATAAAAAAATCACGGCAAAATAGAATACAAATAAACAAACAAAAATTGAGGTGAAATTAAATATAAAAACAAAAAATATTTTAAATGTATTGAGGATATGCAATGTGCGTATATATTATTAATATGTGTGTTTGTGACTGTGTGTGAGTCTGGGTGTGATTGTGTGTGTAGGTGTTTGATATTGTGTGTGTGCTTGTGTGAATGTGCGTGCGTGCGTGAGTGCGTGTGTGCGTATTTGTGTAAGAGTATTAGGTTGTGTGTGAGATTGCTGCAGCCTCATTTAATGTCTTCAGTCTGCGAATAACTTCACTACAATAACGTAGGCGTAATCAAATATCGCTTAGCTAACAAAATATAATACATAAAAAATGCTTTAGGTATTTGTCATAAAATCTATATCTGTAACTTTCAACCACAGATATGAGAATTAGTCAGATGGAACGCGCGGCACAGTTGCGTGCGGCCACTAAAGCAAATACAAAATTGAAAAGCGAATACAAACTCGTCTCAGTGCGCTACGAAGCATCGTACAGTTCACGCGTCACGATCACTTCAACTTTTAAATTCTCAAAATGCCGTCTTGTGTTCTTAAACACTGTAAAAGTTGTTCCTAAAAACAAAAACAGGAAAATGGAATATCTTTTCACAGGTAACTATTGATAATTTGACTGTTTCCTAATTTAATTTCGATAAAATTCGTATTTGTGCTAGAAATATGTAAGTGTTGCCAGTTTTTGTCGACGCCGTTCTGCCTGAATTAGGGAAAATGCACTTGTCAATTGATTATGTGATAATGATTGTCATGTTAATGAAAAATACATTACCGTATTATAAAAGTATATTGTAGATATATCTTCTTTCTCATAAATATAGTAATAGAATTTCAATTTCCATTAGTATATACCTTACATTATATTGTTTTGAGTTCGATCCCAAAACGATATCCTAATATTCGTGTACACCCTGCTACTCGTCAAGCTCATACACTTTGTCCTTTGCACCGTTCTTATGGCGTAAAGAATAAGTATCAAAATCGTACAGCAACTGTTTAGCTTGACTTGGCGCCGTGTGTACATACATACTTATGGCGTAGGGAATAAGTATCAAAATCGTAGAGCAACTGTTTAGCTTAACTTGGCGCCGTGTGTACATACATACTTATGGCGTAAGGAATAAGTATCAAAATCGTACAGCAACTGTTTAGCTTGACTTGGTGCCGTGTGTACATACATACTTATGGCGTAGGGAATAAGTATCAAAATCGTACAGCAACTGTTTAGCTTGACTTGGCGCCGTGTGTACATACATACTTATGGCGTAGGGAATAAGTATCAAAATCGTACAGCAACTGTTTAGCTTGACTTGGTGCCGTGTGTACATACATACTATTTATTTCTCAACTAATCGACGCCAGCGGCTTCGCACGCACATATTTTCTTATTTCTCGTTTTGCCCGATCCCGTGGGAATTTCAAGAAATCCCGTCTTGGTGCATCCCTACGGTTCCCAAGAAACATACATGCTAAATTTCAGCTTCATGCGCCGAGTAGTTTCGGCTGTAGCTTGTCTGTCAGTCAGTCAGTAACGCAAGGATTTTATATATACAGATTTACGAAGTAGTTAAAACTTAACTCGGTACCTACATTTAAGAAATGTATTTATAAAAGCATTAATTAAATGCATGGTAAATTCTTCAAAACCGCAAATGAATATAAGAATATTACATAACTATATGCAAAATACTGGGAGATTATTCATAATCTGGCAACTTTTCACACACATAGACGCGCGTGTCCGTACAGTGCCAGTCGCCAAAGGTCACGCACACATAGCTGTCAACGTGCCACGCTTAGTTGGACGAATGCGCTCTATCTGATACTAATTCTCATATCTGTGCTTTCAACTAAGTCCATATTGTACAATCAGGAAGCTTTGTTCAAAATGTATTTCTTATCCACATAGAGAATAAAAAGATCATTAAATAACATTACTGCTGAATGCACGGCTGCCTTAAGACGTGTGCCGATAATGCATCGTCGAGTGTCTGTGGTTGTGTGATGCGCCTCTCTGCGCAAACATCGAGTGAACGCATCGCTGGCTCGCCTGAGTCAACACGATACGACTCAACTGTTCCGCACTAGCTAAGCTGCGAAAACTTGACGAATGGCTGTAGTTGTAGAACAGAAATTAGAATGCAGTTAGATTGAGAGGCTGCACTGATGACACGACCGTCTCGGCTTTAAATATTGTGCTGAGGTTCGACACTCACAGTGGACAATATTTTTTTGTTTTACAAATTGTCGTGCCGAGTCTGTGTGTTCTTTGAGTAGTAAGGTTTTTTTAAATCTGTCTCCTACCCTCCACTGGCGTCCTGTTTTTTAAAAGAAAAGAAAGAAGGTTTCTTACTTTTCTTTTGACAGAGACCGGCTTGAGAGAAGAAAGAAATTGAGAGCAGTGTCTTACTTATGAGCCAAAGTTACGATTTTCTACCACATACCGACTTACTGTTGGTGGCCCGATTACCCGATACGAAATTTTACAACTTATGACATCATTTCCTGAGGTTATTCTAACAAAACGAAAAGTTAATGAGGAGAGAATTTGAAGAAACAGAAAATGAGATTACTGTTTAACCTTTAACTTTTAAACAAATTTTCTTTGTCATGGTTCAGATCCCTTTTTTAAGATTGCGTGGTAGCATATTTTATGTCGGTTAGTCAGTCTATTATTCGTAATACATCTAGCAAAAGATATTTCTCCGTAAATAATGTTATTAAATAATATATGCGTAAGGAATAGAACATTCTTTTGGTACACAACAAATACCTATCTTCATATTACACTTTAATTTGTACAATATTACTTTCATGAAATGATATAGACTCTCGGCGTACAATTTAATAATAATTGTAGAGCAATATCTTGGGAGCTCCCGTCGCCCAAAATAGAGCTACAGGGTGGATGGTTCATTCGCCTCATAACTTACAATCCACCAATGATAAGTGCGTTTTTTATCTTCCGTACAAATCTGATATGAGAGGCAATCAGAGAGAGTGCTCGGCCCACTCGCTCTGTGAAAGTTAATATGTATTATGTTGAATATAGGCGGACATATCACCAGTCTTATGTACTTATTATTTACTGGTATGAGTTTTGTGTGAAGCATTTTTTTAGACATAAATACAGTGATTCATCTAATGGTTTGCCGGGTCGGCTTACTGTGGCGTATAGATTAGAGAAATGCCTTCTGAATATTACACGCACGTTATGTACTGCAAAAAATGGGATACCAAAGCTATCTCGGCTCTCTTCTCCAAACTGTCTTCACGTACTCATAATCTCACCCCTTTGTCACAGTAGAAAGAAATCGATATTCATGTTCAACCAATGGTGGTCCCATTCGTCAAGAATGTAGAAAACAGTTTTGTCTTTCTCTTTATCACTAACTTAAAAAATAATTTGGATATAATCATATTCAATTGAAACTCTCAATAATGTTTTGTGGGCTACTACAACTTACGTAGGCAAAGTGGAAATGTTCGAGTTTATATTTTCTCCTCACCTGTTGATATTCTGTTCTGTAAATGAAATGCATTGCACATATGAGGTTCTCTCTAATTAAAATTACTACATTGTTCGTTTGGCAGCGCATTTGAATAACAGACACGCGCATTCGCGATGTAATTTTTCTGTAAACTGAAGTGCTTTATTTCTGCTTGCTTTTACTGATTCATCAATCCAGGGCCTAAACTACTTGTACCTTCTCGGAGGTTTCAATATCTCAAATTTATATATTTTAAGTTATAAAAAGCCACTAAGTAAGATTTGGAAATTATGTTCCCAAAAACACGTATTATGGCGTAGTGTACTTCTAGGGTGCATTTGCTGTGGGTTCGATTCCTACACGGCACAACACTGTGTTATTTACAAATTGTTGTTCCATGTTTGAATCTGTGGATTGAGTAAGATCCCCCATGACACAGGAATTTCTCCTATAACGTGAATTGCCTTCTTAAATAAAAAAAAAGGATGAGGTTATAAATTAAAAGAAAGAAAGTAAGCGGACCACGGGCTCCAAGGCCGCTTGTCCTTGGATCGCAACCAAGATAGAGATGATGATGATACAATATGAAATACTACTATTAAAATCCGTCAATCGTCTTACTATATAGCTACTTGACTCATGACTGTACGTTTCCCACTCTTGGCATAGCAAGGCTTACTGAGTGCATAAGTAACCGTTTGATAAACGTCGAGTTATAATACCTATCTAATTGACGACGTAACGAGACGGCTGTCTCCACCGGCAAGTCCTCGGGTATAGCTATTAGCATTAACCCATTCCCAGTCCCATGAACCACATGTGGCTCAGGACAATTGAATTTCTATTGTGTCTGGCGGTCGGACTGTGAAAGTGTTAAACAACACACAAACTGGTATTCAAATGAGTGCCGCTCGTTTTGTGTCGGCTCAGTCGGTGCGTGGTGAATTATGCGACCGCAAGCGACAGCGAGTGACGATACGTTGTGGGAACCTCGATGGGTAGATGAAACCATTTTACTAAATCCGCGTATCGGCTGGGTGGTGGCAAATCAGGTGTGGTTTTGAGTTTTACATTGCCCTTCGGGATATGTAACACGTATCTCGGTTTTGATCAACTCTTCCATATTAGATACTTGGTAGGTACCGAGAATGGTGAACTTTCCCCGGGCCTTTTCGAGTGTCAAAACTCGTTGTCTTCAGTAGACACTCCAGCTGATCCTGGCTATACAAGTCACATTATACGAGGTGTCTCGACAAAATAATTGTTAAATAAAATACACTGAATTTACTATGAAATTAAGTAGGTATATTAACTGGGTAACTAATAGCTAAACTAAGGTGCGAGAATGCGATTGCTAAGTATGGTAAACAATCGCAAATTCTATGATAAATAGGCGAGACACGCGGCGCGGATGGTGGCCTATTGTAATCTAATTTTACAATGTTATAAGAAATCTTGCAGTCAGTCATTATGTGCGTAAATGCTGACTGTGCGCGCGTGCCTTTTAGTGCAAACGTACAAAATTCACTGTACTCCGTACAGACACAGTAGTGTGAAAGCTGAAAAGACTTACCATTTATTACAGTAGTAGGTACCTTGGACTAGAGTAACCAATTCGGTGTGGTACTTCCAGAAAGACAATTTAAGACTTGGTTTTATTGACAAAAAAGAACTACATAAATTCCTATCTTATTCTGTACTAGGTTTGTCTGCACGGCAATTTTATCGTATGTTAGAAAACCTAGACCTGAGACATTATCATTATCTTTGATATCTTCTCTTGCTTTTATTCTCATACCACTTTGAAAAGAAAGAATCAGCCCTATTATGTAGACCTATCCCAATCATCCTTAAAAACAATAATTCTGCTCAAAACATTGGTAAATCAAATAAGTCATAGAGTACAAGACTTCACGCGCGGTTCCGCTCGCGTGAATTATACACCTAAAACTTTGTCAAAAATCACAGTCACTGTGCTGCAAATCTGCAAAATAGTACTCGTCAGTGTACTTTACTAGACCTAAAGATACCCGTAGTAGTACCTCTAGCCTATTTTATACTTAGCTAAAGAAATCTCATGAACTATGATAATTACGCCATTTACAAGTTAACCACTTGATACCTGAATTGGCAGTTTGTCAGATTCTTCTTCTTCTTCTGGTGCCTCTTCATTCCTGAAGGTTGGCTGTCAGCTTTTTGTACTCCTGCCTCAGTTACATTACAAACTAAATATTATGCCAGTCGCGTATCGTAATTTTACTTTATTATGAGTCAGTGTCGAATGCTACTGATATCAAAACATCATTGTCAAATCACTGTTTGAAGTAAGTAAGTAGATTTGGCACGAATGCGTTCATGCAGTTCAAATGTTCCTGAAAACTTGTACACAGCTCAGCAGTTGTCAGTCGTGTGTAGCATAATAGAACTGTAGTAACTACACAGAAGGTTACTCTTTGCTTGAATATTTTATTAGTTCTGAGACCTAAGCTCGGTGTAAGTACTATTTATTCTGAGAACGGATTTAAAGAAAAACCTAAGAACATTCTAGATTCGGATTACATGAGTGCAAGCATATGGTACGAGATCACATATTTCGATTAAAATCACATTTTGTTTGTCCTCGGTGTCTAATACCGTTAAATTGCGCAGAAAATCGATTCGCATAAAGCGAGCTAGCGGTGAATAATAGGGAATCAATTGCATCGGCAACTTAACTAAGTGGATGGACAAATGGAGCGCAATTTTTCTAAATTCTGAAATATCGTGCCGAGCGGGCAACTTTGTTGATTTATTGAAAATTCGCTATACGAACCTCACACTGAATTATTGTCGATTGTTCAGTCGCAATGATTTTGATTCAGCTCTCTGCGTGGCGGGCGGTCGCGGCCGACTTTGCTGGTTCTACATAAATCGAATGCAGGAGCGTACCAATATTTTAAGGTGAATGTCTTCACCGTAATTCAAGTCCCTGAGGAGCCGGGGCAATCGCTTTTCGATCCATTTTATACGTATGTGTACATAATATATTATTTATTTGGATTGCGGGGCTGGTGGAGCGCGGGGGTGTGAGGCGAGACGGTGATGTAGAGGGGAGGGTTGTCCGTCACGTAGCGCAGCATACAAAACGTCTACATGTTCAAGTCACGATGAAACCTCCCGGCTCGAGACTCGTCCTCAGGGATCGTATCTGCATACGGTATTATTAGATGCGATACAATTCTAAAATATTACGTGAACGTAACTGACGGATATGAAGCCCGTTGCCAACTCTGCATACAAGCATCACGATCTTCATTTTAATATATTTATAGATACTTACCTACAATGAAAGCGACATACAGGAGCTGGAACTCATACCTATACCTACTTAGTACTTACCTCGATGTACCCAAGTTTAGATAAGTAGGTATATGTCGGCGACACGCCAGGGTTATGGTGTCCAGACTCCATAATAAAAACACTCACGTAATATTACTTGGTTTATTTTCAGACGATTTCTAGCACAGAACTAAAATAAAATGTGATCTACAGTCCTTTTTATACAATAACCTACCTACACTTAATGTTTAACAACTCACTTCCTTTACAACATATAATTGAAATTACTATACAATTAATTACTTATAAACTAATCAAAATTCGACATTAATATTGTAATGAATTTTGCACAACACCAAATGATTTATTTTACACGAATAACAAAGAACAATGGCAGGATTATACCTGTGAAGTGCTAGAAACGTCTATAAACGTAACTTATGAAAAACTTATTAATATAATTTTTTCGTATTTTGTACGTTTTTAGTTTCAAGTATAAAAGCGTACGTTAAATTATCTAAATTGATAAACTATTTATTTAATACATTAATTTCCGGTGCTTGTTTAATGTCATTTTCAGCGTTACCATTCACAAAACAATTTTATTTGTTTAATTCATAATCTTTTTAACCTACATCTAGAAACAATTCACGATAATGTTAAAAAAATATTTTATGTATATTATATTATATAAAAAGAAGATTTTATTTATGATATAAATAAATATATATTTTTTACTTGATCTGAGATATCATTTAATTAGAGGTATCAGTAGGCAATTGAAAGATAATTAATGACAACACTAAGTGAAAATGTCTACATTGTCAGTATCCTTACTCCTTGCCCTTGTCTATGATCCCTGTAGACCGTGCCACGAGAACATAGACTTTTTGAAACAAAGAATTTCTACTAAGTAACTTAGCGACAGATCTGTCAAAAACAAATAATGTCAAATCCAATAAGCGCAACGGTACACAAATATGTGTAATTGCAAAGTAATATGTCAATTGATCGGGTTTTTATCGATATATGCGCTGCCAACAGTGTTTTGTGGTACTGGAATATGTCAGACGCCTGAACATTTTGCGTTAATCCATTAATTTTTTTCATTCTTAGGCATTTATCAGAGGATATAACATATTTTTTGGATGTTAAGAATATTTTTGGTGTCGTAATGCTCGTCCTACGGTCGGCATATCGGAAAGGAAAAGCGGGTGCAGAATTGCAGATGGCAAACTATTTTATAACGATTTTGTTTAAGTTCATTGTGACGTTTTCATTTATACACAATGTAAAATCTCTATGCCTAGACATTTTAATGTAATGTACTAGCTAGGGGTCTGTAATATTATTCATTAGGGGTATTTTTTATATTTTACGATAGCTTAGCTATTGACTATACGATACGATCGAGTACCATGTATGTACTCTATTATTGACATAATGGCTCTCTTTTGTTGTCTTGCATTTACAGAATTACTTACGTGTAAAAACTAAAAAAAATTGGCAAATTCATGAAAATACTTCCGGGAAATTCGAATATTCAAACACAAAATAAAATAATGTTTATTTTTATAAAATTTGAAAAAAAAATTCACGCCAACTTAATAGCATAATTGAGCATTGAAACAAAAAAAACTACTGTACAAAAACCATAAAAGTTCACTAAGGCATAAAATCTAAAAAAAAAATGTTAGAAACAAAGGCTGTGAAACCCTGAATGTGTGTTTGCAAAAAGTCTATCTTCTCGTGGCACCAACAATAATAATTTAATAGTCTGTGACATTGTCAACGTTCTTTTCTTTCCGAAAAGCTTGTTTGGTAGTGTTCTCGTTGTTTTCGCAGTTTTTGTTGAATTATCCTTATTTTTGATTCTTGCTTACTCCCTGGACTTGATTCGCTGCCCCATTCGATTGTGCCTTATGATTTTGTTATGATGCGAAGTAGCAGGCCTACACGCATATTGTGCGTGAATTATAACATCTGCGTCAATACTCTCCGGCGATATCGCATCTTAGATCAGAACACAAGAGTTTGTACTTTGCTCTGCAACTGGGTTTATCCACAAATCGTAAGTTTTTAAACATTATTATACTTACTTACCAATTTAGCGTAAGTAAGTTTCAGTGAATTTTCAAAGCAGTTATATTACAAAATTCGGTAACATTAGTCTATCTAGATGTAGTGTGATTCGTTTTCTTTGCCTGTAGTAATAATTGCTTTCCTTAATTTTTAGATTACTGATGATGATTATGTTTGTGAAGCATGTTGGGAACTCGCTATGGATTGAGTAAATCAGAGTTTGCAGCAAGATGCTAATGAAGGTGAACAAGCTGGACCG
Source organism: Euclidia mi (assembly GCA_944739405.2). Classification (NCBI taxonomy): domain Eukaryota; kingdom Metazoa; phylum Arthropoda; class Insecta; order Lepidoptera; family Erebidae; genus Euclidia; species Euclidia mi. Next base: position 75,980,336 of record OX123188.2, read on the forward strand.
TTTCCACGAGGCCATAGAAATGTGTGCCTTCTTTATGGATGTTCATTAGTACGAAGGCAAAGTGACAAAATATTAAAAGATAGCCCGACCGAACTACAACAGAACATGATAAATATTATCCAAATGAAAATAGAACCACGTCAGGTCAATTCATCTTTAATTAGTATTTATTAAATAATAAATACTTTTGCAGTGTTTTATTACTAAAGAGGTTTATCAGTCTATTGGTGTCTCTTTTAAAGCAATCTAATACAAATTGTCTGTTTTTTATCAATTATGGAGTAAGTATTTGATTACAAAAACATTCCTTTACTTCATTTGCAGCTGTCACCTTCAGATAAGGTTTGTCATGCCTGTTGGTGGCGCACTATGAGAGATCCCATATCCTTATCCTTACTAATATTATAAATGTGATGTTTGTTTGTCTGTTTGTTACGCACGAAAAAACTACTGAACCGATTAGAATGAAACTAGGCGCACAGAACGACCATAACCTGGAACAGGATATAGTATACTTTTTATCCTGGTATGGAGTTTCTGTGGGATAATTTTCGACTTCCACGCGGGCAGAAGCTAGTTCCTTATAAAAGCAAGTGACTTGTACCTATTTATTAGAGAGATCTAACATCATGCCATGACGTCTAATCAAGAGCACTGCCTCACTTGTACGCCATGGCGACGTCGCCGGCTGCGTATCCAAACAGTTTATATTGAAATGTACCTATGGCTGCTAAACCGTGGCCAAGTGAGTTAGGTACCAAACATTTCAATATAAATAAAATTGTACGGTGGCTGGTCGCCATGGCCTCATAATAAGGTGGGGCTCTAATACTCAATAAAATTGTGAAAGATAAAGGATTACATAAATCCTACATAGTCTACATCCCTATTTCGTGATGGAACTTAGATTTTTTAATATTAGGTACTTATCAAGTCTAGACACTGATCTTGAATCAGTCTAGGTATATCCTATCAATGTTTTTTGCACATCACCACCCCTTATCTAAATGTTTTTAATGCATTTGTGTAGTTACAAAGTTGTTTTCTATTAACATAACCTTAAAATATAAACAATGTTTATATCTTTTTTTTACGGCCTCATAAAATAAAAACTCTTGATGATTATGTTTAAGTAATAGAACCCCTTTGTTTTTAACATTTTTTCATACATAGACGCTTCGAATCGATTTCAAATAAAGTGTTGTATGGGAACTTGCCATTGTTCTTTATTTAATTAACCAAACGCTGCTTTACAACATTGTCAACAGATGGCGCTATCAACAGGATGTAAATATAATCGCATGTTATTTATTACCGAAAACATAATAATAAGTGTCAGAATCATGTTATTTAATACTAATTGATTTTACTTTGAAAGTTTCTGGAATTATCTTAATAATTAAGCGATAAATTAAATACCCAACCTTTATAAAACGGTTAAGCAGCCAATACAGTGTCTAATATTGTAAAGTAGTGAAGTTCTCAGTTCTGTGTACACAAATAGTTATCTAAATATCAATCTTAAATATTATTAACATTTGTGTATCAATATAATCATTCTATATAAATTTGCGCCCATACGGCCATACTGACTCCAGCGCGCCCCCTGCGCTGCTGTTTATTTAACGGTTACAGAATAAACAGCATAACAATAACAATGGATATAAAAGTAACATAAATAAGCGTTTATCATACAGAATTAACTAAAAGTTATTTACAAGGCTTCACCTAGTCATAGGATCTTAGCCTGTGGCATGCGTCACCCATCACGGGATCTAACAAACAATGCTTCACCCATGGCTAAGCCAACTCGTGGCATCACCGATTACGGGATCCAGCGCACACAGGGCAACACTCATTCCGAGATCTAGCCAACCCATAAGGCATCACTCATTACGAGATCTAGCCAACCCATAAGGCATCACTCATTACGAGATCTAGCCAACACATAAGGCATCACTCATTACGAGATCTAGCCAACCCATAAGGCATCACTCATTACGAGATCTAGCCAACAAGACCAGGATCAAGGATACGCATGGTGGCCAGCCAGCGTTTTGGGAAGGATGTTGGATAGGAAAAATAAAATTTCACTCAAACACATATGCAAAATTTGCCTCATAAACACATCAATGCATATACATAAAATAATCATCATCGTTCGTCATGATCAGTTATATCAATACAATGCAATTAAATAGGTCCAAGAACTGACCGAAGACAGTGGAGAAGGTAGAGGACCCCCCCCCACGTAAATCGGTATCTGACGAATCCTCCGCCCATACGGTCAAGCTGCTCATACAGTTGTTGATCAGCAACAAAGGTTAGCAAACAATGCTTGACTCCAGCTCAGAACAGCACTCATGTGGCATGTGTGCGCGTAGCCCGCACACAAAACCACCGACGTCAAAAGGGCGGGCCACCGTCATCCATACATACCAATCAGTAAAGGACCGCTCGTCCATCCTCTCTTCACACTAAGGTCAGGTCATCTGCTAGGATGTCATCATTAACCTGCAACACTCAAAAGACAGGTGGTGGGCAACATTTCCCACCCAAATATTAGTTCCATGAACCTTCGTAACTGTAGATGAAATAAAATTCTACTCTTACAAAGTGGTCCGGTCTATTAAGCTATATCTATATATCAGGCATGTTCAACCTATAGTTATCTTAGCTAACAACAGTGTTGGAGCCCATATTTTACGCATAAGGTAAAATACAAAAGACAATCTGAATTTTCTCAGGTTCTGTCTGACAGTGCCATTTTAGATAATCAAATATAAAGTTATCAGGATACCCATATTTTTCAGTTTTGATAAAACAGTTAAAACTTAGTATATTCAAAATAAGTTTTATCCTCATCAAACAGGAAAACAAGATGGCAAGAACAAAGAGAGGCCTATGTTCAGCCGTGAACAGTCGGACTGTTGGTGATAAATATGAAATGATTTCAAACCATGCAGATCCAAGAATTTCGAAAATACTAGTGCTATAATTATTACTCATGTAAGAACATGTTTAATCCAATATTGAATATTTTTAGGCATAGTGCAAGCTGTGAAATTGTTGAACTGTTTGCCAACTGAGCCATAAAAAAGAAATTTACAAGCTACCAATATTACAAAGCAAGAGTAGTGCAGTCTTATTTCTAAAAACGATTCCACTCAGTTAAGAAATTTACTACAATAAACCATAAAAGTTAATAAAGACTCTCAGATGTTGGTATTTTATAATTCAACATTTTATTTATAAAAATAGACCTTTCTCTCTGAAATGAATGTTTTTATTTATCATTTGTCTACTCTTTCATAATGTAATTCAACTTTAATTTTATGTATTGTAAAGTGACTAATCACAACTGACTTCGAAATAAAGCATGAGTAGTCCACTCCATTACTTTTATTGGCTAAGAATAAATACTGCTAAATGGGAAAAGAGATAATATGGATTGTCACATTATGTTCTTTAAACCCACTTATCATTATCCTAATAATCATATTCCTAACTGTCTTGCGTCCCAAAAGAGCTAGGCAATAAGGTTGGCACTAAGTTTTATTGGTTTATCACTGTTTGTCATCTTGAATATAGATGCAACTAACTTTGCAAATGCACTCACAAATAAAATAAATTGTATTTACCAAGTAAAACACTAAGGCTTGGTATTTATACAAGATTAGCAGTCACCTGCCTTAAGACTTTCAACCTAAAATGCTTAGAGGTGGACTATTATAGAACCTAAGTTTAGTGAGTGCCTATGTCCATAAAGGAATCTACTGTTCAGATCTCATGTTTCTAGCTTCAGTAGTTCGGGTTAAGCAAGGACTTATCATGGTCGGAACAAATCATTCTATACAGGTATAAAATTAAGCGACAAATATTAAGATATGTCGGGTTCCCTTGTCTTATTATATAACCTCAACTTGAGCTGCAAGTTGACAGTAACAATTTCAACAAAATGTTAAAATGAAATCATGTAGCTACAGAGTCCACAAATATAAATAAAACCTATTTTGTAACTTAGCTTTAAAAATATATAACAAATTTATTTTTATATCTACCTTCTGAACATATCTGTACCAATATAATAAAACTTAAGTTCGTTTTGTTGAATGCACTTATCTGTAAAACTACTGGTTTTATGCAAATAATTATTATTGTGGTGGATAGTCATTTATCAAGAGAGGCTTCATATAATCCCGCCGTGAGCACTAGCCATAAGTAATGCAGTTAGTTAGCCTTATGTAATGTGTAACCAAGGGCTATAAATAATGTTTTGATTCCTTTAATGTTTTACTATTGAGATAACCTATTGACTAACAATTGAATTCATATTAACACATAAATTAGCTTATTTAAACTGAAAGCAAATCAGGTAATTTATACAATGCATCTATATCAGAGCTTCAACTTGAAAAAGGCAGTTATACCGTTCTTTAATAATAATTATATTAGTAGAACCACATAACAACAAAGCTTTCTCTTTCTTGTGTAGATAAGTAAGTTTTACAGAGAGTTGCCGACATGGCCTAACGATTAATAAACAGACAAGAGCCCCAGCCGACGGCATAACATGACTATAAGCACAGTAGCACTGCTATGTACCTACCAAACGTGGATAAACAACAGTTACCTATAAGTTCTATTTGGGGTGTAGCGTTCGTAATTTTGACTATAATATTTATCTGGTAATCCTTACGGGGACAGTAGGTAATCGTGTTAGCACCGTAATTTATAAAATTAGGATGTTTCTCAAAAAGTAATCAAATCAGCTCTGGATAAATACCTCTGGTCAGTGCATCAACAACCCGCATCTGCAACCTCTGGTAGCACTCGGAGCAGAACAGCGTTCACGCCACAGCACACCCCGGTGCGTGCACCCCGTCGTAGTCGCTCTGTCGCTCTCGCTCGCACGTGGCCTCACGTGAGGTGTAGACGTGCTGGCCATAACTCCGACACACCGTGTGGTCTCCGATCAGGGTTGACTAGCGCCAAACATGGCTTCCAAGCGCTTGTCGAATCAGTCTTCAGGTCATCATTAGTAATGGCGGCCCATCACTCTCGCTCCAACCGTCGATCCCGAAGTCTCTTAGGGGGCGTTTATCCAACCGCTGTTGCTGTGGGCGATACACCAGGGTTATGGTGTCCAGACTCCATAATAAAAACACTCACGTTATATTACTTGGTTTATTTTCAGACGATTTCTAGCACAGAACTAAAATAAAATGTGATCTACAGTCCTTTTTATACAATAACCTACCTACACTTAATGTTTAACAACTCACTTCCTTTACAACATATAATTGAAATTACTATACAATTAATTACTTATAAACTAATCAAAATTCGACATTAATATTGTAATGAATTTTGCACAACACCAAATGATTTATTTTACACGAATAACAAATTTATTTAATTAACCAAACGCTGCTTTACAACATTGTCAACAGATGGCGCTATCAACAGGATGTAAATATAATCGCATGTTATTTATTACCGAAAACATAATAATAAGTGTCAGAATCATGTTATTTAATACTAATTGATTTTACTTTGAAAGTTTCTGGAATTATCTTAATAATTAAGCGATAAATTAAATACCCAACCTTTATAAAACGGTTAAGCAGCCAATACAGTGTCTAATATTGTAAAGTAGTGAAGTTCTCAGTTCTGTGTACACAAATAGTTATCTAAATATCAATCTTAAATATTATTAACATTTGTGTATCAATATAATCATTCTATATAAATTTGCGCCCATATATACGTTTGTTGCCGAATTCCAGTTGTATAAAAAGTACTCTGTGTTGCCGAAACAACTCGTGCTCAGTTGCGTGCCATCGGTGAGACCTATTAGTAGGTGGTTCGGCGTTACACCGAAACCGAATGTTCCTAGTCGATTTGGGAAAACTATTAATATGGTGGACTGTAGGATGGCGGTTCTTCTCGACTAGGAAGTGAGGAAGTGAAAAGATGTTGTGGTTAGGAGCCTCTTACCTTGCTCGGCAGTCCTTTTCTTCTCAGAAGGGCAGTCTCTTGGTGTCTTCGGGAATTCTGAAGCTGCTTGAATCACTCTACTACACAAATCACTTTCACTCGCGAGCGGTTTTGTTGAGTTTTGTATAAGCGGTAATAATTATATATAGCGGTGCGGATTGCGGAACGCGGCGGACATGAGTTTTCGAGTGTCTTGAGACTTCCATTCTTTCTTTCGTCGCCGTTGAGCAGGGCAGCCAATAGCGAGGCGTTTTGGGAGGGGATTCATGAAAAGGATCGCTCGGATTGGCCGAGCAGCGACGAACTATTGACGTTGACATAATTAACTAGCAATGGAAAGGATAGATGGCGCTACCATATCCCCCCGGCCCTAAAGGGCTGCCTTTAAAAAATAAATAAAATTGAACTTAGCTATGTTGGGTGTACTACCGCATAACCCATCAATAGGCTAAGACAGCGATATGATAATAAAATTAATCTAAATTAACTTAAGCGAAAATTACAAACGCAATTATAGCGAAAACTGCAAACTAAATACTAAACTAAGAGGTAGATCCAACTTCAGGCTAGATCTCACTGAGTTGGAAGCGGATAGAGACGTACAACAGGGCACACGTAGCTCCCCTTCGCGGTTTTCACGGTAACAACGCGGGTTGTACCATCCTTGGAAGTATGCAGTTTCTCTACGATGGCTAACGGCCATGAAAGCGGCGGAGCATTATCATGTATTATGAAGACCAACGTACCCTCCTGTATAGGGGATGCAGGACTATTCCACTTGGATCTAGCCTGAAGCTGGTGTAGATATTCCGCACGCCAGCGCCGCCAGAACGACTGCACGAGTTTATCCAGCAGAGTATGTCTCTGGAACAAGCTTGAAGGCTCTGCTTCAGGAGCCGGAAATGACGATAATGGCACTGTGTTTAGAAAATGTGCAGGGCTTAACGCGGATGGTTCTGCAGGGTCACTACTCAATGCCGTGAGCGGACGCGAGTTGATCAGTGCCTCGACTTGTGCAAGGACAGTTAAAAGCTCTTCTTAAGAGAGAATCTGTTGACCTATAACTTTGAAAAGATGCGTTTTAATTACTTTGACCATGCCTTCCCAACACCCACCGAAATGTGGTGATGCTGGTGGAATGAACTTCCAGTCAATATGATCTATGGAAAGTTCTTCCTGAAGACGAGTACGATAACTCGCGACGTGATTGAAACAAGTAACGGGAACAAGTTCAATCAATTTACTAACGCGGTTGGCGACAAAAGTCTGCCAGCGGTGAGGAGATGAATAAATCCAAGCGAGCACTACTTTGGAGTCAGAAAATGCGTATATTCTATTAATAGGGTAGTGGGACAAAACTGTGTCTTGAACCTTGCGGAGCAACTGAGACAGCAGAAGGGCCGCGCACAACTCCAGTCTCGCAACCGAAATGGTTTTAACAGGCGAGACCTTAGACTTGGCACAAACTAACTGCACCGAGTAGTTAGAACCAATGCGGACTTGCAGATATATGACTCCGCCGTAAGCACGCTCGCTGGCGTCAGCGAAACCTATTAAGTTGATGGTACATCCATCTACCAACCCAAGATGACGTGGAATAGTAATTTGATTGAGCGCGGTAAGCTCAATACAAAACTGGCCCCAAGCGGCGAGAATATGGTCAGGGGGTGTTTCATCCCACTCACACTTTGATAGCCAAAGTTCCTTGATCAAGAGCTTGGCGTACAAAATTGTGGGAGCCACAAAACCCATTATGTCCCATAGTCGAGCCACTGTGGACAGCATAGTGCGTTTGGTGCACTCATCATCTGGCGGTGAGACGTCAAACCGAAAACTATCACAGGATTTGTCCCAGCGTAAACCGAGAACTTTATGCGGTACAGACTTCTCAAACTCAATGTCTGGAGAAGCCTTATGAGAATCTGGTATGCGTGCGAGAACCTCCTTAGAGTTACTTGTCCATTTGACAAGACCAATTTGGCCTCGCTTGAAAAGCTGAATAAGCTCTTCACAAAGCGAAATTGCTTGCGGAGCGGATATGACACTACAGGCAATGTCATCCATATACAAAGCGGAAGCGTAGTATAGTATAGTGTAGCGTAGCGTAGCTTAGCATAGCATAGCGTAGCATAGCATAGCGTAGCATAGCATAGCGTAGCATAGCGTAGCAAAGCGTAGCACAGCGTAACACAGCGTAGCACAGCGTAGCACAGCGTAGCACAGCATAGCACAGCGTAGCAAAGCGTAGCACAGCGTAGCACAGCGTAGCACAGCGTAGCACAGCGTAGCACAGCGTAGCACAGCGTAGCACAGCGTAGCACAGCGTAGCCCAGCGTAGCACAGCGTAGCACAGCGTAGCACAGCGTAGCACAGCGTAGCACAGCGTAGCACAGCGTAGCACAGTGTAGCACAGCGTAGCACAGCGTAGCAAAGTATAGCACAGCGTAGCATAGCGTAGCACAGCGTAGCAGAGCGTAGCATAGCGAAGCACAGCGTAGCATAGCGTAGCATAGCGTAGCATAGCGTAGCATAGCGTAGCATAGCGTAGCATAGCGTAGCATAGCGTAGCATAGCGTAGCATAGCGTAGCGTAGCGTAGCATAGCATAGCGTAGCATAGCATAGCATGGCATAGCGTAGCATAGCGTAGCATGGCATAGCATAGCATGGCATAGCATAGCATAGCATAGTATAGCATGGCTAATTAGTCCTTTATCTTACACACAGTTTTAGCACCCACCTTGATCTCTTGAAGAACAGAACAACAACAAGACGTAATACAAAGAGAAGTATGTAACGTAGGTACGGTACCCATAATTACATACCCAAATACCGTCTCAATAGCAGGCGGTAAATCATATCGCTCACTTCGTACTATTTTAGTTAGTAGCAAGTGCGGAAATATTGAAGCTCCGATCAAAAGATCAATGCCTGCCGGATTCGCAAACTCCGCGTCTGCCAGCGGTAATGACTCGAGGTGAGTGAGTGATGCTACGTCTACATTAGCGTTCGGCAATGCGTCCGTGATACGCTCCACGATAAGCGAAGAAATGTTAAAATTAATATCCCTATCAAAACGCACGTGCAGATATATGCCTCCGCCGTAAGCACGCTCGCTGGCGTTAGCGAAACCTTTTAAGTTGGTGGTACATCCATCTACCAACCCAAGATGACGTGGAATAGTAATTTGATTGAGCGCGGTAAGCTCAAAACAAAACTGGCCCCAAGCGGCGACAATATGGTCAGGGGGTGTTTCATCCCACTCACACTTTGATAGCCAAAGTTCCTTGATCAAGAGCTTGGAGTACAAAATTGTGGGAGCCACAAAACCCATTATGTCCCATAGTCGAGCCACTGTGGACAGCATAGTGCATTTGGTGCACTCATCGTCTGGCGGTGAGACGTCAAACCGAATACTATCACAGGATTTGTCCCAGCGTAAACCGAGAACTTTATGCGGTACAGACTTCTCAAACTCAACGTCTGGAGAAGCTTTATGAGAATCTGGTATGCGTGCGAGAACCTCCTTAGAGTTACTTGTCCATTTGACAAGACCAATTTGGCCTCGCTTGAAAAGCTGAATAAGCTCTTCACAAAGCGAAATTGCTAGCGGAGCGGATATGACACTACAGGCAATGTCATCCATATACAAAGCGGAAGCGTAGTATAGTATAGTGAAGCGTAGCGTAGCTTAGCATAGCATAGCGTAGCATAGCATAGCATAGCATAGCGTAGCATAGCGAAGCATAGCGTAGCATAGCGTAGCATAGCGTAACATAGCGTAGCATAGCGTAGCATAGCGTAGCATAGCGTAGCATAGCGTAGCATAGCGTAGCATAGCGTAGCATAGCGTAGCATAGCGTAGCATAGCGTAGCATAGCGTAGCATAGCGTAGCATAGCGTAGCATAGCGTAGCATAGCGTAGCATAGCGTAGCATAGCGTAGCATAGCGTAGCGTAGCGTAGCATAGCGTAGCATAGCGTAGCATAGCGTAGCGTAGCGTAGCATAGCGTAGCATAGCGTAACATAGCGTAGCATAGCGTAGCATAGCGTAGCATAGCGAAGCATAGCGTAGCATAGCGTAGCATAGCGTAGCCTAGCGTAGCATAGCGTAGCATAGCGTAGCATTGCGAAGCATAGCGTAGCATAGCGTAGCATAGCGTAGCATAGCGTAGCATAGCGTAGCATAGCGTAGCATAGCGTAGCATAGCGTAGCATAGCGTAGCATAGCGTAGCATAGCGTAGCATAGCGTAGCATAGCGTAGCATAGCGTAGCATAGCGTAGCACCTTGATCTCTTGAAGAACAGAACAACAACAAGACGTAATACAAAGAGAAATATGTAACGTAGTTACGGTACCCTTAATCACATACCCAAATACCATCTCAATAGCAGGCGGTAAATCATATCGCTCACTACGTACTATTTTAGTTAGTAGCAAGTGCGGAAATATTGAAGCTCCGATCTAAAGATCAATGCCTGCCGGATTCGCAAACTCCGCGTCTGCCAGCGGTAATGACTCGAGGTGAGTGAGTGATGCTACGTCTACATTAGCGTTCGGCAATGCGTCCGTGATACGCTCCACGATAAGCGAAGAAATGTTAAAATTAATATCCCTATCAAAACGCGAATGTATTTTAATATCTACGGGACCCTTGCAATGTTTTTCTGACCCGCCGATTTCTTTGACCACTGAACTAGTATTTTTAAAGTTATTCCACAATCCGAGGCGTTTGAAACATTCCAATGTTATTAAATTGTTCTGAGACGCGCTATCGAGTAGACAACGTACCATGTGCGGCGACCCATTAACATCATAAACGATAACTTGCGCTGTCGCTAACAGTACCGTCTTAGACGCCGTACACTGCGTTTTGGCCCTGCGCGGATCATTATAGATGCGTGAGTGCCGTCCTCGCGTGCGCGTCGCCCGCGCGATGGATGTCGTACACAACGATATTTCATTCTGAATCGTGGGAGGCGCAGTTATCGTAGCCAGCACCTGCGACGTAAGTGTGTCAAGGTTAGCGGCTTGGCTTGACAACGGACTACCTTTATCGAAATGCAACAATGAGTGGTGTCGTTGATTACATGAACGACATCTCGTCTTACTAGAACAATCACTAGTTTTATGCTTTATTCTTAAGCAATTAATGCATGCTTTGTTGTCTTTTACGCACTTAAAACGAGCAGTTGGATTTAAACCATTAAAGGCGGGACACTTGTAGAAATGGTCGTGCACTATATTACTGCACAGACACTTCTGTGAATTAATTTTATTAGATTCCGAACATGTTACGTAAGATTGTGGATTAGGGACCGAGTTATTATTACTATTTCGCGCTTTATTCAACCTTTGTTTGCTGCTGTTAGTATTAGACGGGCTGGGTGAACTAGACTGCGTATTATGAAATATTCGACACTGATCTTTGATGAACGAAATAAAACTATCTTCTTCTTCTTCTTTCTCTTAGCGTTATCCCAGTTTCAATCTGGGGTCCGCTTTCTAGTCTAACCGGATTTGACTGAATATTAGCTTTTCCACGGAGCGACTGCCTGTCTGACCTCCGCAACCCGAAGGGATAGCGATATTCCATGGTTTAGACTAGTGTCAGTTTTGTTTTTAGAAGGTACTGACGCCCTGTAACGATTGTCAAAGATCTTCATGACAACCGGGACCGACGGCTTAACGTGCTCTCCGAGGCACGGGACAAGCGATAATTAACAATTCAATACGCACATAACTCCGAAAAGTCATTGGTGGGCGCCGTGGATTCGAACCCGATACCCTCTGCATGGCAGTCTGTTGGTATATCCACTCGGCTATCGCCGCCTTAAAACCGAATTAAAACTATCTAGTGTAGGTATTTTATTATTGCGTTCCGTCATCTCGAAAGCACGAATTGTTTCAGTGTCAAACTTTTTTAAAGCGAGTTGAAGCAACATAAAGTCGGAGAGATCTTCCAATTTTAAGTTCCCAAGAGAATTAACCGCGGTTACGAAGTTATCTATAAACAGCTGGAAGTTCGAGATAGATGCGGCACCGGACAGTTTAAGATTTAAAGCTTGGTCAAAGTTGGTAGACGCTAGGACGCGCGTGTCTTGATATCTATCAAGTAGTGACTGAAATATGACCTGATAATTCTCAGCACTAGGTGTGACACCTGCAAATACGGACTGGGCCTTCGGTGACAGTTTATCTATTAAATAGTACAACCTGTCAGCATCTGTCAGAGAACCATTATCGTGCACTGTAGACATTATAGCGTAGCATAGCGTAGCATAGCGTAGCATAGCGTAGCATAGCGTAGCATAGCGTAGCGTAGCGTAGCATAGCATAGCGTAGCATAGCATAGCATGGCATAGCGTAGCATAGCGTAGCATGGCATAGCATAGCATGGCATAGCATAGCATAGCATAGCATAGCATAGCATAGCATGGCTAATTAGTCCTTTACGTTACACACAGTTTTAGCACCCACCTTGATCTCTTGAAGAACAGAACAACAACAAGACGTAATACAAAGAGAAGTATGTAACGTAGGTACGGTACCCATAATTACATACCCAAATACCGTCTCAATAGCAGGCGGTAAATCATATCGCTCACTTTGTACTATTTTAGTTAGTAGCAAGTGCGGAAATATTGAAGCTCCGATCAAAAGATCAATGCCTGCCGGATTCGCAAACTCCGCGTCTGCCAGCGGTAATGACTCGAGGTGAGTGAGTGATGCTACGTCTACATTAGCGTTCGGCAATGCGTCCGTGATACGCTCCACGATAAGCGAAGAAATGTTAAAATTAATATCCCTATCAAAACGCACGTGCAGATATATGCCTCCGCCGTAAGCACGCTCGCTGGCGTCAGCGAAACCTATTAAGTTGATGGTACATCCATCTACCAACCCAAGATGACGTGGAATAGTAATTTGATTGAGCGCGGTAAGCTCAAAACAAAACTGGCCCCAAGCGGCGACAATATGGTCAGGGGGTGTTTCATCCCACTCACACTTTGATAGCCAAAGTTCCTTGATCAAGAGCTTGGAGTACAAAATTGTGGGAGCCACAAAACCCATTATGTCCCATAGTCGAGCCACTGTGGACAGCATAGTGCATTTGGTGCACTCATCGTCTGGCGGTGAGACGTCAAACCAAATACTATCACAGGATTTGTCCCAGCGTAAACCGAGAACTTTATGCGGTACAGACTTCTCAAACTCAACGTCTGGAGAAGCTTTATGAGAATCTGGTATGCGTGCGAGAACCTCCTTAGAGTTACTTGTCCATTTGACAAGCGTAGCTTAGCATAGCATAGCATAGCATAGCGTAGCATAGCATAGCATAGCATAGCGTAGCATAGCGTAGCATAGCGTAGCATAGCGTAGCATAGCGTAGCATAGCGTAGCATAGCGTAGCATAGCGTAGCATAGCGTAGCATAGCGTAGCATAGCGTAGCATAGCGTAGCATAGCGTAGCATAGCGTAGCATAGCGTAGCATAGCGTAGCATAGCGTAGCATAGCGTAGCATAGCGTAGCATAGCGTAGCATAGCGTAGCATAGCGTAGCATAGCGTAGCATAGCGTAGCAAAGCGTAGCATAGCGTAGCATAGCGTAGCATAGCGTAGCATAGCGTAGCATAGCGTAGCATAGCGTAGCATAGCATAGCGTAGCATAGCATAGCATGGCATAGCATGGCATAGCTGAGCATAGCGTAGCATAGCATTGCATAGCATAGCATAGCATAGCGTAGCATGGCATAGCATAGCATGGCATAGCAAAGTGTAGCATAGCATAGCATGGCATAGCTTAGCATGGCATAGCATAGCATAGCATGGCTAATTAGTCCTTTATCTCACACACAGTTTTAGCACCCACCTTGATCTCTTGAAGAACAGAACAACAACAAGACGTAATACAAAGAGAAGTATGTAACGTAGTTACGGTACCCTTAATCACATACCCAAATACCATCTCAATAGCGGGCGGTAAATCATATCGCTCACTACGTACTATTTTAGTTAGTAGCAAGTGCGGAAATATTGAAGCTCCGATCAAAAGATCAATGCCTGCCGGATTCGCAAACTCCGCGTCTGCCAGCGGTAATGACTCGAGGTGAGTGAGTGATGCTACGTCTACATTAGCGTTCGGCAATGCGTCCGTGATACGCTCCACGATAAGCGAAGAAATGTTAAAATTAATATCCCTATCAAAACGCGAATGTATTTTAAATATCTACGGAACCCTTGCAATGTTTTTCTGACCCGCCGATTCCTTTGACCACTGAACTAGTATTTCTAAAGTTATTCCACAATCCGAGGCGTTTGAAACATTCCAATGTTATTAAATTGTTCTGAGACGCGCTATCGAGTAGACAACGTACCATGTGCGGCTACCCATTAACATCATAAACGATAACTTACGCTGTCGCTAACAGTACCGTCTTAGACGCCGTACACTGCGTTTTGGCCCTGCGCGGATCATTATAGATGCGTGAGTGCCGTCCTCGCGTGCGCGTCGCCCGCGCGATGGATGTCGTACACAACGATATTTCATTCTGAATCGTGGGAGGCACAGTTATCGTAGCCAGTACCTGCGACGTAAGTGTGTCAAGGTTAGCGGCTTGGCTTGACAACGGACTACCTTTATCGAAATGCAACAATGAGTGGTGTCGTTGATTACATGAACGACATCTCGTCTTACTAGAACAATCAGTAGTTTTATGCTTTATTCTTAAGCAATTAATGCATGCTTTGTTGTCTTTTACGCACTTAAAACGAGCAGTTGGATTTAAACCATTAAAGGCGGGACACTTGTAGAAATGGTCGTGCACTATATTACTGCACAGACACTTCTGTAAATTAATTTTATTAGATTCCGAACATGTTACGTAAGATTGTGGATTAGGGATCGAGTTATTATTACTATTTCGCGCTTTATTCAACCTTTGTTTGCTGCTGTTTGTATTAGACGGGCTGGGTGAACTAGACTGCGTATTATGAAATATTCGACACTGATTTTTGATGAACGAAATAAAACTATCTTCTTCTTCTTCTTTCTCTTAGCGTTATCCCAGTTTCAATCTGGGGTCCGCTTTCTAGTATAACCGGATTTGACTGAATATTAGCTTTTCCACGGAGCGACTGCCTGTCTGAGCTCCGCAACCCGAAGGGATAGCGATATTCCATGGTTTAGACTAGTGTCAGTTTTGTTTTTAGAAGGTACTGACGCCCTGTAACGATTGTCAAAGATCTTCATGACAACCGGAACCGACGGCTTAACGTGCTCTCCGAGGCACGGGACAAGCGATAATTAACAATTCAATACGCACATAACTCCGAAAAGTCATTGGTGGGCGCCGTGGATTCGAACCCGATACCCTCTGCATGGCAGTCTGTTGGTATATCCACTCGGCTATCGCCGCCTTAAAACCGAAATAAAACTATCTAGTGTAGGTATTTTATTATTGCGTTCCGTCATCTCGAAAGCACGAATTGTTTCAGTGTCAAACATTTTTAAAGCGAGTTGAAGCAACATAAAGTCGGAAAGATCTTCCAATTTTAAGTTCCCAAGAGAATTAACCGCGGTTACGAAGTTATCTATAAACAGCTGGAAGTTCGAGATAGATGCGGCACCGGAAAGTTTAAGATTTAAAGCTTGGTCAAAGTTGGTAGACGCTAGGACGCGCGTGTCTAGATATCTATCAAGTAGTGACTGAAATATGACCTGATAATTCTCAGCACTAGGTGTGACACCTGCAAATACGGACTGGGCCTTCGGTGACAGTTTATCTATTAAATAGTACAACCTGTCAGCATCTGTCAGAGAACCATTATCGTGCACTGTAGACTTAAAACTCGCATAGAATAACGGCCAATTTCGTATATCTCCGTCAAACGACATAATCTCGATTGGCGGTAATCTCGGTTTGCGGGCAACGGGCTCTGCTGAACATTTACCCTCCAATTGCGATTGTATACGCTTAATAATACAATAAAGGTCTTCGAAAGAGGTGTACGCCTGATAATACGGTTTTTCATCAGGATTAGTAGAAAGCAATCTTGCGTTATAATCGTCTAACAACTTATGAAAATCTGTTCGAATACTATCTACTGTCATACAATAGCTGAGAAATGACTCCCTATTACTATGAGAAACGGCTGCGGTCTTTGAACGCTCATAACTATTTTGAATACGGTCAAATAAAATATTGCGTTTCGCTTCTAAGATTGTCATCTCTTTGTCTTCCGACACGCGTGACTTCTTTTGTTGTGACATGCTTACGTAAGTATAAGCTAATGAGACCGAAACAAAATAAGAATATCTAAAGTACCTATTATTTTACATAAGTACCTAGGCAACACTTTAAAGCGGTGGAATTAAAAGTTGCTTGAAATATGAGATTTACAAGACAACTATGATAGTTCCAGAAATAATAATTGGGTGAGTAGGTAGCTACATAAAAGTATATTACCTACTGATGTGTGCGAAAACAACCATGTGACGATTATGTGAATGGACTAGGAGTATGGCTAGGTGCTATAACTGCCTAGGTATATAGATATAACGAGGTTTTCCGTATAAAACGTAAATGAAGCCGGCTCGAAGGACCAAAAAAAAATGGTTCGGCGTTACACCGAAACCGAATGTTCCTAGTCGATTTGGGAAAACTATTAATATGGTGGACTGTAGGATGGCGGTTCTTCTTGACTAGGAAGTGAGGAAGTGAAAAGGTGTTGTGGTTAGGAGCCTCATACCTTGCTCGGCAGTCCTTTTCTTCTCAGAAGGGCAGTCTCTTGGTGTCTTCGGGAATTCTGAAGCTGCTTGAATCACTCCACTACACAAATCACTTTCACTCGCGAGCGGTTTTGTTGAGTTTTGTAAAAGCGGTAATAATTATATATAGCGGTGCGGATTGCGGAACGCGGCGGACATGAGTTTTCGAGCGTCTAGAAACTTCCATTCTTTCTTTCGTCGCCGTTGAGCAGGGCAGCCAATAGCGAGGCGTTTTGGGAGGGGATTCATGAAAAGGATCGCTCGGATTGGCCGAGCAGCGACGAACCATTGACGTTGACATAATTAACTAGCAATGGAAAGGATAGATGGCGCTACCAGTAGGGGAGCCCATGAATGATAGCATCCATATCCTACGTATTTTTTATAAAGTAGGTATGTTAATCTGATCGTTTGTATAGTGGAGGTGGTCGTAAGAAAGAGTTTCAAATGCAAAAAAATTAAATTAATTGAGCCTGTCAGATTTCCTAAAGGGATGTTAAGTGAACCTAATAAAGGCTCTCATAGATAATCTAACGATTTGGGTGTGACGCAAACTCGTGGTCACTATTAGGACGTGCAAAAAGAATTCGCCATTTTGAAGATGTATGTACATGCATGTATAGGTATGCTTTCATCCTAACGTCCTAGACGTGCTTTCTCATAATCTGACGATTATCTGGAGGGATTAGTGCAACAGTTTTTTTAAGTTTTGAAAATCAATAGCCGATGAAAAGGTGTACATTATTTACATTTTTCTCAGCTTAGCTTTGCAACCCAATAGGTCTCAATGACGCTCGAGTGGTAGCGCCATCTACCTTCCTATCTATAACTAATCGCATCAACGTCAATCGTTCCATGCTGTTCTAGTGTGAGCGATATCATATTTCCGTCCCTGTCTCCCATTCCCGAAGAAGGGGCACTGCCTTCCGCGGATTGGTCGCCGCGGAACGTCGACGCGAGAGACAGTCCAGAACTTTCGAGAACATTCGATTCGCTAAATACGCGTGGGCCATACCGTATCAACGCGCCGCTCCCGCTATAGTTATTACCGATTATATAAACCGCTCGCAAGTGGAAGTGACTGTGTAGTGAAGTGAATTAAGCAGCTTTATCCCGGAAACCACCAGGAGACTGCCCTTCTGAGACGAAGAAGATCGCCGTATAAGGTAAGTGCCCTCCGTCCTTGGAATATCCTATACCCACTCACAATCATCTCTCCCATTCCAATCCTAGGCGGCTAAAACCCGCTATCCTTTGCATACAGTCCATTTCCATCTCCAAGTCGCCTAGAACCCTAAAGTTTCGGTGTATCGCCGAACCATTTTTTTGATCCATACGAGTCGGATTCATTTACGTTTTTATACGTTATATCGCCTGTCTAGAATTACCGAAGCTAGGCAGGAAGGTGTATCAGAAGTGCGCAGTGGAAGGTGTAATACATCTACCTGACCACGATAGACAACATAGCTAGACACAATGCACTGCGTTGCACAGTGAGTAAAGTATTGAGTAGGTACATGAAAATTTTACCTTATAGCTTCTGGAGATGTTCTTGAAGTGGACCTATAGATTAACTTATAATTTTGGCCAAAATAACAAGAGAATCGAACAGATACCAGTCTCCAGTTTAGCGTAGTCCTTCTCCTCGGGCACCAATCAGGAATTCACACACGTGTTTTACCAAAGTTCAATATTTCACAAATAATCACAAACTTTGCCGGAAGTCAAAGGCGGCAATTACGTATTAAGTTAATTACAAGTTGATTCAATTCGCGTTAATTCAAAAGGCGATCAATTATATTCTTTTCTCAAAGATTGACGGAGACAGCCCAAAACCGGCGTGTTAATTTTTCAAGGCGCCAACGGAAGTGTGACTAAACAAAATGTTACTCAATCGATCTAATCGATTTGACTTATAATAAAAACTAATTCTATTTCAAACATCCACCCGCCCAGACCGGCCTACCGGTCCGCTAATCGGTTGGTAGACGTGACAATGTTGCAACCGCTCTCCTCAGAATCGAACCATCCACCAATACCTCAGCAAATCGAGGAATTCCATCAGCCCCAGTTACCAAACGAAGGATGCGCCCCCTGCGCCATCTGAGTGGCGGAAGGTTAGCCTCCTTGATCAAAACGAGGTCACCAATCTTGGGTGGATCGGTCTTGTCGGTCCACTTAACGCGTTGCTGGAGTATGTGCAAATATTCCAAATTCCAGCGTTTCCAAAAGCTCTGAGTAATCTGGCGTACCAATTCAAAAGGCGAGAGACGACCAGGTCTCGTATCAATATAGGGGTACTCAGGCAAGGCGACAAGTGGGCGACCAATCAAAAAATGGCCCGGCGTAAGGGCCTCCAAATCATTCGGATCTGAGGAGATCGGGCACAATGGCCGAGAGTTCAAAACGGCCTCAATCTTACAAAACACAGTTGCGAGTTCCTCAAATGTAAGGACAGACTCACTGATTGTCCTGCGCAAGTGTGTTTTGGCCGATTTTACGGCGGCCTCAAATATACCACCCCAGTGTGGACAATTTGGTGGGGAAAACAACCAATTTATCCCACGTCGGGCTAGCTTATCACCTATATCAGCCTTGTTGGTTTCAAGGAAATTAACAACGTCATTCAAATAATTATAAGTGCCCTTGAAGTTAGTGCCGCAATCAGAACGGATCAAGGAAGGCAGCCCTCTGCGGGATACAAATCTGTCAAATGTGGCTACAAACGCCTTGGTCGTAAGCGAGGAGACCAGTTCCAAATGTACGGCCTTTGTGGAAAGACAAACAAAAACACACAAGTAGGCCTTGACAGTCTTGCTGTTTCGAAGTGTCGACGTTTTCACCAAAAAGGGACCAGCGAAGTCCGTGCCAACACCGTCAAACGTCCTGCTTTCAGTTACGCGATCTGCCGGTAAGTCCCCCATCAACGGCTGCATGGTGGAAGCCTTGAGCTTATAACAAGCGATGCAGCGAAAGACTACACTCCGAATAATTCTTCGGGCAGACAAGATCCAAAATTCGCGTTGCAAAATGGCCAACAAGGCATTACAACCAGCATGCGAATTTTTGAGGTGACGGTCAGTTACCAACAAGCGTACCAAATGACCGTCCTTGGGTAACAAAAGGGGGTGACGTGCCCCGTAAGGGAGGTTGGCGTTCTTGAGACGCCCTCCAACGCGCAAGAGACCCGTTTCCACCAAAAAGGGGTTCAATTTAGAGACAGCTCCCGACAATTTCGATCTCCCTGATTTAAGGATAGCAATCTCTTTCTCAAAATGCGCCAATTGCACAGAACGAACCCAAAAGGTGAGGGACTCCTGTCGTTCCTGTGGTGAGAGAAACGGTGTCAGTCGTTTCTGTTGTGGGTGCCTAAAATTAAAAACAAAACGCTTTATCCAAGCAGTAACACCTAACAACTTGTCGAGAGAGCTGTAACGATTCAACAGGAAATCGGGGTCAAAGGCGCATTCTACCTTCTCAAGAGCGAGTGTTCGTAGACCCAGCAAATTAGAAGTATTCAAAACTGGCGTTCGAGGCCAATCAATTTCTGGTCGACTCAACCATTCCGGACCCCACCACAGCGAATGACCTATCAAACTAGGCGTCAAGCATCCGCGCGAGGCACAATCAGCGGGATTGAGCTCACCTGGCACGTGTCTCCAAGCAAGTTTGACTTCGGATTTCTGGATTTGGGAAACGCGATTGGCGACAAATACCTCCAAGGTGTGGTCAGAAGCCTTCAACCAACAAAGAACAATTTGGCTGTCTGTCCAGGCGTAGGTCCCATTAATACAAATGCTTTTGCCCAAAGAGTTAGACACGTGGTTCAATAAGCGTACAAGTAGGGCTGCTCCCGAGAGCTCCAATTTCGGAATGGTCAAAGATGTCCGAAGGGGTGATTTGGTGACTTCGCCATGATCAGGGAGACTCTCACCTGACCTGAGGCACTGACTGTGCGCAAGTACACCACGGCCGCGTGACCACGTTCCGAGGCATCACAAAACCCGTGAAGGGTGGCCTTGTACTTCCCGGGAGGAAGAATGGGACGAGGCAAGGAGATCTCGTTGACGGCAGGAAGCGAGGATACAAAAGAGGTCCATTCCTCAACAAGAGTGTCGTGTACAGGTTCGTCCCAGGTCAATCCTGCTGTCCAAAGCTTCTGCAAGAAGCATTTTGCCCAAAATATGATAGGACAAATCCAACCGTTCGGATCAAAGGTTCTGGCGACAGTAGACAACACGAGACATTTAGTCCAAGAACAGGGCAATTTCAAGTCTACGTTACACGTAAAGATGTCTTGGACTGGTCTGTACTGAACGCCGAAAACAGCCATCATGGCGGGGTTGTCAACAATCTCAAACAAATGTGGATCCTGCTGATGATCCTCTGGCAAGCCTTCCAAAAGCGCTGGTGAGTTGGAAATCCATTTGCGCAACTCATAACCAGCGGAGGCCAAAATACCTATCAATTCGTCCCGCAGGAGGATCGCCTCGTCCGCTGTGGAGGTGCCCGAGCAAATGTCATCGACGTAAATATCGTCTTTCAAGATGGCGGAGGCTCGTGGGAAACGTAAGCCTTCTCGGTCTGCGAGCTCCCAAAGAGAACGTATTGCCAAATAGGGGTCGACCTTAACCCGTACGTATTGGTATTGAGCTCGTAGACGACCATGGGATCACGAGGAGACTCTCTCCAAAGGATCAGCTGGAAGCGACGGTCATCAGGGTGGATAATCGTCTGCCTGAACATCGCTCGAGGATTAAAACCTCGGGTGTGAAGATTCAACAGGGGCAAACAAAACCTTAACTTGCCCTTCAACATTAGAGGCTACGTCACCTATGCCCCGTATACAATTTGGAAAGGAGACCATATTTAATTTAACTTGCCCTACCAAATAAGTGGAAACAATGCAACCTTGTGAACCTGTGTCCAATATAGCACGGACAACAACAGAGGTCCCCGTGGGTCCCCAGACCCTAACAGCAACCGTTGGTAGGATAACGGTCTCAATGGGGGAGGTTGGCGTTATAGGGCAGGGGTCAATGACCTATTGTTGCCTGGGCGGCAACCGTTGGCCAGGACCAGGCAAATCAAAATGGGGGTGCGGCTTGAAGTCCTCAAGGGCGCGATGACTCCATCCGCGCGCCATCTGTGGGGGGTCATAGTGACGCACCCGCCCAAAACGAGGTGGGCGCGAGTCAAGGCGGGGACGCTCCGCCAAAGGAGGGGAATACCTGGGGCAGCAGTCATGGTGCTGGTGACGCTGAACAGCACATTCAGGTGCGCGAGAGAGAGGAGGCGTGCGCACGCTACGGTTCTCCAAGCGGGGTGAGTGGCGATCAATTGAGCGAGGCGACTCTCGGCTACGCGCCGGTGAGCCTCGGCTGCCACCTTCAAAACACCCGCCCGTGCGCGGCGTCGGCTGGTTGGACAAGCGGTCAACCTCTCTGGCATTCATACAGAGAATGTCCAAATGCTGTCCTCCACAGTGAGGACAGGGGCGAGAGTTTGGGCAGTCTCGCTGGTAGTGGGACCCCAAGCAAGAGAAGCAAAGGCGGCGGGCATTCGCGATGCGCCTACGAGAGGCGACATGAAGGTCCAAGAATGCCCTACAACTGACCATTCTGTGCCCCGTGACCTTGCAGTAGGAGCACTCCGCTGGGCTCTGCGTGACCGCAAAGCGAGGAGGGCGCCGGTCAACATTGGCTCGGGTGTGAACGCGAGCCTGCTCCTTGACCTTGGGCGGCTGCGACTTAGCCGGCGTGTCACCACCGGAGTTGTCCAAGACCCGGCACTCATCCTCCAGGAACTTCTCCAGGTCAGCAAAGGGGGGCAGATGGGTCGCGCTATCCCCACCAAAGCGCTGCTCAAAACGCGACCTCAGGTCGGCAGGCAGCTTCTTCAGCACAATGTGCACCAATAGATAGGACCATTGGTCCACGGGCAGGTCAAGGCACTTAAGTGCGTTGATGGCCACCAAAAGCGGGTTCAAAAGTTGGGTGCGCAACCCAGAGACCCGGGTGAGCGTCGGCAAACCCAAAATCTGCTCGATGTGCGTGTCGGCGAGGCCACGCTTATTATGGTACCTACGGGTGATTAGGTCCCGAGCCGTCTGGTACGCCTCGTCAGACACGGGCAGATGCTGGATGAGGCCCTTAGCCTCCCCATCCAGAACCGACATTAAATATGCCAACTTTTGTGCCGGCCGAAGGTCAGCCCTATCATGGACTAGGCTGTCGAACAAATTAACGAAGCCCAGGTAGCTTCCTAGGCAGCCATCAAAATGGGGGAGGTCCAAAGTAGGGAGCCTACTCACCAGCCCCGGTGCTGACCTAGGAAGCTCCTGCTTCAGGCCGGGTTGCCCTTCCCTATCGGCAACTAGTTGTCTCGCACTATTGGAGACAGCATCATACAGGTCTAAGACCTGGGCATAGTCTTCGCTGACCTTATTTCGCTGGTCAGCGGTGAAATCAATGATTGACACTTCAAGACAGCAAGTGCTGAAAGTGCGGAATTGCTGTTCCACACTTGCCAGGCGATCGTCAATCCGCTCGTACCTCTGAAGTAAGGCCTGCTGGCGATCAGGCCGGTTCACTAAAGCATTGGCCGAGGCAAACCAGCGCAAATCTGATGCAATAGCAACAGCAGCCGCACGCAAGTCCTTGATAGCTGACATAATCAAAATTCAAAAGAGCCCAGACAAGCGTTAAATAAAATTAACAATCAAAACTTAATTTTTCTTAATTCTTTGAAACCAACAAAGTATTAGCCTGTTTACTGCTGGTACAAGCAAGTGGCAGGTATTTACTGCCCAACAAAATTAATAGTTTCAATATATATTGACACAAAACAAAGTCAAAGCTATCAAAAGTTGAAACCTCAAATAAGTTAATTAAAGTTAAATATTCAAATAAATTAACTAATTACTTACAACAGACAGACTGGCTGTGTTATTTGAGATATACAATAGTAAGTAAGCACAGAATATGTGTTACCTAACAATAATTATTATCTATATTATAACAAAACAAAGTTTATTAATGTGACCCGCCCAAGTGGCAAGGTCAAGTTGGTTGTTCTAATGTTTATGAATATATGCAATAAACTAAATCCATTGATACATATAACTGATATGTATCCAATCAAAGTGACTTATTAATGCAACAACAAATTTAAGTTAGATTTTTCAACAATACAAATTGGTAGCGCCATCTACCTTCATATATATAACTAATCGCATCAAGATCAATCGTTCCACGTCTAGTGCGAGCGATACCATATTTCCGTCCCGCTCTATCCCACTCCCTGGAAGGGCACTGCCTTCCGCCTGATTCGTCGACGCGATCGTGAACGCGAGTGACAGTCGAGAATATTCCTCCCGCTGAGAACGCCGTCTCGATACCGCTCCGCGCCGCACCGCTGTATGTGATTTACCGCTTCCACCAAGGAAAACCCGCTCGTGAGTGAAGTGAAAACAAGCAGCTGCATCACGAAACCACCAGGAGGAAAAGAAACGAAGAAGGCTGTATAAGGTAAGTGCCTTCCATCCTTGAAATAGCCTATACCCACTCAATCACCTCCTCCCGTATCCATCTCCTCTTTCCTTATTCCCTCCTAGGCGGCTAAACCCGCTATCCTTTGAATACAGTCCATTTCCTTCTCCAAGTCGCCTAGAACCTAATCGGTTTCGGTGTAAGCCGAACCATTTTTTTGGTCCTTCGAGCCGGATTCATTTACGTTTTATACGTTATACCGCTATACCTAGGCAGTTATAGCACCTAGCTATACTCCTAATTAATATATTCATATAACCGTCACATGGTTATTTCCGCCCGCATTAGTAGGTAAACTTTTATGTAGCTACCTACTTATTAAATTATTATTTCTGCAACTATCATAGTTGTCTTATAAATCTCATATTTCAAGCAACTTTTATTTCCTCAGCTCTAAAGTGTTGCCTAATTAGCCTAATTAGGTAAAATAATAGATACATTAGATATTCTCATTTTGTTTCGTTCTCATTAGCTTATACTTACGTAAGCATGTCACAACAAAAGAAGTCACGCGTGTCGGAAGACAAAGAGATGACAATCTTAGAAGCGAAACGCAATATTTTATTTGAGCGCATCCAAAACATATATGAATGCTCAAAAACCGCATCTATGTCTGACAGCAATAGCGAAGCATTTCTCAGTTATTGTACAACAGTAGATAGTATTCGAACAGATTTTCATAAGTTGTTAGACGATTATAACGCAAGATTACTTTCTATCAATCCTGATGAAAAACCGAACTATCAGGCGTATACCTCATTCGAAGATCTTTATTGTATTATTAAGCGTATACAATCGCAATTGGAGGGTAAATGTTCAGCAGAGCCCGTTGCCCGCAAACCGAGATTACCGCCAATCGAGATTATGTCGTTTGACGGAGATATACGAAATTGGCCGTTATTCTATGCAAGTTTTAAGTTTACAGTGCACGATAATGGTTCTCTGACAGATGCTGACAGGTTGTACTATTTAATAGGTAAACTGTCACCGAAGGCCCAGTCCGTATTTGCAGGTGTCAGACCCAGTGCTGAGAATTATCAGGTCATATTTCAGTCACTACTTGACAGATATCAAGACACGCGCGTCCTAGCGTCTACGTACTTTGACCAAGCTTTAAATCTCAAACTGTCCGGCAACGCGTCTGTCTCAAATTTCCAGCTGTTTATAGACAACTTTGTTACCGCAGTTAATTCTCTTAAAAACTTAAAATTAGAAGATCTTTCCGACTTTATGTTGCTTCAACTCGCTTTAAAAAAGTTTGACACTGATACAATTCGCGCATTCGAGATGACGGAACGCAATAATAAAATACCTACACTAGATAGTTTTATTTCGTTCATCAAAGATCAGTGTCGAATATTTCATAATACGCAGTCTGGTTCACCTGGCCCGTCTAACACTAACAACAACAAACAAAGGTTGAATAAATCGCGTAATAGTAATAATAACTCAGTCCCTAATCCACAATCTTACGTAACATGTTCGGAATCTAATAGTAATAATTCACAGAAGTGTCTGTGCAGTAATATAGTGCACGACCACTTATACAAGTGTCCCGCCTTCGATAATTTACATGCAACCGCTCGTTTTAAATGCGTAAAAGATAACAAAGCTTGCATTAATTGCTTAAGCATAAAACATAAAACGAGTAATTGTTCCAGTAGAACGAGATGTCGCTCGTGTAAACAAAAACATCATACACTGTTACATTATGATAAAAATAACCGGTTGTCAAGTCAAGCCGCTAACCTTGACACACTTACGAGTACGTCGCAAGTGCAGAACACGGTAGCCGCGCCTTCCGCGTCTCAGGGCGAAGAAGTATCGTTGTGTATGACATCCATTGCGCGGGCGACGCGCACGCGAGGACGGCACTCGCGCATCTATAATGATCCGCGCAGGGCCAAAACGCAGTGTACGGCGTCTAACACGGTACTGTTAGCGACAGCGCAAGTTATCGTACACGATGTTAATGGGTCGCCGCACATGGTACGTTGTCTGCTAGATAGCGCGTCTCAGACCAATTTAATAACATCGGAATGCTTCAAACGCCTCGGATTATGGAATAACTTTAAAAATACTAACTCAACCGTCAAAGGGATAGGCGGATCAGAAAGGCATTGCAGGGGTTCCGTAGATATTAAAATACATTCGCGTTTTGATAGAAATATTAATTTTAACATTTCTTCGCTTATCGTGGAGCGTATCACGGACGCATTGCCGAACGCTAATGTAGACGTAGCATCACTCACTCATCTCGAATCATTGCCGTTAGCCGACGCGGAGTTTGCGAATCCGGCAGGCATTGATCTTTTGATCGGAGCTTCGATATTTCCGCACTTGCTACTAACTAAAATAGTACGTAGTGAGCGATATGATTTACCGCCCGCTATTGAGACGGTACTTGGGTATGTGATTATGGGTACCGTACCTACGTTACATACTTCTCATTGTATTACGTCTTGTTGCTGTTCTGCTCTTCAAGAGATCAAGGTGGGTGCTAAAACAGTGTGTAAGATAAAGCACTAATTAGCTATGCCATGCTATGCTACATTATGCTATGCTAAGCTACGCTACGCTACACTATACTATTCTACACATCCGCTTTGTATATAGATGACATTGCCTGTAATGTCATACCCGCTCCGCTAGCAATTTCGCTTTGTGAAGAGCTTATTCAGCTTTTCAAGCGAGGCCAATTTGATCTTGTCAAATGGACAAGCAACTCTAAGGAGGTTCTCGCACGCATACCAGATTCTCATAAGGCTTCTCCAGACATTGAGTTTGAGAAGTCTGTACCGCATAAGGTTCTCGGTTTACGCTGGGACAAATCCTGTGATAGTTTTCGGTTTGACGTCTCACCACCAGATGATAAGTGCGCCAAGCGCACTACGCTGTCCACAGTGGCTCGACTATGGGACATAATGAGTTTTGTGGCTCCCACAATTTTGTACGCCAAGCTCTTGATCAAAGAGCTTTGGCTATCAAAGTGTGAGTGGGATGAAACACCCCCTGACTATATTGTCGCCGCTTGGGGCCAGTTTTGTATTGAGCTTACCGCGCTCAATCAAATTACTATTCCGCGTCATCTTGGGTTGGTAGATGGATGTACCATCAACTTAACAGGTTTCGCTGACGCCAGCGAGCGTGCTTACGGCGGAGTCGTATATCTGCAAGTACGCATTGGTTCTAACTACTCGGTGCAGTTAGTTTGTGCCAAGTCTAAGGTCTCGCCTGTTAAACCATTTCGGTTGCGAGACGGGAGTTGTGCGCGGCCCTTCTGCTGTCTCAGTTGCTCCGCAAGGTTCAAGACACAGTTTTGCCCCACTACTCTATTAATAAATTATACGCATTTTCCGACTCCAAAGTAGTGCTCGCTTGGATTCGTTCTTCTCTTCACCGCTAGCAGACTTTTGTCGCCAACCGCGTTAGTAAATTGATTGAACTTGTTCCCGCTTCTTGTTTCAATCACGTCGCGGGTTATCGTACTCGTCTTCAGGAAGAACTTTCCATAGATCATATTGACTGGAAGTTTATTCCACCAGCATCACCACATTTCGGTGGTAGTTGGGCAAGCATGGTCAAAGTAATTAAAACGCATCTCTTCAAAGTTATAGGTCAACAGATCCTCTCTTACGAAGAGCCTTTAACTGTCCTTGCACAAGTCGAGGCACTGATCAACTCGCGTCCGCTTCCAACTCAGTGAGATCTAGCCTGAAGTTGGACCTACCTCTTAGTTTAAGTATTTAGTTAGTAGTTTTCGCTATTATTGCGTTTGTAGTTTTTCGCTTAAGTTAATTTAGATTAATTTATTGTCATATCGCTGTCTTAGCCTATTGATGGGTTATGCGGTAATACACCCAACATAGCTTAGTTCAATTCTATTTTTTTTAAAGGCAACCCTTTAGGGCCGGGGGGATATGGTAGCGCCATCTACCTTCCTATATATAACTAATCGCATCAAGATCAATCGTTCCACGTCTAGTGCGAGCGATACCATATTTCCGTCCCGCTCTATCCCACTCCCTGGAAGGGCACTGCCTTCCGCCTGATTCGTCGACGCGATCGTGAACGCGAGTGACAGTCGAGAATATTCCTCCCGCTGAGAACGCCGTCTCGATACCGCTCCGCGCCGCACCGCTGTATGTGATTTACCGCTTCCACCAAGGAAAACCCGCTCGTGAGTGAAGTGAAAACAAGCAGCTGCATCACGAAACCACCAGGAGGAAAAGAAACGAAGAAGGCTGTATAAGGTAAGTGCCTTCCATCCTTGAAATAGCCTATACCCACTCAATCACCTCCTCCCGTATCCATCTCCTCTTCCCTTATTCCCTCCTAGGCGGCTAAACCCGCTATCCTTTGTATACAGTCCATTTCCTTCTCCAAGTCGCCTAGAACCTAATCGGTTTCGGTGTAAGCCGAACCACAAATCAACAATTACTGATTGAGGTTATGTATGACAATGTGTTTCAAGTCATGTAGGTCAACTTATACACACAAATATTATGTATTTTAGGCAAAAACTGACCTGAGAAACACTACAATACTGTCTGCAAGGTGATAAGATACAAGCTTATGCCAATCTGAGTTCAGATACAATCAACGGCTAAGATACAAGTTTACAATATAGGCACAGTTAACCACGCTCTTGCTATCAAAATTATGTCTAGAATTACCGAAGCCAGGCAGGAAGGTGTATCAGAAGTGCGCAGTGGAAGGTGTAATACATCTACCTGACCACGATAGACAACATAGCCAGACACAATGCACTGCGTTGCACAGTGAGTAAAGTATTGAGTAGGTACATGAAAATTTTACCTTATAGCTTCTGGTGATGTTCTTGAAGTGGACCTATAGATTAACTTATAATTTTGGCCAAAATAACAAGAGAATCGAACAGATACCAGTCTCCAGTTTAGCGTAGTCCTTCTCCTCGGGCACCAATCAGGAATTCACACACGTGTTTTACCAAAGTTCAATATTTCACAAATAATCACAAACTTTGCCGGAAGTCAAAGGCGGCAATTACGTATTAAGTTAATTACAAGTTGATTCAATTCGCGTTAATTCAAAAGGCGATCAATGATATTCTTTTCTCAAAGATTGACGGAGACAGCCCAAAACCGGCGTGTTAATTTTTCAAGGCGCCAACGGAAGTGTGACTAAACAAAATGTCAATCGATCTAATCGATTTGACTTATAATAAAAACTAATTCTATTTCAAACATCGCCATACCTAGGCAGTTATAGCACCTAGCTATACTCCTAATATATTCACATAACCGTCACATGGTTGTTTCCGCCCGCATCAGTAGGTAAACTTTTATGTAGCTACCTACTTACTAAATTATTAATTCTGGAACTATCATAGTTGTCTTGTAAATCTCATATTTCAAGCAACTTTTAATTCCACAGCTCTAAAGTGTTGCCTACTTAGCGTACATAGGTAAAATAATAGGTACTTTAGATATTCTTATTTTGTTTCGGTCTCATTAGCTTATACTTACGTAAGCATGTCACAACAAAAGAAGTCACGCGTGTCGGAAGACAAAGAGATGACAATCTTAGAAGCAAAACGCAATATTTTATTTGAGCGCATTCAAAACATCTATGAATGCTCAAAAACCGCATCTTTGTCTGACAGTAATAGCGAAGCATTTCTCAGTTATTGTATGACAGTAGATAGAATTCGAACAGATTTTCATAAGTTGTTAGACGATTATAACGCAAGATTACTTTCTATCAATCCTGATGAAAAACCGAACTATTAGGCGTACACCTCATTCGAAGATCTTTATTGTATTATTAAGCGTATACAATCGCAATTGGAGGGTAAATGTTCAGCAGAGCCCGTTGCCCGCAAACCGAGATTACCGCCAATCGAGATTATGTCGTTTGACGGAGATATACGAAATTGGCCGTTATTCTATGCGAGTTTTAAGTCTACAGTGCACGATAATGGTTCTCTGACAGATGCTGACAGGTTGTACTATTTAATAGGTAAACTGTCACCGAAGGCCCAGTCCCTATTGCAGGTGTCACACCCAGTGCTGAGAATTATCAGGTCATATTTCAGTCACTACTTGATAGATATCAGGACACGCGCGTCCTAGCGTCTACCTACTTTTACCAAGCTTTAAATCTCAAACTGTCCGGCAACGCGTCTATCTCGAATTTCCAGCTGTTTATTGATAACTTCGTAACCGCGGTTAATTGTCTTAGGAATTTAAAATTAGAAGATCTTTCCGACTTTATGTTGCTTCAACTCGCTTTAAAAAAGTTTGACACTGATACAATTCGCGCATTCGAGATGACGGAACGCAATAATAAAATACCTACACTAGATAGTTTTATTTCATTCATCAAAGATCACTGTCGAATATTTCATAATACGCAGTCTGGTTCACCTGGCCCGTCTAACACTAACAGCAACAAACAAAGGTTGAATAAATCGCGAAATAGTAATAATAACTCGGTCCCTAATCCACAATCTTACGTTACATGTTCGGAATCTAATAGTAATAATTCACAGAAGTGTCTGTGCAGTAATATAGTGCACGGCCATTTATATAAGTGTCCCGCCTTCGATAATCAGAATGCAACCGCTCGATTTAAATGCGTAAAAGATAACAAAGCTTGCATTAATTGCTTAAGCATAAAACATAAAACAAGTAATTGTTCTAGTAAGACAAAGTGCCGCTTCTGCAATAAAAAACATAATTCATTGCTTCATTTCGATAAAGATAACCCGTTGTCAAGCCAAGCCGCTGACCTTGACACACTTACATCGCAGATGCAGGCCACGGTGCCCTCCCCCTGCACGCCTCAGGGCGAGGTATCGTTGTGTACGACGTCCATTGCGCGGGCGACGCGCACGCGAGGACGGCACTCGCGCATCTATAATGATCCGCGCAGGGCCAAAACGCAGTGTACGGTGTCTAACACGGTACTGTTAGCGACAGCGCAAGTTATCGTACACGATGTTAATGGGTCGCCGCACATGGTACGTTGTCTGCTAGATAGCGCGTCTCAGACCAATTTAATAACATCGGAATGCTTCAAACGCCTCGGATTATGGAATAACTTTAAAAATACTAACTCAACCGTCAAAGGGATAGGCGGATCAGAAAGGCATTGCAGGGGTTCCGTAGATATTAAAATACATTTGCGTTTTGATGGGGACATTAATTTTAACATTTCTTCGCTTATCGTGGAGCGTACCACGGACGCATTGCCGAACGCTAATGTAGACGTAGCATCACTCACTCATCTCGAGTCATTGCCGCTAGCAGACGCGGAGTTTGCGAATCCAGCAGGCATTGATCTTTTGATCGGAGCTTCAATATTTCCGCACTTGCTACTAACTAACATAGTACGTAGTGAGCGATATGATTTACCGCCTGCTATTGAGACGGTACTTGGGTATGTGATTATGGGTACCGTACCTACGTTACATACTTCTCATTGTATTACGTCTTGTTGTTGTTCTGTTGGGTGGTAAAACTGTGTGTAAGATAAAGCACTAATTAGCTATGCTATGCTAGTTATTACCGATTATATAAACCGCTCGCAAGTGGAAGTGACTGTGTAGTGAAGTGAATTCAGCAGCTTCATCCCGGAAACCACCAGGAGACTGCCCTTCTGAGACGAAGAAGTTCGCCGTATAAGGTAAGTGCCCTCCGTCCTTGGAATATCCTATACCCACTCACAATCATCTCTCCCATTCCAATCCTAGGCGGCTAAAACCTGCTATCCTTTGCATACAGTCCATTTCCTTCTTCAAGTCGCCCAGAACCCTACAGTTTCGGTGTATCGCCGAACCACTCGAGTAAATCGCAATTTAGCATCGTGGGCTCCCTTACTATATAGGCTATATCGGGGCTACGACAGGTGGATGATGATTATGATGAAACTACATAGTGTGTCTTTGAATACGGTCAAATAAAATATTGCGTTTTGCTTCTAAGATTGTCATCTCTTTGTCTTCCGACACGCGTGACTTCTTTTGTTGTGACATGCTTACGTAAGTATAAGCTAATGAGACCGAAACAAAATAAGAATATCTAAAGTACCTATTATTTTACATAAGTACCTAGGCAACACTTTAAAGCGGTGGATTAAAAGTTGCTTGAAATATGAGATTTACAAGACAACTAAGATAGTTCCAGAAATAATAATTGTGTAAGTAGGTAGCTACATAAAAGTATATTACCTACTGATGTGTGCGAAAACAACCATGTGACGGTTATGTGAATGGACTAGGAGTATAGCTAGGTGCTATAACTGCCTAGGTATAAAGATATAACGAGGTTTTACGTATAAAACGTAAATGAATCCGGCTCGAAGGACCAAAAAAAATGGTTCGGCGTTACACCGAAACCGAATGTTCCTAGTCGATTTGGGAAAGCTATTAATATGGTGGACTGTAGGATGGCGGTTCTTCTCGACTAGGAAGTGAGGAAGTGAAAAGGTGTTGTGGTTAGAAGCCTCTTACCTTGCTCGGCAGTCCTTTTCTTCTCAGAAGGGCAGTCTCTTGGTGTCTTCGGGACTTCTGAAGCTGCTTGAATCACTCCACTACACAAATCACTTTCACTCGCGAGCGGTTTTGTTGAGTTTTGTAAAAGCGGTAATAATTATATATAGCGGTGCGGATTGCGGAACGCGGCGGACATGAGTTTTCGAGCGTCTAGAAACTTCCATTCTTTCTTTCGTCGCCGTTGAGCAGGGCAGCCAATAGCGAGGCGTTTTGGGAGGGGATTCATGAAAAGGATCGCTCGGATTGGCCGAGCAGCGACGAACCATTGACGTTGACATAATTAACTAGCAAGGGAAAGGATAGATGGCGCTACCACTAGGGGAGCCCATGAATGATAGCATCCATATCCTACGTATTTTTTATAAAGTAGGTATGTTAATCTGATCGTTTGTATAGTGGAGGTGGTCGTAAGAAAGAGTTTCAAATGCAAAAAAATTAAATTAATTGAGCCTGTCAGATTTCCTTAAGTGAAACTAAAAAAAGGCTCTCATAGATAATCTAACGATCTGGGTGTGACGCAAACTCGTGGTCACTATTAGGACGTGCAAAAAGAATTCGCCATTTTGAAGATGTATGTACATGCATGTATAGGTATGCTTACATCCTAACGTCCTAGACGTGCTTTCTCATAATCTGACGATTATCTGGAGGGATTAGTGCAACAGTTTTTTTAAGTTTTGAAAATCAATAGCCGATGATAAGGTGTACATTATTTACATTTTTCTCAGCTTAGCTTTGCAACCCAATAGGTCTCAATGACGCTCGAGTAAATCGCAATTTAGCATCATGGGCTCCCTTACTATATAGGCTATATCGGGGCTACGACAGGTGGATGATGATTATGATGAAACTACATAGTGTGTCTTTGTTCATCATAAAACAAATATTATTTTAATCCCTTTGGTAGTCAGAATGTAGGTACTCCAAAATTGTACGTGTATAGGTACGTACTTGTTACAGTTGTAACCTTGTAAGTTAGGTTTATGTTAGAGCAATCAATTTTGTAGTATCTTAGTGTATCAACATACATCGCTCATATATTCGAGCACTAGTTTTGGCTTGTTCCGAAGGCTTCTAGATCCGTTTGATTAATTTCGATGAGTGCCTCCCAGCGGAGTGCTGGGTCTCAAGGGCTTTCCCGCTGTGCTTGTTAGTACAATCCTTCAAGTTAGACTATGTCTACGAGCCTTCGCGACTAGTAACGCAAACATCTATAATTTTAAGATAGCACTACAAGTTACAATCAAAACGATTTAAAACTTAACATTGTTTTAGACCAAGGTACCTTAACTCATACCATACCTATACAATATTAAACTTTCGATATTACCTAGCTGTTTTAAACTGTCCCACTGCTAAGCATGAACCTCTTTTAACAACGAGAAGAGTAAGACCCTTCATGTTTTTTTTATAGACAACCAAATTCATTAAATAATACTAAGACATAAGTACAAGTTTACATGAAATCTTGTAACTTCACAGAAAGGGTTCAAGTTGCAAGTGTAACAAATAGCTATAACGTTATTAATGATATCAACATCATCTTCGGGGTCCGCTTGCTAGTCCAACCAGATTGGGCTGAACATTAGCCTTTCCACAGAGGTACTGACGCCCTATAACAACTGTCAAAGATCTTCATGATAGCCCCGATGGCCCCATGGCCGCTTACCCCATGGTAAGCTATAATAATTAGCAATTCAATATGCACATAACTCCGAAAAGTCGGTGGTGCGCGCCGTGGATTTGAACTTGATACCCTCTGCATGGCAGTCCGTTGGTTATCGCTGCTCGTATAGGACTTGAATAAAATTATAATAGATGCATTAAATACACGCACAAGGTATTAGTAGAGATACCGATTTCTTAAAACCGTAAAGCTGAGATCTTCCCATCATAAGAACCAAATAGGGATAAAATCTCTTTCATTATCCCGATGATATTGGCAAATAGTTATCTAGTAAATTTAACACACTATTTGGTAAGACAATGTTTGAATGTAACCATATATCCTTAAGTCGTATTGATCTCATAGAAGGAACAGTCGACAATGCAATCGCTCAGCCGGACACCTACTTACCGCTCAGCGTATAACTTGCTCAATACTCTAATCAATCATTCATCGCACCTCGTTACTTCACCGCACCTCATTAAATACGATTCCAAAATGCCTCTCACTCCAACGCCCTATAAATGGTAGAGATAGCAGATGGGAGCGGGTATTGGGTTTAAACACTGTTAGCAGCAACGTGGCGGTCCAGTAGTGAATTAAACGGTGCATTTGCGAGATAAATGCCAAACTGCATTTGTGCGGCAGTGCGGCGCGCTGAGTTGCGCGCGCCCGCCGAGAGATGGCGCCGATTCCGCTCATTATTCATTACTCGAACGTTTGACGTCACATTTAATGCCGGGACCACTCCATGTTGCACATACACACAATACGTCCACTTGAGAGTACATATTTACCATAGATAATATAATACAAATAGATATAGCATTTCGCGTGATACTCGTGTCCGTGATATGAATTCTACAAGCATATCTTATATTGCACAATTTCACACATGCTAGTCGCTCATTGCCATTCATATAGGCATTTTATAGCATAATTTAGGCAAGAATGCCTGCTTGTGCCGTTGTAAAATGCAGGAGACCAAGCCATATATTTAATCTTTCTAATGGAAACATTAGTTTTCATCGGTAAGTACATATTTCATCTAAATTAAATTAAATATCACTGTGACACAAAAAGTATACATTGCTGATTTAACATGACGCTACTGTTTGTAGGATCGACTTTACACGGCAATCTACTCTAAACGTCATATTATGTGCAAATATGACGTGTTGAGTGATGTATCTCTATTGCGATAAGAATATATCGATACTCCAGTTGTTTAGTAATTGGCAAATAGCAAAGATTAAAATCGTTACATGTGCTCTGCTTTGCTTCCAAAATCTGTCCAGGTTTACTTTGACTAAATAACTTGTGTTTTTAGCTTTCTGTCCACACTCAAAGAAAAATGAAAATGGGTAGAAGCAACAGGACGAATCGATTGGATACCAAAAACAAGGAGTACAATATGCTCACTACATTTTAGTGAAAATTTGTTTGTAATAAAAGAAAAAGGGAGGCGATATTTAAAACCAGGAGCTATTCCCACCCTTGAAATAGCTAAATTATGTTCTAAAACTACCAGGGTACATGCTATTTTTATTTTTATATAAAATAAATAAATAAATCTTTTTATAAACATTGCGCCTCTAGCAATTGTATTAATGTAGCGGCATAACCTACGAGTATGTGCATAATAATTTCGTTTATACTCATTACTTTTTTAGACCACAGGAATGAAGCCGCCTACTTCACCATCACCTCAAGGACTTCATTTCATAGTACGTATCAATATATAGATTAAATTATTTGTTTTAAATGCTTGTGGGATATTTATAATTGATTGGATTGATATAATTGGTTTTAAGTATCCAATATTGCGGCACAGTTCCAAACACCATGATTCATTTCATTCATTTCCAATCCCTTCATGGGCATCGCAGATAAGTATAATAATTTGAAAAATATAAAAATGTTAATGTGTAACATCAAAAAAGATATAGCCCGCAAAAAATACTAACTGCCCGTTCACATATTGAATGGGATTATAAATGGTGGATCATACATATATTCACTTCTCGCCCACACACTGTTTCTAATCTTTTAACAAAAAATTGAGATTCTTAGCTGCCCTGTGTTCTTAGCTTATAGCAGTGTTTTATTTTAAACAAGAGTTTAACATAGAAAATTTATGAATTGATTCATAAAATATACTTATTTGTTATATAGAACCCAATATTATTCACCTGTCAGTTGAACACTTGTAAGTGTAATTTAGATCACATTACACAAACAATCCTATTAAATTAAATATTTTTATTTCGTAAAATACACTATCGATAAAAAAATTATCGATAGTGCCCCATGTCTAAATGTCATGTCATTTGCACAAAACAGATTATGTTAAATAATACCAGCGTTAGAAATTTGTAATCTATTATATAATATAAACAGAAACAGCGAAATTTAGGTGTTTAAATCATTTGGGCCACAAAATACGACCATATACATTTTTATCAAAGGCATTCCTAACTAATTAAATTAAATAGTAATAGGCAAAAACCGTTTGAATGTATTATTTTGCACGATTTCACGCTCTTGGTAACACTTAAAACTAGAATACAAATTTAAATCAGTTCTTACGACTTTGAAAATAAGGTTAATATTTCTTTTTGTGTGGCTTTTCAGATAATACCTTTTTATGATAATTGTGTCTTATATATTTAACGAATCACGCTGTGGCGTTTTATGTAGTGGTAAATGTGTATTTGTGTGTGAGAGGCGACACTGCTTCTCGTATGATATGCCTGACATGCTAATTCCATTTACTTCTGTATTCCATGATATTTACTGTATTGGTGTAATAAAATGGACAACGTATTCAGGTCAGACGAAATTTTAATTATTTTCGTTTAACGCGAGGAAATTAATGAATGAAGTTAATGAAAGGTGAGGAGTAAATGATTCATGCAGTGTACAGTTTCTTTGTATATCAACGTTTCCGCACTTCACAAAGGCGTCGGTGAAATTGGCGGCTGTAATTTCAGCGCAGACAAACATTACCTTTGTTCAAATTATTTCATTACAGGTGAATACGCCTTTAATGCATATCACTTTATTTATTTTTATCTGTACCTATCGGTAAAGAAAAGCTGTTAAAAATCTCCACGTGTTTTTCTCTTGTCTATGTGTTTTTTTTTTCATCAGAAATGAAATCAAGAAGAAAAAATTCGGGCAAGTGCGAGTCTGACCCGCGAACCGAGGGTTCCGTACGCACTTTACCTTATTTGAGGTTGGTGCTAAATTACGCTGGTCCTCTAAATCTGTATGAGCGCCCATACTACTTAGAGGACTATCTTAAATGGAGTCTACTATGTATGTATGCGGACACCCTTAAATTTTCAACTTTTTTTATTTTTTGTAATTTTTCCTTTATTTGTGCTGTAAGACCCTGCTTTTGGGCAAATTTTGTGATTCTAGTTCAATGGGAAATACCATATAGGTTTTCGACCCAAAAGGTACTTACGGTTAAATCAGCAAGGATCTGTAAATATAAACGTACCTCCTTAATGGTGTATTACGCCTACGTCTGCTCTATAATTCAATATGGTATAGTTGTACGGGGCAATTCGTGCGAAATAGATAGAATCTTTGTTGCACAAAAAAGTTGGTACATGCAATGTTTAATATGGAGTGGTCTGAATCATGCAGGCCTGTATTTAAATCTGAAAACCTTTTGACTGTCCCATATGGGACAGTCAAACTCTAGACACCTCAAAGATATATATGCATATGCATATATATCTTTGAGGTGTCTAGAGTTTTTAAGTCTAATGCCTCAGTCTTCATACCGAAAGACAATACAAAGAAGAGAAAGGTGACTCATTTAGAGTATGAGATGCCTGCACCTAAGTTGGAACTTTTTCGGAAAAGTTGTGTTTATATGGCTCCCTTAACCCATTGAGTGTCCTACGGGCACGGTGTGCCCATAAGGATTCGTGTGAACTTCACTCCAGTGTTGTGTGACTGGTTACAATAATAAAAACGTACATCGACTAGTTACAGGTTAACTAACATAATAGCATAAATTTTTACCATATTTCCAAGCTTGCAACCGAGAAAAATAACAAAATTGCTTATTTTGGTGCTCAGTTTTCGCCGTGCCGCCATATTGCGCTGTGGCGATCAACTAAGTTGAATTTGTGATTTTTTTTAAATGTGTTCTCACCGCAAACGTTAAGTGATTGTATTAGTATTATATATTAAATTATTGACAATTTAGTGAAGTATATATTTTAAATATTTTTTAGCCAGTTATAAAAACATTTACAAAAAAAGTGTTAGTAACTTTTGTGATGCAATTTTCGGGCGTTGGCCGCTAGCCGTCCTCCATATTTTAAATGATTATATGTAAGTATTTATTAATTACTTTACTAAAATAAACATAAGTTTTTCACAAAATTGTCTTAGAATCCATTGTTAATAAGACATTTTCTATTGTTTTTACTATAAATTGGTATAAACATGTTTTGTGTGTGAGAAATGTTTTCCGTCGGATCGTCAAAATGGCGCAAATATTTTCGCTGCTATGAATAAATGGTTATTGTGAAGTAATATCGGTCAACTGTGCTAAATTAATGTATATAACCGTCGCGTCATCTACCCGTGTCAATATTAGTGCAGTGAGAAAGGGAATTTATTGAATAATTTATGTGTATTTTGGAAAAATGTTTCACATGGTGTAAGAAAAAATAAAGTGACCTGCATTTATAAATTTTTTTCGATATAAAAAGGTTAAAGGTGAGCTAATTTAACATAATTCTCATATAGAGTAACTTCTGAACTTTATACGGTTTAAAATTTACGTCATATAATTATACCAAACGCGAGAAAATTAGAGTTCTATAACCTAGGATCTTATAAACGTTACATCCTCAAAATGGCTGGACACTACATACCGGAGAAAATGCATTTTAGGGCGGGGCGAGGGGTTAATCTATAATGCTTTGCCGAAATTTATAACACAGCTACCCTTACGAAAGTTTTGTATTGAATTACGGAAATGGTTGTTGCAGGAATGCTTGTATACTATTAACGAGTTTTTTTGTGAAATGCCTCTGTAAATATTACACTCTAAAAATGGAATTACAGTACAGGCAGCGATAATGTTTAGGAATTTATGTACGACGAATTAATATTCCTTTAATTGTATAAATTTGATTCACATTAATACACTTTTTATAATTGATTTCGTTATATCTTTTAAATTGCATGGCGCTGTGTAGGCGAAACATGTGTAACGCAACTATATGTAACAGCTTTAAGCCATGTGTCTTGCAAATAAATTGATTTGAATTGAAAAAAGAAAAGCTGATATTCTGTCATATCTGGTTGGACTAGTAATCGGACCCGGTCCCTAAGGCGTGCAAGTCTGGGATGCAACCAGAATAACGCCAGGACAGTGATGTATATGGACCACATTAGGCATTTTTGCCATGATGTCTTGGCATTCTTTATAATCTTACAAAAGCATTATGCGATTCGCAAAGCGAGTCCGCAGTGTTCTCTCTAGTTCTCCGTATCTCTACACCAACATCACAAACATTATCACCTAAGACGAAGCCCAGTATATTCTACAAGATAGGACACACAATAGCGCTCCCGTGACGTATGTACCAGACGATATTTTGTCCGGCGCTCATCTCAGGACAAATGGTACTACATTTGACTCTACATACGTACGACATGATTAACTGCCCTATACAGGGTGGCTGTATTGTGCTAAGATAGACGTAATAAAACTACCACGTAATAAAATAAAGTGAGAGAACCTGTATTGTTTATATGAATAATATATTGTCTGAATGTCTCGCTGGGTGTAAAATGAAGAATAAATGTATTTTATTTGCTGGATTGTGAATTGTGTGTATTTGTGTTTCAGTGAAATTACTGAGAGTTTTATTCTTCTTCGTCTTTTCCCTAGAAGTAGTTTTGTTTAGATTATAAGTGGTCTAGTTTCGAAGCCTATATAAATATAATAAGAACAATAAATATTGTTTATTTCTCTCAAAAAGGTACAATGGTATTCCTATATTTATAGATACAGTAAAAACAGAAACCTTGAGAACTGGAGTCTCAGCTAGGTTCGAAACCTATGTGACAGATCACCAGTCCTCACCACTATCAAACAGCGTCACATAAAGAAAAATAAGAGAAATAATTTATAAAACGTAGTAGTGTGTGTGTGTTTGTCTATATTGGTTTGTGGGTGTATATGAGTGTTGAGTGTGAGAGTTGTGTGTGTATAAAAGTGTAGTGTGTGAGAATTGTGTGTTGTATGTTTTTGTGTATGTATTTATAATGGTTGTATATTTTAATGTAGAAATTATATTTTCAGTGTCATAGTCTAAATCATATGTCATAGTCTAACGGCCCGTTTCTGAATTGAGAAATTCGCGTTGAGAATAATTTAAACACTAATAATCTCATATTTAATCAATTTTCTGTTTCACAAAAAATAGTTCACCACATTTTGAGTATCTGTGCTTGAAAATCTTAAATTTGACATAACATATGATCAACTCATGATCAACTCCATCTAAACTCTATATTCGCGTTTCTGAAAACATTTGACATTTGTCAAACCTTACTTAGCACTCATAAATTGAGAAATATTTAATTATACAACTTTGGCCTCTTATCCCTTGATCACGAGTAATATGACGGCCAGTATGTCAAACTGTCCACACAACGGTTGTCAAGCAGCGGGTACGTCATACTGACGTCTACACAACAAGAAGATCGTCAAAAATAATTAATAGAAAAAAGGTTCAAAACTATTAAATATTTGGAACTACGATTAAAATGCTAGTCATTTCAGTTCAGGAACAAATAGAAGGGATAGAAAATTAATCAAAATGTTGCCTTTAGGGCAACAATTGTAGAAAACTCTTTTTAATTTTATTTTTAGTAAATTTATGTCATAGTTTAGCTTTGCATCTGGTCTGATTTGATAATTTATTGATACGATCTGGTGATCAGTATCGGAAAGTATTGGAGTAAATGAACCTCCACCAGCTTTTTTTAATTTTTCGGTTTCTCATCTGTAGTGTAATTGGAAGATCTCTTCTTTACCTTTTCCATTATAAATATAAATAAGAGATTTCCATGTTCAATCAATCCAAATAATTTCGCTGTGGCCTCCATGGAGGTATAATTCCATATACCACCATGGTGGGCGCTATGGAGGTATATAGAATTATAAAAAAAAACAAACTGACTTTGACATAACATACACGTTCCGTTTTCACTATTCGGAGTTGAACAAATTCAACAAACTGTTCATTAAAAATTTAATAATCGTTGAAATAATTTTAAATACAACTTTATTTCGACTTTTTATTTTTTCCGCATAAAAATTATTAACTGACAAGTGTGCATCTTTGTAAAATGTTAATTAATACGAATTTATAGTTAGTACCGTTTTTTTTTACTTGTATCGGAACGTACTAGTGTTGTTTGGTTTGAGTTATTCATGATTTAAAAAATATTCAGTTGAAAGTGCTTAAATAAAATCTCACTCTGACCTGTGAA
Organism: Euclidia mi; assembly: GCA_944739405.2. NCBI lineage: Eukaryota > Metazoa > Arthropoda > Insecta > Lepidoptera > Erebidae > Euclidia > Euclidia mi. The sequence goes on from OX123188.2 coordinate 76,022,397, forward strand.
ACAGAAAAAACTTAAGTTGACTTCAACTAGTTGTGAAATTTTCAACTGATTAAAGCTGAAATTCTCAATTCAAAAACCAGCCGTAAGTCACATAGCCAATGAGTAACTGTCTTTTTACACTCATATTTAGTCATTGGGTTTAAATTTAGAATGTTGTTTAGCCTATTGAACACATAATTGCCCAGGAAGTAGAAACATCTTTGGGCTAGACTAGTTCTGACCGTAATCAAGGGGCATACGTTGTATTTCCGAGGAGTGTGATCTAACATCGACGGATCATATTTGGTATTTGTATGGGTCGTGAGAATGAGGATCAGAATAAACAATTTTCGCACCGAGAGTACATTACAGGTTTTGTAAAGTTCGGTGGTGGGAAATTGGTACGGGAGTCTCCAGCCTACTTTTAATACCGCTCTTAGGGCGCGCTCTAGCTTTAAGAGATGTGTTTTGTGTGTTCCTCCCCATGCAACAATGCAATACTGCGTAACTGATTGGCAAAGAGGCAAATAGGTGAGCTTGAGGAACTGAATACCGACAACTTTGTTGAGAGCTTTAAATACAAATATAAGTTTTCGCAATCTGGAGGTGAGTATGTCAATATGTGAGTGAAAGGAAAGAAGATCGTCTATTTGTACTCCAAGATATTTAACATAGTTCATTCGAGACAGAGCAGGACAGTTACACAACAGATGGGCCAGGACATTGCAGGAGTGAACGATGAGAGAGTGGGAAGGTGACGAAGGCTTGTCTAGAGTGGTCAATGAAAAGGTAAGATAATGAGTTTTCCCAGTATTGAGGGCAAGCCGATTCCCAGCCAACCAATTAGCGACTGAGTTAAGACTGGACTGAGCACTCGCGAACGCGTATTCCCAAGCATCACCATAAGATATGAGGGAAGTGTCGTCGGCGTACGTAAATATAGTGGTATTATGTAGCTGTGATTGACAGAGGTCGTTAACATACAATAAGAATAACGTAGGCCTCAATATACTGCCCCTAATAATGGAGTGCTACATTCTATTTTTAACAGGAAGCTCATCGCTACAGTAATTACCGATCCTAACACACTGCCGACTGTTGTCAATATAGGTTTTAAAGAGGGACGGTTGAGATCCCGACTTTTTCGTGCTTTGCGGAAAGTATAGAGACTGAAATCGTGTCGAATGCCTTAGCAATATCCAAGAAAACACCTATAACTTTCTGTTTGTGGTCAAGCTTACCTACTATTACGTTGGTTAAGTCTAGGACTGTGTTACTTGTAGATAGTCCAGAGCGAAATCCGTACTGTCGTGTGGAGAATACTTGGGTGTGCTCTAGGAATTTGACGAGCCTGTTGTTCATTAATCTTTCCAGTAGCTTAGAAAGTGTGGGTAAAATAGAGATGGGTCTGTACTAATGCGGCTGGTCTCTATCACCTCTTTTGTATATAGGGTGAACCACTGCAAGTAAAAGCCTCTGGAAATGTACCCATTCTAAATAAAAGATTACATAAGAACGTAATAGGTGGTATAAGATATTCTTAAAAATTTTTGAGGAACATCCCGGATATGTTATCGCTACCAACTGCCCAATCACTTCTCAAGTTCATTATAAGAATCGTAAGTTCAGACTCATATATTTCTAATAAGGCGAATTTGTGTTGGTTATGTGGAAGGATGTCTGACGGTTGTGAATAGACATTAACAGTGGCTGCACTATCGGCTTGTGATTGTCCAATATCAGCGAAGTATAAGTTAACTTCGTTCACCGAGCATATTGGGTCAGATGATGAAAGAAGTGCAAGAGGTTGCTCTGTGCTTTTGACTGTGCGCGTGATAGATTTAATGGCTTGCCAGACTTTTATAGTATTTCTATTTGATGTTTATTATATTTTATTTAATTAGACTTAAGTAAGTTAGCGAAGTATTTCCTATACATTTTAAAAGTTGTTTGAAATAGAAATATTATTTATGATAAGTCAAATCAATTATATCGGTTTAGTAACGTTTTGTTTAGTCTATTGTAAATTTTGACTATGGTCACACTATGAACTGTCATTCATTCACTTTGGTTCATTGTCGTGTCCGGGAGAAAAATTTTCTTGCGCTAACGCAGTCTTGTATTTTTGCGTTTTGGAATTGAATTATATTGATCGCCTTTTGGAAAGCACATCCTATCCACGCCGTTTCGTTTGTCTTCTCGCGTAAAGTAAACTTAAAACCCTAGTGAATTGCCGCTAATTGATCTGCCGGCATCGGTTTTTTTTGTGATAAACTTGTAACATATTGAACATTGTAAAACTTGTGTGAATCCGTGCACGTGTTTGGTGCCCGAGGACTTCGCCGAACTGGACCCTGCGGTAGCTATAAGATACTTCATTCATCTATTTTGGCCAATATATTTGTATGATGTGTCTAATTTAGCTCAAGCCTGACATCAGTGAAGATTTGGTAAGTAAATTAAATTTGCATGTAATTGTAATTCACTGTGCAATCACGGTATAAGTGTTTAGACCTTTGCCTGGGCTAGAGACTGGATGAATTAATCGCTTCCACTGTCTTCTGCAAACTACCCAGTTTCTAGCCAAACTCTAAACAAAAGTTATTATTAAAATCTCGTAATTTTGATTATTTTTAAGTTTTAGATAAGTGATCCCTGTTAAGAAAGCATTTTAATTGACCAGGGGTCATCCATCCTTTCATAAATCTTTTGCGATTTGGTACTGTCTTCAGAATTATTTTTGCGTCTATAATCGTATTCAAAGTATTAATAAAATAAGAGGTAGCGTCGTTGACATCAAGAAAACTAAATATAGGGGTGAAGTCGGTATTAATAATGTCAAATTATATTATTGACTGCACGGTTGGCGTAGTGGTTTAAGCGGTCGTCTCGCCGCTTGACACTGCGCTGAGTGTTGTGGGTTCGATCCCCACACGAGACAACACTTTGTGCGATCCATAAATTGTTGTTTCGAGTCTGGGTGTTCACTGTGTCTGTTGGTTGTATGTTTGTAAAGTCCCCAGGGTTTATTCCTAGTGCGGGAGTTGTCTTTTTACAAATTTAAAACTTATTTGTCGTGTAGTTCGAATAATTTTTAGAAAAAAGAAAAAATAAAACTGCGTCATGATCAGTATTAGATGTATTCGCTAAGTAACAGAGAGCCGGTAATTTAGTTTTTAATATTAGATGATCTAGACAGGACCGATTCTTCCTAGTGCACAGTGTCTGAGCCGGCAACATTCCGTGAAAAGCAGCCATAGGTATTCTACCGAGCGTTGGCTATTTGTTTCAGAAATATCAATATTGATATCACCGGTTAGAACGATATTATTAAAAGAGGAGTAAGATAAAAGAAGTTCGTTTAGGGAGCTAATGAACATTGACACATTTTGATTAGCAGTCGGGCGATAGATTGCTATCAGTATCGTGTTTTTGTTAATCCTTAAGCATAAACAATTTGCATTTTTGCGTTGCTAAAAATAATGTGTTGCACTAGCATCAAGGGGACACAAAAAGAAATAGGTCACATTGCATTATATTATACTATAATGCAATGTGACCTATTTCTTTTTGTGTCCCCTTGATGCCAGTGCAACACAACACTTCATGGTCCCCATAGCACCACATATTCTTTAAACTTAAGTATCTCTTTTTATATTTTAAGACCAAAGCCTTAGGCTGGGACCTTTTGTTGTCCTTACTGAAAACAAATTGTGTAACTACGTTGCTCAAATCTCTTTTCAGTTGCAGGCCTAAGCGTTACAGGGCTTAACTTGGGATTCAGCTGTTGTCTCATCTCGGATTATTTGTAAAGAGTGCAACTAATTAAGCTAAACATACAGCATGCTTTGCAAGCTTCATAGGTCATAAACAAGTTACTTTAAATCGTTGAAGTACATCGCCGTATCGCCCACACACTTTTCTGGCCTATTCCGACGTGCAGCCTGCACATGTTGTCCATTCATCTGTGACGTAATACTACCGTGGCCGTCCGCGGCCGATCGCTCACCTCGCCGCTGCAGCCACCACTAATGTCCGAGATACACCAATACTGGCTTAATCTATGACTGGTACCAATTTAGCTTATAATAAAAGGATTTTTACTGAATAAACAATCAAGAAGTTCTTTTTTTCCAAAGTAATTTAATCTTGAGTAATACTTGTAAAATCTGCAACCTATAATTTATGCCAAAATTCTAAAATAAATCATATAAATGACCACTTGTCGATAGAACCTAAGTCCGATATAATATTGTAATCATTAGGCTAACGTTGGTTCCTTTTAAAGACAAACCATTAAAACTCTGACACAATCACTTGCGTCGAATGCGTTACAATACTGTACAAAGAATTAAATTCCTTTTTCAACCATTAGCTTGCCCAAGACCAGTGCAATTGAAAAGCAATGACAATAAACTGCCCAAACAAGAAATAAACTACAATAATTAGTCTATAAAGTTAAATTCGCGTGTACGTTAGATATTAATTATGAATTATTTTCTTTTCGTTTACTGTGCCAATTTAGGGAAACTACGCTACCATAAGCCTATAAAGATTTCTGTCTGAAGGTTTAAGCTGTCAGTCCTGTAAAGCGCTGTCAATTCCAACGACAGCATTCCTCAGGTGGCCGCATTGCACGGCTACTTCCGTGAAGGCATTATTTTATGTTTTTAAAGACAGCGCCTGTACCAGAAATAAATCCGGTGACGCGGGGTACAATTTTATGGATCACACAAAGCATTGTCTCGTGTGGGAATCAAGCCCACAACACTAGGTGCAAAGTCAAGCGACTCGGTGGCCGCTTAACCACTCTACTCCAGCCTACAACCCATTAGAAGCGCAGTTCTTAAGGATTTCATGTGCTGATTCCAAGGGGGGACTATCTCCAGTTTAGTTCGTAGTTGGCGCCGTTGGCGACGCTGGCGTCGTTCTCCGTCTCTCTTGCTCTCGCAGAGACAGCTATCACAGCGTGACTGCCACATCGCTAAGCGGCAATTTGGGTCACAGAAAGTTTGTCTTCAGAGCGCCCATAAGAAATGCGCCTCTATGTAAATATCTGAGCTCTTTGCTACAACTTTGTTGACAAAACAAGCAAGCTTTAATTTTTACACCTTGATGACAACTTTAGGTAAGCCTACTAGAAGCTTGTCTCAATAAAAGGATTTAAGATTAGTATGAATGCCAGTATAGTTATGAAAACATTTTCTTAGATTTTACCTACAATAAAAGATAGTTTATTGCACTTCGCAATTGCTGTTTTCTTTTAATAACTGGCACATACGTATGTATATCGTAACGGTGTGAGGAACTTATGCGACAGCAAAAATTTCCGAGAGAAAACTTTAAACTTTCAACAGTTTGCAGCAAATTGATGCCAACTGGCGTCTTCAATTCTGTTTGTGAAGTAAGTTGTGAAAACTCCGCCATTGCCGGTCCCAAGCCCGGATGAGAAAGGAGGAGGGTGTGACCTGGAGCACCACCGTTCAGGCACAACGTAACGCCGAGAATCGGGCGGCGGTTAAATAACCCGAAAACTTCGACCAAGAGGCGAAGCGGTTACCAGTGACCGTGAGGAATTAAATCCCCTCAGAAAGATCTGGACATGGAAGGACCCGGGAACCCACCATGATAATTATCCCAAGAAAACCTCTCAAATGGATTCGCACGAAAATGGACTGAGCACGTTGGACGATCCGACTAACAATCGGCGCCCTCTAGTTACCGGGCTAGACGGTGTGAAGTATGCGACCGAAGCTTCCAAAGAGGTGCCTTGTCAGGCCTCCGAAGGAAGAGTCACTACTGACAAGAAAAGCTGTGACACTTATAAAACATCCATGCGCACACATCAGCGCATAGGTACCTGGAATGTCAATGGAATACTTAAACCGGGCAAGCTAAGCATAATTGAAAAAGAAATGGCTAACACGCGTCTATGTATGCTAGGGCTTAGCGAAACACATCTACGAGGACATGGCCACTTCATTACCGCCACTGGCAACACACTCTACTTCTCTGGAGCAGAGGATTCGAGCCGTAACGGAGTTGGGATACTATTATCATCTCGAATGAATAAATACGTCCTCGGGTATAACACAATTTCCGACCGCATCATAACAATAAAATTAAACACTAAACCTTGCCGGCTAAACATCGTTCAAATCTATGCCCCCACCTCACAGAGCTCTGATGACGCAATAGACACCTTTTACGAAACGCTTGACGGAACACTTAGTGCATTACCCAGTCGAGAGACTACCATCGTTCTTGGAGACTGGAACGGAAAAGTTGGATGTACCCGTGCCGATGAGCACCTACGACACACAATAGGGAAATATGGCTTAGGTGAAAGAAATGAGCGTGGTCAAAGACTGATAGAGTTCTGTGTGGAAAGAAAACTCAGTATCATGAATACATTCTTTCAACACCACCCGAGAAGACTCTATACCTGGAGGTCCCCGGGTGAGAGATACAGAAACCAAATCGACTATATCATGATAGATACACGGTGGAGATCCTCTATCACGAATACCAAGACCTATCCAGGTGCTGACTGCGGCTCTGACCACGTACTTCTGGTGGCATGGTTCACTATGCGCCTTAAGGCACCAAGAAAATACCCACTACCAACCTCTAAACAACTTAGCCAGTCTGAAATGTCTGTCATTGGCCAAACAGTGGACAAAAAGCTTAAAACCACTCCACTACCTTCACAGGACGACGCCAATACGCTATGGGAATATCTCAAAACCACGATCAAAGACACCATCACTTTGCTACCAAAATCCGAGAACACGTTATCACCTAAGAAATGCTGGATATCGGAAGACACATGGGACCTAATCAAGCAAAGAAAAAAGATCAAAACGCTCGGCCTACACAGTGATCATGCTAAAAATACCTATCGCCGACTCAGTAAGCAAATTCAAACCAGCTGCCGACGAGACAAGAATGGTTTCATCAATAATATCTGCACTGACATAGAAAGACATGCTACACAACTACAAACAGCTGATCTTTTCATGAAAGTTCGCTTACTGTGCAGAGAGTTCAAACCGAAATCTTGGGTGGTGGAGGACAAACAAGGTAACGCGTTACATGAGCTGGATTGCATAACCAACAGATGGCGTGAATACTGTGAAGATTTATACAAAGATTCACCAGCCAGCATAGTGCAGGCATGGCCACCGGTTGACACGGAACTCGAACCAGCGATACTAAGAAGCGAAGTTGATGCTGCAATAAAGCGCCTAAAACCCAAAAAGGCGCCAGGTCCTGACATGATAATAGGTGAGGTTTTGAAAGCGCTTGGAGACACGGCTGTTGACTTACTACACAGTATCTGTGACTTGATCTGGCGAACAGGCAGGTGGCCAATAGACTGGACAGAATCCATAATCTTGCCACTTCACAAAAAAGGCTCCACGAAAAAGTGTGAAAACTATCGCACGCTCGCTATTATCTCTCATGCCAGCAAGGTTATGCTGTATATAATCAACGCCAGACTACGCCACTTTCTCGACTGGCAAATACCTCAGGAGCAGGCGGGTTTCGTCAAAGATAGAGGCACTCGCGAGCAAATTCTAAACATCCGCCAGATCATTGAAAAATGCTATGAGTTCAACACGCCTGTGGTCATGTGCTTCATAGATTACAGTAAAGCTTTCGACTGTGTCAATTGGTCGTGCTTGTGGCAAGTCTTGTCCGAGTTTGGAGTACCCCAACATCTTATCGCTCTAATTAACTCCCTATATACCAGCAGCCGGGGAGTGGTAAGAATTGAAAAATCCCTATCAGAACCATTTAAGTTCGGGAAAGGAGTTAGGCAGGGCTGCATCTTGTCGCCGATACTATTCAACATCTACGGCGAGTATATTATGAGACAAGCTTGCGAAGGATGGGAAGGGGGTATCAACATAGGAGGTAAGAAGATCACAAACCTCAGATACGCCGACGACACAACGCTATTTGCTGCGAACGAAAACGAAATGGCCGAACTCATCGAAAGAGTGGAACAAGTAAGCTACCAAATAGGTCTGTCTATAAACCGGAACAAAACCAAGGTGATGGTCGTAGATCGCTCTAAACAACTTGAGCACACAGGAAGCTTACAACTGGACACTGTCGATGAGTTCATCTACTTGGGGTCATGCTTAAGCAGTGACGGCTCTTCGGAAAAAGAGATACGCCGCAGAATCGGAATGGCAAAAACAGCCATGACACGGCTCCTCAAGATTTGGAATGACAGAAGTATCACCACAGCAACAAAAATAAAACTAGTTAACACACTCGTCTTCCCTATTTTTCTTTATGGAGCCGAAACATGGACACTGAAATCGGCAGACCGTAAACGCATTGATGCGTTTGAGATGTGGTGTTGGCGCAAAATGCTGAGGATACCGTGGACCGCACGAAGGACAAACACCTCAATACTGAGCCAACTCAGGGTTACTATAAGACTGTCAACCATATGCCTCCGCCGCACAATGGAATACTTCGGGCATATTGCGAGACGTAATCCTGACAATCTAGAGAGGCTAACAGTAACGGGCAAAATTGAAGGTCGTAGACCCAGAGGACGCAGCCCCATACGATGGACCGACCAGATTCGCACCATACTCGACACCGGCATTCACAACGCCATTCACTTTGCTCAGGATCGCAAAAAATGGAAAAATATTATAAAAGATACGATCCTGAAGGGAGGTCGCGACCCTCAGTAATGAGGAAACGACACACAGAGAGAGAGAGAAGTAAGTGAGCAAGTACTCTGTCGCCACGCTTTATAAGCAGTCAATGAAAGCGCAATAGCTGTGTCACTTATAAGTTGAAATGTTGCTATTGTAGTTGAAGTCACACGTCAACTTTAAGACGTCGGATCTAGGGAGACATGAGGATAGTTTCTCGAAGTGTAAAAGCTTTCCTCGTAGAAACGAGTTAAATAGATATATTACTGTGTTTAAAAGTTTCATTTATGCGCAATTATATAAATAAGCTCTAGGTTCAAGGCTCACAGAGCTACGAAAAAAGATTTATTCTAATCTATCTCTCATAATTTTGGAAAGTTAGTAAACAGAAAAACTATAGTATCAAAACTACATTAAATTGTTCACCTTATCAACAGACCCTATGGCGAAGCGATCGCTTAAACCACCACACCATCTTTGAATTCAATTTTATTAAATACTGAATCAATATGAATATTTTGCTTTTACTTTTTTTTTTATTTAACACTCATGACACTTTCTTTCCATTCCAGTCAAATTTCAACTACAATAAAACTTATTGTAAAAAGCCAAAGAATATATCCAAGGACCTATCTAAGTGAGTACCATTCAACAAGATGAGAAGTCTACCTGTAAATATAAAAGTTTACGACACCAATACATCAAGAAAGACAACGCGGCGTCTACTTCATCAATAAACACAAACAAGCGACGCATGGGGGACGCGGCAACACCCGTGTTGTACGTCGCGGTGTTTTCTACGGGTACTTACTGCATTCGGTAGTTACGTAGGTATGTACATATTTAGAGGCATATTACGGCATAATTATATTCCTTTGGAAATCAAGGCGTGTATTAACACCAGTTTAAGTCGAAGATGAAGCTGTTTTAGTTAAGATTCTTTCTTATCAGAAGATTCGTATATTCAAACCAAACTTTCGTGTATTTATATTATGTATGATTGTGTCTTTTATTTTAATACAATGTTTGAACATATATTGTCAGGTCAATATGTAAAATACAGGTCATTCCCCACTACAATTTAGTATTACACCTTGATAATAGACAATGAAATCGAATTGACTGTAAGCACAAGCTCGGTGTGATGATTAAGATAATCAAGTTGCTACTACTCTGTCCTCCAATAGATTACTGCAATTTAATTCGGTGATTAAGGAAACTGAGTTATTTCCAGCGACTGTAGTGTCAAATTTATTATTAATGTTAAGTTTTATTTTTGCAAAAAATTGTGTACTCTCAAAAATGTTCCTGAATATTTTCTAAGAAACAGAAATAATTCAAAAAACAGCCATTTCGATGTACAAAATTTTATATTTGGTGACGTATTCAGCGCGCAGTGGCGGAGGCCTAATAAGACGCCGTTAATAACGCGAGGCCGCCGCGCTGCGCGACTCGCGACATACGACAAATGTCATAATTTAGACACAAGCGGGTTATACGTGCTTGTATTATGTACGGGAACGCTGCGCTTAAAATTGTGTGGGCCTGGTGAGTGTATAGGCAAAGTGGGTTTTGATCTACATCGATGATAGCGTCAATCGTCCATTCGAATTGTCAACACAGACGACCGTTTCATTTGCTACTTCGCGGGTGCCGCTGCAATCGTCATGTGTGTCATCCTCATTAGGACTGGCACTTGTGTAGTCTACATCTGGTGATCAAGCTACGTACCTACGTACTAATATAGGGTTTGTTCTATGATTTATATTCTATGTCTGGGTAGTAGGAAGCATTCCAAGAGCGACAACTTTACACATCCACACCACCTCTTGTATTTACTTTGCATAAACAAACTTGACACATTTACTGAACTGTTCACCTTCACTTTAATCCCCCGTATGTGCTTAAAGTACCGTCAGTCACAAGATATGTGCAGCAATCAAGAGTCGTGAAACATTGCCCCCGCGCATCAACCGTACGACACAGCGCGACGCGACACAGCTCGGCACAATGCTTACGCCATTAATAACCACATACATGCCCCTGCCATTAACTTACACCATTTTTACCCGTATTTTTCTCTTCATTACTTCGTTTTATTGTCTCAGAAAACGGCTCTTAAAAATGATCGCTTAATACATTTATTTATAAAGTTTTGACTGAAATTCTTCTGGTTTTATTTACTAAATTGAGGAGGTTTTTAGTCGCCTGAATCATATATCAGTTTAAGTCGAAGATAATAGATAAAGATAAACAGTTTGTTTGTTTGGTTGAACGCGCTAATCTCAGGAACTACTGGTCCGATTTGAAAAATTCTTTCAGTGTTAAATAGCCCATTTATTGACAAAGATACATAGATTCATATTCTTAATCTGTCACCACACGGAGTCTGAATCATTTAAATCACTTAAATATCCCTGCTGAATTCATGTAGTTCTAGTTATTAAACTATAATAAGGAACTAGAACTACATGAATACACTAGTTAAGTGAAATAACTAGTTCACGGTATTCGATGAAAGCTTGTTTTCGCCGAATAATACACCTAAATCTCTTTACACTTTTTAAGGTGCCGTAGTAAAACTACAAGGAAACTTTCTTCACTCGTTGACTCCGCGACTACAAACATAAAAGCTTAAGTGCCAAATATTTCTTGCAAGTGGATTGTTGTGTAGTTTTCGTACCCATAAATTACAATAATCTGCATTTCATTACGTAAATATTGTTATATAGGTCTATCCAAAAATATCGGGTATTTGTTTTAGTTTTTTTCTATTAAGGGAAAATGAGAAGTAGTGCGGTCTGGTCATGCATGACAGCTCCGGACATAGTCACAACAGGACCTTGGTCATAATTTAGTTTCCAATTAGGCTCAAAATCAGCCTGACACAACACACAACACAATGTGAACCGTTGTATAATTTTACATTCAAGCATTATGTTACCATAACAAAACAACTGCAATTGGACACCCATCTCGAGTCTGACACCCCTAAGATTGCCTAACTTTGTTGATCGTTACTCGATATGAGAGTGAAACCGTCTACGAGCGCGAAGTTTAAAGCTACATATACAAGTTGGCAATATAGTTAAGGAAATATAGTAAACGTAGCAAGTCAACCGAGAAATCTAGGAACTTCGGTTACGTGCCGAACGAGGTAAGTGCCCCTACTATCAGATCTTGAGAGTCACTTCAACGTTCTTTTAGCTAGGAACTCTCAACCGCCTCTCAACTATGTACAGCCATTTCATGGAGCAGGTTACAGAACAATATAAAACTACTATCTAAATACCTGAAACATTCACGTACTTTGCGCTGAGTGAGAAAAACTGGCGTTCGCCTTACGAATACCACTTCACAGCTATGACATGCAACTAGAACGAACGCTAACACGAAGTAACAGAAATCATTTTTTATTGTACGGTGCGCAAAACAAGTTGGTCAAGTATTTAGAGTGCATTACACATTCGCGGGAGTTAAGTTGGAGTTGTGTGGCGGGATCGGAATGCTAAAACATGCCATGTAAGGAGCATTCAAATATATGTATGCACTTTTGTAGCTGACAGTGTGTGGCCCTGCCGGAGCCGTGTGCCGCGGCAACATAATATTGCGTTTATACGTTCTATTACGCTCGAGCACGGTAATATAATCTAACAGTATTGTAACTCGGCCGCCTTCGTGAGTTATATACCTACAGACGCGCCGTATGCGAGCTGCGGCACGATCGTGGCTGTGGGTACTCTTGGCACAGTCCGCACAGTCTAATGGCGTGCTAATGGGTACTCTGCTCGAGGCGCGTAGGTATAACTCGAGTTTCGTGCGTTTGTATGGAGTTACAATACTGTTAGATATTATTACCGTGGCTCGAGCCTCGAGGGACTCGGCGAGAGGGTACACTCTTGTTACATTGTTCACTCGTTCTATATATATTTTACGATGCATTTTTCTGCTGTTTTCATTCGCCTCCTGCCATGATAGTTTAGCCATAATATTGTTTATGTTAATTTTATTCAATAGAATAGTGATGATTTTGTTTTGCTTTTTGACATGGATCGCAAACAGTAAGATCTTATGTAGCGCTATAAGCTATAACGAAGTGAATGGAATGTTTTTTTATTAATTTATCAAATATCTTTTTCTGTAGCAATGTAATTGTTATTCAACTACATTCGAAATAGTTTATAGACTTAAGAATTTTGGCTTACAGCGCCTAATCATCTAATAATCATCATTTAATAGCGTTATTTTATGGCTTATATTTAGACCAGTCTCTGTAAAAGGGTACTAGCATTTCATAACAATTGACGTGCTTTCCGAGGCACGCGGCAAGTGATTGTTAAAAATTTATTGCGCACATAGCTTCGAAAAGTTAGTGGTGCTGGCCGTGGATTTGAACCCGATAGTAAATAATCCTCTACAGGGCAGTCTGTTGGTATCTCCACTACGCTATCGCTGCTTCCTTTCATTTTCAAGTTATATCCATATAAATCCTAGAGAGCAAACTATTTAAGACAACAATACATTACTGTGATAACATATTCAAATAAAAATAGTAATTCAAACATGGAATTAATTCATATAAAGTCATCTCCTTCAGCATCCATGAACTTTGTAAACATTTACTTCGCATGTATCGGAAAAGAACTTGCCGAATCAAACATGCAACGCATAAATTACAGCAGTGAACTCCGTAATTACTTGGATAATATGCCAAGTCAACCGAATTCTCTTATTTTGTTACTGATGACTATGAAGTAAACTGTGTACTGATGTCCTTGAAATCAGATTGTGCTGCTGGATGGGACAATATTCCAACAAGTTTTCTGAAATTGGAAAAGTCTGAAATCATCCCGGTCATTACACACTTTGTCAACCTTTGTTTCGATCGGTACACCGGTTACGCCGGTATATAAGAGTGGGGATAGAGACGACATCGGTAACTATCGGCCTATCTCGGTGCTTCCTGCGATCTCTAAAATCTTGGAAAAACTTATCAATACTAGATTACTCAAGTACTTAACTAAATTCAACATCTTATCTCCTGCGCAATATGGATTTCGACAAGGGAGATCAACTGAAGATGCGGTAATTGAACTGAGTTCGCTTGTAAACAAAGAAGTTGATAAACGCAATAAATGTACAGCTGTTTTTTTGGACTTTAAGAAAGCGTTCGATACTGTCTCTACCCCCATCCTTATACGCAAGTTGGAGAAGATTGGCGTGAGAGGTATCCCACTCAATCTATTCAGGGATTACTTATCTATGAGAAAACAAAGGGTAAAGATAGAGAAGTATATCAGTGGAGACATGACGGTGTCGTTCGGAGTGTCACAGGAGTCCCACAGGGTAGTGTCCTCGGTCCTACCCTGTTTCTGGTTTACATCAATGATTTATGTAATACACAGATCGAAGATGCTCAAATATTTTCCTATGCAGATGACACCGCTATTGTCTTCAGTGGTAGATCATAGGATGCTGTTAAAGTTAGTGCAGAAAAAGGCCTAAGAGTTTTAAATAAATGGCTTTGTAACAACTTACTTACCCTTAATACTACTAAATCAAATTGTATCCACTTCTCAATTAACGATGTCATACAACCACATAAAGATTTCGTGATTAAATTACACAGCTGTAATGGTGTGGATAATGGAGATGGCTGTAAATGTCCAGTCTTACAAAGAGTATGTCAATTCAAATATTTGGGTGTCTTCTTGGATCAGCGACTCTCGTGGTATCCACAACTCGAACACGTGACGCAAAGAATCCGATAACTAATTTGGATCTTCAAAACATTAAGACATGTAGTGCCGCGGGAAGTTGCCGGGTCTTGTGAATCAAGTCGAGATATATTGAAGGACATTTACATTTCTTTGGTGCAATCAGTTATAGTATATTGCATAACAGTTTGGGGTGGGGCCGCTAAAACACGATTTATATATGTCGAGAGGGCACAGCGGAGTCTATTGAAAGTAATGTACTTCAAAAGAAAAAGATTCTCCACTGACGAACTATACAAAATGGCGAAACTGCTATCCGTAAGAAAACTATTCATTTTAAATATAGTGCTCAGACGACACAGAACTCTACAATACGACCCAAGCCAAGTCAGTGGCAGAAGAACACATAACGTAGTACAAGTACCGAAGATTCACACTACCTTTGCAAATAGGCAATATAGTAAACGCTCGTTCTATCTATACAACCTTGCAAACAAATACTTAGATATATATAATAAAACTCATAATACAGTAATAAGAACTGTTACTATATGGCTCGAAATAAAGACTTAGCAACAAACAGAGAACATATTGGAACCTGTTAGATAATGTACATCACATGCATACACACTCACCACATCACACAGATACACAAACTCACGCACACACACACACACATACACACACACACACACACACACACACACACGCGCGCGCGCGCGCACGCACGCACGCACGCACGCACATACAAACACACACATAAAAAACAATTGTTACTAAATTAAAACTAATGTAAATTGTTACACAATATTTATTTAGTAAAGTAAAATGGATACTTAGATAAGAAAGATACCTTCAAATTTAATGTTACCTTATGTGTTATGTACCTCTATGTTTATATGTAAGTATGGAATTGTTAGAAGAGTGGGGCTTCCTGACACAGGCCTTTAAGCTTAAAAGGAGGCCCCAGCTACCATAGATTTAGTCACATATTGGCTAAAGAAATAAAGATTTTATTATTTTATTTTATTATTATGTGAGGTAAAACATTGAGTAAGACAGCTAGTAATGTCGCAATTTAAATTACAAACAATTGTTGACACAAAAATATGTACATCACATTCAAATATAATTTCATAATATAAACATATCGGTCAACCAAATTACCTGTGTGTACATAAAGTGGTATCAGTGCTTGACAGCAACCGTCAGCACGGGCAATGACGCCGGGACAACAGCGCCCTCTGTATTAAATATTGAAAACTAATATATTTCGTCCACACGCCAGGTGCATGCTGACCGATTTCTTTTGCTTAACAAACTGGAGTATAGAAATGACGATACATAGAGGCTATAAAAAATTTAAGATAAATAAGTGGGTTTTCTTTTTTTGCGAATATCTTGTGGTACTGTTTTATGTAGGACTCTACTGTAAATGATAATAACCACTTTATATGACTAGATTTTAGCCGCGACGCTGACCTTGTGGATGTCGGATGTTGCGTCAAAATGTAACTAATTTGTTATTTTACCTATAAGCATATGCTACGAATATAACATTATTTCTCCTTTCTGACATATCATTACTATGCCTAAATTACTATAACCAGAAGTGTGAAATTTAGGCAATGGGTTTCTTATAATTATGACGTAGGCATCTGCTAAGTCCGGATTTTTATATTCTACCGTTAACGGTTGGCGAACTGGTTTATGCGGCCGCCTCGCCGCTTGACGCTGCGCCGAGTGTTGTGGGTTCCATTCCCACACGACTTTGTGTGATCCATAAATTGTTGAGTCGAGGCTGGATGTTCATTGCGTCCGTTGGTTGTATGCTTGTAAAGTCCCCCGCGACACTGGATTTATTCCTGGTGCGGGAGTTGTCTTCAAGAAAAAAAAGCTAAAGGGCTAAAGTAGGGGTAAAAGTTTGTCTGATAAGCCGATGTTATTGGACTACGGCTTTGCATTAGTACTAGCTGTTGCCCGCAATCGTAATCGAAATCGAAAATTTGATAGAGAGCTAATGATTTGATAGAGGTAGAGCTAATGCAAAGAGTGCATTACTACTTTTAAAATTATTCTCCCAAATAGTTTTATTCTGCTCACATTAACAACAGACCAAAACACAGTAAAGGCTTGCCGCCAGTTAGTAGTGCAATATAAAAAGCTTTTTTATACCAGATGTAGCTCGTTGCTATAAAATAAAATACATAAGTATTTATTGCGCTATTCGCTTCAGAACTACGTAACTGCATTTACTATATAATTCCTATTCAAGCAACAGCAATATGTTTTCAAGCAGAAATGCATACTAGCAGCGAGGCGGTTCTAAGAATAAGTAATGATTTCTAGCAACAATAATAATTGAAACAAGAAGTCGTGCAACAAACAAAGCAATGTCCAATTCAACGTTTACTCAACTCAAAGTCATATTTAGGCACTGCTAATAAACCACTAAATACAGTAAGAGCACAATCAGCAATTTATTCGGTGTGTAGCGTTGGGTGCGGCTCGCCAGGCATCCCGGCTAGCCCGGGATTGCGACGGGATCCCGATGTATTTCCCGGCCCGCTTGCCATTGTGGAATTTGAAGCACGCTGCTGCGGAGTTTGAGTACAATAGCTTCCGCAAAAGATGTTTGGTTTTTTAAATTTAGAAACTGGCAAGCTGTTTAAAAGAGCTGCAGTCAGCTATCTGTGACTAAATAAACTTGCTGTTTGTTTTAAAATAACTCTTATGGTGTGTACACACATGAGCTTTTCTTTGTGACAGAACAAGAAGTTGCTTTAGTGTGTCATCATTTCACGAACCAAATTTTAAGTTTGATTCGTCAAATATTTACGTTTTACTGATTTTTTACAATTTGTCGTTACTGACCAATAAATGTATTGGTGAAATATGTTGTTGAGCAAAATACGGCGTGAGTGACCTAATTTTAGCCAAACTTTAAATACTTACGTATTACAAAATAAACCTTACTTATACGTCATAAGCATTGTGTCTTATCCAGTATCAAACGTCTGCAGCTTCGATACATGATACATTTACCGGCTGAGGACACCGTTGCAAAAGTTGTCGAAGAGTTTCGCTCATTCAGAAAGCTAATGTTTGCAATGCTTAGCCTGCTGCGCAAACAAATTAACGAATGCTCTCACACCATTGATGCGATGGAGACACGGCACAGGCGCAAAGCTCTCCTGTTTCTTGGTATTCCTGAGGCTGAGAAGGAAGACTGCAGGACATCTGTGATTAAGATCATTCAGAAGATGAAGCTTCCAACCATGGCCATGAACTCAATACTTTCTTGTCACAGGATTGAGTCGTCTAGTGACAGTCACCACCGGCCTATTTTAGTCTGGTTTGCAGCAGTGGATCAAAGATCAGCAGTTTGGAGAGCTAAGGCCTAAGCTAGGCCCAATTCCTTCACTGAGACGGATGTACCCTTCAATTTCGAAGGGTACATCCGTCTCAGTGAAGGAATTCCTGACAAAAACTAGACAGGCCATTTTCGCTAAAGCTCGACAGCACTTTGGTATGCGGGCTTGCTGGACGCAGGACGGCGTGATTATAGTGAAGAGCGCCAGATGGAGTTCGTCACAAAGTATTCCACTTAGAAGTTCTGACCCTGAAGCACGCTAAGGCTGCAACTGGCTCCTCTTCTCTGGACAAGAATGGTGCCGTGACTGCCGGTTCGTCTAGCACAGTCCAAAAATCACGTAAATAGTTTTCTTTTAGAGTTTACAACTACTATCTTGAGACTTCCTCTTACTTTTTATTTGCTATGAACTGTAGTTTGTTATGCAGTTTCCATCTATAATTTCTGTTACCCACTTTCTTGATTATTTCTTGTTTCTTAATTCTTTGTTTTGTTATTGATAATTTAAATGTCACGAATATTTTATTTCACCGCACACTCAACTATTAGCTGTCAAAGTGACGTTGTCAATTGTTAATGTCAAAAATGATTGTTGCGTTCGGAAACTGCATCGAACGACTCTCATTGATCTTATCTCGGTTACTTATTTTTGTAAGCTGGCGGGTGGTGCTGGGTTACCCATTTTAATTAAGTTTATTATTAAAGTAGTTTAAATTTAATTAAATTTTTATAATATTAGTATATTTATTTTTATTATTATATTTTATCTACGGATGCTATTGATGATACATACTGGTCTGCCGACGAATCACCCGCTTCTTCCGACAGTGAAAGTTTCTCTTCTGCTGATGGTGCCTTGAGTGATTGCCTACGAATTTCGTTTGCCCAAAATTTTCAAATAGCTTTGAACATTTGTCACCTAAATGCTCAAAGCATACCGAGCCACTTCAGTGACTTACTGGATCTTGTGGCGGATGTCAATGTACATGCCATCCTAATTTCAGAGAGTTGGCTCAAACCACTTCTTCTTTCAACTTCTTTCTCTCTCCCTGGCTTCATTCTAATACGGAATGACCGAGTCGGCAGGAGAGGGGGTGGGGTTGCAGTCTATCTCCACAGTTCTTTTCTATTTAAAATCCTTGAATCTTCTAATCCTTTCTCTTCGCCTGCGGAGTACTTTTTCCTTGAGGTTGACGTCAGGGGAGCGAAAGCTGCTCTTGGCGTCATCTACTGTCCCCCTACTGTCGATTATTTCTCTAGTCTTGAACCGATTCTGGAATCTATAGGGTCACAGTATGAACATCACATCATCATGGGCGATTTTAACACCGATCTCCTTCCTCCCGCCTCTATTCGTACCATTAAACTCCTTGACATTATCGAGTCAGTCAGCCTTCACGTTATGCCTTTGTAGGCCACCCATCATAATAGCAGTGGGGTGGACACGTGACTCGACTTGATTCTTACGTCAAATCCTTCCCTAGTGTCATCGCACGCTTAACATCGAGCTCCTGGTTTTTCCCGTCATGACCTTATTTTCCTTACTTACCGCTTAAAACCTCCTAATTCCCCTCCTAAAGTACGGTACATGCGTTGTTTTAGTTGCATGGATGTTAACAAACTCGTTCAGGACGCTTCTATGTTAAATTGGGACAATATGTTTTCTGCCTCCACTGTCGACGAAAATGTATTTCTTTTTAATAGCTCGATTTGTCGTTTATACGATGTTCATGCCCCGGTGAGGCGGGTCAAACTGAGGCATCCTCCAGCACCCTGGCTCACGGCGGGTGTCCGTATGGCAATGTGCCGTAGGGATCGGGCGTTGAGGAAATATAAAAGGGACCGGTGCGAGGAAAACTGGGTGCAATTCAAATCTGCAAGCAATCGGTGCGAAATGCCAAACGCCGACACATTCTCAACAATATCACTTATCCGCTTGACCGCGCACAAGTGACTATTCTCCCTTATTCGAAATGCCGTAGACCGCGCACAAGTGACTATTTTCCCTTTTTGGTCACAGCGCTATACTCGGTCTGAATTTACTGTTTCTTTCTATTACGTATGTTTTAAATTATTTTTCTCTGTTCTATTCAAATCATTGAACATTTCTTCATGTTAAAAATACGAAGCGAGTCTTAAAATCGTTAACCCGGAACAAAAAAATAATGTCAAATGCCACTCTTTGTTTCGCGCGCGCGCTCCGTGATTACGTGCTTATCGTATGCGTGTAATTAAATATTTTTATAATATGATAGATGTTTTTTTTTATTTAATTCGGTGTAGATAGAATCCATCTACAGTTAAAACTCATAAAATATATATGTCATCGATTTACTTTTTAAAATAATCCTGTTTAAAATACACAAAGTGTTTTTTTCAACGATAGTCAATGTTCGCTGCTAAGTATAATAAATTAGAAAGTAAATATCAACAAATAATTTATACGACTTGAAAGAGTCATTTATAAGGTTGAAGAAAAACATCACGTCAACTTACTCATGTTCCCGACTTATCAACAATAAATGTTTATGTTAGCGCGCCCATCTGGCGAGCGGCGGCGCGACATTTTGTTTAGAACGTGAGCGGTCAAGTGAATTCGGCGAATTGGCGCTAGCGGTCAAGCGGTTATTCATCGCCTGCCAATATCTGAAAGTTCCTTGGAACTCTTGGTATTGGCAAGCATCATCGGTGTGACTTCCGCCTGACACTTGGTTTGGATGATATTAACCAATATTTCACCACTTCCACTCCATTGGATCATCAGACCAAGTGTCTGGCAGTCAACTATTTAAATAACTTACCCGAACTAGACATTGAATCTTTCCAATTTTCTTCAAAGTCTTTGGATGATATCAAAAAGATAATCCTTTCCATAAAATCTAACGCCGTGGGACATGACAACATCTGCCGCCGTATGGTCATGACCATCTTGGACCAACTACTTCCGGCGATCTCCCACGTCATTAACTTTTCCCTTGAGTCTGGTTCCTTTCCGTCCTTGTGGGGCAAGGCCCACGTTATCCCTCTAGCTAAGACCTCCAATCCTGCTCTTCCCAACCAGTTTCGACCCATACCCATTCTTCCTTTCCTTTCAAAAGTGCTAGAGGCCTGTGTCCATAAACAATTGGGCCGGTTTGTACACCGTCATAATTTATTGAGTCAATATCAATCCGGATTCAGACCTGACCATAGCACTACTTCCACTCTCCTCAAAGTAACTGGCGATATTCGAGAGGGCATTGATAACTCCAAAGTAACAGTTTAGGTTCTAATTGCCTTCAATACCGTCAATCACGACCTCCTTTTATCCGTCCTCTCCTATCTTAAGGTTTCACCTAAGGCTCTGGATTGGTTCTCAACATATCTTCGAGGGCGTCAGCAGTCGGTACACCATGATGAGTCTTACTCAAGATGGGCCGACATTAAAGCTGGAGTCCCTCAAGGTGGTATTCTCTCTCCCTTGTTATTTTCTATTTTTATAAATCTCATAACTAAAAATCTTCAGTGTTCTCACCATTTGTATGCCAACGACTTGCAGATATATACACAGGTAAATGTAGAGTCGTTGTCTACGGCAGTTGACATGGTAAATAAGGATTTGGCTGAAATACAGAATTGGACTACAAGGTTCGGGCTGACTGTAAATCCAAATAAAAGTCAGGCTATTGTCTTGGGCAGCCAAGGCCTGATACGAAAATTAAACACAACATCTTTGCCAACCATCATATACAACGGTACGGACATAGATTGGTATCCTGTGGTTAAAAATCTTGGGCTGTATATGGATGCCACACTTAGTTGGCAAACTCAAGTGACCCAGGTGAGTCAAAAGGTCACCAGCACTCTACGGACTCTTTACCGCCTCAAGAACATACTCCCATCCAAGACCAAGACAATGCTTGTGCAGACCTTGATTTTTCCCTTTATCGACTATGGTGATGTATGTTACTATGACCTAAATGCAGATCTTCTCAACAAACTCGACCGTCTTCTCAATAACTGCATTCGATTCGTTTTCAATCTTCGCAAGAATGACCATGTGTCTACTTATCGTTCCCAATTGAAGTGGCTTCCTATGCGTTATCGTCGCAGTTGGCGTGCTCTCACTACCCTATATTCTATTCTTATGTCTCCTTCTTCCCCAAATCATTTAACTTGTCAATATAGTGAGATCAGGATGGCATATACTGTGATCCAAACACGACCGAAACTTACGATCGTCTAATAATCTTCTTCTTACTATCCCTTCCCACAACACATCTCTTATTCACTCTTCCTTTCTCGTTCAGTCTATTCTCCTCTGGAATGCCCTCCCTCTAGAAATCAGGATGTGCAATACCAAGTACAATTTCAAGGCAAAAGTGAAGGAGCTCTTGTTGGCAAGACCAGCGGATGTGTAGCTGTATGGCGGTTTTATGTATCCTATCTTTAATAGGCTAGTTGACAAAAAAAAATATAAGTCCGTCCTTTAGATTATTCAAAAATAAGCGATACGTATTTTTTTATTTGTAAATTAAACCAAAAATGACCAAGATATAGCTCATTAAAGTTACGTATAACGTCACGCCGTGCTGCATTTTTTCGCACTAGATGACGTCACACGTAACTTTAAAGGGTTATATACTATATCTTTGTTATTATTTATTTAATCGAAAAAAGAAAAAATACGTGTCCAATATTTTTTTATAATCTAAAATACGGACTTAATAAAATGTAATTATTTTGACCCTGGAAACTACCCTATTCCCATATTATATTATAGTATGTATGTATTTATTGCAGATATATTGTATATACTGTGTTCCAACCCCGAAGGAAACTTGCGATCGTCTAATAATCTTCTTCTTACTATCCCTTCCCATAACACATCTCTTACTCACTCTTCCTTTCTAGTTCAGTCTATTTTCTTCTGGAATGCCCTCCCTCTAGAAATCAGGATGTGCAATACCAAGTACAAATTTAAGGCAAAAGTGAAGGAGCTCTTGTTGGCTAGACCAGCGGATGTATCATAGGATTTGTATCTTTATTTCTATTTAAATTATTTATTATAACGTAGTTGCTGTATGGCGGTTTTATGTATCCTATCTTTAATTCCCATATTATATTATAGTATGTATGTATTTATTGCATATATATAGTATATATATGTATGTTTGCCTACTTATTTAAGTATATATTATTATTATACATATTATGTCTATTATTTGTAATTTTGTAATTATAGTATAAGTATTTAATACACCTACAGCTACGTTTCTCAGCACCGCTCAAAGGTAGACTGGCAGATAATACCCAAGGCATTAAGTTAACCTGTACACAATCTATTGTGTAAATAAATAAATAAATAAATAAATAAGTAAATAAATAAATAAATAAATAAATAAATAAATAAATAAATAAATAAATAAATAAATAAATAAATAAATAAATAAATAAATAAATAAATAAATAAATAAATAAATAAATAAATAAATAAATATATAAATAAATAAATAAATAAATAAATAAATAAATAAATAAATAAATAAATAAATAAATAAATTAATAAATTAATTAATTAATAAATTAATTAATTAATTACATATGTACCAATGTAGAAACACTTTTGTAACCTGTTTTGCTGCTAATTAAGGAACATAAAAATCTCTGAGCAGTTTCAAATAATAAAAGTATACATCTCCCTTTTGTACTTTAAATTGCACGAGGGTAAAAGCATCTTTTAGCTGTTAATATTAATTATCAATTTCGCCGTGAAATTAATCAATTCTCTAAGTAAAGTGACCGATACTATACCGATTTCCTTACATCTTACAACTATCTTTTATATATATCTATAACTATAGTCTATGTTTATCAAACAAATGCCCGCATTTGTACTAAGAGAGTGCAGCTTAATCTTCGGGCACGTAAGCTTAAAGCTGTCTGTTATTTCAGGCTTCAGCTGTAAACGTGATGGCTGTCGTTCTTATATAGAAACTTGGAAATAGGTTTAACTGGCTCTTGGGAATATGGTATCTACGCGTATTGAAGGCGATGCAATTCAGTTAGTACAATGTTTTTGTACCTTCTTGATGACGGTAAGAATGATGTAATAAAACTTTGTTCCTGTGTTTTTAAGTAGGTACTGTCGAGCTAAACGTTTTTAAGGTTGACAGCCCGCTAGAAACCCATTTGTACAGTCAAATCCTGATGCTCTTTTTTGAAATCATGCAGACGAATTTTTTTTAATTTTTGTAAAATACGATTTGTAGAATAATTTATTAATATTATTAATAATTTACTTATAATTTTAAATATTAATAATACAAAATGTTTAATGAATATAAAATATAATCGCTATTTTCCTCAGTTGGGCCATTCTTTTCTAGTACTTTGAATCACACCTTCCGATATACAAAGCGAGATATAGTTCATTCCAGTGTCTGCACATGGGAGAAATGTTCGCCGAAACGCCGACGACGTTGTACGAGAACGATCCCAAGTAGAATGGATGAAATGTAGCTGTAATACATCTCCGTTTAATCCTCCCAAGATAAAGAGGTGTTATATTTACTACACCATTTTAGATTATGCATGGAGCATTTTGAAACTCCTTGGCAGCGTAGTATTTACCCTATCTCTTAATCCGACGTTCTTTAAACAGTGCGCGAAAAAGGTCATGATAGTCGAAGATTTATTTATTTTTCTCATTATCACGGGTGTTATTCTAACTTTTGCATTAAAACAATACCCGGACCTTTGAGACGCTTACACGGAGACATAGGTCCAACGCCCAGAGGCCCGTAGAGAGTTTTAATCTAAGTTGTGATGGGACACATGCAGTGGGGCCTCCACAACTGGCCTATTAAGTACAGTTATGGATAAGTCGCAGCACGTGCAGGAGAATTGATTTAATGTGAAATATACTAGGTTTTAAGCTTATGAAGATGGGTGTTTAATTTTGTTTTTTTTTATAGTAATAGCCGGCAAAGGAGCAGACGTATCGCCTGATGGTAAGCAATTCCCGCCGCCCATGGACACAAGCAACACCAGAGGAGTCTCAAGTGCGTTGCCGCCGCTTGGGAATGAGAAAAGGGATAGGATGAGGAGTGGGACGAGGGAGAGGAGGGCCTCCGGCACTCTCACTCACTGAACGAAACGCAACAGTTTAAGTACTGTTACCTTACGTCGATTTTCGGTCGAGCCGGCCCATTCATGCTAAAATCAGCTAAATGGACCGCTATGATAAAAACTATGGATTACAGACGGCACCTGCCTGATACTCCTATAGCATCCATCTGCGAGGCAGGTGGTGACTTGTCAACTCACTGGATGGGCCCTCTCTAAATAGCCACCAAGGTAAGCAAAGTCTGCCATAAAGGTAACCAGAGGGCAACACCGGTGCGAGTGCCTAGGGGTGTCGAGTGGTGCGGCACCGGTTTCGCCATCACGGTCTCGTGACAACGGAGACCAGGAGCGGATTTCCCCGTAATTACGCCCTTGAGAATGACACTTCCACATCCGAGCTAGTAGCTCTTGCGGCTTCCCTCTAGCCGGCCGACCAAGGCAATCCAGAGTTGAGAGTCCTGCGGGCGCTCTTGGACATCCACTCCAACCAGCCAACAAAGGCAAGCCGGAGACGAATTCCTGACTGACTCTCTGAAGCATTCGGGACCGCAGTGTCACCACACACGCTCATCTCGCCACAAAGCTGCCCTGCGGTTTGTAAGCTTTTTATTCATCCTGTAATACATTGTTTGTTTATATCACAAGATGAAGGTGATGTTTGAAAGCCGTTACTCTGCCCTCTGAGATTGCGTTAGTCTCATGGTGAGTTAACGAATGCCCAAGAGGGGTATTTATTTAAATGTTATTTTTTTCATAATACGGACGAAAATAGATGCTGGCGTAATTAAAGACTTCACTGAGAGCAGATTTATTAATAAGCAGCGCGAATCCAATTATCAGCATTACAAAAGTTTGTCCTAATTCGATGCGCGCGCCTTTTTAACAAAAAGGCAAAAAAGCTTTGAGAACATATATAAAACAACCTATATTTAGACTAGTAATTTATTGTAATCTTGACATTCACTTTCGACTAGCGAGGAGACAATCCAAGCAAAAAGAAACTAAATCGCTGCTTATTCGATAATAAACTGTGTATAAATTAATAGAAGTCTGTGCACGGCGACGGTTGAGTTTGCGTGACTGTGACGGGCGCCCGCCACGCAACCTGTTCGTTAACAAGTGATAAATCTTTGTAAAACATTGTTCTAATCGGCTAGCTATTTGCATCACCTGTAGAACGTCTACTTAGCTATGTAGTTTGTAATGCTAAACAATATTTTATTTAAGAGCGTGCAATTGTCTATTACACACTAGAAGATGCCCGCAGCTACGCCCGCCCATTATTTCTAATTTATCCATTTCTGCCTGATCCCGTGGGAATTTTGGTAAATCTCTTCTTAGTGCACCTAATGTTAAGCGATGATCTGATCCATGTATATTCCTTGGAGACCGTATAGGGGTCTCCAAGGAATATACATGCTTCACATCAGAGACCTGCATCCGATAGTTTAGGTTGTAGCTTGTCTGTCAGTCAGTCAGTAGCGCAGGAATTTTATATATACAGATTAAACAGGTAACAATGCATCATTATCATCACAAACAGAACACGTTCACTGATGTACAATATACACAACTTAGATAAATGATTGGTCTCACTGCGCTCTAAGCAATCATTTATCTTCACACAGACCAATTTTGCGCCAATAATCTCTTAACGTTTTATGAATTGTATATTGAGTTATAAGCCCTGTAATACACTGCTAGTCACAAGCCACTTCTTAGAGAGAGCGACAAATTCCACATATTTCTCGATGACTTTATTGAAAACTCTGATGCCTGTAGCACACCTCCGCTGCGAAACTTAAAGGGCGAAACCGCAATGGTTTCGCTGTAAGTTGTGAGTTCTTAGGTGACGAAATAGTAGCGAAATTCCCTGCTCTAACGTACAAAGCTGACTATGATGTTGTCTCTTTCTAACATGATTTCGCTCATTTCCTAAGGCGCCGTCTACGTCTCCGTCCGTTGTCCGCCATTTTAGAGCGGTTCCGCGTGTGACTCGGATGCGGCTGTAGCAATCGATAATTTTTATGAGCGAAATAGGAACGATGGATTTGGAATTTACTGAAAAACTTATACAAGCAGTGAGAAATAGACCTGTTTTGTACTTACTAAATCACCCTGACTACAAAAACAACACAAAAAAACTACAAGCATGGAGGGATATCCAGAGAGAGACTCTTTACATTATTATTTTCTCCCAACTACTTTCTTTTTTATTGATATCATGCACCCAGGTATGACGCCTTTTTAAAGTTGTTGACCACAGTAAGATTAGTTCCTCCTCTGACTCCGAAAGCGACGACATTTTCTTTCGATTTTTATTTCTCAACTGTTCTAGTTTTAGGTTTTGCTAATATAGTTTCGCGTAAGTGAAGTACTGTTGCACAGCGAAACTCGCGCAGCGGTTTCGCAGTTGTTATTTCGCAGCGGAGGTGTGCTACAGGCATCAAACATGCAGGTTTCTTCACGATGTTTTTCTTGTATCGTTTATTAATTATTTTAGTAAATGTAAACACTCACATGTATCTAAACTGACTGCATGACTGCACTAAGTTCGTATCTACCATTGATATAAATGTACTAAAGTACGTATCTATACATAGTTAAGCCTACGTAATGACATTCATCAGTTCGATACCCAGACGTTTAAACACAAGGGCAATGTGTCTCAGAGAATTTTACATATGTGGACACATCGGTCACACTGAACGACCAGACCAAACATATTCAGGGCTATCTGTGAATAATACTAATTTCAGACACGTGTGGGAGTCAAACTCAAATACTTAAGGTATTAACCACGATGAGGGGACGCAGACTAGAGACAGTTCATTCACAGCCATCCATGTGGTCAAGTTATATTATTCATTTTTATTTTGTATTTTAGGGCCTCTACAAATCTGAGATACATTTTATTTTGCCAAAGGCTTTCCGTTTTACGCCATACTGTGATGACTCTGTTATTAAATGTTATTAAATTAAGTTAAATAACTAAATAAGTCTATATAACAATATGTAAATAAAACGAATCGCCGAAATGTTTGTATAACTTCAGAATTTTAGCACCAGTGCTAGCACGGGGCTGCTATCTTATCACTATGAGAAGGTTTAAACTGTAGTCCACCACGCTGGCCAATTACGACTTCACATGTCTTTTAAGAACATTATGGCAAACTAATTACTAATTAAGCATTATTAATTATGAGTTAATTAAAATAAAACTAAAAGTAATATCTCTCCTATTTCATCCTCCGAGCGTTATCCCAGTCTCAACCTAGGTCCGCTT
Organism: Euclidia mi; assembly: GCA_944739405.2. Taxonomy (NCBI): domain Eukaryota; kingdom Metazoa; phylum Arthropoda; class Insecta; order Lepidoptera; family Erebidae; genus Euclidia; species Euclidia mi. The sequence goes on from OX123188.2 coordinate 76,050,543, forward strand.
TCTAGTCTAACCGGATTTGGCGCAATATTACCTTTTCCACGGAGCGACTGTCTGTCTGACCTTCGCAACCCGAAGGGATAGCGATATTCCATGGCTTAGACTAGTGTCAGTTTATTTTAGAGCAACTGACGCCCTATAAATACTTTCAAAGATCTTCATGACAGCCGGTGCCGACGGCTTCACGTGCTCTCCGAGGCATGAGACACGCGACAATTAACAATTCAATACGCACATAACTCCGGAAAGTCAGTGGTTCGCGCCTTGGATTCGCACCCGATACCCTCTGCATGACAGTCCGTTGGTATCTCCACTGGGCTATCGCTGCCTAAATATCTCTGTGTAATATCTCTCCTATTTACTTTAAGAAATCTAATAAAGCGCTCAAATCCTTTTCGCACTCAGCGCAGTCCAATATCTGCCGGACTATGTACAGTGCTGTGATCCGATGTGGTGAGATCTTCGTGTAGAACTAAGACAGATGCTGGACATTACTATGTACCAGAGAACCACGGTACAGTGGTAGGTACGCGTCGCTAGTACTTAGTCGTAGGTACTTATGTAGAATTGTGGTAAATAGATTTTAACATTTACGTGTGCAGTTCAAGCGGATTTCGTGAGATAGAGGTGTTTCTACGCCTGGAAAATATGTCATGAATATGTCGCAGTTTGTGAAGGATAGATGAGCGTCCATACCCATATCATGAAATCACCGTACGCGCAAGAAAAATATGCACGTAGTAAATGCGAACCTTTGCTTATTTATAAACCGATGCTTAACTATTATTTACCAATTTAACTAGAAAAGTTGAACTAGTAGCAACTTTCAAATGCCAAAAACCAGTAAGTATATATAATGATCATTTATCCTGAACCAGAAGCAGATGAAATAGATTAAGCATTTCCTCTTTTGAAACTGAAAAGGCTGACTTGAACAAATAACAACCATGTCGCTGGTAAACGCCTGTAGCCAAAGTCGCGACCTTCATAGACCGCTTTCAAGGCCGTCTACTGCGTGACGACGAATGACGTTAGTGCACTATGTAAGATAAAGTTTCAAAATAAAATGTTTCTCTAAGTTGCTTTTTACTATTTATCTAATTATACCTCTTGGCCATTTATCACAGCTTAACGCAAGAGTTAACAGAATTTGCAGTTACTGCGCTGAACAACACAGCGGTCGCAGGCAACGTCCCTTCCCATCCTTAAACTAGCCTCGTACAAAATGTTTCATTAGCTGCACCATAACTAACTAACAACGGCAACATTACACCCGACCTGTTTATGTACATTCATCCACTGCCATATATCTCTGCAAAAGGTACGCTCCATTTAAATGCTAAATTTACTACAACAAAATAAACTGTGCAACAAAATGGCCGAAAAACAATGTGTTTGTAAAAACGCATTCGTTCATAGAGTAACCCGTTGCTGCTGGTGAGGCCGTGAATGCCGAGTGCCGAGGCCGAAGGCAGGCCGACGACGACGCGCCAACGACACCCTGTTACAATAATGTCGGCGCGCGCCAAATACTTCCGCATTCAGCCAAGCGCCGTATACGACAGCGTGCAAACACAGAATAGACTAAATTACTAACACGGCAAATTTAACTCATATATTGTTGCTTTAATTGGCGATTGCTGACTGCTTGGAATTTTAATTGTAATTTTTGTTTTGTACCTTTATATAATTAGCTTTCTGTAGGAAAAAATTCTATATAGGTAGAAACGTTGTATACGCGTTACATATATCTTGAAGCATATGAAGGATACAATTACATTTTTGAACACATCTTATGATGAGAATACTTTGCATTCATATAAAGCAAAGACATGATGACAGAATTGTCAATGATTTACTTGATGCATTAAATGTAGAAATATCGAAGTAAATACAAACTACAAAATATTATAACATATTCCAATATTTATTGAGTTTTACTCACTGAAATAGAAAAGCATACTTCGAAACACAATACCGAATGGCTTTTTTATTTTGTAAAATGTATATTATAAATTGATACACTGGTCAGCGCTGCACTGCGCGCTTTATGGGAGGCGACGAGTAGTGCGCTGGAGGACAAACTGTGTGGTAATTTATTGGCCACGCGGGAAATTAGTAGCGCGCGGCTGCACCGCTCGCGCGACCGAGAGCCGTGCCCGCTCGCGGCCGGCGCGCGGCGGAGGGTTGGGACAATTAGTGCTGATCGACATCGACGGTTATTCAATTCATTGTTCATTCTTTTATACTGTAATAAACTTTGAATTTATTGTCTTTAAGTCTTATTATATTAAGTTTTCAACATTTATTTTGTGAAGAAAATAAAATTTTATTTTTACGGTAAAGTATCTTAGCAGCGTCCGGGATGGTTTTTGCTTTCAAACATTGAACATATAAGGTAAACACGTTACCACCAAATAATCTACAGATAATACACAATTCGATACCATGTACCACCATACAAATATTAGGTAGGTATGGCGTTGTACGTATCCTTAAATAAATTGAAATTTTAAAAGAGTCAACAAAATTAAAAACAGTGAATAAAACAAATTTATCGAATATTTTTTTTTTGTTTTCTTTTAGTTTTAGGTTTATACGTATAGTTTTAGTTATAAATAAGTCATTGTAAATGTAAATCGTTATAAAGTTGTAAAATAATTGAGAATTAAATAAAGGATGCTTGCATTAGCGTGAAAAATATCGAACATAAAATAATCTTTGCGCCAATGCCTTTTCAACTTTTTAGCCACAAAAGTGCAGAAAAGTTATTCAGTCTATATAAAACATTTATAATACAACAAATATATCGCATCAGATAACTTTGTGAACAGAAAAAAAAAACAGGCAATGTAAATGAACCATTGCTGATTGAGACTGCACCGTAGCAGTCAAATAAATCACACGCCCCGTGATTATACTCGAATTGAACAACAGATTCAATCGCCGGGGGCTATGGCCGGCACCGTACCTATACGATAAATACTATTATTTGCTGGCAGGAATGTTGCTTCTATGAAATTTTGTCGGACTATTTGTGTAGTATATAAGAGATGAGCTCCCTAAACGTCCTTATAAAAAAGAATGTGGAGTTATTAATTTGGATAGTTCTAAATATCCTGGTTCTCATTGGGTAGCCTATGCAAAATATAATGATTATGTTGAGTATTTTGACAGTTATGGAAATCTTAAACCTCCGAAAGAATTTATAAAATATGTCGGTTCTAACATTCAATATAATTATGAAAATATACAACGTGATCACCCCTTCAATTGTGGACATTTATGTTTAAATTTCTTAAAGAGTTTTTGGTATTTTATTTCATGATTATAAATCATGAAATAAAATAAACAGGATCATCTAAAATAGTTCAGTATGCAAGCATGTATGCTACGGTTACCATCTCTGGAAATAAATCGGAACTGATTTCGTATTTTCAACCACCTCTTCATTTATCCGATCAGTACGATGCGGTTTACTATACTTTTCAATATTAAAAACAAGACTGGATGTGTCCGTTAATAACAGCAGTTTAACAGCTGTTATCAAAATTGAATGTGATCTTGTGCACGGTTCATACTGCAACGGATTACCGACTCATTTTATTCATGAATTTATATCTGATACTGCTCCAAGTCACGGCTACACAGAAATACCTCAGAACGTTATTTACTTTCCAGTTAACAAAAATATAATTTCATCATATGGTTGTTAGGATTGTAGATCAGTTTGGTTACTGTATTGACTTTGGTGAAGAACATATTCAATTACATCTTCATTTAAGAAAAGCAAGATAGTATATTATAAAAACCCTTCAGTGAAAATAAAATGTCATATTCCGTCAACGACCATTAAGGTGCACAGACGTAAGAAAAACGTGAAGAAATTGACTAAATCAAATAAAGATTTTCTTAGAGCTTTAGGGTTTAAAGTATGAGTATACTACAGATTTACCACACTTTGACAGTACAATCGAAAGTTATGAAATCCATTCATACCATCCCTACAATAACAGTTTTAGAGAAAACTATGAAATCAGAATCCCCATACACCAGCAAGATATATACGTGCTACCATCAGCCAGTTCAATCTACATCGAAGGTCAGGCAAAGCTGTTCGGTAAGGATGGGCATCCGATCAAGAAAGCTGTTACGTTTACTAATAACCCTGTTATGTATTTGTTCCAAGACATCATGTACGAAATGAATGGAATTGAAATAGATCGTATAAAAAATTCTGGAATAACATCAACAATAAAGTCAAACATCTCATTTAATGAAGCAGAAAGTAAAGTTTCTGCATTATGGCGTTGGAATTTAAATGGATTCCAAAGTGATGGGCATTTTAGCGTTGTGGTGCCCTTAAATAAGATTTTAGGGTTTGCAGAGGATTACAATAAAATTGTGATAAATTGTAAACACGAATTTATATTGAATAGGAGTAATTCTAACTTAAATAGTATTATTCTTACTGATGAAGTCGTTCAGCTTCAAATAGATATACAAAGAATTCAATGGAGAGTACCACATATAAAAGTTTCAGATCGAGAATATTTAATACTTTTAAAGCACTTAGAAAGAGATAAACCTATACAGATGGCCTTTAGAAATTGGGATTTATATGAGTATCCTTTACTACCTAAAACCACAAAGCATTCTTGTTCAGTAAAGACTGCGTCTCAATTAGAAAAGCCTCGGTATGTAATTTTTTGCTTGCAAACTAATAGAAAAAATAATAGAACTAAAGACAGTTCGGTATTTGATCATTGTGAGGTGACAAATCTTTTTAAATTCGCAATATTATCCTTATGAGCCTTTATCTTCAAAGTTTTGTGAGAATAAATATAGTATATTATTATATATTATATGTATGTGAAATTTCGTCAGTCGTATTACAAGTCTCCGGTAGACCCGTTGCTTAATCTACAAGATTTCAAAGAAAAGGCCCCAGTCTTTATCTTAGTCCGCTCGAGGTAAAACGATAGTTTAAAAACTGGTCCAGTGGATGTACGATTGAAATTTGAATGTTCAACACAAATACCAGATAAGACAACTGCATATTGTTTGATTATAAACGACCAACTTGTGGAATACAAACCTCTGAGCAACATCGTGCGTAGGTTATCATGACTGCCATTGTAGACATCCAAGGCTTTAAAACAGAAGCAAATGAATTTATAATAAAAGAAATTGCTCTATGGTGTAATCAAAGCCTGCAAGTGTTTTTAATCAAACCGCCATTTCCTTTTTACGATTTGACTAAATCGGAAAGACAACAAGTTTGCTGGATTGAGCGTAATAGAAAAATATACTGGAGCGAAGGATTTATACCTTACTCAAAATATCAATATTTAGTTTTAGATATCTTAAAAGATAAGTGTGTTTTCGTTAAAGGTCTTGAAAAAGTGTCATGGTTGAAAAATATTTTAAATAGTGTAAATGTAATTAATTTAGAAGATAAAGGTTGCCCTAATTTGTTAACCCTATATGATCGCTATAAATATGCCGGAGATTTGTACAATTGTATCTTTCATGACTCAATATGTGCATTAAAAAATGTTATGTGCTTAAAAAAATGGTGCTTTGATAATAAACTTTTTTCTTAATCGTTTCATTTTACTTAATCGTGTCCTATACTCACTAACATACCCATTTAGTTTTAATAGATACTATGATTGGGATATTACATGAATTGATACACATTCATAAGTACAATAAAAAACTCAGCAAAGAGAACAGTTACATTGGTCACTAAGACAAGGAGTTAAATTTCTAACCTGAAAACATAATGTTATTAATCTATATCGTGAATAAGACGGATCGCAGGTAACAACAGTAGCGTATTATTGGGGGCGTCTGCGTCACGAAACGAGCGAAGCAAGTTGAGTGACGCAGAACCCCCAATAATACTCTACTTCTGAGTTTCTAAAGCAACCAATGTAATCGCCGGTGTGCATAGCCCGCGATGTTAGATAGTGTGTGTAATGTTACTGTTACATTAGCCATTGTTCGACTGCCGGATTACCGAGCACGCACAACTGCGCGCTTAGCCCGCCAGCCCCGTGGTGCACGCGCTTGACATACGACGTTTGTTCAGGCGTTTGATTGGTGCCAGCAATAAGTTAGACGCATTGTACTGTGGTACATTTTACCAAATATTGTAGCGGTAGCGATTACAAGATATATGGCTATACTAGATGATGCCCGCGGTTACACCCGCGTTATTAAGGCTACTGCTCTGCTCCCGTGGCTCATATCGTGATGTTATATAACCTATAGCCTTCCTCAATAACCTATCTAACACTGAAAGAATTTTTCAAATCGGACCGGTAGTTCCTGAGATTAGCGCGTTCAACCAAACAAACGAACAAACTCTTCAGCTTTATATATTAGTATTAGATACGTAAAGCTGAGGCCATATATCATAGAATGGTTAAGATAACACTAGCGACATCTAACGGACAGCGATGAAATTATCCTGAATCACGCTATAGAAGTTCTTTACGCGATTATTTTATATACAAGTTTTCAACTACTTTCGTTGGACTGCAATCCACTGGACACAATTACCTGGGCTAGGGGAGGCAGCGTCAGAGGACTTCGATACGATACGATATTAATAACAATACGAATAATAATTATTCAGTAAAAATATTAGATCTATACAGTACGTCTTGCACTCACTGTAAATAAAACGTGGAGACACTTTTTTGTACGACAACATTTGATCTGGGGGCACGACAGTGCCCCACCAAGTCGAGCAAAAAAGCGGCACGGCCGTACCATCCTTTTCTCGAAGCAATTCAGGCAATTTTCGACCCCCTATAACTTCGTTGTGGATAATACTAGAAGCCTGATTTTTTTGTAACCATGTAAATATAGTATAAACATGGTGTATTTTAAATTTCATTCAATTTGAACCAGTAGTTTAAGAATTATAACCAGTCAAAATTCTTAATTTTGTCACTCACTGACCTATCATCAAAAGTCTAAGGCACTTCTAGCAGACATAGAAGCTTCAAATTTAGAACACAATTAGTGTTTAGTATATGAATCAAGGAAAAATTAAAATATTAATCAATTTCGGTCCAGTTTTCGAGACACATCAACTGCATAAATAATTTGTAATCCTATATAAATATATAGGATTACAAAACTACATTTGCAGTTACAGCTTTAATTAAGAAAATTCGTTGTTGATGTACAAGAAGTACAAGGTCTACTACTATCTACAAAAAGAAATGAGATCCCATAAAAACAATACTTGTCAAAAATACCAAGTCTCGCGACCGTAAAAAGTTGTGAGATCCATGTCATACCAAGTCGGTTAATTAAAAATCGTGAATGTTTTAAATAAATATATTGACTTGGCAACTTTCACTTCACGTTTTTTCGTTCACTTTTGATTATTGATTGTTATTAACATGCTATGCCTAAAAAGGCAGCGATAGCCGAGTGGATATACCAACAGACTGCCATGCAGAGGGTATCAGGTTCGAATCTACGGCGCGCACCAATGACTTTTCGGAGTTATGTGCGTATTGAATTGTTAATTATCGCTTGTTCCGTGCCTCGGAGAGCACGTTAAGCCGTCGGTCCCGGTTGTCATGAAGATCTTTGACAGTCGTTATAGGGCGTCAGTACCTTCTAAATAAACTGACACTAGTCTAAACCATGGAATATCGCTATCCCTTCGGGTTGCGGAGGTCAGACAGGCAGTCGCTCTGTGGAAAAGCTAATATTCAGCCAAATCCGGTTAGACTAGAAAGCGGACCCCAGACTGAAACTGGGATAACGCTTAGAGAAAGAAGATTAACATGCTATGCCTAGACGAAACGTAGCTGTCCTAATGTATGTTATCGTTTGTCGGTTAGCCCTGCGACGCTGTCTTGGGATCGAAAGAAGCACAATAAGTCTTCTTTCACTAACCATGCGCTCATCATCCCAATTTTATCGTAACTAATTAGTTTACTGAATAGAAGATACAATAGACTCAACATCTTCGTAAATTTTAGTTCTAAGCCAATCGATTACAACTTTTTTGCAGTCCCTGAGCTTCATTTGCAATTCTTTATTCAGCAAGTTATATAAATAAGACGATTGCCGTGGGTATTGCCTTTTAGCGAAAGCAGATCTAACGTGGACAGTTGAAGCGACCAAGTAGCTCCTTCTGCTTTTTGACTTAGAGGGGTCATACGGGAGTGATGTGTGTTTTTTTAGGATAAGTTGAAGCAAATAAAGCTTTCTCACAGACAAAAAGCCTGATAATAGATATAGGTTGTGGGTGGTGGGTATCTATAATTGAGTAAATTGGTATAATTAGACTGTATTTATCACATTTGTTGTTATAACATAAGTTTACTTATATTTTAGTATCAATTTGGAGTATAATCGCCGAGCTGTACATATAGAAGCCTGGATTGATGATGTTTGTAGCGCAAACGAAAAATGGATCGATTTAACTCGGATGAAGCCACTGGCTCATAGGAGAATCGAAGAAAATCATTGCCAAACATCCTAACAATCAAGATAATATACTTTTTTGGCATTGTGTATCATGAAACTCAAGCAACTACCTCGATATCGAGCAAGGTAGTGCGTCATTTCCATGACTGTGAAGAACCCGCTGTATAAGGACCAGAAAAATGTGTACCGCGTGCAACTAGTTTACATGTGGGCATCATTTCAAGAAAATGTGTCTATCCTGTGCAGAAAATCGAATTTAGTTGTTAGTTTTTCACACAAAAATTGTGAGTGATCTCACTTTTGAGTGAACAATGTCATATTTATGATTATTTAGAGACGATTTTTGTTTTGGTTACTTATTTTGTAATTTAGGGCGGTTTCAGATTAGCGTATTTTTCGCGTATACGGTCGTTTTAGCATACGCGCTTACACGCGCGCTACATTACGCGCTTCAAAAAATCAGACTCACGTAAACGGGCGTGTTCGCTCGAAACGGTAGTGACGTCTTGTCAGTGTCAACATGGATTTTGACGGCTCGTGGTTATACGAGCTTAGAAGCGCGTCAACGTTCGTACGAGTTGCGCGTGTGCCAAAAGGCGCGCCTATACGCGCCTACATGCGCTTCCAAAAACGAGCTTATACGCGCGTATAAAACGCTAATCTGAAACCGCACTTAGAAGTGTTGTTTAGGTTTTGCTAATAAAATGTTTAAAAATGACCACTACTGATAGTATTTTTATAAAAATAATAAAGAGTTTTCTGCAAATATTATTTTAAGATCAATTTTAAAATAGACTACGTATGTAATCCGCGCGACCACTTACGTTACTTCTAGATGCGCGACTACTGCAGGGTTAAATTGAAGTTAATTACTTAATAATTCTACATTTACATTTACTGCCACGTTCGCAATGCAATAGGTAGAACCACGAGAAAGAACGCGCAATAAAACTCATGGCCACTTTTTTAATCGCCAGAGAACTTTTTAGTTGCAAAGTAAATCGAATAGCGATAGCAACAGATCGCTACATAGACCCTCGGCGAGTACGTAAAGCTATCAGTCGCGGCTGTCAGGAAGGTTCGCGGTTGTTGCGAGTAGTCAATAGTCTAAACCACGGTATATCGTTAGGACGCAATTGTCAACTGGCGCCGGTTCAAGATGAGACCTTGAATGTAGCTTGGAAGTAGGTAGTGTTATAAATAGAAACGAATAATGATTTTTAAAAAAGGTTTTATTTACAATTACCTAGCACTAACAATATAACTATAAAATGATTAATAAAATCGATATTAATTCGGACAGAGCTTCCGCACGCAACGATGGCTGACAATAAAGTGCGTGAACGCGGCGAGCGTTGCTCCTTATATAGGCCGTCGCAGTGTTGTCACGTGGTGTTCTAATTTACTTCCAACACGGCCTTCTCCTGACGGGGCTACGTCCTCGAAGCCTTTAGCAGGAACTCGCGGACGGTCCGGCAGCTGTCTCCGCGTGCAGCGTATTTTGCTCCTCATCGCCGTCTGCGAACATACACACATTTTAAGAAAACATACTCAATAACATTTTCCAGAAGCTTTTAATATTCAGCAGGCGTATACAAGTGTCATATTATGTACCAATAAGCCAAACAGCTCAACCGGCGAAGCAATGAAAGCTATACACAAGCGATCAAGTCACATAGGCTTTACACAGGTCTGTTCCTACGCAACCGAATACCCCGCACATAATAATATGTACTTGCGCGTGCGCACAGGATTTATATCAGTCTCTTGTAGGTCACCCCAGATACCTAAAGTTAAGGGTCGGATTTAAACAGGTCTGTTGCCAGCGGCGCTACTGACTCACCCCGATACCTTCCCAACCGTGTCAGGGTCAACCCAATGCCATGCGCACTCAGGACTTACGCGGGTCTCTTCCACCGATCACACAACAGTTTACATAGCCAACGGCAACAAAATATGCTAGTTTGGTACATAATCTAACCGAAGAATGGGGAAAGACTAGTATGCAAGCTAATAAAGTAAACAGTGCTACACACACACCAAAATCGTACAGTAAGTACTTTCAAAAAATGCAGCGCAGGTTTCAGGTGTCCATTCACCTTTCCACAATACCATGTATCCAGCAGCTGCCTGACTAGTCTTTCCATAAGCACCCGCTAACAGTTGGAGCTCATATCTATCGTTAAGAAGAAGCTTGGTAACTTTATAGGGACCTCTCATACCGCTATCGAGCTTGCCAGTACTCTGAGAGCTTTTGATCACATATACCAAGTCATCAACATTAAACTTTTTAGGCGGTTTCCTATTTTTATTTATGTACGAGTCTTGACTATCCTTATTTTTACGAATAAGTTCTTCCGCACGTTGACGTCTTATCTCGCGAATAGCTTCTCGATTTGGACTAGATCCTTCACAAGTTATGTCTTTGATTAAGGCATTTATTAGTGGTGTAGTAGAATCAGTGCCAATAAGAAGATTTAATGCAGAGTATTGAGTAGTCTTATGTTTGGTGACATTTAGAACCAATTGTAGCTTCCATAAGACTTTCGACCAGTCATTATCATTATAATTTACTTCTATTCTTATCATGTTCAAAATGGTACGGCAGTATCTTTCGACTTGACCGTTTTCCTGATGCATTTCGGGAGTGATGAAATGCACCTCGACTCCAAAATTTGACATCCAATTAATGAATTCGTGATTATCAAACATACGACTCCTATCGCATACTAGTCGTTTAAAAATACCAAAAAGTGAAATCATTTGGGTCATCACGCGTTTTAGTTCACTGCAGTCTTGTTTTGAGATAGCATGTAGTAAACAATATTTGGTATACGCGTCCACTATGATGAGAACATGTTTGTGACCATTACTTTCCCTTAAGGGTCCGAGTACATCGACGTGTATTGTATCAAACGGTACCGGAGCCTTTTGCCACGAAGATATTGGCTGTAAAGGTGCGCGAGGAACTTGCTTATGCGAGATGCATACTACGCAGTGGGTGACGTATTTCGATACAAAGTGCCTGAGACCGGGAAACCAGAAGTGCCGCAAGATCAGATCAACCGTCTTATCTATACCGATGTGTTCATGCTCGTCATGGAAAACACGTAATAAGCTTAACCGAAATGCCTTTGGTACATAACATAAGAATCGCGCTTGCTCACCCGTGACGTCATACCTATAATACAAGAGATCATTACGTTTTACATAACGCGTGTCATCTAATTGACCGTTATTTAATTTTTCAAGTAACGTTAAAGTCTCCTCGTCACCTGCCTGCGCCACTTGTCAACTTGCTAAAATAAGCAACTACGCGTCTACGGCCGTCCTTATGTACTTGCATAAGGATGCCGCCATAACCTATGGAACTAGCATCAGTATGCAGTTCAGTTGGCAGCTCCGGATCGAATATTGCCAAAACTGGTTCGTCAGTTAAATGAGAAATTATCTCTTGACGCGATTTCTCATGTTCATCACTCCAATAAAAGTTTACACTCTTTTTAGTTAGAGCAGCAATGTGTGCAGTTTTAATCGCATAGTCAGGGATATATCTTCGAAAATATCCCGCTAAGCCAAGAAATTGACGAACCTGTTTGACACTACTCGGTCGCGGCGACTTAACTAACGCGTCTATTTTATAAGCGCTCGGTCTAACCTGACCGTTACTTATAACTCTACCTAGATATTCTATCTCGTTAGTTAGAAAAGTACATTTCTTTAAATTAATAGAAAAACCCGCCTCAGTTAGTGTTTTTACGACAGATTCCAATAAAGCAAGGTTCTGGTCAATTCCGTCGGTCAGTAACAACACGTCATCGATATATACCACGACCTGTCCAGCATCGATGAAGGGTTTAAGTGTTTTGGAAATGGTTTTCTGATAAATAATAGGGGCATTCGCTAGGTCATAGGGCATTTTACAGTATTCGTAGTGGCCTTCGGGGGTTACAAACGCGGTTTTGTGAATAGAATCCTCAGATACCCTCAGTTGGTGAAAACCAGAAACCATATCTAATGCGCTGAGCCAGCGCGCATTGCCTAACCTATCTATGTAATCGTTAATTAAAGGGAGAGGGTATCTAGTTTTGACAGTGATTCGATTCAGAGCACGATAGTCCACCACCATCCTATCAGAACCATCTTTTTCACTAGTAGGATTGGACTAGCATACTCCGAATCGGACTCGCGAATGATACCTAGCAAGCACTTATCTAGCAAATCTCTAATTATGGAGCGTACTTTTAACTTTTCATCATGCGACAACTTATAGGGCCTATAATACACGGGGACATCAGTTGTTAACTTAATATGCATCTCACTATCTTTCACTGTTGTTGTCGCGGTGCCACATAAAAAGTATTCAGAATACTTATCGAGAATAGCTAATAACCGTTCCCTATTATACCCAGTAACGGGTGTGTTTACCTGGTCAGACAACGAAATCGAATTTACCTGCATAACACTATTCGCGATCTTTTCACTACGCACTATACGTTGGCAATCACTGGTCCGAACATAAGCAACACCATCCCTATTTAATACGTCAGTCCCGATTATTACAGGTACATTCATGTGACTACTGTCTACAATATAAAAATCTATTTCTAATGTTATGTCGCTGAACTCAACGGGTAAGGTAACAAAAGATTGCACATTAACCTCCGTACCGCCTAGGCCGCGTAATAACTGAGTAGTAGGCTTTAATTGACATGGAAAATGCTTTACTACATTTGTTGACATTAACGAAACGCACGAACCACTATCTATTAATACATCTAACGGTATACCTGAAATGACAGCAATTGTCACGTCGCGATTTTTATAGCTACCTGCAAGTTCACGGCAAAAATTAACGCCACTTTTATTCCGTAACCTAGTGCGTTCCTTTGCAAAACACTCGTTCTCAGAATGACCTACTTTTTTGCAAAACGTACATTTTAACACATCGGCACGAGATGTCGCCGGTAACGCGATTGCTCGTTCATTACTACTAGAATTCGTTGGGGTTATATTGTTATTAGGTCGTTTGTAACAATTAGAACTCTTATGACCAAATTGATTGCACTGATAGCACTTAATAGTTTTTAAATCTATAGAACCGTGTTGACGCTTTGACGGATTATGATTCAATGACTTATTTAATCGGTTTGGAACATTTGAGTATACCTTCCTATTATAACTGCTAGCGTTTGAAGGTTTAACAAAGCTTGATAAAAACTCCACTATAGAATCAGAGGCTAGCTTAGCATTTGCAGCAATAGCACGAATCTGTGGATCTGTGATTCCACGTATAATAATAGCAGTAAGCAACTCGTCGCTTAGTCCTTTAACAATGCGTAATTTTAAAAGCGATTTACGTGCATACTCAGCGTATGTGGAGTATTTATCAGACTCAGTTCGCATTACGTCATAAAGAATGTTCGCGACATCGACAGAACGTGGGCATAATGCACTCAAATCAAGTTTGAAATTAGACCATGTTCGAATATTGCTTGTCCATTGGCTAAGCCAGGTGCGAGCTTCCCCCTTTAGACAATGTCCGACGCGAGCAAGGCATTCCCTATCGTCCCAATGGTTCAAAATACGTGCTTTTTCTACTTCACCACACCACGTGTCGAAGTCATGAACACTCGGATCAAAATCTGAGACAAAATAATGGTTGGATCTGACCTGAGCCCGGCTGATAGCGGTCAAAAGACGCTCTGCAGCGTGTGTCACCAAGTCCTCGGGTTGAGTTGGTCCAACGTTGTTGGCGAGTGACGTCAATGACGGCGTTCCCGCCTCTGCGGGCACGAGCTCACGAAGCGGAGTAGGCGTCTCTGACACCGTGACTGGCACCGATGCCGGTGGCGACGCGTCAGGCAGAGCGACGACATGATCATGTTTGGCGCCGGCCGTTGAAGTAGCTCCCGTTTCCGCGGGCGCGCGTGACTGGTCCTCCAACGCGCGCAGCCTTCTCAGAATCTCCTCCATAGGGTTTGGAGAGGAGATTTGTTCACGGCGGGTAGTTTTGAGTCTACCACGCTGAGCGTTGCCAGACATCACGTAGCTACACTCCGTCCGAATTATTAAACCAGGCTAAGGAATGCTATGTTTCCTCTATAAAACCAGACGTGGCTCAACGGCTTCTCAGCCTTCGAATCCCACTTCTGATGTTATAAATAGAAAAGAATAATGATTTTTAAAAAAGGATTTATTTACAATTACCTAGCACTAACAATATAACTATAAAATGATTAATAAAATCGATATTAATTCGGACAGAGCTTCCGCACGCAACGATGGCTGACAATAAAGTGCGTGAACGCGGCGAGCGTTGCTCCTTATATAGGCCGTCGCAGTGTTGTCACGTGGTGTTCTAATTTACTTCCAACAGTAGCATGATTACGAAGCATTAAGATGAAGCGTGATAAAGATGAGTGCATAATTTACGGTCAGCAGATGAACAACATACCATAATTGTTAAATATCACTATTGTATACTCTACTTACATCAATATTTTACCAATTTATAAAGCAATTTTTTGTGATTAGTCCAACAACCATGCAGTGTTGATGCGTAAAATGGTCTTTCTAATGACTTAAGTTAGGAAAGCCTATTGCTGTATTTTTACAAGAAGAATTAATCAATACAAATAAACTTAATTGAACCATAAGCGGTCAAACCAAGTCATCCATAAAATAAAATTTATTCGCTAAGAACCAGAATATAAAATAATGTCACCACATGATACACTCAATACCTATTTGAAAATATAACACTCAGTAGTAGCACATTAAAATAGCACAGTCGTAAATCTAAAACATATCCAGCTTAAACCTCGTTTATTCTTTAATCATGAGGTTGCCCCATTGCAAGTCATACTGTAGTTTGCTTCGCGAACGACGTGCTAATCGCTTACGTTCGACGTAACGCGTAAAGAATTAAGCACCCGTGTTATATAGAGCCAAATTGTTTATAGCCTGCTCCTACACTCGTAAATTATACAGGCTATTAAGGATGTCACCGGTTTTAGGGGTTAGCTGTGAGGGGTTATCCGAAGGAAGTGATGACAGGGTGATTAAAGCGTGAGTAGATTTCAATGAGCAAGTAATTTCTTACTACTGAAGATTGCTGCTCGGTATTGGGTTGTTTCTAGGGATGTTGGAATTTTAGACAGAAAAAAATCGTGGAAAGCGATGCTGCAGTGTCAGTAGAATAGATCATTTAGTTTTGTGTTTCGAGAAAAAGGTATGTACTGCAAGGAACATGAGAAACATAGTACGAAGAAAAGGTTCTTTGTGGTTACAAGCTTAAGCAAAGATTGGCTGTCAATTTGCAAGCAAGAACTCTTTAAACTGATATCACTGGTACAACTACGCTAAATTCAGTCTACAGAAATTGATAGGTGTTTAAAGGCATGATTTTTCACTTGAGTCAGCCAACACCGTTCAAGGAATGTTTGTGGATGAAAGTAAGCCGAGTAGGTATTTTATGGCAGTATAATATTGATCTCTGTATTACTGTATGTATGTATGTATATAAGAATAAAGGTAACCTATAGATCATCCTCACATAAAGACAACATAAACATACAATAAAACAAGCAATAGACAATTCTCGAAAAATCCTCCAGCGAGTTTCGAGCAGTTATACAAAAAAATGTTTTCATTAAGTTCATTGTCTTAATTAATATACTCGTGTCGAAAGGTCGTTGAACTCAGTTTATTATGAATTCAAAGTATTCAAACCTGTAGAGAAACGAGTGCTAATTAAAATAATTATATAATTCCACAATGTTAATAAGCTTAAGAATATGTTTATTTCGTTTCTTAATATGAATTAAGACATGAAGTAGAAGAATAATACGTTTTGTTTCATAAGTCTTACTTTGACTCTTTAGCATCCGTTCGCAATTCTAAGAAATCTAAATTGTTTGGTTCATTATTACTGTACTTAGTATAAATTTGTAAAATTTGAACAATAAAACAAACATCTAAATTATAAAATAATTTGTTATTATATTTTCTCTTACTGTTGTATTCACCTGTATATAGATGATTGTTTAATTAAAACCTAGCAATACGATTTTGGTAAGTTCACAAGTAAATAGAATAAGGTCTGTATTGTCAAATTTAATTGAAATGTTTGTATTATTATATGCTAAACTAGTAATATTGTGAAGGAGAATAGTTTGCTTAAGTTGCTTTTTGTTCGAATATGAAAATTTCTGTACCCTTTTAAAAATAAGTACCTTGTTCATAGAGGAGGGTTCATCATTGTCTTGCCCTGGTCCCAATTTATTTGGGGTCGGCGCAGTATGTCCTTCGCTTCCATACTTCTCTGTCACCAGTCATTCGATCGTTTATCCCTTTCTCTTTCATATCCATCCTCACACAGTCCATCCATCTTTTCCTTTGCCGCCCTTTCCCTTTTCGTCCTTCTACGTGCATAATCATCACTTTTTTACCTACGTACATTTCATCTCTTCGCATTACATGTCCATACCAGGCCAATCGACTCCCTTTTACCTTTTCATCAATGGCCGCCACTTTCATACTATCTCTAATGTAATCATTCCTAATTCTGTCCATTCTTGTCACTCCACACATCCATCGTAACATTCTCATCTCAGCAACATGCAATCGTTTCTCATCTATCTTCTTTGTAGCCCAACACTCAGCTCCATACAGTACGACAGGCTTTATAACCGCCTTATTCATAGGACTGGAGAGACCGCCAAAGTCACAGAACACTACTCTGTCTTGGTTCTGCTTATTCTCTGGCCCACATTCTTCAGAGGAGGATTATGGGTTATAAACTATAATTTTATGACACGAGAATAAATCGGGAAAGTAACTACAGTAACTACTACTAAGGGCATGTCAACAAACCTGATAATAATCCATACAAACATTAAATAAATTATTGATATGAAACAAGTATTTCATTCTCTCGAAAAAATACACTTTTTATTAGAACCAACTAATGCTTGCCGAAATATCGTCATCAAATTACGTGACACATATCTAGAAACGCAATTCAAAATTGATGTCTAGCACTATAAAATTTATGTGTGAAATATGAATTTAAAAAGTTATAGGAATTTTCATTTAGGCCACTACACTAACCCTGGAATTCAAAAACAAACATTACAAACTACTGTTTCACTTTCTTCGTGCAGTAAACAGGTTTCAGATGGCGCTCTTGTGACACGGTACATTTTTAATTTGAAAGTTGTTTCTATTGTTCATTTGTAAAGCGTTATTCGTCGTTGTTTCTTTGTTATAACATCAAAATTATTGTTTCAATTTTGTGTTATCGTTGTTGGTTACAACTGGACGATATATAAAAAAATACGTAAAAAATTGTTTACTCGTGCACATAACTAAATTGACTATACAGATGTTACAATGACATAAATCTTTAAATATCATGTAGTAAATCAATAATTGTTTGAATTTCAAAGTAATGCAGAAATTAATTTTAAACAATTTATTTCAAACAACCTACTTGTACTGCTGAATATTTTCGTTTTTAAAACAAATACCTGTAGCTCTATGCAGGTCCATTAAAACATACACTCTAACTTCCTGAACTGAAGTATGTAAAACAATAATTCTATATGTAGAACGTGTTCATCTTGCCGACCTTTTCTATTGTACAGGTTTACTTAGCGGATCTTATTCGCGGTAACTAAGATATATAAGGCATAAATACCTCGGTATCATTCGTCATTTCGACCGACTTGAACGACGACCGGTAAGACCGAATAAGACCCGCCAAGTAAACAGAGCTTATATGATGAACAGCGCTGCAGCGCAGAGCGCTCTGAGTTCGACCTCTATACGGGAATTCTACATATAGATCACTATATGTAGAACTTATCTACATTTTTTTTCTGAGACAGCGACAGCCTAGTGGAAATACTACTGCATGGCAGGTGCAGAGGGTTTCATGGCAGAAGAACTGCTATTCGAAATTTTGTGCATATTAAATTGTTAAATGTAGCTTGCCCCGTGCTCCGGAAAGCACGTTAAGTTGGCGGTCCCGGCTTGCGCGAAGATCTTCGACAGGCTTTGTTGGGAGTCAGTACCTTTGAATATATCGACTTTGGTCTAAGGCAAGATATATTCACGGAGGGACGTGATTCAGTCACGGAGTTCAGTCGGCAGTTAAATATAAAAAAAACTGAATTATAACAATGTTAGAATTACATAATATCACATGCAACTACTTCAAACATTAGAACAGTCTTGTTCTTCTTAGTTAAATAATAATATGATTTTTTTATAGTCTTACGCCTGTATCCTCGAAGGGGTAGGCAGAGGTGTAAATATTACACCCACATTTCGCCATGAATTTTTAGGTCCCACGTAATAGGGGGCGAGCCTATTGTCGTTACCGGGCACATCACCAGATTCCGGGCTGCTACTGAGTATTCGGAAAATCCCAGTAACACTTTTGCCCGACCCGGGAATCGAACCCGGGACCTCCAACCAGCAGTCGCATACGCTGTCCACTGGACCACGTAGGCAGTCTAAATAATATGAAACATTCCTTATTAGACACCTCTAGACTTACATTGTACGAGAGTACGAACATTAATGTAGTACATAAACAATGATATATCGAACATTTCCTAGCCTAACGTTATAGCTAGTTAGTCTCTGTTCAATGGTATGCTGTACCGTCTCGCTGTAAATTTAGCCCGCGGTGACTTAACGGCGGCGTTAATACTATGCCCCGGGAGAAGTGAGGCAAGTGTAGGGGGAGGGTAATTTACTGGTTAATTGCACGCCATCTGTTAGACAAAAGCGGGCAACTTGAATTGAGGTAGTCAGAATTTTGGGGGTCTTTGATTCTATGAGATGGATTAATGACGGGGATAATGGACGGCATGGATTAACAGCTTGGCAGCATGATTGACTGGCTGGTGCAATGGTTTCATAGTAACTTTGCCACGAAATCTATAGACTATATAAAAAGAATACGCCCTGAACTCAATAAAATTACTTTCGTTCTAATTTTGAATCTACCTGGATAATAATGCCTATTCATGGAGGCCATGAAGTGACCTAAAAGTATCTTTTCTGCCTCAGTGGTTTATATATTTATAAGTTCGCCATATAAACATAAATCACTGTTAACCTGGTCACGAAAATAAATAAAAAAAACAGTTAATGTCTAACCAATACTACTGTTTGAAATAGAATTAGTTTTTATTATAAGTCAAATCGATTATATCGATTAAGTAACATTTTGTTTAGTCTATTGAAAATTTCTGACAATGGTCACACTGAACTGTCAACTTCCCCTTCCGGAAAAAAGACGTTTTGGGTTTTGGGCTAGCTCCGTTTGTAATATTGTAATAAATTGATCGCCTTTTGAATTAACGCGAATTGAATTAACTTGTAAATACTTATAATTGCCGCTTTTGACTTCCGGCAAAGATTGTGATAAATTGGTGATATATTGAACATTGAACTTTGTAAAACACGTGTGTGAATTCCTAATTGGTGCCCGAGGAGAAGGACTACGCTGAACTGGACACTGGTATCTATTCGATTCTCATGTTATTTTGACCAAAATTATGAGTTAATCCTATAGGTCCACTTCAAGAACATCACCAGGAGATATAAGGTAAAATTTTCATGTACCTACTCAATACTTTTACTCACTGTGCAACGCAGTGCATTGTGTCTGGATATATTGTCTATCGTGGTCAGGTAGATGTATTACACCTTCCACTGCGCACTTCTGATACATTTTCCTGCCTGGCTACGGTAACTCAGACATAATTTTTGGTGCAGAGCGCTGTTGTATCTTAGCCGCTGTTGATTGTACCTTTACTCAGATTGGTATTGTATAGGCTGGTGTTGTATGAGCTATATATATTAGTTATAGTGTTCTCAGGTCAGTATTGTCTAAAATACATAATATTTAATTGTATAAGTTCACCTAGATAATTTGAAACACATGTCATACATAACCTCAATCAGTAATGTTTGATTTAAATAGTTGAAATCTAGCATAGATTTGTTGCTGTTACTATTAATAAGTCACTTTGATTGGATACATATCAGTTATATGCATCAATTGATTTAGTTAATTGCATCATATTGATATATTAAGTTTGAACCTTACCTTGCATTATACCTTGTTAATATATAGATAATATTGTTAGGTAATACATATTCTGTGCTTACTTACTATTGTATATCTCAAATAATACAGTCTGTCTGTTGCAAGTAATTAGTTAATTTATTTCAATATTTAACTTTAATTAACTTATTTGATGTTTCAACTTTTGATAACTTTGACTTTGTTTGTGTCAATATATATTGAAACTATTAATTTTCTTGGACAGTAAATACCTGTCACTTGCTTGTACCAGCAGTAAACAGGCTAATACTTTGTTGGTTTCAAAGAATTAACTGATTCAATTCGCGTTAATTCAAAGGGCGATCAATTTAATTTAGGTACAAGGCACGCGAGCTTGCAAACGGCGTGTTAATTTTTCAAGCGGAAGACGGAAGTGACAGTTCAGTGTGACCATTGTCAGAAATTTTCAATAGACTAAACAAAATGTTACTCAATCGATCTAATCGATTTGACTTATAATAAAAACTAATTCTATTTCAAACATCCACCCGCCCCGGACCGGCCTACCGGTCCGCTAATCGGTTGGTAGACGTGACAATGTTGCAACCGCTCTCCTCAGAATCGAACCGTCCACCAAGACCTCAGCAAATCGGGGAACTCCATCAGCCCCAGTTACCAAATGAAGGATGCGCCCCCTGCGCCATCTGAGTGGCGGAAGGTTAGCCTCCTTGATCAAAACGAGGTCTCCAATCTTGGGTGGATCGGTCTTGTCGGTCCACTTAACGCGTTGCTGGAGTATGTGCAAATATTCCAAATTCCAGCGTTTCCAAAAGCTCTGAGTAATCTGGCGTACCAATTCAAAACGCGAGAGACGACCAGGTCTCGTATCAATGTAGGGGTACTCAGGCAAGGCGACAAGTGGGCGACCAATCAAAAAATGGCCCGGCGTGAGGGCCTCCAAATCATTCGGATCTGAGGAGATCGGGCACAATGGCCGAGAGTTCAAAACGGCCTCAATCTTACAAAACACAGTTGCGAGTTCCTCAAATGTAAGGACAGATTCACCGATTGTCCTGCGCAAGTGTGTTTTGGCCGATTTTACGGCGGCCTCAAATATACCACCCCAGTGTGGACAATTTGGTGGGGAAAACAACCAATTTATCCCACGTCGGGCAAGCCTATCACCTATATCAGCTTTGTTGGTTTCAAGGAAATTAACAACATCATTCAAATAATTATAGGTGCCCTTGAAGTTAGTGCCGCAGTCAGAACGGATCAAGGAAGGCATCCCTCTGCGGGATACAAATCTGTCAAATGTGGCTACAAACGCCTCGGTCGTAAGCGAGGAGACCAGTTCTAGGTGTACGGCCTTTGTGGAGAGACAAACAAAAACACACAAGTAGGCCTTAACAGTCTTGCTGTTTCGAAGTGTCGACGTTTTCACCAAAAAGGGACCTGCGAAGTCCGTGCCAACACCGTCAAACGTCCTGCTTTCAGTTACGCGATCTGCCGGTAAGTCCCCCATCAAGGGCTGCATGGTAGAAGCCTTGAGCTTATAGCAAGGGATGCAGCGAAAGACTACACTCCGAATAATTCTTCGGGCAGACAAAATCCAAAACTCGCGTTGCAAAATGGCCAACAAGGCATTACAACCAGCATGCGAATTTTTTAGGTGACGGTCAGTTACCAACAAGCGTACCAAATGACCGTCCTTAGGTAACAAAGGGGGGTGACGTGCTCCGTAAGGGAGGTTGGCGTTCTTGAGACGCCCTCCAACGCGCAAGAGACCCGTTTCGTCCAAAAAGGGGTTCAATTTAGAGACAGCTCCCGACAATTTCGATCTCCCTGATTTAAGGATAGCAATCTCCTTTTCAAAATGCGCCAATTGCACAGAACGAACCCAAAAGGTGAGGGACTCCTGTCGTTCCTGTGGTGAGAGAAACGGTGTCAGTCGTTTCTGTTGTGGGTGCCTAAAATTAAAAACAAAACGCTTTATCCAAGCAGTGACACCTAACAACTTGTCGAGGGAGCTGTAACGATTCAACAAAAAATCGGGGTCGAAGGCGCATTCTACCTTCTCAAGAGCGAGTGTTCGTAGACCCGGCAAATTAGAAGTATTCAAAACTGGCGTTCGAGGCCAATCAATTTCTGGTCGACTCAACCATTCCGGACCCCACCACAGCGAATGACCTATCAAACTAGGCGTCAAGCATCCGCGCGAGGCACAATCAGCGGGGTTGAGCTCACCTGGCACGTGTCTCCAAACAAGCTTGACTTCGGCTTTCTGGATTTGGGAAACGCGATTAGCAACAAATACCTCCAAGGTGTGGACCGAAGCCTTCAACCAACAAAGAACAATTTGGCTGTCTGTCCAGGCGTAGGTCCCATTAATGCAAATGCTTTTACCCAAAGTACTGGACACGTGGTTCAACAAGCGTACAAGTAGGGCTGCTCCCGAGAGCTCCAATTTCGGAATGGTCAGAGATGTCCGAAGGGGTGCAACCTTGCTCTTCGCCATGATCAGGGAAACTCTCACCTGACCTGAGGCACTGACTGTGCGCAAGTACACCACAGCCGCGTGACCACGTTCCGAGGCATCACAAAACCCGTGAAGGGTGGCCTTGTACTTCCCGGGAGGAAGGATGGGACGAGGCAAAGAGATCTCGTTGACGGCAGGAAGTGAGGATACAAAAGAGGTCCATTCCTCAACAAGAGTACCGTGTAGAGGTTCGTCCCAGGTCAATCCTGCTGTCCAAAGCTTCTGCAAGAAGCATTTTGCCCAAAATATGATACGACAAATCCAACCGTTCGGATCGCAGGTTCTGGCGACAGTAGACAATACGAGACGTTTAGTCCAAGAACACGGCAATTTCAAGTCTACGTTATATGTAAAGATGTCTTGGACTGGTCTGTACTGAACGCCGAGAACAGCCATCATGGCGGGGTTGTCAACAATCTCAAATAGATGTGGATCTTGCTGATGATCCTCTGGCAAGCCTTCCAAAAGCGCTGGTGAGTTGGAAATCCATTTGCGCAACTCATAACCAGCGGAGGCCAAAATACCTATCAATTCGTCCCGCAAGAGGATCGCCTCATCCGCTGTGGAGGCGCCCGAGCAAATGTCATCGACGTAAATATCGTCCTTCAAGATGGCGGAGGCTCGTGGGAAACGTAAGCCTTCGCGGTCTGCGAGCTCCCAAAGAGAACGTATTGCCAAGTAGGGGCTTGACCTTAACCCGTACGTATTAGTATTGAGCTCGTAGACGACCATGGGATCACGAGGAGACTCTCTCCAAAGGATCAGCTGGAAGCGACGGTCATCAGGGTGGATAATAGTCTGCCTGAACATCATTTTTATGTCGGCTACAAAGACAACCTGATGTCATCGGAAGCTGGTGATGACGTCACAAAGGTCCTTGACCAACTTGGGACCAGAATGCAAGCACTGGTTCAAGGATACGCCTGATGAAGTCTGCGCAGAACTATCAAATACTGTGCGCAGCTTGCCAGTCGATGGCTTCAATACCGCATGATGCGGGAGAAAGTAGTGCTCCACCGAACGCCAATCCAAATTTGACACGGACATGTGTCCCAATTGTTCATATTCTCTCATGAACTCAATATACTTCTGTCTGAGCTCCGGATCACGAGCCATGCGACGCTCCATAGCCAACAATCTCTTTTCGGCTAAAGGTCGTGACTCACCAAGCGGAGGCCGAACAGACAGGAAGGGTAGCCTCGTAATAATCCGACCAGAACGGAGTCGACCAGTGTTGTTCTGGAAGAACAGCTCGCACTCCTCATGTTCTGGATTCAAACGGGCAGCTTGAGGGGGCTCCTCTACCTCCCAAAACCTCTGAACCGCATCAGAGAGAGAGCGGAGCCTACAGCCAACAAATTATCAAGTTCAGGTGGAGGGGGGTCCCTAGGTACAGGGCCCATCAAAGCAAATCCAAATATGGTCGGGATAGCAGTCAAACCATTTGGCACCAAGACCCGTTTCCCACCAATCAAAATTCCACCGAGGACATCAGAGCCAATCAACAAGTCGATTTGTCCCGGTGTGTCAAATTTGGGGTCTGCCAGTTCCAATCCCGATGTCAAATTCACCACAGCAGCAGGGAGCTGTTTCTGTGGGTGCATACCCAAAATATTCTTCAACACAATAGCCGAGGTTCTAATCCTCGGGTGTGAAGATTCAACAGGGCCAAACAAAACCTTAACTTGCCCTTCAACATTAGAGGCTACGTCACCTATGCCCCGTATACAATTTGGAAATAAACCCATATTTAATTTAACCTGCCCTACTAAACAAGTGGAAACAATGCAACCTTGTGAACCTGTGTCCAATATAGCATGGACAACAACAGAGGTCCCCGTGGGTCCCCAGACCCTAAAAGCAACCGTTGGTAGGATAACGGTCTCAATGGGGGAGGTTGGAGTTATAGGGCAGGGGTCAATAACCTATTGTTGCCTGGGCGGCGACCGTTGGCCAGGACCAGGCAAGTCAAAAGCGCGATGACTCGATCCGCGCGCCATCTGTGGGGGGTCATAATGACGCACCCGCCCAAAACGAGGTGGGCGCGAGTCAAGGCGGGGACGCTCCGCCAAAGGAGGGGAATACCTGGGGCAGCAGTCATGGTGCTGGTGACGTTGCGCGGCACATTCAGGTGCGCGAGAGAGAGGAGGCGTGCGCACGCTACGGTTCTCCAAGCGGGGTGAGTGGCGATCAATTGAGCGAGGCGACTCTCGGCTACGCGCCGGTGAGCCTCGGCTGCCACCTTCAAAACACCCGCCCGTGCGCGGCGTCGGCTGGTTGGACAAGCGGCCAACCTCTCTGGCATTCATGCAGAGAATGTCCAAATGCTGTCCTCCACAGTGAGGACAGGGGCGAGAGTTTGGGCAGTCTCGCTGGTAGTGGGACCCCAAACAAGAGAAGCAAAGGCGGCGGGCATTCGCGATGCGCCTACGAGAGGCGACATGAAGGTCCAAGAATGCCCTACAACTGGCCGTTCTGTGCCCCGTGACCTTGCAGTAGGAGCACTCCGCTGGGCTCTGCGTGACCGCAAAGCGAGGAGGGCGCCGGTCAACATTGGCTCGGGTGTGAACGCGAGCCTGCTCCTTAACCTTGGGCGGCTGCGACTTAGCCGGCGTTTCACCACCGGAGTTGTCCAAGACCCGGCACTCATCCTCCAGGAACTTCTCCAGGTCAGCAAAGGGGGGCAGATGGGTCGCGCTATCCCCACCAAAGCGCTGCTCAAAACGCGACCTCAGGTCGGCAGGCAGCTTCTTCAGCACAATGTGCACCAATAGATAGGACCATTGGTCCACGGGCAGGTCAAGGCACTTAAGTGCGTTGATGGCCACCAATAGCGGGTTCAAAAGTTGGGTGCGCAACCCAGAGACCCGGGTGAGCGTCGGCAAACCCAAAATCTGCTCGATGTGCGTGTCGGCGAGGCCACGCTTATTATGGTATCTACGGGTAATTAGGTCCCGAGCCGTCTGGTACGCCTCGTCAGACACGGGCAGATGCTGGATGAGGCCCTTAGCCTCCCCATCCAGAACCGACATTAGATAGGCCAACTTTTGTGCCGGCCGAAGGTCAGCCCTATCATGGACTAGGCTGTCGAACAAATTAACGAAGCCCAGGTAGCTTCCTAGGCAGCCATCAAAATGGGGGAGGTCCAAAGTAGGGAGCCTACTCACCAGCCCCGGTGCTGACCTAGGAAGCTCCTTCTTCAGGCCGGGTTGCCCTTCCCTATCGGCAACTAGTTGTATCGCAGTATTGGAGACAGCATCATACAGGTCCAAGACCTGGGCATAGTCTTCGCTGACCTTATTTCGCTGGTCAGCGGTGAAATCATTGATTGACACTTCAAGACAGCAAGTGCTGAAAGTGCGGAATTGCTGTTCCACACTTGCCAGGCGATCGTCAATCCGCTCGTACCTCTGAAGTAAGGCCTGCTGGCAATCAGGCCGGTTCACTAAAGCATTGGCCGAGGCAAACCAGCGCAAATCTGATGCAATAGCACCAGCAGCCGCACGCAAGTCCTTGATAGCTGACATAATCAAAATTCAAAAGAGCCCGGACAAGCGTTAAATAATATTAACAATCAAAACTTATTTTTTCTTAATTCTTTGAAACCAACAAAATATTAGCCTGTTTACTGCAAGTGTGGGCAAGTGACAGGTATCTACTGTCCAACAAAATTAATAGTTTCAATATATTGAAGAATCAAACACAAAAGTTATCAAAGTTGTAACTTATAACAAATTAAAAGTTGAACTTCAAATTAATTAATAAATTATTTACAACAGACAGACTGGCTGTGTTATTTGAGATATACAATAGTAAGTAAGCACAGAATACGTGTTACCTAGCAATATTATCTATATTATAACAAAACAAAGTTTATTAATGTGACCCGCCCAAGTGGCAAGGTCAAGTTGGTTATAATGTTTATGAATATATGCAATAAACTAAATTTACTAAATTTATTGATACATACAGCTGTTATGTATCCAAACAAACTGACTTATTAATGCAACAACAAATTTAAGTTAGATTTTTCAACAATACAAATCAACAATTACTGATTGAGGTTATGTGACAATGTGTTTCAAATTATCTAGGTCAACTTATACAATTAAATATTATGTATTTTAGACAATAACTGACCTGACAAACACTACAATACTGTCTACAAGGTGATAAGATACAAGCTCATACCAATCTGAGTTTATACTCAGTAATGCAACAGCGGCTAAATTTCAACTACAGCTCTGCACCAAAATTATGTCTAGAATTACCGTAGGCTTACTGGGAATTGGTTGTAAGCACAGTGGAAGCTAATTTATATTCATCCAGTTGTCCTAAAGTAATCAAATGTCTGACATATATTGCTGAGATTCTCAGCGATGTCAAATTATAAAGTAGTTATAAGAAGATTTTACCTTATAGCTCCTGGTGATGTTCTTGAAGTGGACCTATAGATTAACTTATAATTTTGGCCAAAATAACAAGAGAATCAATGGATACCAGTTTACAATTCGGCGAAGTCCTTCTCCAGACCACGATGCACGTTAGCGGTTCACAAAACTTTTCACAAAAGTTCACTATGTCATCAATTTACAACAAACCTTGCCGGAAGTCAAAAGCGGCAATTACGTATTAAGTTAATTACGAGTTGATTCAATTCGCGTTAATTCAAAGGGCGATCAATTTAATTTAGGTACAAGGCACGCGAGCTTGCAAACGGCGTGTTAATTTTTCAAGCGGAAGACGGAAGTGACAGTTCAGTGTGACCATTGTCAGAAATTTTCAATAGACTAAACAAAATGTTACTCAATCGATCTAATCGATTTGACTTATAATAAAAACTAATTCTATTTCAAACATTAACAAATATTAAGTTTTGATTGTTAATTTTATTTAACGCTTGCCCAGGCTCTTTTGAATTTTGATTATGTCAGCTATCAAGGACTTGCGTGCGGCTGCTGGTGCTATTGCATCAGATTTGCGCTGGTTTGCCTCGGCCAGTGCCTTAGTGAACCGGCCTGATCGCCAGTTGAAAGCAACCTACTACAAAGGTACGAGCGGATCGATGATCGCCTGGCAAGTGTGGAACAGCAATTCCGCACTTTCAGCACTTGCTGTCTCGAAGTGTCAGTCATTGATTTCACCGCTGACCAGCGAAATAAGGTCAGCGAAGACTATGCCCAGGTCTTAGACCTGTATGATGCTGTCTCCAATAGTGCGAGACAACTAGTTGCCGATAGGGACGGGCAACCCGGCTAGAAGCAGGCGCTTCCTGAGACAGCACCGGGGCTGGTGAGTAGGCTCCCTACTTTAGAACTCCTCCATTTTGACAGCTGCCTAGGAAGCTACCTGGGCTTCGTTAATTTGTTTGACAGCCTGGTCAATGACAGGGCTGATCTTCGGCCGGCACAAAAATTGGCATATTTGATGTCGGTTCTGGATGGAGATGCCAAAGGCCTCATCCAGCATCTGCCCGTGTCTGACGAGGCGTACCAGACGGCTCGGGACCTAATTACCCGTAGGTACCATAACAAGCGTGGCCTTGCCGACACGCATATTGAGCAGATTTTGGGATTGCCCACGTTCACCCGGGTCTTTGGGTTGCGCACCCAACTTTTGAACCCGCTTTTGGTGGCCATCAACGCACTTAAGTGCCTTGACTTGCCCGTGAACCAATGGTCCTATCTATTGGTGCACATTGTGTTGAAGAAGCTGCCTGCCGACCTGAGGTCGCGTTTTGAGCAGCGTTTTGGTGGGGACAGCGCGACCCATCTGCCCCCCTTTGCTGACCTGGAGAAGTTCCTGGAGGATGAGTGCCGGGTCTTGGACAACTCCGGTGGTGACACGCCGGCTAAGACGCACCAAGCCGCCCAAGGTCAAGGAGCAGGCTCGCGTTCACACCCGAGCCAATATTGACCGGCGCCCTCCTCGCTTTGCAGTCACGCAGAGCCCAGTGGAGTGCTCTTACTGCAAGGTCACGGGGCACAGAACGGCCAGTTGTAGGGCATTCATGGACCTTCATGTCGCCTTTCGTAGGCGCATCGCGAATGCCCGCCACCATTGCTTCTCTTGCTTGGGGTCCCACTACCAACGAGACTGCCCAAACTCTCGCCCCTGTCCTCACTGTGGAGGACAGCATTTGGACATTCTCTGCATGAATGCCAGAGAGGTAGGCCGCTTGTCCAACCAGCCGACGCCGCGCACGGGTGGGTGTTTTGAAGGTGGCAGCCGAGGCTCACCGGCACGCAGCCGAGAGTCACCTCGCTTAATTGATCGCCGCTTAACCCGCTTTGAGAACCGTAGCGTGCGCACGCCTCCTCTCTCTCGCGCACCTGAATGTGCGATCGCGTAACGTCACCAGCACCATGACTGCTGCCCCAGGTATTCCCCTCCTTTGGCGGAGCGTCCCCGCCTTGACTCGCGCCCACCTCGTTTTGGGCGGGTGCGTCATTATGACGCCCCACAGATGGCGCGCGGATCGAGGCATCGCGCTTTTGAGGACTTCAAGCCGCACCCCCATTTTGATTTGACTGGTCCTGGCCAACGGTCGCCGCCCAGGCAACAATAGGTCATTGACCCCTGCCCTATAACGCCAACCACCCCCATTGAGACCGTTATCCTACCAACGGTTGCTGTTAGGTTCTGGGGACCCACGGGGACCTCTGTTGTTGTCCGTGCTATATTGGACACAGGTTCACAAGGTTGCATTGTTTCCACTTATTTGGAAGGGCAGGTAAAATTAAATATGGGTTCATTTCCAAATTGTATACGGGGCATAGGTGACGTAGCCTCTAATGTTGAAGGGCAAGTTAAGGTTTTGTTTGGCCCTGTTGAATCTTCACACCCGAGGATTAAAACCTCGGTTATTGTGCTGAAGAATATTTTGGGTATGCATCCACAGAAACAGCTACATGCTGCTGTGGTGAATTTGACATCGGGATTGGAACTGGCAGATCCCAAATTTGACACACCGGGACAAATCGACTTGTTGATTGGCTCTGATGTCCTCGGTGGAATTTTGATTGGTGGGAAATGGGTCTTGGTGCCAAATGGTTTGACTGCCATCCCGACCATATTTGGATTTGCTTTGATGGGACCTGTACCTAGGGAACCCCCTCCACCCGAACTTGAGCCGAGCCGAAAACAGATTGTTGGCTATGGAGCGTCGCATGGGTCGTGATCCGGAGCTCAGACAGAAGTACATTGAGTTCATGGGAGAATATGAACAGTTGGGACACATGTCCGTGTCAAATTTGGATTGGCGTTTGATGGAGAATTACTTTCTCCCGCATCATGCGGTATTGAAGCCATCGACTGGCAAGCTGCGCACAGTTTTTGATGGTTCTGCGCAGACTTCAACAGGCGTATCCTTGAACCAGTGCTTGCATTCTGGTCCCAAGTTGGTCAAGGACCTTTGTGACGTCATCACCAGCTTCCGACGACATCAGGTTGTCTTTGTAGCCGATATAAAAATTATGTTCAGGCAGACGATTATCCACCCTGATGACCGTCGCTTCCAACTGATCCTTTGGAAAGAGTCTCCTCGCGATCCCATGGTCGAGCTCAATACTAATACGTACGGGTTAAGGTCAAGCCCCTATTTGGCAATACGTTCTCTTTGGGAGCTCGCAGACCGAGAAGGCTTACGTTTCCCACGAGCCTCCGCCATCTTGAAAGACGATATTTACGTCGGAGACATTTGCTCGGGCGCCTCCACAGCGGACGAGGCAATCCTCCTGCGGGACTAATTGATAGGTATTTTGGCCTCCGCTGGTTGTGAGTTGCGCAAATGGATTTCCAACTCACCAGCGCTTTTGGAAGGCTTGCCAGAGGATCATCAGCAGGATCCACATTTGTTTGAGATTGTTGACAACCCCGTCATGATGGCTGTTCTCGGCGTTCAGTACAGACCAGTCCAAGACATCTTTACGTATAACGTAGACTTGAAATTGCCTTGTTCTTGGACTAAACGTCTCGTGTTGTCTACTGTCGCCAGAACCTTTGATCCAAACGGTTGGATTTGTCCTGTTCTATTTTGGCCAAAATACTTCTTGCAGAAGCTTTGGACAGCAGGATTGACCTGGGACGAACCTCTACACGGTACTCTTGTTGAGGAATGGACCTCTTTTGTACCCTCACTTCCTGCCGTCAACGAGATCTCCTTGCCTCGTCCCATCCTTCCTCCCGGGAAGTACAAGGCCACCCTTCACGGGTTTTGTGACGCCTCGGACCGTGGTCACGCCGCCGTGGTGTACTTGCGCACAGCTAGTGCCTCAGGTCAGGTGAGGATTTCCCTGATCATGGCAAAGAGCAAGGTCGCACCTCTTCGGACATCTCGGACTATGCCAAAATTGGAGCTCTCGGGAGCAGCCCTACTTGTACGCTTATTGAACCACGTGTCCAGTACTTTGGGTAAAAGCATTTGTACTAATGGGACCTACGCCTGACAGACAGCCAAATTGTTCTTTGTTGGTTGAAGGCGTCTGTCCACACTTTGGAGGTATTTGTCGCTAATCGCGTTTCCCAAATCCAGAAATCCGAAGTCCGAAATCCGACAACTACACATAGCAACATATCGTAACAAAGGAAATAGAAAGTTCCATCTAATTTAAGTTAGGAACCGAACGTTATCTCACCGCAGAGTGTTAAAACGGCCGTCATAAACGAACACATTTAACTTCACAGCCACTTCACAAATAACAAAGTGTCTGTTTCTTTCGACTTATGTTCCTCCCTTAAGATTAAAAAGTAAATAGCCGTGTTCCAAGAGAGCGTTTACTTACAGTACAATAATGTAGGTACCTCCACATTACTTATGACGTGGTGGTATATTGCTCACATCTTCTTGCCAGGGTTGCCAGCGTTTGATAACTTAAATAATAATAATAATAATACGCATTTATTTCAGATATAGATCCATAAAATTGTTACAAATTCCCTTACAAAAAAAACACTCGTAAAGAAATAAAAACGCACGTTTCCTTTCATATGTAGACAGAGAAAGTGTTCTGAATCAAGGATGGTTGGAGCTGGAATTCAGTGTAAGGCTGCTGGCTTAGAGTGGGCGTAGAGCGATTTTGTTTCTTTAATATACATACAAAGCTTTTAAATTATAACATCAATTATAATTTACGTTGTGTGTTTATTAATTTTAATACTATACGAAAATATAAAGTAGTAATTTTATATCAATTATACAAGTTAATTAAACAGTTGACGTTCGGCTTTCAGTAAGGGTCACGGAAAGGTTTTCATAATGCATACAGATCAATTAAGTTTAAAATCGTTTTCAATCGAACAGCTATTTATATTTGGTAGAAAATTCCCTCAAATATAAAATGAGTACCAAAGTAAAATAATTGTGTCATAAACGAGGCCTTTTGCACTAGCTTATAATACACAGTTTACGTTAGGAAATGATTTTTAATCACGTTGCGTAGGTCACAAGCTCTTTACGTTTCAGTTTCATCAAAACGCTTTCGCTTTCTCACCGGGGTCAATCACGATGACGTGGGTTGGCAGCCCTGTCGAATGACAGCGAGAGTATATTGGCCACACACAGACGTTTAATTCGGCTAATGGTGGCAGGTTTGCTCCGCCGCGTGTTCATTTGTACGGCGCGCTATTACACAAATTGCGCGCTATCGAGAAGGTCATGCCACTGATATTTCAATTCTTTCGTGATTAAGACATGAATATGTATTAATAATTTACACTGTGTGACATACCTAGCTGGGAGAATCTGAGAAGTCTACTGTTAATCGGCTCAAGGTTGAAAATGTTCTTAAAATAATATTTTGAAATATAGCCATAATTTAAGAAAACCATAACTCAACATTTTAATGGAAAACATAACATAAATACATTTGTTTCATGAGGGACGTACGTGATTCTTTGGTAGCCCTTAAGTGCTGTCTCTATTAATTAGTCTGAATAATAGAAATGTATTTTCTACTTTGAAATTTTAAAGTAAGATAGTCAAACAGTTAAATTATTTATACCTTAATGCAAATTAAGAAAAATGTATTTATTACAGGTAGTATAATGTCATCATCTAACACGCAACATAAAAAGATAAAAACCCAATAAAGAAAAAGGCTCCATAAATACAAAACATCTTGCTCGCTTTGCCGTTCAGAAAATATATCTTAAAAATATCAGTTCCCGCATCATAACGGTTACGTATAATACGAGTCGACATCTCGTATCGTGTCGCACAATGGCCGCTAACTCGACGCGCGACTGACGGGCGGGACGCGTGCGACTCGTTAGCGCAGAGATTTGTTTCCTCGCTATTTATTAGCTAGTGTTGTACTTGCGCACTGTCAATAGTGTGTTCAGCTGAGGTGTGTGTATGGGTTTAGATGGGATATTTTGTGGTTTTTGTCTATGTACTTCCTACGTATGTAGTCTAAATATACGTGTGTTGTACGTTAATGGACTACGTTTGTGATTTAAGAAATTTTTGGACTTAGACATAAAATGCCTCGTTAATGGACTAAGTTTGTGCTTTAAAAAAAAATTCGGTCTTAGACATAGAATGCCTATATCAGAAAAGGTATGCTACTTATTCAATCTACGATTCCATGCTGCTGCTCAACAATTCCCATGGAGAAGAATGTCGAGAGTCCAATGCAAGACAATATGCAGGTCTATACTGAAGAAAAGTGTCGAAATTTCAACCAGTCCTCTAAGCGATGATGTGCCATTTTAGATTATAAAATAAAGACATCAATTCAGTTATTTTTCACTGTGAAAACGTAAGAAACTGGCAAGATTTACTATCACATGCATGAGTTTGATACAGTTGATCAATCTCTATAAGAATGAAGAATAATATATCGAAACGAGAGTTAATAATTCATGCGCCGTGTTGTCAGGAGGTAGAACATAAAGCGTAGGTATTTGCACAAAACATTCGATTTATCACTACTATAAAATTGAATAATATTTCATCGCGACTGGCGTGCTATTTGCTCGGAGGGTGAGATGATATCCTAAAAGGTTTTACAAAGAGGTCGCCGGCAGATGGCGTTAGTGTCGTGTCACGGAGGGGTGAGGTGACCGGGACCTTGAGGGGGAGAGGCGGTGCAAATGTGCATCTCACGAGATGAGCCGCTTGAATATGCCTTAGTTATGCAAGGCTCCCGGTGCGTGGCAGTATGGAGAACCCTCTCCATTCTTGAAATTATGAAAATATTTCTTCAGTCGCCACGATGTCATAGATAATGATAATAAAATAAAAATAAAAAATTACATTTTGTGCTTGTTATTTTAATACATAAAAACATAAACATAACTTCACGCCTTTTATCCCCGAAGGTGCGGCAGAGGTGTAATACACACCCGCACGTCGCCAGTTATGTTTCGGCATCAATGTAATAGGGGGTGCGACTATAACCATCTACCGGGCACATCATTAAGCGAGCGATAATTAATTTATAATGCACACATAACTTCGAAAAGTCAGAGGTCTGTGCCCGGGGTACCTGGGGATCGAACCTGAGACGTTACGTACACCACTGTGCTATCGCTGCTCTTATTTTATTAATTTATTTTAATTAATGCACAAAAAATGTGAACAAGGCTGTTAATGTGTAATAATGCCATAAAGTATTCTCTACTGTCTAGTAAATCTTAATGTAATACAACCTTAAAGTGGTTTAAACTACCTGATCCAAAACAACTACTGATAGAGCTAATTAAATGGTAATTTCAAATTTTTAGGCAGAAACAGTTTGATGACTAGTTTCAAGTAGTAAATTTTCTCGAAGTGTAAATAATTACTATTTGAATAATTTCATATTTTAACTCTTCACAATGACCGTCATCACATTTTTAAAGGTATTATATTAATCATTGTGCAAATAATAATAAATTTCAAAAGCAGAATAATTAACAGAATATATGAAAGTTAATTTATTAATTAATTTAGCTAACGTGGCTGAAGTAAATCATTGGCGTAATTATTGTTCAATATTATTTAAATACAAACCCAGAAAATTAATTATTTTCATGATTAGTGAAAGGTACATAAACCATGCTAGCATTTTAGGTAAACCCGAATGGAAAACAAACAAATAAGCATAATGCATAATTATTAAATTATTACCATTCTAACAATAATAATGAATACCTAATTATAATATTGCACAGACTCAAAAAAGCTATCGAGAAAGTTTCATAAACTGTTAATAATATTTTTATAGGCTCACGCCTGTATCCCCGAAGAGGTAGGCAGAGGTGTAACATTACACCCACATTTCGCTATGAATTTTTAGGTCCCACATAATAGGAGGCGAGCCTTTTGCCGTTACCGGGCACCTCACCAGACTCCGTCCTGCTACTGAGAATTCGGAAAATCCCAGTAACACTTTTGCCCGACCCGGAATCGAACCCGGGACCTCCGATCCGCAGTCGCAAACGCTATCCACTGGACCACATAGGCAGTTAATAATATTCCAATTTTATAACCCTTTTAAAAGCGCGAAAAAAATAAATCCAGTCGGAAGCAGTCTCGCCAGCTCGCAAGCCAGGTGTGTGAGTGGAGCGTCTCACGGCGACGTTTTGTTGCTACGTACGCTACGACTATGCTGCTACGCGGCTACGACTGCTACGACAGCTACGGGCCAGAGGTCGGGATCCCGTCAGCCATTTGTTGCTATTGTGCGCGTATGTGAATATTTAAAATATACGCCCGCTTTCATAAGTTTATGCATGCCTGCTTTATGCGGAACAGTTTTGTAGAAAATGAAGGGAAATTTAAAATTAAGAAAAGACTCCAGAAATTAATAAAATATGTCCTGTTACATAAGTTTCAATAGTGAAATTGATTAATCTATCGATATGTTAAGAGCTTTTAATTGTCTATATAAACATTTAAACCATTTTGCCCATGGTAGAACAATCAACTATATAAATTATAAATATATTTAAGAGTCCTTTGTGAGATCGAATTAACAATATGACGGCAATATTCGTTGCACACCATCTTAACCATTGCTCAATCCATCCAGTCCTCTCAAGTAATCTAGTCCAGTACTACTTATAACATCCCTAATCAACTACAGTGAAATGGTCCATAAAGCAATAACATCAAAGGTTGTATTTGCCAGACAAAAACAAAGTTCCGTCATGTTTAGTCGAAACACCTAACCTTGTCCAAATGTTTATTTGTAGCAGTGTCGAGTAGATTTTTCACACGACCGATTCACACGGTAAACGGTAAAGTTATTGTGACTCTTCCAAGTCCAACATAGTTATAAGTAAGTCGAAGAAAGTTGGCGGATTAATACGAAACGCTGAAGATGATATTATACGTTGAAATGTTTTTCCTGGTAAATACTTGGGCAAATACTTTTGTCTGTTTCTTGGAGGTAATTGTACAGATTAGTTAGGTAATTACCAAGATTATGTTATATTTATTTTAGTTGATATATATTATTCAGTGACTGTGAGTGCAGTGAGTTCGACTGCCTCTGTGGTCCTGTAGTGTTAGCGACTGCGAATCATGAGGTCTCGGGTTCGATTCCCGGGTTGAACAAAAAGTGATATTGGATTTTTCTATTAGGAATTATCCAAAAGAAGTTCGGAGTCAGGGAGTTGGCGGTGTCACAGCCTCGAGCCTCGGAAAGCACGTTAAGCCGTTGGTCTTCCGCCCAATCTCTCTCCGGTCGTGTCCCATGTGGCGTCCCATCGGACTATGAAAGTGAGGGAATAGAGAGTGCACTTGTGTACGCGTACACACTTGTGCACTATAATATGTCCCGCGCAGAAGGCAAGTCTCTTAAATAGACAAGCCGCCGTGGCCGAAAGCGGTCAAGAGGACATTATTATTATTATGCAGTGGCTAAATAGTTACTATAAATATATCAGTGATATAAACGTTTACGTTGGGGGTTGGGGGTTGTCTATTCTTAATCCGTCACCACACGGACAGAAATCATGATACTGAAACCGAATTGAGCCGAACCACTCAACATTCCGTCGCATTAAATTAAATACAATTTAATATTACAGCTTTGATCAGTAGGTATTGCTTATTCGGTGTATTGGGTACGACGATGTTCATGCATAGATTCATACGTATGTACATATGTAGTGCGATTACTACAAACGTGTGCACTTTGGAGGAATACAGTTCTAGGTCTGCATATCCCTATAGTTTCATAAAGATAAAGATAATTTATTTCATAAAACATGAGTGTACAGTACAGGTTGTTTGAACTTGCATGCAAGATGTTAGTTGTGATTTAAGTCTGAGCTACATGTTTTGCCTTTTGGCATACGAAATTCTTAACAGCAAATTTTTAACAGCTTTAATAAATAACATAAAATAATAATTATAAAAACATGTCAGGATAATTTATCATAATATAAAATAGAATTATTAAGAGTAGTAATGTTAGCATAGAGTTCATGTGTCAATAAAAATAACATGTCAATTAGATAACAGTAGGTAGTGTTAAACATAGAAAATATAGAATTAGGACACAGTAAAAAAAAAGAAGTCAGCATTTCATAAACAAATAACAATAATAGAATATGTCAGGTAAATACGAAATCATACATTTAATTATGGTCCGTCAAATATTTAGTTATGCTATAATAACATTTAGCTAATAAATATTTCTTTAAATGATTTTTAAATAAGGCTGTGTGTAATTGTTTGATTTCTCTTGGAACTCGATTATAAATTAAAGGTGCCATACAAAATACACTTTTATGCATTAATGCTGTGTTTGATTTTACTACGCATAGTCTATCATTTCGTCGATTTTGCTTAACAAGATCAGACAGTTTGTGGAACAAGTGCGGATTGGTCTTGACGAAGGTAGCTACCTCATAAATGTATAAGGAGGGGAGAGACAAAATGTTATATTTAATAAAATATGGTTTGCAACTTTCCGTATTTTGTAGGCTAAACATAGCTCTTAAGCATTTTTTTTGAGTTTTAAATATTGTTTCTTTATTTGTGGTATTTCCCCAAAAAATAATGCCGAATCTTAGCGTCGAACTGACTATTCCATGATAGGCTGTGACTAATGCTGCGTCATTTAAAACAGGTGCTAATTTAGAAAGTGTATACACCGAGGAACACAATTTTTTATTTAGTTGTACCGTGTGCTCTTTCCAATTAAGATGTTTGTCAATTGTAACACCTAAAAATTTTGTTGTATTTTCTTTTTCAATTGCTGTGCCTTGATAGCTTATGTTAATGTCAGGCACTGATGATCGTTGGGTAAAGAACATTGCTTTAGTTTTTTCTAAATTGCATTTTAAATTATTGTTACTCATCCAATTTAGTATCGATTCAATAGTAATGTTTATGTCGATTTTAAAGTCACAGTTATTCTTATAATTTATAGTTACTGTGCTGTCATCGGCAAAGAGTGACATAGCAAAATTGGTAACTTTTGGTAGATCATTTATATAAATAATGAACAGTAGTGGGCCTAGCACACTCCCTTGAGGCACACCGTATTTGATTATGCGTTTATCTGAAGAGTGTGTCACCTCCTTTTTTTCAATAGGGTCCACTTGCGTACGACCTTTCAAATAAGTTTCTATTAATTTTAGTACCGTACCTCGAATACCGTATGCTTCTAATTTGCCTAGAAGGATCTCATGGCTGACATAGTCGAACGCCTGTGTCATATCGCAGTATATAGCACATACTAATGTCTTTTTATCTATATACCTAATTACATTATTTAAAAAATCAAAAATAGTTAAGTTAATAGTTTTATTTTTCCTAAAGCCTTTTTGGGCATAAGTGAAATATTGTTCTTTTTCAAAATACTTATAAATCTGTTCATAAATATACTTTTCAAAAACTTTTGAAAGTATCGATATAAGCGCTATTGGTCTATAACATTCCATTAATTGGTTGTTTCCTTTTTTGAAAAGTGGCTTTATTACCGAGGATGATTATTATTGAGAATATGACTCAGGTGTCCGCAAATGTCGTATGCAACAAATTTAACAACTTTTGTAGAAATACTATCGTGACCAACACTCCTAGTGTTTTTTAATGATCTTATGATTCTCAATATGTCGAACGATGTGCTTGGCGCCATAAACATGGATTTGTTTGATTTTTTAATGTTTTTCGTTGTAGATCGCCCAGAACCCCGTATCGGATGAATTTTGTCTATGAAATAATAATTAAAAGCGTTAGCAATTAATTTCGGAGCAGTAATAGTTGTGTTTCCACTTTTTATAGAGGAAATTGCGTGCCTTGGTATATTGTGTTTTGCTTTATTAATTATGTCCCAGGTCGCTTTTGAGGTGTTTTGTGCCATTTTTATTTTATAACTATTTTGAGCCCGCTGTGTCAATTTTATTAGTCTT
Source organism: Euclidia mi (assembly GCA_944739405.2). Classification (NCBI taxonomy): domain Eukaryota; kingdom Metazoa; phylum Arthropoda; class Insecta; order Lepidoptera; family Erebidae; genus Euclidia; species Euclidia mi. Next base: position 76,089,986 of record OX123188.2, read on the forward strand.
TTATATATTTTAGTATATTTAGTAAGAGTATTTTTATTAATCTCATTTTTATTAAGCTTGCATTTAATTCCCCGTGATAGCCACCGGGGTTTTGTTTTAGTAAATATTTTAATTTTTTTTACGGGAAAGCATAAATTATACAATAGCTCAATATAATCAATAAAAGAGTTATATGCCTGGTTAGCATTTTCAGTGCTATAAATTTCAGCGAAAGTTAAGCTCTTAATGTGATTTTTGAACTTAAGCATGTTATCTTTACTGAAATCTCGTCGCAATATATGCCAGTAATCAATGTTACATGTTTTATTCACAGGAAAACTTAGTACTTGAGATGTATGATCGGATAAACTAAACTCAATCACATAAGATTTGCATTTTTTCAAATTATGGGCAATGTTATCGATGCATGTTCCACTAGACAATCTCGTGGGTCGATTAAATTCTAATGATAAATTAAAACTTAAAAGTAATGATTTAAGTTCTAAAAATGCAGTATTGCGTTTGATAGCATCAATGTTGAAGTCACCTGTAATTATGATATTTCTTTGTCTATATTTATTTATTACTTGTAACATTCTCTCAAATTGCTCAAAAAATATATTTATGTTGTTAGATTTAGGTATTCTATATAGACACACAATAATTGTTTTATAGTATACCAGTTCAATGGCGCAGCACTCGACTACTCCAACGATAGAGAGCTTCTTTACCTCTATTATTTCATTGTATTGGTATCCTTTCTTCACCAGTATACATGTGCCACCTCTTTTGGTATCCTTTCTGCTAAAACTTGACGCTATGGTGTAGTTAGGAATCACGAGATGTTGTTCATATCCAGCCATCATAAAATGTTCCGATATACAGATTATGTCTATTTCCATTTTTTGTTCTGACAGCTCCTCCAGACACACAAAAAGTTCTTCAGACTTATTTATTAACCCTGCTATGTTCTGATGAAGTATAAACAGCTGTGTGTGGTAGAAAAAACTGGGATTCGCTCTGGTTGTTTGTAAAGTCTGTAGGCTGATCGTCACTTGTACCATTTGATAGATTGTTAGCCTGTGTCATATTATATGTATATTCTTGAATGTCAGTTATTAATTTTGCAATGTCCTTAAAAATAGTGTACATGCCATAGTTATTTATTGATCCTGTCCTGTAGTTAAACATATCGTAGTCACAAGTCAAGTGTTTGTTAGTATCGAGGCAGTATGCATGTTCGTGTGTTACTACAAATTTGATTATTTATGCCACTGTTTGGTAGTATATAGTGACATATATTATTTTCAATTAGTGTTTCCTTAGCTATGGAGTATACATTATTTTGTTTATTTTCGCTAATTATGCATATTTTTCTATGTATTTTTGAAGCCTGGTTTTTCGATTCCTTCTTAGTTACTTTTTGACTTGATGTCATTGTATTTTCCATTTGTATTTGTATCTCTGATGTTTCGGTCTCGTGGTTGATCGTCTAGGTCGCCTTGTTATGATTTCTAATAGGTATGCATGCTCGTTTCGCATCAACTTGTATATCGTTCCCAGTATCTTGTAGTTGTACAGATTTAACAGGTTTTCTTTTACGAGAACAAACCGGCGTCGTCACAGCATCTATAGATGGAAAAAAAAAGTGAAAATCGTGGTTTTTTTTTTACATATTAATACATTTGTAATGGTACCGAGTTAGATCGAGCTATTAGTATACCTTTGTGGTAAAACATAGAGTTTTATCTAATCAAAACAGTAATAACATTTACCACATCATTCCACCATTCCAAAAAAATTTACTTTTAAAGTGATATTACGGTTTTTTAATCGTTTAACACTTTGTCGTTTTTTTTGCAGATTCGACATCAAATGTGATTCAGATGACTCGGCAATCGTTGTATATGCTTTTTAAAGAAAGCCTAGCAAGAAGATTAGATGACAAGCTGTCATTTATGGAAAACAAGGTCCGAGAAATTACGAAATGTCCCGAATGAAAACGAGTATCAAACCTTAAGTCATGATTTACGACATTTCAAATCAGATTTAAAGAAGAGATGGGCATCGTGCAATTATATTGAAGATAGATTCATGAAAAAAAACGAAAGGTGGCTTAATGTTTCGATACTAATACATATATGGACGCCAAACACTAAGCCGGGGTGCCCAAGCAAGGACTTCCAAGAATTGACTGATCGCAGTAAAAGACGAAAAACTAAAGAACTTCGCGAGGACGTACCAGTGGAAGTGCTTACCTTTGCAGCTAGCGTCAGTCAACATATGTCGGGGAATGCTGCGGCTTCAAAACTTATAAAAGATGCAACTTCTACGCCAACAAGAGCCAAACGGTACAGAAAATCAATAAATGCTGCTCAGGAGCCAAAAATAAAGAAGCACACACCTGAAGAAGCTTTGCGCATATTTATAGAAGGTGGCTTTACAAGGAAACAGTGGGAGTTACTGCATGATGCAACTAAGGGTATGTTCCCTTGTTACACCCTTATTAGAGAAGTAAAAAAACTCTGTTATCCAAAACCAGAGGCAGTTCGAGTTACGGAGACTTGTATGGAAGTTGTGCTCCAAGACTTACTGGATCACACAGCTAAAAGACTCTGTCTTTATCTTTAGGATGTACTCGAAAACTGTACAATAGAAGAGTTGGAAAATCTGGAGCTCATTTCAAAATGAGGATGTGATGGCTCTCATCAAACTGCCTACCAACAAAAGTTTTTAGACAGCTCTCATGATGACTCAAATATTTTTCAAAGTTCATTGGTTCCCTTAAGATTACAGTCACGAGTTGGAGAAAAAATTAAGACTTTATGGCAAAATCCAACACCTTCATCTACTCGTTTTTGTCGACCCATCCGCATTCGATTTCTTCACGAAACAGTAGACATAACAAATGATGAAATAAACTATATAGAAGACCAAATAAATCATTTGTTAAAGACTGAATTAGAAAATTATAACAGAGCCACTTTTGTGCAACATACATTGCTCCCAACCATGGTTGATGCGAAAATTTGTAACGCAGCTACTGGCACATTATCTACTATGAGATGTTACATATGTGGCAAAACGTCCAAAGCCTTCAATGACTTCGAAAATTTAAATGTGGAGGATCCTCAATCCTTAAAATTCAGATTGTCAATTCTACACGCAAGAATCCGTTTCTTTGAAACGATTTTACATATCGCCTACAAACTTCCTCTGAAAAAATGGTAAGCTCGAACTGTAGAAGAAAAAACTGTGGTCAAGAAAACAAAAGAGAATATACAAAAGAAATACAGAGAAAAGACTGGCCTTGTTATAGATATGCCGAAACCTGGTTTCGGCAATTCCAATTCAGGCAATACGTCTAGAAGATTCTTCGCCGATCCTGATTAGCTGCTGAAATCACTGGCATAAATAAAGAGTTCATAATTAAGCTTAAGGTGATTCTGGAAGCAATGTCATCTGGACTCAAAATTAATGCAGAGAAGTTCGGAAAATACTGCAAAGATACAGCAAAAATGTATGTCGAACTGTACGGTTGGCATCCAATGACGCTGACTCTTCACAAAATCCTAGTCCACGGTACAACTGTGATCAAATATGCCATCCTGCCTATCGGGCAGTTATCCGAAGAGGCCGCAGAAGCCCGTAATAAGCACTACCGTTCATACCGGCAAAATTATGCCCGAAAATTTTCGAGGATTCAGTGTAACCACGATGTCCTCAACAGACTGCTTCTCACATCAGATCCTTACATAAGTTGTCTAAGGAAACGTAAACCGAGCAAAAGCCAGCTTTTTATGAGTGATACCATAGAGCTGTTCGAGGCAGAAGAACTGAACACAGAAGTAGACCAATCATCGAGACATATTTACTCAGATGATTCAGAATAAGATTCATCAGAATTAAATAATTTGTGTTTTTTTAAGTATTTTTAGTCATGTTCATAAAAATATACGATTTTCTGTATTCCTTTACGTATTTTTATTCATTTCCAATTAAATAAAAGTGCTAATTAATTTTGTCCGATTTAAAAAGCAAAATGCTCGTTAGTGCGTCGTATTCATTCTCTCAGGGGTTAAACGTATAGTTTTATATGTATCAATTGTCTTTCGGGAGTTTTGTAGGTCTGTTTTTAGGCGTTGATTTTCCATATTTAAATCCTCAATCTCGCGATGGGTGCTCATCAGTTGCGCTGTTAGTAATTTTATTTGTTCTGCGTGAAGACTGTCCGATGCTTAACATTGTAGTATCAAATATAGATCTTTCGCTTTTAGACACTTCGCTACTAAGGTCATTTAAGGAACTTGACCGGTGTGGTTTCCGATGGGTGATATTGTCGTACTCTGCTTCCATTTTGTCGCCGGTGTTATTTGAAGCGATTTGTTTGTTTAATGTGTGTGGCGCCCTCTACTGTACCACAATGTAATTATTAAACTTTTTGTGATTTTTTTTGAGTATTTTATTATTATGTTTCTAGTAGGAATGATAATTTAATTCTTATCTTTTAATCAGCTTCACAAAAAAGTGTACGCGGTCAACTGAGGATCGAACCATCGACATACATATCGGAGTTCTCGTACTTAAGACGCTCAGCCACGAGTAGCTTGGAAATAGGAAATGAAATTTAGCTATACTTGTTAACTGGAGAACTTAGTTGAACTACCAAGACGGTTATTATGACTAATCACTTAGGATTTTTTTTACATTCCATGCACTTTGAATAAACTTGTTTGGTATGTTTTAAATGTCATTAATCACTTTTTGTTCACTGTTTGCGCACTTTTAGTCAATTTTATAGCTTCACCAATATTATTGTTGTACTTTTTAGTTTGTTTAGTAGGTATAGTTTTAAGTTGTGGGCTTTTTTCTATGCACTGAGGTTTCGTGTATTTTTGCACTGTTTAATGTTCGTTCACAGTATATAATGTTTGTTTACCACTGTATAATGTTTATTTAGACTTTTTTTACATCACTACACTGATTTGTATGTTATTTAACAGGATGAACTATTTTTAAAAGATATTTAAAATACAGAGCACTTTTTATTGTAACTGTGTTGGATGGTGGGTAGATTGGGAGTGGGACGTTCATGGTAAAGATATATCGATACGTAGTATCTTCTTGGGTTTACGCGAATGTTACACATTGAAAACAAACTACGATTTACGGATTCTATCGCGATATATTGGTTTTAGTTAATTTACATTTAAACAGAATGATCTAGAACTATTTTTTTTAAATTATTACTCGCTGACGTTTCAGTTTCTTTACAGGAACCGAGGTCACGGCAGACTGAGGTGATATTTGTCTTTGTCATGAATTTAAAAGTTATCTCAAAGCACCCGAACATTTTTCATCTATTGGTGTTACTATCTACGCAAAATGTGCTCACTGTGTCTTGATGTCTTCTGGTGACTCTGTCCTTCTTGGGTTTCGTTAGCCTGATAACAGGGTCCCAAGCTGGAGGCACATTCCAACCGTCTTTTTAATTGAAATTAGGGTGTTTTTAATTTCATTTCAATTGCGAGTATCTGTGGTTATTCAAAACGTAGGTAATGGTTGGTTCCTTGTTCCTGTATATATCGCAATAGAATCCGTAAACCGTAGTTTGATTTCAATATATATCGATACGTTATATATATATATATATATATATATATATATATATATATATATATATATATGTGTGTGTGTGTGTATCTTAATGGCTATGTTTTACATTTACAATATCTATTATTTAATTAGATTTACCATAATTGGATGAATCATCAAAGTAGTTTGAAAGGTTATGTATAAAGTTGCCAACTACTGCTGCGGGCTAAGAATAAAAAATGTTCATCTAAGTCAGCATTAAAAGAATACCTTAGCGTAGTGAACTTGCCACTCCTGGAGTGGCAAGTTTTTATATCCACGCAAGTGAAGTTGCGACAGTATACTATATACCGAGGACATTGTCATCTTCCATGACACACATTTTAACAAAAACCTTAAAATTTTATTACTTGAACCAAAATAAACATACAAACGTATTGAGACTGCACTTTTTAAAGTCGGTTAAAAACCAAATTCTATATTTTTCGCCAATCCCGGCATCATATGATTGGCCATCAACGTGTTTTATTATAAAACTAACAAAAAGCACTACATCATACATCTACTGAACTCGATTCAAATCTCTGAGATACTGATAATTCTAATACCTGGCGGGGAGACTTTGCATCAAATCCTTTCGATATAGAATGATGCTATTACTTATTATTCAAATATAAACACATTACTTTCTCTTTGGTCTATATCTCATTGATTTACATAGTTTTCTTTTTTAACCAAAAAGCACTATACTCAACAAATAGTCTGACAAAATTTCATAAAAGCAACATTCCGACCATCCAATAATAGTAGCTATCGCTATAAGTAGGGTACCTACCGTCCATAGAGCCCCGGCGATTCAATCTGTTGTTCAATTCGAGTATAATCACGGGGCGTGTGATTTATTTGACTGCTACGGTGCAGTCTCAATCAGCAATGGTTTACATCGCCTGTTTTTTTCTGTTCACAAAGTTATCTGGTGCGATATATGTATATGTTGTATTTTAATGTTTTTATATAGGCTTAATAACTTTTCTGCACTTTTATGACTAAAAAGTTAAAAAGGGATTGGTGCAATGATAATTTTATGTTCGATGTGTTTTACGCTAATGCAAGCATCCTTTATTTAATTCTCAATTAATTTACATCTTTATGCTGATTTACATTAACAATAACTTATTTACAACTAAAACTATATGTATAAACCTACAACTAAAAGAAAACTAAATAAAATATACTTATTATAAAAGGCAAGGTAAGGGTAGGAGGCGTTTAGACGTCGTAGTTCGATGAATTTGTTTTATTCAATTTTTTAAATTTTATTGACCCTTTTAAAATTTCAATTTATTTAAGAAATCTTACAATCGTACAATGCCATACCTACCTAATATTTTCATGGTACATGGAATTGAATTGTGTATTATCTGTAGATTATTCGGTGGTAAAGTGTTCACCTTATATTTTCAATGTTTGGAAGCAAAAACCATCCTGGAAGCTGCCAAGATACTTTACCGTAAAAATAAAATTTTATTTTCTTCGCAAAAAAATGTTCAGCACTTTATTATTATAAGACATAAAGACAATAAATTCAAAGTTTATTACAGTATAAAAGAATGAACAATGAATTGAATAAACGTCGATGTCGATCAGCACTAATTGTCCCAACCCTCCGCCGCGCGCAGGCCGCGAGCGGGCACCGCTCTCGGTCGCGCGAGCGGTGCGGCCGCGCGCTACTAATTTCCCGCGTGGCCAATAAATTACCACACAGTTTGTCCTCCAGCGCACTACTCGTCGCCTCCCATACAGCGCGCAGTGCAGCGCTGACCAGTGTATCAATTTATAATATACATTTTACAAGATAAAAAAGCTATTCGGTATTGTGTTTCGAACTACGTTATTCTATTTTAGTGGGTAAAACTGAATAAATATTGGAATATGCTATTTTGTTTTGTAGTTTGTATCTGCCCCGACATTTTGCATTTAATGCGTGTTTAGGAATGCTGGTATTGCGAGGAAGCCGAATTAGCTTAAATCATTAATAATTCCTTCATTGTGCCTTTGCTTTGTATGAATGCTAAGTCTCTCTCTCACGATAAGATTTGTTAATAAAACTTAAATTATGTCTTTCATACGCTTCAAAGTATAACGCTTATCCAAGGTTTTACCTACATGGAAAACTTTCCTACAGAAAGCTTACTACATAAAGGTACAAAACAGAAATTACAATTAAAATTCTAGGCAGTCAGCAAGCGCCAATTAAAGCAACAATATATGAGTTAAATCGTTTTATTTGCCATGTTAGTAATTAGTCTATTCTGTAATTGCACGCTGTCGTATGCGGCGCTTGACAGAATTTTCCCTCTGGGAAAATTCTGGCCTAATGGGGGGAGTGTGTGACGTCGCTGTGACGTCGTGATGACACCGTCTGCCCGGCCGCCTGCATCTTCGCCCCCCACCGCACCTCGAGCTGCTATAAATGCTGATGCGCTGGCTGCGCCCGTTCTCTTTTCTGGCGGCTGCGAGACAAACGAGCTAAGTGACCACCCTTCCTGAGCGACCATCGGCAGGTGGACCCTCAACAAATCCTTTACCATTGCCGAATCACGCGACCCTTGTTTAAATATTTGCGAATAACATTTTTTTAGTAATTTTTTGCTAGTGAAACGCTTGCTAAATGATGTTTAGATTTACTTGAGAATTAAATCAATTTTTATTGTAACATTCAAACCACATTTTTCATTCTAAACAAACCCTAAGTAGCGAAAACGTTACAGTGGACACCTGGTAGGCCTCCTTTGTTACAATGTGCGTATTGAATTATAAATTATCGCGTGTCTCGTGCCTCGGAGAGCACGTTAAGCCGTCGGTCCCGGCTGTCATGAAGATCTTTGATAGGACCGAGGACGTCAGTACCTTTAAAATAACTGACACTAGTCTGAACCATGAAATATCGCTATCCCTTCGGGTTGCGGAGGTCAGACAGGTAGTCGCTCTGTGGAAAAGCTAATATTCCGCCAAATCCGGTTAGACTAGAAAGCGGACCCCAGGTTGAGACTGGGATAACGCTAGGAGGATGAAATAGGAGAGATATTACTTTTAGTTTTATTTAAATGAACTCATAATTAATAATGCTTAATTAGTAATTAGTTTGCAATAATGTTCTTAAAATACATGTGAAGTAGTAATTGGTCAGCGTGGTGGACTACAGTTTAAACCTTCTCATAGTGATACGAGAGCAACCCCGTGCTAGCATTGGTGCTGAAATTCTGAAGTTATGCTCGTACAAACATTTCGGTGATTCGTTTTATTAACATATCTTAATATATAAAATCCTTGCGTTACTGACTGACTGACAGACACGCTACAGCCGAAACTACTGGTCGTAAGAAGATGAAATTTAGTATATACTAGCTTTCGCCCGCGGCTTCGCCCGCATGAAATTTTAATAAAGAGTAGCCCTTGTACTTCCCCAGGTTTCAGACTATCCATATCAGACTATCCATATTGAAGAGATTATGTATCTACTGAATAGAATAGCAGCAAAAATAAAAACTGAAAGCATTACCACAAAGTACATAATCAGACCGCCCCTCTGCCCCGCTGCGCTTAAGAGCGCCAACTCATAGTAAGCGCTTTGAATGACGCTGCGCTTATATCAATTATATCGTGATAACTTTTAAACTATTGGTCCAAACTACTTACTGTAAAGACAAAGTTCATCTACATTAAATACTAAAGGCAATAAATCTATCAATTTTGAAAACAATTTGATAACTACTCTACTCTAGAATGAGCATTGTAAAAAACATATTTTTGTGTTACACTGTTTTATTACAATAAAAATGATCTAGTTAGGTTATGTACCAAAACCTAAAAAGTAATTCGGTAAGTCCTAGCTGCCAGATCGCACCAAACTTCTCATCAATCTGGGGTATTGATCAGACAAATATAAAATCGTTGGGCAAGTGAAATTTCTATCATAATGTTTAATTCTGAACACGCTACGCCCAAAATTTAAATATATTTTTTTTTAGTTTATTTTTTTTTCAACTTTTTAGTTTTGTTTGTTAATACTTCTCATTCTGTTTTCATAGTGAGGACTATTTTACCAATCAAGCCCTTTCATTCGATACCCATATTGAGGTATTTGTGGAAAATAAGTTATCCGCCATTTTGTGGCGGCGGCCATCTTGGATTTTTAATAGTAAGGTCTATTCTACCAATCAAGCCCTTTCATGTGATACCCATATTGAGGTATTTGTGGAAAATATGTAATCAGCCATTTTGTGGCGGCAGCCATATTGGATTTTTCGTAGTGAGCCTATTCTACCAATCAAGCCCTTTCATTCGATACCCATATTGAGGTATTTGTGGCAAATATGTAATCCGCCATTTTGCGGCGACAGCCATCTTGGTTTTTTTATAGTGAGCCTCTATGATAAACAATTTCACCGTACATTATCATCAAGTAACTTTTACGGTTTAGGCAACGCACGCGAAGACAGCTTTCATAGTTCAGGATTTTTGCCGACTTAGTTGATACTTTTCCTTGTATTATGGCAACATTATACAAAATCTTTATAAATTATAGCCTGTGTTATTCTGATGTATAAACTATATATATAACTTTATACTATATTACTAAACTATATACTATATTAATTATCTATATTACTCTCAAGTTTTATCCAAATCCGTTCAGTAGTTTTTGCGTGAAAGAGTAACAAACACCCATTCATACATCCATCCATCCATCCATCCATCTATACATACAACTTCATAAACTTTCACATTTATAATATTAGTAGGATTAAATTTCAACAAAATCGGTTCAGCCGTTTTAGCGTGAAAACGGAACATACATACATATTCAATATAGTCTACAACTTCATAAACTTTCACATTTATAATATTAGTAGGATTAAATTTCAACAAAATCGGTTCAGCCGTTTTAGCGTGAAAACGGAACATACATACATACACACTTTCGAATTTATAATATTAGAAGGGAAGTAGGGATATCATTAGAGACTTTCTTTATACACAACATTATCTAACTGAATTCAGGCCTCATTCTCCCACCCACGGATTCCCACGTACGTGAGGTGTGGGAATTTGGGAATAATGAGACACCTGTATAAGTACAGAACACGAACGAACAAAAGAAATCAAAGAAACACATCCACATTCATAATTCAAAAGAAACGACTAAGACACCGATCCGACGAAAACGAAAGAAAATTAACCGAGAACCTCATCAATCTACGGCGAATCTTAACACCGCCATTCAGAAAACGCCATCTATGTTTACATATACAAACCGACCGAGATAGAAAATAATATGGACTAATCGACAAATTATTGAAAAAAGGATCCATAGTAATTGTTTTTATCATTTAAAATAAAATGAAATGATTATATAACTATTATATAAACATAATAATTTTAAATAAATGAAATTGACCGTTTAAATTAAGTGGACATTGTAATCAATTTTGACACAGAGACTTTTTGTTTATGAAAGTGCCGAATATTATACTCTATTATTGTTTTAATAACAGAAAGATACCCGACACATACTTAATTATTATCTTTTTTGCAAGAAACATTTATTTTGCTAGAAAATTATTTGAAAAAGTGACATCTATCGGTCGGAAGGATAACTATAAATATCCTCGGTTCCAGTAATTTATTTATCGAAAATACGTAAAAATATACTGAAAGAATCCCCTCCTTTTTTAAAGTCGGGTAAATAGCCATAAAACACTTCGAAGGTACCTTTTTAGACTAACTATACTTTTACTAACAAACTTATAATGATCATAGATGGCATCACATATATAACCAGTTTTGGATGATCCCTGTTTTGTTTGGGACTACGTACAAAGGAGAGGTCAAGCTGTACATCGAAAACCACTCAACCGATTGTGATGTAACATATACTATTTTATAGGTTTGAGTACCCTTTGTACATGAGTGTAAGTTTTATTGAAACAAATTTCGCCATTTTAGAGATCTTTAGCAACATAGGGAAAGACGTCGGACAGACAGACAGACATAAATTCTAAAAATTATCAAGTATTGCTTTTTAGCATTTTCCTAGATTTTTTAGCTAATTTTCGTCAAAATATCTTTAATGTACAGACTTTTTCACCTCTACAGTTTTATTATAGTATAGATGTTCCTTGGGCACCGTAGGGGTGCACTGATCGGGCAAAACGGGAAATTCGAAAATATGTGCGTGCGAAGCCGCTGGCGTCAACTAGTTATTATATAGATTGATAACTTTCGAGTTATTTAACTTAGTTTAATAAATTTAATAACAGAGTCATCACAGTACATTTATAGTCGTGGCGTAAAACGGGAAGCCTTTGGCAAAATAAAATGTATCTCAGATTTGTGCAGGCCCTAAAATACAAAATAAAAATGAATAATATAAAACTTGACCACATGGATGGCTGTGAATGAACTGTCTCTAGTCTGCGTCCCCTCATTGTCTCAATACCTTAAGTATTTGAGTTTGACTCCCACAGGTGTCTGAAATTAGTATTATTCACAGATAGCCCTGAATATGTTTGGTCTGGTCGTTCAGTGAGACCGATGTGTCCACATGTGTAAAATTCTCTGAGACACATTGCCCTTGTGTTTAAACGTCTGGGTATCGAATCGATGAATATCGTTACGTATAAGGCTTAACTATATGTAGATACGAGCTGAGTGCGGTCATGCCGACTTTGGATACATAACCAGCATGTCTGACTTTTCAATTACGTCATCGCGAGATATGAGAAATCTGTCGCTCTCTATAAGAAGTGGCTCGCGACTAGTAGTGTATTACAGGGCTAATAACTCAATATACAATTCATAAAAGTTATAAAATTATAGGCTCAAAATTAGTCTGTGTGGAGAGTCTGGGAAAGGCTTGTGTACCTTAGATAAATGATTGCCTAAAGCGCAGCGAGATCAATTAATATGTATCTAAGCGTGATCTAAGCTGTGTACATTGTACATATTCAGTGAACATGTTTTGGCTGTGATGATAATGACGAATTGTTACCTGCTTAAAGTGTTATAAAAAACTAGTCGACGCCAGCAGCTTCGCACGCACATATTTTCGAATTTCCCGTTTTGCCCGATCCCGTTGGAATTTCGGGAAATCCCTTCTTAGTGCACCCCTACGGTCCCCTAGAAACATACATGCCAAATTTCAGCTTCCTGCGCCCAATAGTTTCGGCTGTAGCGTGTCTGTCAGTCAGTCAGTAACGCAAGGATTTTATATATTAAGATTGCACACTCACTAACATAATATTGTTTAGAATTACAAACTACATAGCTAAGTAGACGTTCTACAGGTGATGTAAATAGCTAGCCGATTATAACAATTTTTTACAAAGATTTATCACTTGTTAATGAACAGGTTGCGTGGCGGGCGCCTGTCACGGTCACGCAAACTCAACCGTCGCCGTGCACAGACCTCTATTAATTTATACACCGTTTGTTATCGAATTAGCAGCGATTTCGTTTCTTTTTGCGGGGATACTCTCCTCACGAATGTGGTGATGTCGATGAACTTTGGAGTGAAAGTCAATGCCAACATTGCAATAAATTGCCAGTCACTGTTAACCTTTCGTATGCTTAAGAGCAGATCTGCACGAGACACAATAGATTTATAATTATGTCTGGTAGCCCAGCATACGAGAGGTTAAGGAAAACATCTTGAAGTAATGATTTTTTTTTTTTATAATTATGTTCTCAAATCATGTATCATGAAAAAGTTGCGCGCATAGCATTACGACATATTTTTTGTAATGTTGGATATTGAACTCACGCTTTATTAATAAACATCCTGTCAGTGAAGTTTTTAAGGAAAGCATCTTTGCTGAGTTAGGAATTAAAATAACACAATAAAGAAATCGTCAACGCTCATTGTTTAAAGAACGACGGATTAAGAGATAAGGTTAATACTAACGCTACCAAGGAGTTTCCAAATGCTCCATGCATAATCTAAAATGGTGTAGTAAGTATCACACCTCTATATCTTGGGAGCATTAAACGAGATGTATTACAGCTACATTTCATCCATTCTACTTGGGATCGTTTTCGAACAACGTGGTCGGCGTTTCAGCGAACATTTCTCCCATGTGCAGACATTAGAATGAACTATGTCGCGCTGTGTATATTGGAAGGTATGATTTCAACTATTGGTAAAACATAATGTCCGAACTGTGGATTTGTGATTAGGTGATAAAGTTTAGGCATACAATTTAAACTCAGTAACAAAACCTAAAAAAATGTGACGTGTATTATTAAAATTAATTTCACAAAAGATTCTATAAGAAAAAACACATATTAACTTTATGGTATTGAATAGGACCTGTGAATAGGACGAACAGGATTTGACAGTACGAACGGGTTTAAAGCTGGCCACTAAGTTTAAAATATCTTAGACTAAACCATATTTTAAAAACACAGAAACAAAGTTCTACAGCACCATGTTTACCGTCAGCTAAAAGACACAAAATCATCGAACTAACTTAATTGCATCGCCCTCAATGCGCGTAGATACCATATTCCCAATAACTGTTCGTTATTTAATGTCGTTTACAAATTTACATGAATTTGTATAGAACACAAATATTTTATTATCTGAAACTATTTTATTATTTATATATGTCATTGTCATACAGCTTTGTGGAATATGACAATGACATATAAAAAATATAAAAATTATATTATATTGATTCTATTTCTATTTTTTCTATTTTTATTACAAAAGAACAGTACAGACTGTTATTTTGTAATAAAGATACTCATGCGCATACGCTACAATTTCTTTTTTTCCAAGACTAGAAACAGCAGCTCATATTCCATACTAAACATTTATTTGTATTTTGATTAAAATATTTACTGGTATTTCCGGTATTTAGCTCGATGAAATCTTACCTCAATACAATCTTTGGTTTGTAAAGTCAACTTGAAGTTTGTTTCATGAAATGATGGTACACTAGAGCGGCTCGGTTTGTCACAAGAAAACGGTCAAGTGTGTACCTACACACCATAAGGTTATTTTAAAACAAGCAGCACGTTTATCTAGTCACAGATAGCTGACGGCAGCTCTTTTAAAAAGCTTTCCAGTTTCTAAATTTAAAAAACCAAACATCTTTTGCGGAAGCAATTGTACTCAAAATCCGCAGCAGCGCGCTTCAAATTCCACAATGGCAAGCGGGCCGGGAAATACATCGGGATCCCGTCGCAATCCCGGGCTAGCCGGGATGCCTGGCGAGCCGCACCCAACGCTGCACACCGAATGAATTGCTAATTGTGCTCTTACTGTATTTAGTGGTTTATTAGCAGTGCCTAAATACGGCTTTGAGTTGAGTAAACGTTGAGTTGAACATTGCTTTGTTTGTTGCACGACTTGTTATTTCGATTATTGTTGTTGCTAGAAATCATTACTTATTCTTAGAACTCCTGCTAGTATGCATTTCTGCTTGAAAACGTATTGCTGTTGCTTGAATAGGAATTATATAGTAAATGCAGTTACGTAGTTCTGAAGCGAATAGCGCAATAAATACTTATGTATTTTATTTTATTGCAACGAGTTACATCTGGTATAAAAAAGTGTTTTATTTTGCAAACTGGCGGCAAGCCTTTACTGTGTTTTGGTCTGTTGTTAAAGTGAGCAGAATAAAACTATTTGGGAGAATAATTTTAAAAGCAGTAATGCACTCTTTGCATTAGCTCTACCTCTATCAAATCATTAGTTCTCTATCAAATTTTCGATTTCGATTACGATTGCGGGCAACAGCTAGTACTAATGCATAGCCGTAGTCCGACAAACTTTTACCCCTAGTTTAGCCCTTTAGCTTTTTTTCTTGAAGACAACTCCCGCACCAGGAATAAATCCTGTGTCGCAGAGGACTTTACAAGCATACAACCAACGGACACAATGAACACCCAGTCTCGACACAACAATTTACGGATAACACAAAGTCGTGTGGGAATCGAACCCACGACACTCAGCGCAGCGTTAAGCGGCAAGGCGGCCGCATAAACCACTTCGCCAACCGTTAAAGGTAGAATATAAAAATCCTGCCTTAGCGGATGCCTACGTCATAATTATAAGAAACCGCATAGTTTAGGCATAGTGATAATATGTCAGAAAGGATAAATAATGTTATATACTTTAATTCGTAGCATACGCTTATAGGTACATCAAAATAACAAATTAGTTACATTTTGATGCGACATCCGACATCCTCACGGTCAGCGTCGCTGCTAAAATCTAGTCATATAAAGTAGTTATTATAATTTACAGTAGAGTCCTAGATAAAACAGTACCATAAGATATTCGCAAAAAACAAAACCCACTTATTTATCTTCAATATTTGAAAGCCTCTATGTATCGTCCTTTCTATACTCCAGTTTGTTAAGCAAAACAAATCGGTCAGCATGCACCTGGCGTGTGGTCGAAATATATTAGTTTTCAATATTTAATACAGAGGGCGCTGTTGTCCCCGCGTCCCGGCCCGGACTGACGGTTGCTGTCACAGCACTAATACCACTTTATGTACCCGCAGGTGTTTTGGTTGACCGATATATTTATATTATGAAATGATATTTGAATGTGATGTACATATTTTTGGTGTCAACAAATGTTTGTTATTTAAATTGTGACATTACTAGCTGTCTTTACTCAATGTTTTACCTCACAGTAATGTATTGTTGTCTAAAAGCTAACACTCTAGAGATGCGTATACGCTAGACGAGCCGACCGCGAGTGGAGCGCAAGCCGAGCCGCTCGCTCGCAGTGTCAAGTGTGGACGTGCAGCAAGCCTACAACAATCGCTCTCCTCGAACATAGGTTTTCGTGGTGTGCTCGTAGCTCGCGGCGGAGATGGACGAGTTGGCTGCAGCAACCGGCGCTGCTACAACGATTATTAAAGCTAATAAACAAACAAATCATAGCTAATAAATAACTTAATAAACCAATAATTTTGTTTCTGCACATGTCTAAATCCTTGCCCAAGTCTTGAGATATACGAGACCATGCATCAAACTTCTTATTTTTTTTAAAAGTAATCTTCATGTTATGGGTCCCATATCATAGGATTATTTTGATAAAATTCAGTTAATTGCAAACAAACTTCTACCAAAATAATCATCCACGTTTCCATGATACTCCGATCAGCGAAACGAGTGTGTGTCAATTTACGCGTCCACGCGCGCACTGCGAGCGCTACGCAAATCAATCATTTGCCGCGTGCCTCGGAAAGCACGTCAATTGTTATGAGAAGCTAGTACTCTTTTACAAAGACTGGTCTAAATATAAGTCATAAAATAACGCTATTCCTTTGGGATGCAGAGGTCAGACAGCAGGCGATCTGTGAAAAAGTCAACATCCTGTCGGATCTGGTAAAACTGGAAAATGGACACTCAGCACCAAGATTAAAAAGTATAACATTGCAACCAGGATAATGTTAAGATGATGGTGATGATAAGGCGCGGTAAGTCAAAACTCTTGAGTCTATAAACGATGTCGAATGTAGTTGAATAACAATTACATTGCTACAGAAAAAGATATTTGATAAATTAATAAAAAAAAACATTCCATTCACTTCGTTATAGCTTATAGCGCTCATAAGATCTTACTGTTTGCGATCCATGTCAAAAAGCAAAACAAAATCATCACTATTCTATTGAATAAAATTTATATAAATAATATACTATTATGGCTAAACTATCATGGCAGGAGGCAAATGAAAACAGCAGAAAAATGCATCGTAAAATATATATAGAACGAGTGAAGAATGTAACACGAGTGTACCCTCTCGCCGAGTCCCTCGAGGCTCGAGCGTAATAGAACGTATAAACGCAATATGTTGCCACGGCACACGGCTCCGGCAGGGCCACACACTGTCAGCTACAAAAGTGCATACATATATTTGAGTGCTCCTTACACGCCATGTTTTAGCATTCCGATCCCGTCACACAACTCCAACTTAACTCCCGCGAATGTGTAATGCACTCTAAATACTTGACCAACTTGTTTTGCGTAGCGTGCAATCAAAAATGAATTCTGTTACTTCGTGTTAGCGTTCGTTCTAGCATACTAATACATGCAGTATTAGCTGTGAAGTGGTATTCGTAAGGCGAATGCTAGTTTTTCTCACTCAGCGCAAGGTACGTGAATGTTTCAGGCATTTAGATAGTAGTTTTATATTGTTCTGTAACCTGCTCCATGAAATAGCGGCGTACATAGTTGAGAGTTCCTAGCTAAAAGAACGTAGAAGTGACTCTCAAGATCTGATAGTAGGACTTACCTCGTTCGGCACGTAACCGAAGTTCCTAGATTTCTCGGTTGACTTGCTACGTTTAATATATTTCCTTATATTAAAGGCAACTAAATTGCCAACTTGTATATGTACATAGCTTTAAACTTCGCGCTAGTAGACGGTTGCGCTCTCTTATCGAGTAACGATCAAAAAAGTTAGGCAATCTTAGGGGTGTCAGACTCGAGATGGGTGTCCAATTGCAATTGTTTTGTTATAGTAACTTTACACTTTAATACACATACATACATACATATCGTCACGCCTTTTATCCCCGAAGGGGTAGGCAGAGGTGTATTTCTACACCCACCTTTCGCCAGATATACTCTAGTCCCACGTAATAAGGGGCGAGCCTATTGCCGTACCGGGCACATTTCCAGACTCCGTGCTGCTACTGAGAATTTCGTGACAGAAAAACCCAATAACACTGCCCGACCCAGGAATCGAACCCGGGACCTCCCGATCCCACGTGCACATTAATGCCGCGAGACCAACGAGGCAGTCGTATAGGGTTTGATGTCGAGTTTTCCGTCTCTACGCAAAGATGGTATTTGCATCGTGTTATCCCTTAGTCGCCTCTTACGACACCCACGGGAAGATAGGGGGTGGTGACACTTGTATTCTATGCCGTCAACCACACGGTATACTTTAATGTAAAATTATATAATGGTTCACATTGCGTTGTGTATTGTGTCAGGCTGGTTTCGAGCCTAATTGGGAACTGAATTATGACCAAGGTCCTGTCGCGACTATGTCCGGCGCTGTAATGCATGACCAGACGGCATTACTTGTCACCACGCTCTCGCCATTTTCCCTAAATAGAAAAACACCGATGTTTTTAGATAGACCTATATAACAATATTTATGTAATGAAATACAGTTTATTGTAATTTATGGGTACGGAAACTAAACAACAATCCACTTGCAAAAATATTTGGCACTTAAGCTTTCATGTTTGTAGTGGCCGAGTTAAGGAGCAAACAAAGTTTCATTGTAGTTTTACTACGGCACCTTAAAAAGCGTAAAGAGATTTAGGTGTATTATTCGGCGAAAACAAGCTTTCATCGAATACTGCGAACTTACTATAATAACTAGAACTACATGAATCCAGCAGAAAAATGATTCAGATTCCGTGTGGTGACAAATTAAGCACATGAAAAGTCTTATCCCATTTCATTCCGTGTGTGTTTTAAAAGACGACTAAGGTCGTACGAAGCGGATTGTATCTTGCGGAAGAGACAGAAAACTCGAAATCAAACTCTTTTCCAACTTGTCAGGCCAGTGTTTTATAGCAGGCCAAATGCTTGTATTGCTTCAGAGTGATATTATGCACTACAAAAGCCTGATGATTCTGTCATGATTCAGGCGACTAAAAACCTCCCATCATCAATTTAGTAAACAAAACCAGAAGAATTTCAGTCAAATGTATAAAGGGATCATTTTTAAGAGCCGTTTTCTGAGACAAGATAAAACGAAGTTATGAAGAGAAAAATACGGGGAAAAATGGTGTGAGTTAATGGTAGGGGCATGTATGTGGTTATAAATGGCGTAAGCGTTGTGCCGAGCTGTGTCGCGTCGCGCTGTGTCGTACGGTTGATGCGCGGGGGCAATGTTTCGCGACTGCTGCACATATCTTGTGACTGACGGTATTTTGAGCACATACGGGGAATTAAAGTGAAGGTGAACAGTTCAGTAAAGGCGTCAAGTTTGTTTATGCAAAGTAAATACAAGAGGTGGTGTGGATGTTGAAAGTTGGAATGCTTCCTTCTACCCAGACAAAGAGTATATATCATAGAAAGAGAAAGCCCTATATTAGTACGTAGGTACGTAGCTTGATCACCAGATGTAGACTACACAAGTGCCAGTCCTAATGAGGATGAAACACATGACGATTGCAGCGGCGCCCGCAAAGAATGGACGACCAGGCCCACACAATTTTAAGCGCAGCGTTCTCGTACATAATACAAGCCCGTATAACCCGCTTGTGTCTAAATTATGACATTTGTCGTATGTCGCGAGTCGCGCAGCGCGGCAACCTCGCGTTATTAACGGCGTCTTATTAGGCCTCCGCTACCGCGCGCCGAATACGCCACCAAATATAACATTTTGTACATCGAACTGGCTGTTCTTTTGCATTATTTCTATTTCTTAAAAAATATTCAGAAATATTCGTGAGAGAACACAATTTTTTACAAACATAAAAACTTAAAATTAATAATAAATTTTAAACTACAGTCGCTGGAAATAACTCAGTATCCTTAATCACAGAATTGAATTGCAGTAATACATTTGAAGGATGAGCAGTAGCAACTTGATTATCTTAATCATCATCATCACACCGAGCTTGTGCTTACAGTCAATTCGATTTCATTGTATATTATCAAGGCCTCTACTGCCTCCGTGGTCCAGTGGATAGCGTATGCGACTGCTGATCGGAGGTCCCGGGTTCGATTACCGGGTCGGGCAAAGTGTTACTGGGTTTGCCCAAATTCTCAGTAGCAGCACGGAGTCTGGTGATGTGCCCGGTAACGGCAATAGGCTCGCCCCCTATTACGTGGGACTTAAAAATTTATGGCGAAATGTGGTTGTATTATTACATCTCTGCTAACCCTTTGGGGATACAGGCGTGAATAAGGCGTCTATAAAAAAATATCAAGGTGTAATACGAAATTAAGTGGGGAATGACCTGTATTTTACATATTGACCTGACAATATATGTTCATACGTTGTATAAATATAAAAGACACAATTATACGTATAAATACACGAAAGTTTGTTTAAATATACGAATCTTCTGATAAGAAAGAATCTTAGCTAAAACAGTCTCATCTTCGACTTAAACTGGTGTTAATACACTCCTTGATTTCCAAAGGAATATAATTATGCCGTAATATGCCTCCTAATATGTACATACGTACCTACCGAATGCAGTACCTACCCGTAGAAAACACCTCGACGTACAAAACGGGTGTTGCCGCGTCCCCCATGCGTCGCTTGTTTATGTTTATTGATGAAGACGCCGCGTTGTCTTTCTTGACGTATTGGTGTCGTAAAATTTTATATTTACAGGTAGAATTCTCATCTTGTTGAATGGTACTCACTTAAATAGTGATGTCCTTGGATATATTCTTTGGCTTTTACAATAAGTTTTATTGTAGTTGAAGTTTGACTGGAATGGAAAGAAAGTGTCATAAGTGTTAAATAAAAAAATAAAAGTAAAAGCAAAATATTCATATTGACTCTGTACTTAATAAAGTTAAATTCAAAGATGGTGTGGTGGTTTAAAAGATTGCTTCGCCATAGGGTCTGTTGTTAAGGTGAACAATTTAATGTACTTTTGGTAAATAATGAGCGATAGATTAGAATAAATCTTTTTTCATAGATCTGTGAGCCTTGAAACTAGAACTTATTTATATAATCGCGCATAAACGAAACACAGCAATATATCTAGGTATTTAACTCGTTTCGACGACGAAAGCTTTTACACGTCGAGAAACTATCCTCATGTCTCTCTAGATCCGATGTCTTAAAGTTGACGTGTGACTTCAACTACAATAGCTACATTTCAACTTATAAGTGACACAGCTATTGCGCTTTCATTGACTTCGTATGGCGTGACGACAGAGTACTTGCTGACTTACTTTACAAACAGAATTGAAGACGCCAGTTGGCATCAATTTGCTGCAAACTGTTGAAAGTTTAAAGATTTCTCACGGAATTTTTTGCTGTCGCATAAGTTCCTCACACCGCTACGATAAACATACGTTACTAAAATACTTTATATTCTTTATTTATTTTTGGTTTCACGGTTTATTATGATAGCTTTTCTATAGCTGTGGTTACGGGAAGGCTAGGAACTTGGTTGAAGGAGTAATGTTGTAATTAATTTGTAGAGTTTTGATACGAGGGCCTCAAATACTATCGCCAGGTCATGGCAGATCTGATTTGATAAGGAAGAAAGATTAACACGACAAACTAACTATTCCTAAAATAAAGTCTTCTTTGTTGTATTTGCGTTTAAACCTTTTCTGTCCCTTTCAAATGACTCGCGAAGTTAGCCTACTTATTATAATATCGGACTTTCTATCGATAAGAGCGATGTGTGATGGTAAATCCGAGGTTAATTTTCTTAGAAAATAAGAAGTTCCGAATCGTCTAATACGAGTGATTTTATGCTTTTATAGCATCACGCTTATATCCCTGTAGGGGTAGACAGAGGAACACTTCTTTAGTAAAAGCATTTGTGGGTGCTATATCATAGCACCCACAAATGCTTTTACTAAAGAAGTGTTTGTCATAGATTAAGCCAGAATTGGTGTATTTCAGATATTAGTGGTGGCTGCAGCGGCGAGGTGAGCGATCGGCCCCGAAGAGCCGTGGTGGTATTACGTCACAGATGAATGGAAAACATGTGCACTGTGCAGGTTGCACATCTAAATAGCTCAGTTATATATGGCATATATGCGTATAGCAGATCCTTCAATGTACTTAAGACTATTTTCGACTAAAGAAAAGCGTGGTGAAAGCAAGAATTACGTTTCGCTTAAAAATACCCATTAGAATTATACTTATACGCATTATAATTATACTTATGCCCTTAAGTAGATATTTAAGATTGCAAATACAATAGTACTCTAGGGCTGAGGCCGCTGTTGAACCACAGTTAGGCCTATGACTTATATTCTTAATTCTGTAATATTCAACGCTTAAAGAAATTCTACACCAACTGTTTGAACTAATAAACGTTTGTTCCCTGCACTAGTACCAAGAAAACACGTATAATAGTAGGTCAAATATGTATTTATGCCTTCTAAACTAAACCACTTATAATATAATCTACTTCGAACAATATATCATTTCACTGAAACACCCTTACCTACTAAATTTACCATCCAGCAAACTAAACCATATTTATTTTCCACTTTACACCCAACGAGACATTCAGACAATATATTATTCATATAAACAATATAAGTTCTCTCACTTTATTTTATTACGTCTATCTTAGCACAATACAGCCACCCTGTATAGGGCAGTTAATCATGTCGTACGTATGTAGAGTCAAATGTAGCACCATTTGTCCTGAGATGAGCGCCGGTCAAAATATCGCCTGGTACATACGTCACGGGAGCGCTTTTGTGTCCTATCTTGTAGAATATACTGGACTTCGTCTTAGGTGATAATGTTTGTGATGTTGACGAAGAGATACGGGTTACGCTAGAGAGAACAAGACTCGCTTTGAGTATCGCAAAATGTCTTAGTGAGATTTTTAAAGAATGTCAAACATGCTATGTATGTGTGATCTATTTTTACAATACATAATATATAAAAAATGTAAGTGTCAGTCTGTGATTTCAATATAAAAACTCTTATAACAGATGATAATAATTATTACATGATACTAAGATTACAATATATCTTCAATTTTCGTCCGCCTGTCTGACGATCTGTCTAGCTTTCTGTTTGTCCCGAGTAATATTTGGAACAGTTTAAGATTGTTGGTAGATTTTTAATTTTTGCCTTCAGCATGAATGGGCTGGTTCTACCAGGGGATGGTACCCTGTCACAGAATATGGACGTAAAGTAAGTCTAAACTGTTGCGTTTCGTTCGTTGTGTGAGAGTGCCTTATCCACCGCCTCCTCCTACCCTTATTCTATCTCAAAGGACAGCATCGTAAATGTGTCGCCTATATTGTGAAGTGCCGTTTCTATGAGGCAAGCTGCAGTCGTTTGCCTTCAATAACAGGAAAAAAATGTTTCATATATACATCATGTAACTGTGAGAAACAGCTATTTAGTTTGATATAAGTCACATATACAATCAATGTAGATACCCACAAAGGATTATTATAATAGTATTAATTTAGCAAGCTATAATTGATTGGTGTTTAATCAGAAGTAAGAAAGAATTTTAATGTTTTGTCACCCTCTTCAAAGTTATTCCTTCCACGTAAAAGCTTTCTTAATACCCTTCTCTCACTTTTAGTCAATTTAGTACGAAGCACTTTTAAATTATCGGCATTGTCTCTAATCTAACGGTAGTTTATTAGCGCTGTATATTATATTTACTCACGCCTGTATCCCTGAAGGGGTAGGCAAAAGTGTAATATTACATCCACATTTCGCCATGAATTTTTAGGTCCCACGTAATAGGGGGCGAGCCTATTGCCGTTACCGGGCACAACACCAGACTACGGGCTGCTACTGAGAATTAGGAAAAACCTTTTTCCCGACCCGGTAATCGAACCCGGGACCTCCGATCAGCAGTCTAGACACGGAGGCAGTATAAGCGCTGTAAAGTCCTTTCAAAACTGTAATAATCATCATCGTCCTAGTGATATTGCGGTTGCATCTAAGACTTGAGCCTTAAAGACCGAGGTTCTAGGAATATTTTTCCAAAGAGCGACTTCAGTTTGACCTAAGCAACCCAAAGGCAAAATAGCGTACTTCATGTCTAGTGGTAGTATAGGGTAATAATCGAGGGTACTGATTATAATGTAAATCAAAGATCTTCATGGCAGCTGAGACACACGGCTTCAAGTGCTCTTAGGGACACCTCCATACCTTCCACAACCAATAATTTACAATTAAATACCCCCGTGCCTACCTCCGAAAAGCCAGTGATGCGTACCGTGGATATGAACTTTAAAACCTTTGCGTAGCATTCTGTTGGATTTTTCAGTAGGCTACTGCCTTTTTTTCCTTGATTTCATTTCTGATGAAAAGAAACCACATAGATAAGAGAAAAACTCGTGGAGATTTTTTAACAGCTTTTATTTACCGATACAGATAAAAATAAATATAGTGATATGCATTAAAGGCGTATTAACTACAGTCGCTGTAATGAAATAATTGAACAAAGGTAATGTTTGTCTGCACTGAAATTACAGCTGCCAATTTCACCGACGCCTTTGTGAAGTGCGGACAAACGTTTAGCGATACAACGAAACTGTACACTGCATGAATCATTTACTCCTCACCTTTCATTAACTTCATTCATTAATTTCCTCGCGTTAAACGAAAATAATTAAAATTTCGTCTGACCTGAATACGTTGTCCATTTTATTACACCAAT
Organism: Euclidia mi; assembly: GCA_944739405.2. NCBI lineage: Eukaryota > Metazoa > Arthropoda > Insecta > Lepidoptera > Erebidae > Euclidia > Euclidia mi. The sequence continues at coordinate 76,114,964 of OX123188.2, forward strand.
ACAGTTAATATGTACTCTCAAGTGGACGTATTTTATATGTTGTATGTGTGTGTGTATGTGCAACATGGAGTGGTCCCGGCATTAACTGTGACGTTGTAACGTATGACCGGTACCTACCGAGTGTACGTCATAATACCGTCCATACGCTCGGCCAATCAGAGAAGGCCATCGTCCGCGCTCGTGAGTTTTGTCCATATTTGGTTATGCGCCGACACGAACTCTGATGGAGGGCCCAGTATATATAGGGGCCGACAGAGAGACCGGCACCGCTAATGATTGTTACCGTGCCTAACTACGTGCCACTACTACTACTTCATACGTGTATCCTGGTCCCAGCTACGGGTGAGTTACTACATTTACTGCACTAGCGTACTGCCCACCTCTCTACCTGCTAGCTGAGGCCGACTGACGCCGCCTGCCTGACTCTATTGGTTGTGGCTTTCCTAATGCTGTTTCCCTTTAGGTTCCAGGTCCACCTTAAGGCTCCGGGCTAGTCTACCTAGACCGCTACACTTCCTGCATCGTCATCGACGTCACCTCTGCCGAAGAGTCTGGCCCTGCCCTGCTCATCGCACTCAGACCGCCGGCGCCTGCCAGCTGAACCAACGGCCTGCGAGGATCTGCCCACTACGCGCAGCCTTTCGAGCAACCTGCCCTGCACACTACCGGAGGGAACAGCGTGGGAGACTGCAGCCCTTAGTGTTCAGGCCAGTGTCGTGTTGTTGGTCGGTCATACTCGTGGCAAGGGAAGTGAGACAATACTCGGCAATAAACGCACCTAGAACCTCTACTACGTTTTAATTCTAGAACCCGTTACTACGTCACACGTTCGTTATGTTATGTTTATGAGCGGAATCAGCGCCATCTCTCAGCGGGCGCGCGCAACTCAGCGCGCCGCTCTGCCGCACAAATGCAGTTGGGCATTTATCTCGCAAATGCACCGTTTAAATCACTACTGGACCGCCACGTTGCTGCTAACAGTGTTTAAACCCAATACTTACCCACTCTCATCTGCTATCTCTATCATTTATAGGGCGTTGAAGTGAGAGGCACTTTGGAATCGTATTTAATGAGGTGCGGTGAAGTAAAGAGGTGCGATGAATGATTGATTTGAGTATTGTACAAGTTACGTTGATCGGTAATTAGGTGTCCGGCTGAGCGATTGCATTGTCGACTGTTCCTTCTATGAGATCAATATGACTTAAGGATATATGGTTACATTACAAACATTGTCTTACCAATTATTGCGTTAAATGTACTAGATAACTATTTGCCAATATCATCGGGATAATGAAAGCGATTTTATCCCTATTTGGTTCTTATGATGGGAAGATCTCAGCTTTACGGTTTTAAGAAATCGGTATCTCTACTAATACCTTGTGCGTGTATTCAATGCATCTATTATAATTTTATTCAAGGCCTATACGAGCAGCGATAACCAACGGACTGCCATGCAGAGGGTATGAAGTTCAAATCCACGGCGCGCACCACCGACTTTTCGGAGTTATGTGCATAATGAATTGCTAATTATTATAGCTTACCATGGGGTAAGCGGCCATGGGGCCATCGGGGCCATCATGAAGATCTTTGGCAGTTGTTATAGGGCGTCAGTACCTCTGAATAAAGTGACACTCGTCAAAACCAAGGAATAGCGCTATAACTTCGGGCTGCAGAGGTTAGACAGGCAGTCGCTCTGTGGAAAGGCTAACGTTCAGCCCAATCCGGTTGGACTAGCAAGCGGACCCCGAGGATGATTGATATAATTAATAACGTTATAGCTATTTGTTACACTTGCAACATGAACCCATTCTGTGAAGTTACAGGATTTCATGTAAACTTGTACTTATGTCTTAGTATTATTCCATGAATTTGTTAACTCTTTTCGTTGTTAGAAGAGGTTCATGATCAGCAGTGGGACGGTTTAAAATAGCTAATATCGAAAGTTTTATATTTTATAGGTATGTACATGACCTTCAAAGTTAAGGTACCTTTGTATAAAACAATGTTAAGTTTTAAATCGGTTTGATTGTAACTTGTAGTGCTATATTAAAATAGTAGATGTTTGCGTTACTAGTCGCGAAGGCTCGTAGACAAAGCCAAACATGAAGGATTGTACTAACAAGCACAGCGGGAAAGCCCCTGAGATCCCTCACTCCGATGGGAAGCACTCACCGAAATTAATCAAACGGATGTAGAAGCCTTAGGAACAAGCCAAAACTAGTGCTCGAATATATGAGCGATGTATGTTGATACACTAAGATACTACAAAATTTATTGCTCTAACATAAACCTAACTTACAAGGTTACAACTGTTACACGTACAATTTTGGAGTACCTACATTCTGACTACCAAAGGGATTCAAATAATATTTGTTTTATCATGAACAAAGACACACTATGTAGTTCGATCATAATCATCATCCACCTGTCGTAGCCCCGATAAAGCCTATATAGTAAGGGAGCCCATGATGCTAAATTGCGATTTACTCGAGCGTCATTTAGACCTATTGGGTTGCAAAGCTAAGCTGAGTAAAATGTAAATAAGGTATACCTTTTCATTGGCTATTTATTTTCAAAACTTAAAAAAACTGTTGCACTAATCCCTCCATATAATCGTCAGATTTTGAGAAAGCACATCTAGGACGTTAGGATGAAAGCATACCAATTCATGCATGTACATACATTATCTTAATCTGACGCGCTTGAGTAGGTATCTCAAAATGGTGAATTCTTTTTGCACGTCCTAATAGTGACCACGAGTTTGCGTCACACCCAAATCGTTAGATTATCAATGAGAGTCTTTTTTTAGGTTTACTTAACATCCCGTTAGGAAATCTGACACGCTCAATTAATTTCCTTTCGTACGACCACCTCCACTATACAAACGATCAGATTAACATACCTACTTTATTAAAAATACGTAGGATATGGATGCTATCAATATCTGACGCACTCGAGTTAATCCCGAAATCTCTTCATGAGCTCTCCTACTAATAGGTCTCACTGATGGCACGCAACTGAGTACTAGTTGTTTCGGCAACACAGTCTACTTTTAATACAACTGGAATTCGGCAACAAACAAACGTATACTTATCTAAACTTGGGTACATCGAGGTAAGTACTAAGTAGGTATAGGTATGAGTGCCAGCTTCTGTATGTCGCTTTCATGGTAGGTAATTATCTATAAATATATTAAAATGAAGATCGTGGTGCTTGTATGCAGAGTTGGCAGCAGGCTTCATATCCGTCAGTTACGTTTACGTAATATTTTAGAATTGCATCGCATCTAATAATACCGTATGCAGATACGATCCCTGAGGCGCGAGGCTCGAGCCGGGAGGTTTCATCGTGACTTGAACATGTAGAAGTTTTGTATGCTGCGCAACGTGACGGACAACCCTCCCCTTTCTACATCACCGCCTCGCCTCACACCCCCGCGCTCCACCAGCCCCGCAATCCAAATAAATAATATATTATGTATACATACATTACGGTGAAGACATTCACCTTAAAATATTGGTGGCGTTCGATTTATGTCGAACCAACAAAGTCGGCCGCGACCGCCCGCCACGCGGAGAGCTGAATCAAAATCATTGCTACTGAACAATCGACAATAGTTCAGTGTGAGGTTCGTTTAGCGAATTTTCAATAAATCGACAAAGTTGCCCGCTCTGCACGGTATATCAGAATTTATAAAAATTGTGCTCCATTTGTCCATCCACTTAGTTAAGTTGCCGATGCAATTGATTCCCTATTATTGACCGCTAGCTCGCTTTATGCGAATCGATTTTCAGCGCAATATAACGGTATTAGACACTAAGGACAAACAAAATGTGATTTTAATCAAAATATATGATCTTGTACCATATACAGGGTGGCGCTTGCATAGCGGCACTTTTTGAACAAAAGCATGGCTTACAACATTCTTAAGCCTTGTACCAAAAATCAATTAAATCGAAGCAGTAGTTTAGCCACAATATCGATTTTAAGTTCCGCAATTTTTGCACACGCTTTGAGTTCCATACAGCTGATACAAAACGGTCAACGACCGTACATTGCGCGCCGCGACTCGCTAGGTACTACTCACGACGCGACGCCTCGACGTCATCCGAAGCTAGGCTCAGCGCAGACAGAACGGAGCGCAGCGGAGAGGATTTATCAACGCACTTGAAAATAAACTTTAATGTTTTTACAATAAAGTTCATAAATGCTTGAAGCTGATAAAAAATATTCGCGCGTCTTCGAAGATACGCGGAAATCCCCGCGCAAAGTCGAGTCGGCGCCCGCGTCGTACGCGTATTTTCAGGGTTTAACGAACTTTCGCGACAAAATATTTACTGTAGAGTGGTAACCCAGAACGTTTTACTCATGCAGGCTCGTGAGGTCGCGTGCAATCTTGAGCATACGCAATCCGTAAAGAAAATACCCGAGACCGCGCGGGAATTATTCCTCTCTGTCTGCGTTGACCCTTCGACGACTTAGGACGATGACGTCTTCGTGCAACGTCGCTTCGCCTCGAAGGTACCTACCTAAGACTCATCGTTGTAGGTTTTTGCGCCCAAGTTAATAGCGGGCCATCCACTAACGTTCATTTCTTCTGACTTGTCCCGTTGTGCAATCCGTACTGAAAAGCGAAGGGATAAAATAAAACCGTTGAAGCCACTAATTAAACCACAATCCTACGTTCTTTCCCCTGACTTTATCACGACACGCCAGTCCGACAGGAAAAACAATCCTTCAATGACCATACACACGTTTAGGTACATTCCTGTCAGTTTCCATCTTGTCAGTCCTACCGAGGGATTGCATGTCTGTGGATGGGTTATAATCCTATAATTTTATGAAGATTGTTGTCATTTAAAAGGAATGCTCGTCATTTTGAATTATCTTTATGGATTATTTTCATTTTGCAACAACATGTGTACCCGTAAGCAAGAGATTGCTATTGCTACATCAACCAGATCAATGTATTGCTATGAGTTTTATTGCGAGTGAATATCTATTTACCTAAACCTAAAATTCAACTGCCTCTGTGGTCCTGCGGTAGTGTAAGCGACTGCGGATCATGAGGCCTCAGGTTCGATTCTCGGGTCGAACAAAACTGATGGTTTTTCTGTTAGAAATTATCCAACAGAAGTTCGGAGTCAGGGAGTTGGCGGTGTCACACCCCCGTGCCTTGGAAAGCACGTTAAGCCGTTGGTCCTGCGCCCAATCTCTCTCCGGTCGTGTCGCATGTGGCGTCCCATCGGACTATGAGACTGAGGGAATAGAGAGTGCACTTGTGTTGGCACACACACTTGTGCAGTATAATATGTCCTGCGCAGATGGCAAGTCTCATGTATAGACAAGCCGCCGTGGGCGAAATCCGTCGGGAGGACATTCTTATTATTATTAAACCTAAAAGAAGACATAGAATGTGGGTTAAAAAGTGGTTATTAGAAAAGGAGAAATCTAGTGTTATAATACTTTTAAAAGATCTGGCATGCGATATCTAATATCTTGATTTGACGACCGGTTGGCGCAGCGGGTATGTAAGCGACTGCAACACCGAAGGTTGCGGGTTCGATTCCCGCTCAAGTCTAACATTTGTGTGCATGAACATGGATGTTTGTCTTGGTCTGGGTGTTTCTATGTATATATATGTATTTACAAAAAAAAAGTATATATGTATGTTCATCCATTATCTAGTACCCATAGTACAAGCTCTGCTTAGTTTGGGACTATATGGTGATGTGTGTATGTGGTAGAATATATAAAAAAAAACATTTCTAATATCATCTTTATCGTCTATTTCTTGGGAATCCATTTTATACTTCCGGGACGAAGACGAACACAAAATGATAACAAACGAGCAGTCAATCACGTCGGACAAATAAACAGGCACTAACTTGATCACATCGCGCGTCGCGTCCTTCGCGACGGGAGGGATGGCGGTGTTTTAATACCGTCATTCTTTCTTGCTCTTGCAAATCCACTGGCGTTCATTCCGTAAGGATTGTAGATTCCGGCAGGAATGAACGTTAGTGGATGGGCCGCTAATGCGTAACATTATTAACAGAACAAAACTTTTGAAACTTCCTAATTACCTTTTCAATAAAGTTACATAATAATAAAATGGATCGGTTCCGCAAGCACGAAAAAATCTGATTAGGTATGCACAGTAAATGCACTACGTGTGACAAGGACAAACATAGTCGAGCCAAATAGAGTTGCCCAATTATGAACAAAATATTGTCAATAGTATCGATAAAAAATAAGCACCGTAAAAGTTTGTTGTTTATTGTATCGACATTGATTGTATTTAACGTTAATGTAATCGTCTTATCAATAATAGTATCGATAAAAAATATCTACGCACCGTAAAAGTTTGTTGTTTATTGTATCGACATTGTTTGTATTTAACGTTAATGTAATCCTCTTATCAATGATAGTATCGATAAAATATCCTACGCACCGTAAAAGTTTGTTGTTTATTGTATCGACATTGTTTGTATTTAACGTTAATGTAATCGTCTTATCAATGACTTTACGTTCGAAAATTTCAAAGTGTGGTACAAGTAAAGACGACGTTTTTTAATAGGTAAACAATGATAAACATGTAAAGATATTCAATTATTTAATCATTTGAAATAAGTTAATAATTATTGACTATTTTAGCTCTTTCCGTATGGTATTTTTTAAATGGTCCAATGTGTTCAACAATCTACTTAAGAATTATAATAACTATGTACTAAAACTACTGAACTAATTGAAATATGTGCATAGTATTTCATAAACTTGTTTAACTGTGTCGTATTAGCAACACAATTAAGCAATAGCATTATTGTTAATACAAGTAAGAATGCATAGTTTGTTGTATATAAACATTTTGTGTTATTTTGTTGTTAACGTATTAACGTGTCAAAAATATCGACATTCATAGTACCTATTGCGCATCTCTATTTCCTATCCTAGACGTGTCGGCGCCAGCGGCGCATCGGTGATCGGTGACTCATCAAAGGTTTGTTTAGTACCGCAAAAACTATTAGATTAATAAGTCGGTCAGATTGCGCGAGTTAAGTGTACGGAACCCAACAACGTTAGCTTCGTCAGCACATCTCTCACCACCAAATGATCTAGATAATCTTATTGTCATCTTAGCATTAATTTATTATAAATACCTTTGTAGATCTAACATTAGTGATTACTATTTTATATCTTAAATATACTGTTACGCTGTTATAATTAAATAAAGTATTTTTTTATAATTAATCTGAGTCCAATCACTTAATTGGCGCAGCCCGTGGGATCTCTGCAGTTACTCTGTATCATATCCAAATCTACAAAGTACAGTTTGACGTCTGTTTCTACGGTTTAGCAGAGATCGCCGAACAAATAAATTTATTAAGTTGGAACTCAAGAGGCTGACGCAGTGTGAGATTATAGTAATCAAGCAAGGAGATGGGAGAAGCTACGGGACTGTGAGTAAAACTTTTCACTATCCTTTCAGTTTTCCTTTATACTTTACCCTCTTTGTTTTAAATATATGTGTATTGTGTGTTATTAGGGATTAGAAAACGCCGTGATAACATTTTTCTTTTATTACGATATATTTCTCGTAGTAAAACGTTAGAATTTTTTTTTCCTATTCTTTTATAATTGTGTGTAGCATTCATTCATCATCAGAATTTGATAGTCGACTGCTGGACTAGGTCTCTCCTTTGAAAGGAGGAATTGGCCTACTATACCACGCTGGCCAAGCGGGTCGGTATAGGGTTTTTATCAAGTTTTCCTTCTCTTGCAGTGCTGTTCTCTGCATACTATGCTCCCTCTGTCGGTTCTTACGACACCCATGGGATGATATGGGGTGGTGACAATTCGTATTCTTAATCCGTCACCACACGGACGGTGTGTAGCATATATAGCTATGGAACGTATTGAGAAAGTTCCAGCTGAATTCATAAAACTTATTCCAGTATTTTGTGGGGATGCGAGACAGCTCCCACTTTTCATTAAGAAATACGAGTATATTTTAAACACCTTCAAAGGTGGCGATTTACAAAACGAATATCTGTTTCACGTTATTACTAGTAGGCTCACAGGCGAGGCAGCAAATTTAGTAGGAGAAAGGGACCAAATTGATACTTGGCATGAATTAAAAACGTTATTGTCACAGCATTTTGGCGACCCGAGAACCGAAGAATGTTTAGTGTTAGAGTTGGAATCGTTGAAAATCCAATTTAAAGAAAGTTATTTAGACTTTTGCCATAGAATACAGAATATTCGCAGTGTATTGATCGCTAAAGTAAACGAAACAATAGCCGATGCTACTTTACGACAGGCTAAACACCATATTTATAACAATTCTTCACTGAATGTTTTCTTATATAATTTACCGTCCCATTTAGTTAAATAAGTACGTTGACGAAATGCCAATAACTTAGAAGATGCATTAAGAATTGTGTTAGAGGAAGTAAACTTTGATACGGTTTATGACTCGAAAAACCCATTTAAAAAGTCATTCCATAACAACTCTCAACGGCAAAACTATCCGCCGAGACAGTTGTTCGGTACATATGCACCTAATAAACCCCAGGTTAGTAACAGTCACTATAATTCACAAAACCATTCAAGTTTTAATTCGCATAATAACTCGTCGCAATTTAGAAATCATAACTTTAGATTTAATAATGTTCAAAACGATACAAATCGGTGGCCTCACGCAACTAGGTCAGCACATTCCGTCGCCGGCGCATGATGCACAGTTGGCGAAGACGGGGTCAAACACCGATGTTACGATGCGAACTGCTAGTTCTAGACGCGTTAATTATACAAATAATGATGCATATATGACGTATCATTATAATGATTTTAATTCGGAACCACAGTAGAGTACGTCTAGCGAAAGCAATTCGGTGCAAAATTTTTTCATTCAAGCCTCAAACAGAGAGAAGGAATAGTTTTAAATTGTAATAATTATCGTTCATTGCCTCATATTATTATACCAGAATTGAATAATGCAGTTTTTATGATAGACTCAGGCAGTACTAGATCGTTTATAAACCCAGGCTTAGCTATGAAATACTATAGAAATAATATTTATAAAGAACCCTTCGAGGTAGTGAGTACTCATGGCAATAGTATACATTCCGAGGTGGTCGTTGCCCCTTTGCCAAACATTTTTAACTGTAACGAAACGCATAAGTTTTATATTTACACAGTCGCTAGTAACTACGATGGTCTAATCGGTAGTAATTTATTAAAACAGTTGGATGCTAAAGTCGATTACGAATTATTGACTTTGTATACCAAATATAATAATATACCATTTGTTTACCCACTGGAAAAAGGGAAACGTTTATAATACCGCCCAGAAGCGAATTGAAAGTTAATTTACCGGTATCCATACAAAACGGTGATGCTTTATTAGAGTTTAAGGAATTAACGGAAGGAGTTAGGATGCCTTGTGCCTTAGTAAATTGCGTTAATGGTTACGCGTATACAATAATACAAAATTGTAAAGATGTCGAGATGACTTTGACCGTCACTAGTCCATTTAAGGTTGAACCGTATATACCTCTCGAAATTCCGGTCAATCATATGAGTTCTGATAGGAGTGAGTTGGATAAATTATTATCTAACAATTTATGTAAGTTGCGATTGGACCACATGAATGATGAGGAAAGAAAGATGTTTTGGAACATCTGTAATGAATATAAGGACATTTTCTATTGTGAGGACATACCGTTGTCTTTTACTAATGAAGTTAAGCATAAGATTAGAACAATTAATGAGGATCAAATTAATGTTAAGGCGTATCGATTACCGCCATCTCAAACAGAAGAAATTAGGCGTCAGGTAGACAAGTATTAAAGGACGATGTAATCCGAGAATCTCACTCTCCTTGGAGTGCACCGGTCCATTTAGTAGCAAAAAAGTTAGATGCATCCGGGAAACAGAAATGGCGAATGGTAGTCGATTATAGGCGTCTTAACGAAATAACTATCGATGATACTTGATACTTGATGGCACGGGCTGTTTCCGCAACTCCACGTCTTGGCGTGTATTTTGCGTGCAGGTGGGAATGGTGTCTCCATTCGAGCCACCCCAGCTCTTCGAGGAAGGCCAGCAGACTCTTGATGTGGCCCACTGCCTCCCTCAGGGTGCTGTATCTCGTCAGGTACTGCTGCCTGTACTGTGCGACCTCAGGGCAGTCGAGGAGCAGGTGGGTTGCCGTCTCGTCTGCTGCCATACAGGCCCTGCACAGCGGGCTGTCGGTGATACCTATAGTAAATAGGTGTTTATTAAAGAATCCGTGTCCTGTGTAGGCGGCCGTGACTGTCCGCAGTTGTTGTTTGGACAGCCGGAGGATTTGTTTGGCTATCTTACCGTCTACTGCGGGAAGAGCCTCCTTGGCCTGCCTACATGTTTCAATACCAATCCAGGACTGGTTGTGTTGGGTCCTGGTCCTATTCCTTACCAGGTTGCGATAAAAACCAGAAGGGAGGGGAATAATGGGCTCGGGTCCCACCACCTCTAAAGTGGCTCCTCTTCTGGCAAGTACGTCGGCTGCGTCATTCACTCTTGAGCCACTGTGGCCCTTGATCCATTGCAGTGTTAATTTGTTTTGTTTACCTACCTCTGTTAGTTTCTGGTGGCATTCAAGCGTGAGTGCCGAGGTGATAACATGGCTTTTGAGGGCTGAGAGGACAGCCTTACTATCTGAGAGGATCCTAATGGAGCGTTCCCTTACCTCACGTGCCATGATTGCTGTGGCAGCTAGGATTATGCCAAACATTCGGCCTGGTAGACCGTGTTGTAGGCTCCCAGCGGTGCTGCGATGTTGATGTTAAGGTCCTCGGAGAATACTCCTGACCCCGTACCTGTATCCGTCTTAGACCCATCTGTGAAGATCGTGAGCTCATTGTGGCCAACCGCTCCCTCGTGTAGATCCTCGTACAGTTGGATTTTGTATTTCTTATCGAAAACAAATTGTTTCGGTATTCGGTCGCCAATGGCTTGTGTGAGAGAAACTTCTTTAAAGAGTGTGTTTAAGTTGCTAGTGTGCAGTGTGTTAGTGTCTTTCCAGAGCTTCAGAGCTCTTAGCCGGATCGCCGACATCGTTGCTTCCTGTTGTATGAACAGGTGCAATGGAGGCAAGTCTAGCAACACTTCGAGTGCCGCTGTAGGTGTAGTTTTCATGCAGCCCGTGGCCGCTAGGCATGCAAGTCTTTGAAGCTTTTGAAGCTTGTTGGCGGCCGTTGTTAGGTTGGTCCGAGGCCACCACACTACTGCGCCGTAGCTTATCATCGGACGTATTATTCTCTTATAGGCCCCATCGTTTACCTATCATCTTTTTGCACTGCCAGAAGACGATGCTGGCTTTATTGAGCTTATTTTCCATGTGGCTGTTCCATGTCAATTTGCTGTCAAGAGTGACGCCCAGGTACTTTACCTCGGTAGACAGCTTGAGCTCTGTGTTGAATAGCCTGGGCAGTCGGTAAGTACCCAGCGCGCGTTTGTGTGTGAACATAACTAGTTTGGTCTTGGTCGGGTTTACTGATAATTCGTACTCATTACACTACCACTCTACTATGCGTAGAGCCTGTTGAGTAAGGTCGTACACTGTACTAGTTACCTTACCTGAGGTGAGAATGGTCAGATCATCTGCATATCCTATTGTGTAAAAATATCTCGCGTTGAGTTTGTCTATGAGTTCATTGATGACTAAGTTCCACAATAGCGGGGAGAGAACACCGCCCTGCGGGCAACCTTTAGTTATCAAGGCTGTCTGGGAGTCGCCGTGCAGGCGCACTACTCTTTTGCTGAGCATGTTTTGGATCCACTGTATGAGCATCTGATCCACACCATGTCTGGCTAGGGTGTTGCTTATACTGGAGAAGTTTGTCTTGTCAAAGGCTCCTTCTATGTCAATGAAGGTGCCCAGACAGATGCTTTTTTGTTGTATAGCAGCTTCTATCTGGTTCACGACCTGATGTAAGGCCGATTCCGTCGATTTCCCTGAGCTGTATGCATGTTGATTGGCATGTAGGGGTAGGTGTTTAAGTGCCCCACTTCTTAATTCCCTCTCGCATAGCCTTTCCAAGGCTTTAAGCATGAAGGAGGTCAGGCTTATTGGTCTGAAGGACTTTGCATTTGTGTAGTCTGTTTTGCCTGGTTTTGGTATGAAAATTAGTTTGACTTCCCTCCACTTCTTCGGTACATATCTAAGGGCCAGGCTAGCCCTCATGATTGCCAGAAGTCTTTTGCGGACCGGTTCACCCCCCCATTGTAATAACCCAGGGAAGATGCCGTCCAGTCCGGCTGCTTTGAAGGGATGGAAACTATCGATGGCCCATCGGAGTTTTTCTTCTGTGACCACGGTTTTTGCGTGTCTCCACTCGTGTTCGGTCGCCACTGTTGGTGTATCGTGACACATTATTACCGGGGTGAGGACGCAGCCTGGGAAGTGTGTTTCTAGTAGGACGCGTCTTGTCTCCTCCTCCGATGTGGTGTATGTGTTATCCGGTTTACGGAGAGTACCTGGTGCAACCATCGGTTGCTGAGCCAGTAGTTTCCTTACCCGGTTTGCTTGTTGGCAAGATTCAATGCTCCCACAGAATTTTCGCCATCCCATGGTGCGTCTGAATCTGAGGCATTTTTTGTAGCTTGATTTGGCCGCTTTATAAGCGTCCCAATCTACGTCCGCGCTTGTGTTCATTGCCCTGTTTAGAGCCCTTCTTACCTTCTTGCGCTTGCGTTCAAGCCCAGCGCCCCACCAGGGTTGTTTACCTGGGGTTGAGGGTAGAGTGGTTTCTGGGCATGCTGCGTGGTAGCTGTCTAACATCGACTGCGTCAGTGTACATACCTGCTCGTCGATCTGTTCATTGTCACCCAGTACCGTCGGCGTAGCAGTAAGGGTAAGTTTCTCTTTAAGTAATTGGACATACTTTGCTTTGTCAGTGTTGTGTGGTTTCCTGCGTGGCTGTGTAGGTTGTATAACGACTTCCATAGAGAAGCTGATCCATCTGTGGTCTGAGCACCATGCCTCTTTCGAGACGTGCCATCCCTTGATGCGTTCAGCCGCTCCTTCTGTTGCGACAGTCAAGTCGATAATTGTCTGACTACGTCTTGTGACGAAGGTGGGCTCCGTACCTGTGTTTAATAGGGTAAGATTAGTGGTGAATAGGTATTCAACCAGTGATTTACCTCTGTTGTTATTGCAGTTCATGCCCCACATTTGGTGGTGGGCATTGGAGTCCGTTCCTATTACGACCTCCGTTTTGGTTCTCTCGCACTGGTTAACCAGACGCGTGAGGTCGAACGGTGGCGGGTCTTCGGCCTCGGGCATGTAGACCGATGCGAAAACAACCGCTATACTCCTTGGCTGCTGTGTTATTTCAATTTGTATCGCTGTGATGTCTCTGGAACAGAACTCCGTTAGAACTTGGGCTCTGATGTTTTTAGTTGTCAGTATGCAGGTTCTTGGATGTGTGTGGTCAGTTGAAGAATAAATCTTACCTCCCAGGCTGGAGAGGCCTCTGATGAGGCTACCCCTTATCCAAGGTTCCTGGATGAGCACGATGGCTGATTGCTGGACCTCCATCCATTTGCGCAGTTGCGCAGTGGCCGTTTGGCTGTGATGGAGGTTGATTTGAAGGCAACTGACGTCACTAGGCAGAGGGTTCATCTTTGGGTGATGTCCCCACCTCCCCGACCGTCAGCTGCGTTAGGCCGGCCAGGATGTCGCTAGCCTCCACCCCGTCATCCCGCCGCACCGGGCTCAGGAGTAGGCTCTCATCTTCCGAGTTACCCTCGGCTGACGGGCCAGCCCCCGAGCCAGACGCGGCCGGCTCTGACGGGCCGGGTTCTGCGTCGCACCCTGGCTTGGTGTTTGAGTCCTGCTTGACTCGTGTGGAGTTGTCGTCCGGAGGATGGTCGACAAACTTACCTGAGGGGTCCCGGAACCTGACGTAGACGGCACCTACCCCCAACGCGAGGTGACGCTCGTTCTTTATCAGGATCGGGACCTGTTCTACTGGGACGCCCACTACTAGGAACCACCCACCTGACTGCCTTTCAGAGTGCAGCATCGACCATTTGTCAACCTCCAACCAGGGGTTCTGAAACTCAAGAGCGCGACCCACGTCGCGCACGTCATCTAAGACCCCCTGTTAGTCGGGTACGACAATGCCGCACCGCACTCCCTTCGGGGTCTCTTCCTGGCCCCTGACCTCCAGTTCGAAGCCCGGTGGTGGGACCAGGAGAGAGACTGCCTCCGTCAGCCAGGTACGCGTTGCCTCGTCGGCGCACCAAAGTTTGAGGACCCCGTCCGCGTGCACGGGTTTCCCGGTGAACGCTGGAGCGGGGCGTTTGGGGGTTTTGGTCGACCAGGCATCACTCAGGATCTTCTTTTGGAGCTCCCGGAGTACCTAGTCCACCAACTCCTTCGGCAAGTTCCCTGTGCGTTTGCATGTTACTGCAACACCCAGGGACGCCTTGGAGGCCTGTGCGTAGGACTTACCTTGTATCCCGGAGGAGTCGAGGCGGGGCTTCTTGTGCTCCCCTCGAGGCGAGCTGGTCTCGTTGAGAGCACGTTTGGCCTCACCTCTTTCCTTGTTTTCGGCAGTTTTACCTGCCGCGTTTCCCGGTGGTGCTGGGGCTGGATGCCGTCCAGGGTGGCCAGCCCGCCGCTTGGCGGCAGGCGGCTTCCCCGTACTGCCTCTGGCCTTCGTGCACCCCTCGTTTCTGAGCGTGGGCTGCGCGCTGGTCACATTGCTGGGACCTGCGATGGCAGCCTGCTCAGCTGTTTTAGTGGAGGCAGCACCGGCAGCAGCAGCGGCTTGTTCAGCCTTCCGCCTAATTGCCATGCGCTGTCTCTTGCTTTTGTTGTTCCTCTTTTTCTTCGTGGAACTGGTAGCAGCGGGGCCACTCGGTTGTGTGGTGGGCGGGCGTTGGACAGGACCAGTGGTCTTGCCCTTACCCTTGCCCTTACGGTGACTCACCACTTGCCAGCCCGCGAAGGAGGAGTCATCTTCCCGCTTGATCTCAAACGGGCTGACGATTGTAAGGACGGGACCAGTACTAGCGTTAGCCAGCGCTGAAGACACGTCCTTGGGGGATGGTTTGACACCTGCAGCCGGGGCCACGGCGTCGACCATCTGTATGGTTTTGGTTGTGGCGGCGGGAACAGCTTTCGCCGTCCCCGTCGCGGTTGGGGTAATGAAAAGGATTTCGGTATCCATACGTTTACTTAAAGACTTCATCCCTCTGGCTTCCCACCCTCCATGGAGCCCGCAACAGGGAACGTCATACCGGACGTTAGGATTACCAGAAGGATATAGGAACGCAAGGCTGGCTTACAGCACGACATCGGGCGCCCGCTCGGGTCAAAGGTCGGAGCCGAGTTACCAACTCCATCCGTCTTCCCTCGCTTGCGCCTTCAGTATAGCCTTCACCCACCACATCAACAGCCGAAATAAATTTCAACTGCTGATGCGGACCCCACGTCCCTAGCCTGTGGCCCTCTGACGGGACACGATGGCCATTTCCCCCGCTGCGGCTCACAGCGGGGGCTACTGTTTAGCGTGAAATCGGGACCAAAGAGGGCGTGTTGCCTCACGGTCGCATTACCGCCAGCGCCGCTCGGCTCAACCCCCCAGGACTCCGTCATCCCCGCGTACGGCGCTCGACTGCGCAGGTCCTAGCGCAGGTGGTCAACTTCTCTTACCCGTGACTGTTTACTACGGGCCCAAGCCCACCCGGCCACGAGGGGGCGTGGTGAAGAGATGTGTAAGTGAATGTGTGTGTGTGCGCGCATGTGTGTACGTGTGTGTGTATGCGTGTGTAAAGTGCCTGTTATTTGTGTTTCGGCTGGAGGTTTTGGTTGCATCCATTTCTGAAGGAACTGGACCAAGAACGGGCGGCAACCTCGAGAAGGATAGTCCACCAGCCTTGCCTTAGGGATCATCACGACCTGCGCTACCCCTGAGACCATTCGCCACTCCCTGCACCGGACTCAGGTGCAGGGAGTAGAAGTCAGTGCAGCTCAGTGATGCTAAAGATGAGTTGACCTGCACGGGCTTCCGCCCAAATTTATCGATGATAAATACCCTTTGCCAAATATCAATGACCTTTTTGATAAGTTAGGCAAGAGTATGTACTTCTCAACGCTAGATTTAGCATCAGGTTACCATCAACTGGAAGTAGAAAAAGAAGATAGGCAGAAAACTGCATTTGCCACACCATTCGGTTTATATGAATTCAACCGAATGCCCTTTGGTTTGAAGACAGCTCCTGCTACTTTTCAAAGAGCAATGGACAATGTTCTTAGAGGCCTACAGGGTATCCATTGCCTGATTTATTTAGATGACGTCATCATCTTTTCAACGAGCCTCCAGGAACACGTAAGAAAACTTAGAGCAATTTTTCATCGTTTAAGAAAAACTAACTTAAAAGTCCAACTAGATAAGTCAGAATTCCTGCGTAAGGAGGGATTTATTTAGTAATTTATTTAGGACACACCATTACTAAAGATGGCCTTAAGCCTAACAACGATAAGATAGACGCCATTTTAAAGTATCCATTACCCAAAACAGTCACTGAAATCAAAAGTTTCTTAGGTCTAATAGGATACTATAGGAAGTTCGTCAAAGACTTCGCTAAGATAACAGCACCTTTGACAGCATGTTTAAAAAAAGGCAAAAGCATTGTTTTGGATGAAGCATATAAGAAAGGCTTTGAGACTTGCAAAGAGTTGCTAACAAACGCACCTTTGCTACAGTTCCCTGATTTTAGCAAACCTTTCATACTGACCATAGACCTTTAGCATGGTTAAATTCACTCAAAGAACCGAATAGCAAATTAACCCGTTGGAGATTAAGATTACAAGATTACCAATTTGAAATTCAGTATAAAAAAGGTAAACAGAATACAAATGCCGATGCCTTATCTCGCGTTAAAATCAATGTTTTAAACGAAGACCGCGAATCAATGATAATAAATGTAGATGAAAGAGAGCAACAATTACAAGAATATTTAAGAGACTTAGAAAATGAAATCGCTCGTCTTAGTAAGAAAGACCCTGGGATAGAAACCATAGAATTGTCAGATGCAGAAAGTGATGGCACTACCGCAAATTCTATTTCTAATAGAGAGCATGAAGGTATACCCATTCTCAATGAAGCAATAGATACCAAGGCTAGACAAATTAATGTTTTCACTTGGTTTAAAGATGACATTGGTGTAAAAGACATCTCAAATTCTAAACAAAAAATATTAGAAGAACATTTACCTTTAAATAATCCAGAATTAGTAAAACGATTCCTTAAAGAATATGTAGACTATAAAAATAAATATTTTATTTATTTTGAGGACCGCTTTTAGGTCGACTTTTACAAGTGTCATAACTTCGTTATATAAAAAAGGAACACAGATTTTTTATAGAATGTACTGAAGGAGTGGTGAATGTAACGGATGAAAACGAGCAGAAAGATTTAGTAATAAAGTATCATCATGGTAAAACTTGTCATCGAGGAATAAGAGAGACTTTAATGAAACTGAAAAGAAATTAGAATTATTAAAGAAGTATTAAAGTAGGTAAGGCTGCAGGATATGATAGGATTACAGTCGAAATGCTAAGGCTGGACAGGGCATCATAGTTGGTCAGTTGCAGCAGTTATATAACTTGTGTTGGAACACCGGCCGAGTACCTAATGACTGGATCACAACTGTAGTTGTGCCTCTTTATAAAGGAAAAGGCTCGCAACAAGACTGCAAAAACTATAGAGGCATTAGCTTTCTCAGCATTGTTGGCAAATTGTATGCAAAGGTACTTATTGAAAGAGTTATGGAAGTAACCGACAAGAAAATATGGGATGTACAAGCGGGATTCCGAAAGGGTATGGGATGCACGGATCAGGTTTTTTCCTTGCGAAGCATAGCCGGAAAATTTTTGGCCAAAGGTCAAAAGGTCTATTGCGCATTCGTGGATTTGGAAAAGGCTTACGATAAAGTGGTGAGGAATGAAATGTGGTCGGTGCTGTCAATGAATGGGGTGGACAGCAGCCTCATTCGAGCTCTGAAATCCCTTTATGAGGATTCTAGAGCTTGTGTGAGGATAAACGGGGCATACACTGACTGGTTTACCATCGATAAAGGTGTTAGACAGGGATGTGTAGCGTCGCCGTGGCTGTTTAACCTCTTCATGGACAGTTGTTTGCAAGATTTAAAACATAGTGACTGCGGATTAAGGATGAATGGGTGACTCGTCAAATGCCTCCTTTATGCTGATGATCAGGTTATACTTGCATCTTCAACGGAGGAGTTGCAGGAGATGGTAACAATCATGCATCGTGCGTTAGAAAGGAAAGGAATGAAAGTGAATGTAAGTAAAACGAAAGTTATGGTTTTTGAAAAGGAGGAAAGCGTTACGGCTTGTAATGTTTTGATCGATGGACAGCGAGTGGAACAAGTGAAAGAGTTTGTTTCCTTAGGTACGTTGTTTACAAGAGATGGTAAGAATGAAGCAGATATTGAAAGGAGAGTTAATGCAGGTAATTGTGTGAATGGAGCTCTGAATCGTTTATGAACAGTCAAAACATGTCCAAAAAGGCACGTTTGGCTGTACATAGAGGTGTGTTAGTGCCTACCCTTATGTATGGTAGTGAAAGTTGGGTATGGCAGAAGAAATTTGAAAGTAGAA
This sequence comes from Euclidia mi, assembly GCA_944739405.2. Lineage (NCBI taxonomy): Eukaryota > Metazoa > Arthropoda > Insecta > Lepidoptera > Erebidae > Euclidia > Euclidia mi. Next base: position 76,133,646 of record OX123188.2, read on the forward strand.
TAAATGCTGTAGAAATGAGAGTACTGAGAAGTATGTGTGGTGTGTCTTTGACCGACAGAGTAAAGAATTGTGTGATACGAGAGTGGTGTGGGGTAAAAGAAGATGTAGTGACAAGTATTGAGAAAGGCATGTTAAGATGGTTTGGGCACATGGAGAGGATGGATGACGATAGACTGACAAAGAAGGCTAGTGTGAATGAGACAGGACAAAGGGGAAGACCTAGGAGAACGTTCTCTGACCAGATTGGAGACATCCTGAAAAAAGGACAAGTCAGAAGTACCCTTAACAGAAGAGCATGCATGAGAAACTTGATGGGAGTGAGTGAAGCAAGTGAGGTATGTCAGGATCGTTGCAAATGACGTTCCGTAGTCTCTGCCTACCCCTCCGGGAAACAGGCGTGAGTCTATGTATGTATGTATGTATGAAAAGAAATTATTGGTGGAGTAATATGAAAGAAACTATTAGTGCTATTATTAATGCATGTGAGGAGTGTCGTAAGATGAAGTATGACAGAAAACCAATAAAACCATTTATCCAACTAACGCAAACTCCAGATAGCCCCATACAAGAAGTTTTTATAGACCTACTTTATATCGAAAAGAATCAATATTTAACGTGTATCGATTCATTTAGTAAGCTTGGTCAAGCAATACATATCCCAAATAAAAGTACTCCCGAGATAGTGAGAGCTTTGATAAAATATTTTAGTATGTACGGAATACCAAAAAATATAAGTAGTGATTCAGGGACAGAATTTAACAATGAGTTAATAAAAGAAATGTTAAGTTTGTATAAAATTGAACAACATATTGGGACACCCAATTAACCCAACTCAATGTCGATGGTCGAACAGTTCCACTCGACAATAATCGAAATTTATAGGCTTGCGAAATATGAACAAAGCAATTTAGACGCGGCTTCTGTCATGACTTATGCAATTCTAGGTTATAACAATACAATACATAGTGCCACAAACTTTACACCATTCGAAGTTGTCTTTGGACATACAGAATCGGGTTATGCTTTTGATATAGACAGAGACAAGAATTTAATGCAGAAAATTTTACAAGATCATCGCAAACGTTTAAAAACTCTTTATGAGCACTTAAGTTGCCAAATGATAGGTAATAAGACACAAGTTAAGGACAAGAAAGGTGGTGAGGAACCCCCGACAATTCAACAGGGTGAAACCGTCTATATGAAAAACACGAGAACTAGAAAAGCTAAAGAATTACCACGATATGAGAAAGCTGAAGTTATAGGTAATGTTAGCAGAAATATTGTTCCGGTAAAACTTAAAAATAGGAACACCAGAGTGGCAATAAAAAATGTTAAACGCCCCCCACAGATGGTGTTGGATCCTGCTCGTCCTGGTGGATTACGGGATAACTTTGAATATCCAGAGGATCGATCAGAATCCAGGGATAGCTCCGATGAAGATTGGAATGGCTCTGATGAAGAGTAATCACTGGAGTATTATTAAGACCATAGATTTAAATTCATTAGTTTTACAAATAGATAACAATATCGAAGAATATACTAGGTTAAAGTTAATTACTACTAGCAATAGCGAAACTTATAGAGAACTTATGGGATTATCTATTCAGATAGAATCTTTTATAGAATTAACTAGAGATAGGTTACATCAGATTATGCCAACTACTAGAGTTAAAAGAGGTATCCTTAACCCTCTCGGATCAGTTATTAAAGTTATAACGGGCAATCTAGATTCAGAAGACGCTAGAAAATATGATTTAGAGATAAGTAAGCTAAATAATAGAGAACACTTAGTGGAAAGAAAAGTTTCTTTAATGCAAAAGGCTTTCGATAAATTGGTTAATGTTTCAGACGATATCAATTTTAATACTAAACACTTAAACTATAAAGTCAGACAATTACAGTCACTTATTCAAAACCAAACCAAGTATTCAAATTTAGTCACGATAATGAATAGCTTGAACCAGATATTTAATAATTTTCGTACTATTTATACAATTATATATGAAATTGAAACCGCTATAGCTTTTAGCAAAATGCATATATTACATCAATCTATAGTAAATACAACTGAGTTATTCAATATTTTAAAAGAAATAGAAAAGCATAGTCAGTTGATTTATCCAGTAAGTATTGAGAATTTAGTGAAATTAGAAGGTAATATAGAGATAAAAGGGTACGTAGATAGCAATAAAGTAGTTTTTATATTAGAAGTGCCGATGATACACAACACCACATATATTTATTACAAAGTTGTTCCAATTCCAATATACAACCCTTCCAAACATAAAACCTTCGTCATTATTCCTAAATACCCATACCTTATAGTGAACAGAATGAAATACAGGTCCGTAGTAGACACCTGCAGAGAAATAGACGACCAGCAATATTTATGCACAGAGGAAAATATACTACAATACCACACTGAAACGTGTATTGAACAACTAATGCTGCTAAAAGGAAATTTCAGCGAATGCCAGCAATACCAGGTGCAAATCGAGGAAACCATGGTGCAGCCTGTGTCAAACAATCATTGGCTGATATATGCTGAGAAAGAAATCGCAGCAACCGAATACTGCAATGACGAGACGAGGAAATACAACCTACGAGGGACATACATTTTACTGCCAAGTCAGCATTGTTCGTTGCAGATCGCCGAAACTTACATCACTACACCTACAAATGGCAGCTCTGTATTCTTTAGCCTGCCGCCAGTACAGTTGCCCGAGCTTCGTAGCGACGTCGATTCGCCAGCCAAGCAGATGGACCTTGGGGGTGTGGACCTCGGTGACGTCAAAGACTTGCTAACCAGAGCGAAATATTGTGCAAGTGTTAGTGAAACTGAACCCTTTGTTATTAATTACCAGATCAGTGTATGGACTCTAGGAATATACGTATTTGTAATAGTTTTAATAATAGCCTTTGTTTTATATAAATGTAATTTCCTTACCAAGGTAGCTTGTAATCGAAATTCTCTAGAACCAACACAGCTGCCTCTAGATAATTTCTCATCTAGGGAGGGAGGAGTTAAGTGTACGGAACCCAACAACGTTAGCTTCGTCAGCACATCTCTCCCCACCAAATGATCTAGATAATGTTATTGTCATCTTAGCATTCATTTATTATAAATACCTTTGTAGATCTAACATTAGTGATTACTATTTTATATCTTAAATATACTGTTAAGCTGTTATAATTAAATAAAGTATTTTTTTATAATTAATCTGAGTCCAATCACTTAATTCGCGCGCGCTCTTAACTTTATGCGACAGTTGTTTTTGGTATTGAATTGTGTGATTGTATTTAGTTGTGTTATTTAATTGTGTTGTTGTTTAGTGAACTTTATAATTCGTCATTTTTACATTATTTGTGTTAATAATGACAAACTTTATGTCGTCCGAATATGCGGATATGATTGTGTAACGTGGGTTCTTGTAGTGAAAAAGACGAGAGTGCGTTCCTAATTACTGAACTTTCATTAGAGTGATTTGTAGAGTTACTGAAATAGGTAATTCGTGATAACAATGGCGGCCATTTTGAGAATTTGAAAATTTTGTGCTACCTTTTACGTGGGTTTGTGTTAAGTGGCTTTTTGTTGATATGAAAAAGACACCAGTGCTTGCCTAATGAGTGACGTGTAGAATTACTGAAATAGGTAATTCGTAAATAAATGTGAACTACCTCCGTGGCATCGTCTGCCGCATAGCACACGTTGCCGTTCTTACAAAGGTCAGTAACCTAATGTCATATCGGTCTACAAATGGTGTTTCGTTTTGCTACTCATATTTTATAGTTTATTTTGTTTGAAAATTTTATTATTTTATTTTGGCCCCATGACCTTTTTGTTGATATAAAACATTTTACAGGCATCAATGCTAAGTCCTTTTTAAATCAATGCCCCTATACAAGCACCACCCTGTATATGCTTGCACACATGTAAATAGTTAATCCGAATCAAAAATGTTCTTAGGGTTTTCTGTAAACCTATTCTCAAAATAAATAAGTTCTTACACCGAGCTTAGGACTCTGGACTAATAAAATATTTAAGCAAAGAGTCACCTTCTGTGTAGTTACCACAGTTCTATTATGCTACACACGACTGACAACTGCCGAGCTGGGTACAAGTTTTCAGGAACATTTGAACTGCATGAACGCATTCGTGCCAAATCTACTTACATAGTTCAAACCACATGAGTAGATAAACGTAACAGAGACACAGCTTCATACAACAGCGCGAATCGGTTGCACTACTACGAGCACGCGGCTTATGTGTGCGTGACCACTGGCCGCTTGTCGTATACGCGGCGAGAGTGGAAAGAACCGGTTTACGTAGGCACAGGCAGTTGACAATTTTAGGGTTATTACGACGCACGTTGTTTGTTTTGTACGTTGCAAGTTTTAATATTTTAATGTAAAAAAGTGTGTATGAATAATACTAGATGAAATAATTTAGTCATTATAAAGATTTTAACAATGGTTACGTCCAATTGGGTTTTTTAATTAGGTATAACTCCTGATAATTTTGTCGCATTTGTTGAATTGCTCGAGCAAAAGTTTCGCGAATATTTCGATCTTGAAATAAATATTGTCAATGTTGGCAACGAAATACTTAACAACTCATTAGTTGTGAAATTGTGTAAAAGCAATTAATGTTTACAAAACCAATGACTATCAGAAAGTGATCAGCCATCGATAGGGATTACAAAAAACAGGTGCATGCGATTTTCGACGAGAATTTATAATTTTAATAACGTATCAATGTCAGAAAGCAATAAAATACCAAAAAAAAGTCTGTCATGAATTGTCAATAAGGTCGAAAATCGCATGCACCTGTTTTTTGTAAGCCCTATCGATGGTTGATCATTTTATTGTCCTTAGTTTTGTAGACGTTCATTTGTCTTACACAATTTATTTTTAAACTTATTTTAGATACCTATCCCCGTGGTAAAACTAGTGGCCATAATAGCTAAAGGAGATTCCTATGTTTATTAGTAAAATAGATCATATTACCCGAAAATATTCAACACTATTAGTGGTATCGTTGGCAATGTCAAATAAATCACGTCGTCACGTCGTGTCCTTGGTAACAAATGTATATTTTTATTCCGTGCTTTTAAAAGTTTCAGGTGCATGCCTTTTTTGGTTCCACTCGCTATTTTATTTACAACTGTACTTCTGCCGTATAGCGAGTCCGTCGAGTCCAAGAATCTGCCCAATCCACGAATCTGTCGAGTTGGGAATCTGCCAAATCACGAATCTGTCCAATCCAGAATCTGTCGTATACCTAACAAGCGATTGTCTTAACCTATTGTGACAACCCTACCAAAATAGGTAACAAATTTACAAGCTCTTAAGAAGCTATCTCTCTGTTCGGTTTATTTACTCATGTGGTTCAAACAGTGATTTGGCACTGATATTTTGATATCAGTAGCATTTGACACTGGCTCATATTAATGTAAAATATGCATGCAACTGTCACTGTAGTTTGAAATCTGAAAACTGCCGATTCAGTAATCAGGAGGTTGACTTGTAAATGGCACCTATATAATTTTTCTTCTCGGACCGGGATAGACTAATGAAGATAACACACTGGAATACAGCGGGTATCAGGTTCAAACCCACGTCACGCACTACTGACTCTACGGGGTTATGAGCTTATTTAATTGGTTTTTAAGGCTTGCCCCGTATATCGGAGAGCACGATAAACCGTCGGTCCAGGCTGCCACGAGGTTCTTATACAGTCGTTGCTGGGAGCTAGTAGGTACCTTCAATAAATCGCGATACGGGTCTAAACCAAGCAATATTGCTATCCATTTGGATTGTGGAAGTCAGAGGGTAGTCGCTCTGTAAAAACCTTGTATTCTGACATATTTTAGGCCAGCCTCGGGCTGCAAGGCGCGTAAGTCTGGATACATCTGAGATAACGCTAGGACGACGTTGGTGATTTTTTTTATCGCTTTTCAATTACGTAGTTATTATATTTCATAAGATAAAACTTACCTAATATAACAGGGGGGACATCATCATCTACTACCATCACTAGTATTTTGGAGGAGCTGGATTTTGCAAACGACTAAACGAATTTAACCAAAAGTATTTTGGCGGAGTTGTTCGAAACCAAGGTTTATTTATTTATAGACTCAGGGTCGGCAGAGGTGTAATATTACACCCACATTTCGCCATGAATTTTTAGGTCCCACGTAATAGGGGGCGAGCCTATTGCCGTACCGGGCACAATACCAGACTCCGTGCTGCTACTGAGAATTTCCTAACGGAAAAACCCAATAACACTTGCCCGACCCGGGAATCGAACCCGAGACCTCCCGATCCCACGCGCAGAATTTATACCGCGAGACCAAAGAGGCAGTCCAACCAAGGTACGTGTTACATATCCCGTAGGTCAATGTAAAACTCAAAACAACTCATGATTCGCCACCACCCAGATTATACGAGGATTTAGCAAAATGGTGTCATCTACCCATCGACGTTCCCACAACGTATCGTCACTTGCTGTCACAGGTCGCTTGTGGTCGCATAATTCACCACGCGCCGACACAAAACGAGCGGCACTCATTTGAATACCAGTTTGTGTGTTGTTTAATGCTAATAGCTATACCCGAGGACATGCTGGTGGAAACAGCCGTCTCGTTACGTCGTCGATTAGATAGGTATTATAATTCGACGTCTATCAAACGGTTACTTATGCACTCAGTAAGTCTAGCTATGCCATCAGTGGGAAACGTACATCCACGAGTCAAGTAGCTGTATAGTAGGACGGTTGCCGGATTTAAATAGTAATAGGTATTGCATATTGTATCATCATCATCTCTATCTTGGTTGCGATCCATGGACAAAGGGCTTTGGAGCCCGTGGTCCGCTTACTTTTGCAATTACAGATTTACTTTATAACCTCATCACTTTTGTGTTAACCTATTTTTTATTTTAAGAAGGCAATTCACGTTATAGGAGAAATTGCTGTGTCACAGGGAATCTTACAATAAATAAATCCACAGATACAAACAATACTCAAACACGGAACAGCAATTTGTAGATAACACAGCTCTATATCCAGCGATATCTCCTTATGTACAGCAGCCTGTTTGTTCCTTTAGTTGGTCTCTATATTTTCTTCTTGGTTTTGCTCTCTTTCTTCAGGCTTTTTAGTTCTATTATATTAGTTATAAATACAGTAGCAGTACCTAGCTCTTAGAGAGAGAGACAGAGACCCCCATTAGCTTTCCAGAAATATTGTCAATTATATTAGTCCAGTAATTTCAACATGATATCATAAAAGTATATAAGTACCAAACACAAGCAATAAAAACATCGTTTTGTCTAGTCTATCGAAAACAAGAACCCTTTATAAACAAAACATTTAAACATGTTTAATGACTACAGGAATTCATTGTAAAGTTGTGCAAATGAATTCATTGCGCAAGCAAGCAGCTATTTGCCGTTTTCTACAAGCAAGTACTTAATGGGTCTTTCTTTCCATCATCAACGTTTGTAGTGGAATAGATAAAAAGTTACTTCAAACTACCATAATAAAGTGGGAGTTGCCGGTGTTTTGGCTTTTTTGCCTTGCATTCTTTAAGAGCATTAAGCTATAATGTTTTTCCTCGTTTGATTCCTCATTTTTATTTCCTTGGGCTACGCACAACTAACAATTGTGACAGTGTGTGGGTTTCGGTTGCTGATTATCAGTAAAAAATTGATTTTTTTAAATCCGTTCACAAATTAAGGCGAAATCAAGAGACAGTCTGCCTGTCGATTAAAAATAAAATGTTTTATTTTTTTAACTTAGCCCTTACATATTTTATGTTGATACTGATGTTTATCCTATAAATAATCAAAGTAAAAAAATAACACCGAGTGTTTCGGTGTTACACCGAAACCGTAGGTTCTGGGCGACTTGGGAAGGACTAATGGAATGGACTGTATTAGGGCGAGTTCTGCTCGCCTAGAAAGGATAAGGGAAAAGGATTGTGAGTGGGTATAGGATATTCTAAGGATGTTGAAAGATGAGGGGCACCTACCTTGTACGTCAGTCCTCTTTCCTTGCAAATGGCAGCCTCCTAGTGTCTTCGAGAATCCTGAAGCTGTTTGAATCACTCCACTACACAAATCACTTTCACTCGCGGGCGGTTTTGTATAAGCGGTAATAATTATAGCGGTGCGGAAGCGGCGCGGTGCGGTATGGCGGACACTTTTTTCAAGCTTCTCGAATGTTCTGAACTGTCTCTCGCGTCGACGATCGCGGCGACCAATCCGCGAAAGGCGTGCCCCTTCCAGGGAATTGGATAGACAGAGACGGAAACATAGTATCGCTCGCATTAGACAAGCAAGCGTGGAACGATTGACGTTGATGTGATTAGTTCTCAATGAAAAGTTAGATGGCGCTACCATATCCCCCCGGCCCTAAAGGGTTGCCTTTAATAGAAATAGAATTGAACTTAGCTATGTTGGGTGTTCTACCGCATAACCCATCAATAGGCTTAGACAGCGATATGATAATAAAATTAATCTAAATTAACTTTAGCGAAAACTACAAACGCAATAACAGCGAAAACTACTAACTAAATACTCTAACTAAGAGGTAGATCCAACTTCAGGCTAGATCTCACTGAGTTGGAAGCGGACAGATACGTACAATAGGGTGCACGTAGCTCCCCTTAGCGGTTTTCACGGTAACAACGCGGGTTGTACCGTCCTTGGAAGTATGCAATTTCTCTACGATGGCTAACGGCCATGAAAGCGGCGGAGCAAAAAAAAAGTCAAAAAGTCAAAAATCATTTATATAATATTTATATTCATAGCGAGACTTAGCTTGTCGTTCGTAACAGATCGGCAAAGTTAAGCAACGCGTGCACAGGTCGCCACTTGGATGGGTGACCAAGTGTGGCATTTACATCTGAGCGCTACCGTGCTTCGGAGGGCACGTAAAGCTGTCGGTCCCGGTTCTTGTCTCAGGATAAGAGTCGTTAGGCCACGTTGGAGGCTTTCGGGCGGTCTGAAAAACTCCGACACTAGAGTTGGTCACACACTCACACGAAAAACAAAATTTATTCATCTAGGTCACAAAGTGACGCTTATGAACGTCAAATTTTAATGTACATTACTTAATGCTTCTACATTTACATTTACTGCCCATTCGCAAAGCAATAGGTAGAACCACGAGAAAGAACGGGCAATAAAACTCGTGGCCACTCTTTTTAATCGCCAGTGTTATGTGCCAGTATTGTGTGCATTATCGTGTATTATGACGACCAACGTACCCTCCTGTATAGGGGATGCAGGACTATTCCACTTGGATATAGCCTGAAGCTGGTGTAGATATTCCGCACGCCAGCGTCGCCAGAAGGACTGCACGAGTTTATCCAGCAAAGTATGTCTCTGGAGCAAGCTTGAAGAGTCTGCTTCAGGAGCCGGAAACGACGGTAATGGCACTGTGCTCAGAAAATGTGCAGGGCTTAACGCAGATGGTTCTGCAGGGTCACTACTTAATACCGTGAGCGGACGCGAGTTGATCAGTGCCTCGACTTCTGCAAGGACAGTTAAAAGCTCTTCGTAAGAGAGGATCTGTTGACCTATAACCTTGAAGAGATGCGTTTTAATTACTTTGACCATGCTTTCCCAACATCCACCGAAATGTGGTGATGCTGGTGGAATAAACTTCCAGTCAATATGATTTATGGAAAGTTCTTCCTGAAGACGAGTACGATATTCTTCCCTGAGAAACTTATAAAGGTCGCGTAAATAAGAGCTTGCGCCCACAAAACAAGTACCGTTATCCGTGTACAAACACTGTATAGGGCCGCGCCGTGAGAGAAATCGTTTAAGGGCTGCCAGGAATGACACCGTGCTTAAATCTGTCGCAACTTCAATATGCGTAGCGCGCGTCGTTAAGCATGTAAAAATACATAGCCAGGCTTTACGGCTTTTAACACCTCGACCACGCACTGGCGTATACTGCAGTGGTCCTGCGTAATCACAACCGGTGTGTGTAAACGCTTTATCAACCTGGTTGACGCGCTGGCTAGGGAGATCTGCCATGGGAGGGAAAGTCGGACGCGGACGAAATTTGAAACAGACGTTACATTTATGTATTCTGTGACGAATTATTCGTCGAGCGGCTAAAATCCAATACTTATGCCTAAGTAAGGAAATAAGCAACTCTGGACCGGCATGGAGGTGCTTCTTGTGATAAAAATCAACAAAAAGGTCATGCCGCAGATCATGCCGCGGCAGAATGCAAGGATGTTTGTAGTTATAAGGTTCATCCGAATTTGACAGACGACCCCCAACGCGTATGACGCCGAGTTCATCGAGAAACGGCTTGAGTCTAAGGATAGCGGCAGAACAAGGTACATTGTCTTTCAAATTTTGAATGTCGTTACTAAAATGAACAGCCTGTACAGCTCGTAATAACTTACATTCTGCGAATTTGATATCAGTACTTGATACAAAAGTCTCATTAGGTAGGTGCCTAAGAAACCTATAGACATAAGCAATGGCGCGGAGTAACTTAGACCACGATGATATGCGTAGTGCGAGTGCATAGATGGGAGACTCCGCAACCTCAGCAATCACGGGATAAGAAACAGACTTCCGTTCGGGTACATCTTCGTCTTCTGCACTGTGGTCAAAGGGTTGCATGGGCCATTCTGACGGATCATGGGAAATCCAAGAAGGTCCACGATGCCACAATGGATGATGCAGAAGATGGAGATGGAGGAAGATGGATTTAAGTGGAGTGACACCACGAGACAAACAATCTGCGGAGTTCTCAATACCCGCGACGTGATTGAAACAAGTAGCAGGAACCAGTTCAATCGATTTGCTAACGCGGTTGGCGACAAAAGTCTGCCAGCGATGAGGAGAAGAATGAATCCAAGCGAGCACTACTTTGGAGTCGGAAAATGCGTATATTTTATTAATGGGGTAGTGGGGCAAAACTGTGTCTTGAACCTTGCGGAGCAACTGAGACAGCAGAAGGGCCGCGCACAACTCCTGTCTCGCAACCGAAATGGTTTTAACAGGCAAGACCTTAGACTTGGCACAAACTAACTGCACCGAGTAGTTAGAACCAATGCGGACTTGCAGATATACGACTCCGCCGCAAGCATGCTCGCTGGCGTCAGCGAAACCTATTAAGTTGATGGTACATCCATCTACCAACCCAAGATGACGCGGAATAGTAATTTGATTGAGCGCGGTAAGCTCAATACAAAACTGGCCCAAGCGGCGACAATATGGTCAGGGGGTGTTTCATCCCACTCACACTTTGATAGCCAAAGTTCCTTGATCAAGAGCTTGGCGTACAAAATTGTGGGACAAACCCATTATGTCCCATAGTCGAGCCACTGTGGACAGCATAGTGCGTTTGGTGCACTTATCATCTGGTGGTGAGACGTCAAACCGAAAAGTATCAAAGGATTTGTCCCAGCGTAAACCGAGAACCTTATGCGGTACAGACTTCTCAAACTCAATGTCTGGAGAAGCTTTATGAGAATCTGGTATGCGTGCGAGAACCTCCTTAGAGTTGCTTGTCTATTTGACAAGATCAATTTGGCCTCGCTTGAAAAGCTGAATAAGCTCTTCACAAAGCGAAATTGCTAGGGGAGCGGGTATGGCACTACAGGCAATGTCATCCATATACAAAGCGGAAGTGTAGTATAGTATAGTATAGCGTAGCGTAGCTTAGCATAGCATAGCATATCGTAGCATAGCATAGCAAAGCATAGCATAGCGTAGCATGGCGTAGCATAGCTAATTAGTGCTTTATCTTACACAGAGTTTTAGCACTCACCTTGATCTCTTGAAGAACACAACAACAACAAGACGTAATACAATGAGAAGTATGTAACGTAGGTACGGTACCCATAATCACATACCCAAATACCGTCTCAATAGCGGGCGGTAAATCATATCGCTCACTACGTACTATTTTAGTTAGTAGCAAGTGCGGAAATATTGAGGCTCCGATCAAAAGATCAATGCCTGCCGGATTCGCAAACTTCGCGTCTGCCAGCGGCAATGACTCGAGGTGAGTGAGCGATGCTACGTCCACATTAGCGTTCGGCAATGCGTCCGTGATACGGTCCACGATAAGCGAAAAATGTTAAAATTAATGTCCCTATCAAAACGCGAATGTATTTTAATATCTACGGAACCCTTGCAATGTTTTTCTGATCCGCCTATCCCTTTGACAATCCACAATCCGAGGCGTTTGAAGCATTCCGATGTTATTAGATTGGTCTGAGACGCGCTATCAAGTAGACAACGTACCATGTGCGGCGACCCATTAACATCATAAACGATAACTTGCGCTGTCGCTAACAGAACAGTCTTAGACGTCATACACTGCGTTATGGCCCTGTGCGGATCATTATAGATGCGCGAGTGCCGTCCTCGCGTGCGCGTCGCCCGCGCAATGGACGTCGTACACAACGATACTTCGCCCTGAGGCGTGGAGGGAGAAGTCACCGTGGCCTGCACCTGCGACGTAAGTGTGTCAAGGTTAGCGGCTTGGCTTGACAGCGGATAACTTTTATCTAAATGTAATAATGAGTGATGTCGTTGATTACATAAACGACACTTCGTCTTACTAGAACAGTCACCCGTTTTATGTTTTATACTTAAACAATTAACGCAAGCTTTGTTTTCTTTTACACATTTGAAACGAGCGGTCGGATTTAAATTATTAAAAGCGGGACATTTATATGAATGGTCGTGCACTATATTACTGCACAGACACTTCTGTGATTTCATTTTATTAGATTCCGAGCATGTTACGTAAGATTGTGAATTAGGGACCGAGTTATTATAACTGTTTCGCGATTTATTCAACCTTTGTTTGTTGCTGTTAGTGTTAGACGGGCTAGGTGAACTAGACTGTGTATTATGAAATATTCGACACTGATCTTTGATGAACGAAATAAAACTATCTAGTGTAGGTATTTTATTATTGCGTTCCGTCATCTCGAAAGCACGAATTGTATCAGTGTCAAACTTTTTTAAAGCGAGTTGAAGCAACATAAAGTCGAAAAGATCTTCTAATTTTAAGTTCCTAAGAGGATTAACCGCGGTTACGAAGTTATCAATAAACAGCTGGAAATTCGAGACAGATTCGGCACCGGAAAGTTTAAGATTTAAAGCTTGGTCAAAGTAGGTAGACGCTAGGACGCACGTGTCTTAATATCTATCAAGTAGTGACTGAAATATGACCTGATAATTCTGAGCACTGGGTGTGACACCTGCAAATACGGACTGGGCCTTCGGTGACAGTTTACCTATTAAATAGTACAACCTCTCAGCATCTGTCAGAGAACCATTATTGTGCACCGCATAGAATAACGGCCAATTTCGGCTTGCGGGCCGCGGCAACGGGCTCTGCCGAACATTTACCCTCCAATTGCGATTGTATACGCTTAATAATACAATAAAGATCTTCAAATGAGGTGTACGCCTGATAATAATTCGTTTTTTCATCAGGATTGATAGAAAGTAATCTTGTGTTATAATCGTCTAACAAATTATAAAAATCTGTTCGAATATTATCTACTGTCATACAATAACTGAGAAATGCTTCCCTATTACTGTCAGACGCGGCCGCGGTCTTTGACCGCTCGTAAATGTTTTGAATGCGCTCAAATAAAATATTGCGTTTTGCTTCTAAGATTGTCATCTTTTTGTCTTCCGACACGCGTGACTTCTTTTGTTGTGACATGCTTACGTAAGTATAAGCTAATGAGACCGAAACAAAACAAGAATATCTAATGTACCTATTATTTTACCTAAGTAGGCTAAGTAGGCAACACTTTAGAGCAGTGGAATTAAAAGTTGCTCGAAATATGAGATTTACAAGACAACTATGATAGTTCCAGAAATAATAATTGAGTAAGTAGGTAGCTACATAAAAGTTTACCTACTGATGCGGGCGGAAACAACCATGTGATGGTTATGTGAATGTACTAGGAGTATAGCTAGGTGCTATAACTGCCTAGGTATAGCGATGTAACGTATAAAACTTAAATGAATCCGACTCGTATGGATAAAAAAAAATGGTTCGGCGTTACACCGAAACCGTAGGTTCTAGGCGACTTGGGAAGGATTAATGGAATAGACTGTATTAGGGCGAGTTCTGCTCGCCTAGAAAGGATAAGGGAAGAGGATGGTGAGTGGGTATAGGATATTCTAAGGATGTTGAAGGATGAAGGGCACCTACCTTGTACGTCAGTCCTCTTTCCTTGCAAATGGCAGCGTTCTAGTGTCTTCGAGAATCCTGAAGCTGTTTGAATCACTCCACTACACAAATCACTTTCACTCGCGGGCGGTTTTGTATAAGCGGTAATAATTATAGCGGTGCGGAAGCGGCGCGGTGCGGTATGGCGGACACTTTTTTCGAGCTTCTCGAATGTTCTGGACTGTCTCTCGCGTCGACGATCGCGGCGACCAATCCGCGAAAGGCGTGCCCCTTCCAGGGAATGGGATAGACAGAGACGGAAACATAGTATCGCTCGCATTAGACAAGCAAGCGTGGAACGATTGACGTTGATGTGATTAGTTCTCAATGGAAAGGTAGATGGCGCTACCACCGAGATAAGAGGCAAATAATCGTGTTTATCCCACAAAGATTTGTCCTAGCTAATTCACCTGTAGGTCAACAGACCAGTCGTCCAAAGTAAACATAAGCATTGTAACACAAACTCCGCGCTGTAATTTAAAAAACAAGAACTTGGCATTGGCATATTCATTTCACTTACTTGTTTTGATTAGTAGGAGCCGCAGAAATCCCGCTTGACCCGTTTCGCAGCGCCATACAGATTAAGTTGTAACAAATACAGTCGTTATGCCGATGAAACTCGTAAAGATAATACCTTCGCGCGCTCATTGTAAACGAGCCAAGTTTTTCTATTTCCTTTTCTTCCTGCCGCCCACTTTGTACTGTCGGTTCCCTTGTTGCTTAGTGATGAATGACAGCACCACCTGTCCCCAGGGACAGTCGGTTAACTTTCAAGGATAACTTATCGACTGTTGTATGGAAATTTTTATGGGTGTGTTTTTTATTGTTGAGAAGAGATGGATTTATTTTGACATGTAGTTTTATGGGCCGAGAATATTGTTAAATGTTGATGTTTCTTTGATTGGTTTTGTTTTGAAAGATATAAAGTTGGTTTTGTGTTGCGACTGTAATTGTCCAGTAATAACTGAGGTCAGTCTTACCGCCAGATTCAATATCCGATCTATCCACGGATTTGGAGATTGGAGATGTATATTTGACATAAGCTTCGTACAAAATATGTCAAATAAGTATCTCTAATCTTCAAATCGATGGATAGCTCGTATACATACATTGGGACTGGCTGTTAGTGAGTTGTTTGTTTCTAAAAAAAAAAATAACTTCGTGCGTCGGATGGCTGTCTGACACTAATCTGAATCCTGAAGTACCGTGATTAATATTTCGTCTGGAAGGAGAATAGCATATTTTTCATTACAATTTTTATGAATTGAATATTGTTTTCAGTAATAGATTTTCATTGTTTGCTGGTCGATTGACTACGAAAAAAATCTGATAGTCCGTAGCCCTGCTACGACATGCATATAATTATTTGTTAGAGCTACGTTAATAGTGTTATTTTAATTAATCTTTTGTATTCTACAAAGCTGTTGACGACGTACGGTTACCGGTGTTAGCGTAATGCTGTGATTAGGATTAAGTAAATTACGTACCACTCCAATAAGACGCTCCTCATTTGCGCGTAATCTTACGAGCTGGCGACTAGTTTCCGTTCGCACTAAGCGTATAATTCGTAGCAAATTTTATGTTTTTTATTTCGAATACACAGTCAACGTAAGGGTTTCTTGAGTACACTGGCTAAATAGGTTCTGTTATTCTACTATTATAAACTGGATTTATCTCAAACTATATTTTTTACAATCGTTTCATTGATTAAAATCTTAATATATAAAATCCTTGCGTTACTGACTGACTGACAGACAAGCTACAGCCGAAACTAATGGGCGCAGGATGCTGAAATTTGGCATGTGTGTTCCTTGGAGACCGTAGGGGTGCACTAAGAAGGGATTTCCCGAAATTCCCACGGGATCGGCCATAACGGGTAAATTAAAAAAAAATGCAGGCGTAGCTGCTGGCGTCATCTAGTGAAAGTATAAAACAATAGGTAATATTGTTTCACAAGCGATTGATTTGAGAAAAAGATGCCCTTTTGATTTTTTTTCGTAGACTCACGCCTTTATCCCCGAAGGGTAAGCAGAGGTGTAAATATTACACCCACATTTCGCCATGAATTTTTAGGTCCCACGTAATAGGGGGCGAGCCTATTGCCGTACCGGGCACATTACCAGACTCCGTGCTGCTACTGAGAATTTCCTAACGGAAAACCCAATAACACTTTGCTCGACCCGGAAATCGAACCCGAGACCTGCCAATCCCTTTAGATATTTGTATGTACTATGTATAGAGTAAATGTGACACAAATTAACCGTTTCTGCAGTCAAATGGAGCGTAAGAAAAGAAAAGATTTCGCATACCCACTACTTATGATCCGACTCTTCTGAGACTCAATTTTTAAAGTAAGTCTGTAAAACCAAAGAATACTTCACATACTGAACTTTACTTTGGGAAAAGTAATTAAAATTGTTTTAATAATAATCTTATTGAACACTTTTTTAATTTCGTCAAAGTTTATCAAAACCGGATGAGCATTTTATTCTTTGACTAGCTGATCCGGCAAACTTCGTACCGCCTCAGTCCATTCTTAAATTTCTTTTTTGTAGTATAGGGTTGTTTCTCTCCGTAAGAACCATCCTATACTTCAAGGCATATTATAAAAAAATTATTAGCGAAATCGGTTCAGCTGCTCTCGAGATTTGTGCTTAGCAACACATTCAGCGATTCATTTTTATATTATATTGACACTTACAGATTCTTTCATCGTTCCTAAAGTAACTCTTGGAACTAACTATATTAAAGAAAAATTAATCCATTTAAAAATTTCGCGATTTGTATACATCATACAAAATAATTTGGCGGGTTTTAATCGCGTAAAATTAACTTATTTTAGGGGTAAAAGAAAAATTGTTACAGACTATCAGCCTAATGTGAATTTGAACTTAAAGCCGTACCACATCGTTCTTCAAACACTCGAGTAATTCCGTTAACTGCAGCATACACACACACTCACATTCACAAACACTCACATACAACGTTGAAGTTAAGATGATTGAGATTTAGAAAGCGTTTGTGTAGCAAATTTGAACTACGTATAATGTTGGATGAAAGAAGGCTTTCTAACGTCTTAAGTCTAGGCGTCTTTAAAATACATCTCTGTGGGAAATAGCCAACCGTGTTCGTTGAAATAAATGTATTTCTCTGTCTGTATAAACAGTAATTGTCGACGTGATTTTAAGTGTAGTAAACTTTTAGTTTAGATATGAACTCAGAGGTAAGTGCTGCCTAATATCTTCGATTGCAGTGTTGATGACTTAAGTTAGATTAAGGGTTCTCGAATATTCAATGCCGTAAACTCCGACATGTGAGCTACATATTTATGTACATACATAGACTCACGCTTATTTCCCAAAAGGGATGGCAGAGACTACGAAACGCCATTTGCAACGATCCTAACATATCTCTCATATTAAACTAATATTTATGTATTATAGATATTAGTTTAATAATACTTCTCTAGCAAGCAGTCCTTAAATTTTATTTTAAAATTAAAGACGTAAACGAGTAAAGGTGCACAGGTGTTAAAATACCTATGTACATTTTACATTGAGAATTGAGTTTGAAAAACTACACGCTCCGATTATTCCTTTATACACTTAAAAAAATAAAAAAGAAGAGCTTTACTAATGAAAGAAATTGCTGTTGATTCTCTTCTGTATTAGGCACCTACTCAACTTATGAAAAGTCTTCTTGATGGTTCTCTCGTTCTTTTCGAGAGGAGAAGAGACGGCAATTAGTGTGATCTGTCGAAATTAATTTAACATTATTTACTGCGCATTTCTAGGTGACAGCTATTATAGACGTGTCAATTAAGGTTTCATACGTACTACAAAAGGTCAGAAGTACCCTTAACAGAAGAGCATGCATGAGAAACTTGATGGGAGTGAATGAAGCAAGATATATATGTCAGGATCGTTGCAAATGGCGTTCCGTAGTCTTTGCCTACCCTTTTGGGAAACAGGCGTGAGTCTATGAATATATGCACGTACCACAGCTATATTTGCGACGAAAGGTGGTTCAGAGGTGGTTACGTGTGAATAGTGCCACTGTGGCTTTTTGTTTTTGTATTGTTAAATCTTCAGAATGTGGTTGTGATGTAGTTGCGTAGCGTACACCTACACAACCACAGAATTAGGGCCAATCTTGGCATATCTTCATTAACTAGAGGATGCCCGCGGTTACACCCTCGGTATTTAAGGCTACTGCTCCGCTCCCGTCACTCATAGCACGATATTATATAGCCTTCCTCGATAAATGACTATCAAACACTGAAAGATTTTTTCAAATCGGATCGGTAGTTCCTGAGATTAGCGTGTTCAACCAAACAAACAAACAAACTCTTCAGCTTTATATATTAGTATAAGATTTCACTGTTTTGTGAACTCCCGAATTAAATTTTTGTTAAAAGTTTCAAACCACTACTTTCTACAGTGTCATGAGCCTATGCGTAGTTATTTTACTGGACACTTTTCTCATGAAAGTTCAGAAATAATTTAAATTACAAACAAAAGTCACTTCATTAACCGTAAAATACTTACACCATTAAAATATTTACAACGTCAATTCCCTATTTTCATACGAACATCAGAAAGAAGTTAATCCGAGCTGAGCAGTTGTTTAATCTGTGTGTAAATAAAGGTTGTTGTGTAAACAAGTGGCTTACGTTAAGTCAGTGTGCGTGTGTGGATCAGAGATCTCTTAACAAAACAGATTGTCTACGTTTTTGTGTGTCGATGTTGGACATGACTGTATTAGCAGTGGCCAGATTAGTGTATTAGTCTTCGAGTGATGAAAAGATGTTGTTTATTTGAAGATTAATATTATCTGTTTTGTTTGTTATCTTTTCCACAGCTGGGAACAGGCTTTTTCTCTTTATGAGAAGGGCTGGGCCATGTTCCACTTTACTATCCAAGTGATGTTTGGCAGAGTGGCAGACATATGTTTTTCGAGGCAATTATGAACTCTCAGACATGCAGGTTTTCTCACGATCTTTTCCTTCACCGTTAAGCAAAAGATGATTAACGATTTGATACGCATTTAATTTCGATTTCGCATGCATGAGGAATCTGATGGGACTGAATGAAGCAAGAGAGATGTGTCAGGACCGTTGCAAATGGCGTTCCGTAGTCTCTGCCTACCACTTCGGGAAACAGGCGTGAGTATGTATGTATGTATGAATTTCGAAATGTCATTGGTGCAGTGAATTCGTGAACCGGTGACGCCTGCGTAGCAGTCCGCTAGGCTATTCCCATAATTGAACACTACGTAATCGTGAATATTATAAACCAATAATATGTTACACATGGACTTTAACGTAGGCGCCGCCGCGGGCGAGAGGCGGCGCGCGTTAAGCCACCTTGATGTTCAAGAAATACTACGGTATGATGATAAAACTATTAAAAACTTTTACTCCAAAATGCAAATGTCAGGGGTTTGTGGTCCGTAAAAATAATTAATTCATGTCCTTCAAACAAACTTCTAAAATGTTCTACGGCTAAGTATATTGCTAATAATTCCCTGTCATAAGTGCTATGTTTCTTTTGCGTTTCAGTTAATTTTCTAGAACAATAGCCTAATGGATTCCATTCATTGTTCACATATTGTTGCAGCACAGCTCCTACGCAATTATTTGATGCATCGGCAAAAAGTGCATACGGCACGTTTATTAGCGGGAATGTTAACGTGACTGCATTACTGAGACTATTTTTGCATTGTAAAAACGCTTGTTCAGCATCATGTGTCCATTGTATTATTGTTTTATCGTTTGGTTTAGCTTTGTGAATGTATTTATTTAATATATCTAAGTATTCTATAGCTCTAGGTAAATGACCTCGATAAAAGTTGACAATACCAAAAAATTTACGTAACTGACTGACGTTTTGTGGTTAAGGATAGTAGTCAATGATAGCCTGTACTTTTGATTCTAATAACCTAATACCAGGTGTAGATACCTCATAGCCTAAGAATTCTATACTAGTAGTATTAAACATACATTTGTCTAAGTTAATTGTAATACCATACTCGCTTAACCGTTGAAATACCTGTTCTAAGTGCTCGGAATGTTCCTTACTATTAATTGAACTTACTAATATATATCGTCCGCGTAACAGTATAAAAAGTCTAAGCCTGATAGCACTGTATTAGTCATGAAGCGTTGGAAGGTTTGGGTAGCGTTTCTCAAACCAAAGGTCATTCTTTCAAATTCGTACAAACCGAAAGATGTAGTAATTGCGGTTTTGCATATATCATCCGGGTTAATCAAAATATTATGATAGGCTTTTTTTAAATCAATTTTAGAGAATATTGTTTTACCAGCTAAAAAATACGTGAAGTCTTGTACGCGAGGAATCGGGTATCTACCCGGCTTAGTAACAGCATTAAGTGCTCGGTAGTCACCGCACAGTCGGAATTGTCCATCTTTTTTTGGTACTATGTGTAGAGGACTCGCCCAAGCTGATTTGGATGGTCTACATATACCTGCCTCTAACATTAAATTCGTCTTTAGTTATTCTATATCGCTCTGGGGCTAACGGTCTAGGCTTGCAAAATACAAGAGGACCCGTGTATCAATATAATGGTAAACAGAGTGTTTTGGCGTCTCTTTAAATGACATAGGTTTGAGTATCTCTGGATATTTATTTAATATATCATATATAGTATGATCTTTACGCACAGTAGAAATTGGTGAAATGTAATTGTTTACGATCGTTCCTTTGACTGCCAGTTTAGTTATTTTATGTAATAAACAACGACCACTGATGTCAACAATTAATATATGATGGTTAAGAAAATCTACGCCGAGTATTGATTGTTTAATATTGCACACTACAAATGTTCATGAGAAAGGTCTACGCAATTTTAAATCTAATGTTAACCTTTTGGTACCATAGGTTTTTATTTCTGACCTGTTAGCAGCATAGAGTTTATATTTACAATTAAAATCTAATTCACATTTATTTTTAACTACATATTAAGGAATTACAGAAATGCATGCACCAGAATCAATAAGAAATTTTATATGCGATTTTCGGTCACTTACGATAAGCTGCCTCGTTGGTCTCGCGGCATAAATGTGCGCATGCTATTGGGAGGTCTCGGGTTCGATTCCCGGGTCGGGTAAAGTGTTATTGGGTTTATCCGTTAGGAAATTCTCAGTTGCAGCACGGAGTCTGGTAATGTGCCCGGTACGGCAATAGGCGCGCCCCCTATTACGTGGGACCTAAAAATTCGTGGCGAAATGCGGGTGTAATATTACACCTCTGCCTACCCCTTCGTGGATACAGGCGTGAGTCTATAGAATACATATACGATAAGGCGGTAATCCCTGACTGCACAACTTCCCGCCACCGGTTGTAGTCTTCTTAGTTTTCCGAGTTGGTTGATACGGTCCTTGGCTTCCAGTTGCAAGGCGCGACGCATTTCCTGGCTCTGCTCCGGTACTTGAAGTGATATGAGCACAACCAATTAGGACTTTCTGGCGTTCTTCGTGGTCTCGACCGGGAACGTGAATGTGAAGAGTTTCTGAAATTGCTTCTGCTCCTATATCTGCTTCTTCCTCTATCCATTTCCGCTATCTTTAGGTTTATCTTAGCTATTTCTGCCATAATTTTAGCTACATCAAAGACTGACGACTTTTCCTGGTTGCTGTGGGCTACTTCGTTGACTTGCGCTGGTTGGTGGGTCTCCATTACCTTATCAGCTATCACGGCCAATTCTTCTAAATCCTTTGCTGACGTCACTGTGAGAACTGCTCTTACAGATAAAGGTAGGTGTCCTTGCCATAATATTTTTAGGGTGTCCGCTTCTATTTTTCCTCTCGCCAGCTCCTTCATTATTCTTAGTAGTTGACCGGGTTTCTGATCTCCTATCTCGATTTCCGAAATCAATTTTTGTATTTGTCTAGTTTACGATTCTTTATAAATTTGCAAAAGCCGATTTTTGAGTGCTTCAAATTTGTTTTTTTTTCCAGTGGATTCGCGACTATGTCCGCTACTTGCTGGATTACTAAGTTTTGCTACGACCATAAAGTATTTGTTGGCGTCTGATGTCTTCTGAGGTATTAAAATAGCGTCAACTTGCAAAAACCATAACCGTGGGTTTTCTGGCCAAAATTCCGGGATTTTACTTGAAACTGATAATGTAGAAATTATAGCGGTGGATTCTTCCGTCTTCGGTACCAAGTGAGTTGGTTGCTGTGGGGCCTGTCCGAATTGTGTATTAATTTTAAAGTTTTTCTTGAACTTCGTGTAAAATGCGTTGTATAGACTCGCGATATTCGTCGTCCACGTTTCTGCGAATCGGACGTGGCGCGTGTTGCGGGGATCGGGGTCACCAGTGTAGGGTTACTGTGTGTATAGAGAGAAATGAAACGTACGAAGTTCAAATGCCAACTGGTTTGCGTTTATTATTTCATTATAGTAAATACAATACTATGCACGCCCACAAATACATGAGTCAATGACCTATGCACTCCCACAAAACTATACAGCAATGTTATCTTTTATCGGGTTAACATTAACTTGGGCAAGTTGAGGTTTAGCCTATTATATAAATAACCTTGTAGGTTAAGAATAAACTGTACAGCATATCATAGCAGAACTATTTCTACTAATAATAAAGTTTTTAATGTATACAATGTATAGAACGGAACATGTAACAATATCCTTAGTTGTGAGTATTCACAAGAAGTCGTGTTACAAAGACGGAGGCGTCTTGGCACGGGCGAGAGCGCTCGGCACCCGCAGAAAATCGCCGACTTCGTAAGTTGTGCCGACTTGCAGCCGCGGTACTACATTACACTTAGGGCCCATTCACACAATGTAATATTAAGATGTTAAACTCAATAGTAACCCCCATGTCCCCTCCCGTCTTAAATCCTAATTTGAAAGGTACAAAGAGAAAGAAGTAATAATTAGTATAATAAATACCAAAAATAAATTATTAATATTATAAGCTTCAACTATCAAAAAGATACACATGAAAGCAATACTAGCTACTGGTTAACTACTAACACAATAATTAGCAAACTCATTAGTGAATGCATTCATCCATCGTGTAATTATTGACATTTACGCGTCCATCGACCGTAAAAAAGTTTCAACAAAGAGCTCAGATATTTACATAGAGGCGCATTTCCTATGGGCACTCTGAAGACAAACTTTCTGTGACCCGAATTACCGCTTGGCGGCGGTCTCTACGAGAGCAAGAGAGACGAACGTTCCTCCTGTGTATCTTGACTACTAGAGCAAGAGAGATGGAGAACGACGCCAGCGCCGTCAACGGCGCCAAATACGAACTAAACTGGAGACAGTCTCCACTTGGAATCGGCACACAAAATCCTTAAGAACTGCGGTTCTATGTAAATCTGTATTCATTGGTTTCAACTTCTGCGCATCAAATGTCAATGCTCATTAGACGTGGCTGGAATTCTATTAGATACTAGAGGACGCCCGAGGTAACGTCTGCAATTATTTTTTAATTTACTGTTTCTTCCCGATTTTCCCGAATTTCGGGAAAACCCTTCTTAGTGCACGCCTACGGTACCCAAGGAACATACTTGTCTTTCAGCTTCCTGTGCCTAATAGTTTTGGCTGTAGCGTGCCTGTCAGTCAGTAACGCTAATAGAATTGTATATATACAGAAGATTTTTACTTTGGTTTTCTTTCAAACGGTTGAAGCGTTTTAAATGGAGAATATTTGCCGTTTTACAGTAACACTTGTCTTTTATAGTTGAACACAGGCCTGTTGCTATACATGCCTATCGGTTAAGCCATAGAATGTTGATATCCCTTTGGGTTGCAGCGGTCAGACGACAGTCCTTCTGTGGAAAAGCGACTATTCTGTCTAATTAGACCAGTAAGTGAACCGCGGGCTTCCAGGCAAAAAGTCTTAGATGCGACCAGGGACGCGTCGACCCAATCCTGCGCCTGTGTGCGAAATCTATGAAGCGCCTTTATGTCATCCTTTTCCGAAACTTTTACTAAACTAAATTTTAATGATTATCGCATTCACCCGACGTGCGGTGCCCCTATTACCCTGGCGCCTGTGTGCGCCGCGCACATTGCACATATGGACGGCTCGGCGCTGGATGCGAATGGGATAACGCTAAGAAGATGATGAGCCGACACCCCTGTTTTTGAAGAGTGCAACACGTGTTCAAGTGTTTGGCAAGGCCGATTCACCATCATCTACTTCGTCGTCATTAGACGGGGAATTGTCCTTTCCGCTACCCTGCGTCTAATGTCATGGGTTCGATTCCCACACGAGGCAATACTTAATGTGATTTACAAATTAATTGCTATTGCGACTCTGGGTGTTCTCTGTGTCCGTTGATTGAATATTTCTAAAATCTGGCGCGACTCAGGAATATTATCAATTGTCTTTTAAAAAGCTAAATGAAGTCTTCTTCATGTAAACTCTCCTTAAGCTAGTCAAAACTGTGTTCGTCGCGAAGTGGCGCGTGTAATAACGAACGATAAAATGTTTTCACCGCAGCTCAAGTGAGGCTCGAAGTGCGAACTCATCACGACTTGCGGTCGCACCAACCACCTCCGCGTCTTCGCGCAGTACGCACCACGACTTCACTGTGCACTATCTAAATATATACAGCTTTACCTTACCTTACTAGTATTATAAACGCGATAGCTTGTGACGCTGAATGCTTGGACGTTTAATAGTTTTTAACGTATGACCTACAGAACGGATTTTAAAGAAACTGTACAGTATTAGAATAGCTCCTAAGCTCCCCTTAATCCGCAGGCAGCAACTAGTATTTAATATGTGATTATTTAAAAAAATAAACTAAACCTTCTCAAATATGTCAAGTTTTTTTTAAGCTTCTATTGTATTATTTTGATTATTGTAAATTTTTCATGATATTTTCTCCACTGTCACAAAATGTCACTTCCCCATTTCCTTTTGTGGGTGTCATAGGAAATGACTACGGAAAATACACAAAGCAAATAGTATCTTTAAGAAGAGTTGGAGAACTCTACATCAAACCCTGTATAAACCCGTCTGGCCAGTATGGAATAATAGGCCAAATCTTTCTATTAAGTCACACTGTCACTATGAATATGCAGCAAATTAAGTCCAGCAGTGGACTGCAAAAGGCTGTACAGGTTTTCGAAGCGATCTAATGGCAAAAAGTAGACAGGCCTGGCAGAACTACGCAATCACGACTTTCCTGGTTATGTAGCCATGGGCTGCTGTTCTTACATGTTAATAAATCCTGTGTCGCGGTGGACTTTAAAAACATACAACCAACGGACATAAAGAACTTCCAGACTCAAAGCAACAATTTATGGATCACACAAACTGTTGTGTCGTGTGGGAATCGAACCCACAACATTCGGCGCAGTGTTAAGCGGCGAAGCGGCCGCTTAAACCACTACGCCAACCTTGCAGTCAACTTCGACGTTCGACCGTCTATATAATCTAAGGGCGGTTTCAGATTAGCGTATTTTTCTGCGCGTATACGGTCGTTTCATCATACGCGCTTACACGGGCGCTACATTACGCGCTTCAAAAAACCAGACTCGCGTAAACGGGCATATTTCGGCGTGTTCGCTCGAAACGGTAGTGACATCGTGTTAGTGTCAGCATAGATTCTGACGGCTCGCGCTTATACGAGCTTAGAAGCGCGTCAACGCTCTTACGAGTTGCGCGTGTGCCAAAAGGCGCGCCTATACGCGTCTACATAAGCTGCCAAAAACGAGCTTATACGCGCGTATAAAACGCTAGTCCGAAACCGTTCTAAGTGATGAAAATTCGGTGGCTGAATAATATCTCTTTGCTACTTTGAATGCATTAATATTCTAATACTAAATATACATATATACGATGATAAAATCGCATCATAAATTCGCTTAGAACTGAATAATTTAGATATCTGTATTCCAAAACTTCTGTAAGACTACACAACGAGATATCACTAATTGATATTCACTAGTTGCTAAACTAACTATAATATATTTTTTACCGTAACCTGTGTCTGAGTTCCTACGATATAATAGTTCTGACGGAGACTTGGTTGACGGCTGGTGTAAATGACTCGGAATTATTTGATAATAGATATATTGTGTGGCGGCGGGATAGGGACTACGAGCTGACAAACCAGTCACGGGGTGGCGGGGTCCTTATCGCGGTACGGAAAGAAATAACGGCTAACCTTCAAACGAACTTCATGTCAACTGCGGAAGATCTGTGGCTAGTGTTGCCTTTCAAGCAGTCTAACAGTCGTGTACGGTGTAATATGTATTTGTGCGTTCTTTACCTATGTAAACAAAACTTGGGTCTAACGTTTTCTACTCAACTTAGAAATTATTTAAATAAGTTAGATGATATCATAATCAGTCACCCAGATGATAAATATTTAATCATAGGGGACTTTAACTTGAGCAAAATATCATGGCAATGTAGTGATTGCGATCGTGAATTATTACCTAGTAATTCTAATAATTCAATTGACGAGTATTCCTTATTAGACACGTTGAATACCCACAACTTAAAACAATATAACCACGTAAGTAATATGTATGGTAGGATATTAGATCTTGTGTTGTCAAATGAAACTCCATTCGTATCCGAGTGCAAGGATCCCTTAGTGCCAATTGACCCACACCATAAAGCGCTTACTATTGTAGTGAAATGTCTTGAAATGCCATCCTTACAAACTGCGCCCCGAACAAGATATAAGTTCCAATTGGCTGACTTTGCTGCCATAAGCGAAGAAATACAGAAAACTGACTGGCCTACCGAGTTTAAGAACAAATGTATTGACGAGGCGGTGGATTGTTTTTATAAGTTAATTAAGCAATTCATTCATAAATATGTACCGTCATTCACCTTGATCTATAATAACACTTATCCAATATGGTACTCTGCAGCGCTTAAAAAATCTATAAAAGAAAAATATAAGTTCTTTCGTAAGTACAAAACATACGGTAATAGGTCAGATTTCGAAACGTACAAGTTGTTAAGAGAACGAGTCAGAAGATTAGAGAGTGACTGCTACTCAAACTATATAACTTCTGTTGAAGATTCAATTAAGAAGAATCCCAAATACTTCTGGACCTTTATTAAATCTAGGCGTAAAACATCTTGTATTCCTAGCTCTGTACAATATGGTGACGTAATAGCAAACGACGGTAAAGATATATGTAATGTTTTCTCGAAATATTTTTATTCAACTTTTTTGCAGCCCGCACAAACACTAACGATAACTAATCGCAGCGTGCTTAATCATACCTCAACCTCAGACATTTGTAACATAAATATTAATTTCGCAGAGATAGTTAAAAATCTAAAAACCCTTGACGTCAACAAGTCAGCAGGGCCTGATGATATACCGCCCATATTACTAGCTAGATGTGCTGATAGTATCTCAGTGCCTATAGCTATACTCTTCGAGAAATCTTTCTCGGAGTGTGCCGTTCCATCCATATG
The DNA here is from genome assembly GCA_944739405.2 of Euclidia mi. Classification (NCBI taxonomy): domain Eukaryota; kingdom Metazoa; phylum Arthropoda; class Insecta; order Lepidoptera; family Erebidae; genus Euclidia; species Euclidia mi. Next base: position 76,161,343 of record OX123188.2, read on the forward strand.
GAAGTCTGCGTACATTACCCCCATTCACAAGAAAGGTAGTAAAACGGACGTTACCAATTATAGACCAATCTCGAAATTATGTATATTGGCTAAGATAATGGAAAAGATCGTATACAATCAACTATACGCCGCTTTGCGGAATTGTTTTAGTACTTTTCAACATGGGTTTCTCAAGGGACGTTCAACAACTTCCAATCTTGTACTGATGAATGACTATATATCTGACGCCATGAGTGGAGGGAGGCAGGTTGATGTCATTTACACTGACTATTCTAAGTGTTTCGACAGAATTGACCACAACAGGTTAATTTGTAAATTAGAGCATATCGGGATAAGAGGAGACTTGCTAAGATGGTTCTCATCTTACATATCTAATCGCTCTCAAGCAGTTGTGGTCAATAACTACATTTCGAGCTGGGTTTTGGTGCCGAGTGGTGTTCCCCAGGGTTCATTACTTGGGCCTTTTTTATTCCTCATATTTGTAAATGATATCGATCAATGCTTCCACTACTCTCAGCTATTGTGCTTCGCGGATGATATGAAGATTTTTTCAGCTATCTCAGACAGTACTGATGTTCGCGCTCTCCAAAGTGATTTAACTCGTTTATCTGAGTACTGTGCAATCAATAAACTCGACCTCAACCCATCTAAATGCTCAGTTGTTACTTTTAGCAGAAAAACTAACATCATTCCATCCCAATACTTTTTAAAGGGATTACAACTCGAAAGATGTCATACAATACGAGACCTGGGTGTAACTCATGATTCGAAATTGCTATTTCAAGACCACATAGAAAATATCACTAAAAAGGCTTTTCAGGCATTAGGCTTTGTTATGCGTATGTCGTCCAGTTTCACACAGGCAAAAACATTTAAAATACTGTATTGCACTTTTGTACGCAGCTTATTAGAATACGCTAGTCAAGTGTGGAACCCCAGGTACGACATGTACATATCCCGCATAGAAAGTGTTCAGATTAAATTTATAAAATATTTATGCTACCGTTTAAAACTAGAGTACAGGTCAGAAAATTATCTAAAATTGTGCGCTAGGTTCCACATCCTTCCTCTAGTTACACGCCGCAACATAGCCGATTTGATTTACATTTTAAACATATTAAATGGTACGGTTGATTGTTCTGATCTATTAACAAAAATCAAATTTAATGTACCTGGTAAAGTTACTAGACACCACAATCCCATTCATCTGCCTGTAGTAACTACCAATTACCGGCAGAATGCATTTCTGTGGCGAGCGAGCAGAAATCTAAATTATGAATGCAAAGAAATTGATATGGATATATTTAACTCCAAAGTGGAATCGGTGAGACGGATGCTTAGCCTTAATTTTTTCACAAAACATAATACTTAGTTAATATGTGTTTCTCAACATATCAATAACGTTATAAAATCCAAAATTTTCACTTACTGTTTGTTTAAACTATTATTTAATCGTGAAAACCTGTAATTGGCCATTTGTATCATACTGTGTTTGTTTTATACTATTTTTATGTGCTGTTGGTTTTCCAAAGATAAATAAATAAATAAATAAATAAATAAATAACACAGTTCTACGAAATTTCAATGTGAGAGCAAAATAATATCAAATGCCACGTAAGTCGTGTGTAGTAGTTTCGTAGCGGCGTAGCATCAAGTACTACGAAGCTTCGACATGAGTCAGCGGTCGTCTTAAGAGACAACTAATTGGCTATATTAGAGGAGCGGACAGCAAAATTCATCATCGTGCTAATCATGTTATACTGCGATTACCAGACTACATTCCTTCCGTAGGTTGCTGTACCTAAATGAAGCTTGAGATTGCTGTATCTATTACTTTCTGACAAAAGATTTAAGCAGAGGAATTTCTATCAAGTCTGAAAAGGAGGAATTTCCCTAAATTGGAGAGGCAGACAAAAGCTGAGTGGAAGAAATATGGCGATATAGAAGGATCAGTGTGCATACATCGTAGTTTATAACAATTAAGAATACCTGCAATGGCACATGATTTGCCTGTGTTTGATTCTAAATCACAAGTTTTCTATTTTACCTTAGAACTTTTTAGACTGAATTAAAGAAACTGTATTATGTAAAGGACGTGGGCCCCTTATATCGTGTGACTTTTAAAACCATGGGGCATGGGAGCTCATACAGTATTTTGAAGTACGCCTCAAGTTTCGTTACGCATTTATCAAAACTAACTTATGTTCATGTCTTCGCCCACATGACATGGGACAGTTATCGCCATAAATGCTAGCGTATAAGCTATATTGTTACTACAAAAATTAATCAGTAGTTTTTGCGTGAAAGAGTAACAAATAAGCATACATCCATCATCACAAACTTTCACGTTTATAATAGTACTTAATATGTTTAGCCAATTATGCTAGTAAATATATCAGTGCTTCATATGCTAGCATAATTGGCTAATTACATAAAAAATACGACATAAATTTTCACGAGGAACAGCAAACGAAAATATGAAGTTATAAATTACCAGTCACAGGAGATATTCTCAACGAGGCACGGGGTCTCGCAGACCAACTTCACCGCAACTAATTTGTTTAGCGAGCGTTATTCGTATAATGTGCGCCACTCTTTACGTGCTCCGTGCACTAGTCTGCGGCGTGCGTTGTAACGCTTATTGCTTAACTTTGTATCACCGAGGGTCAAACTGACTTTTTGTCGCCTGTTTGTGCGTTTTGTCCTGTAGTTTAGTGAAAAAGGTTTTTGTTATTTTAAAGTTGTTAAAGATATTGGTGACAGACTTTGAAATGAAGCTGCTGTTTTAACTCTGACTAAAATGTATTCCGACGTCCATTTAAAACCTCAAAAGTTTGACAGATATCTTATTCTATCTGGTTTTTAGACAACTATTTTGCTATTATGATGTGGTGTTGGCGATTGATGATGATTACGTTGACGTCTATCTTAATCATCATCATCATCAGCTGCATTCCGATTTTGAAACAGGCTTCTTCAATGGCACACCCCCGAGTTCTCTTCGTATCTAGCCGCTGCCTGCCACCATGCATAAACCTTCAATCTACTTAGTCAGAGGGCGCCCAAGTTTCAGTCTCCTGTCTAGAACGCTAGACAGATTAGTCGTACCTATCGCTATTAAGGAGCTACTGACAAAACGCGATTACGCGATTACCTCATTGCGCTTAATTTAAAAGATTCTAGATAGACTATTACTAGCTTGCATGATTAATTCAATTAGGTATCCCATTAAACTGCTATACTATTTTTCTGTAAGTTCCTTATAACTAATGTATTGACGTAATTCCCTGGCACAATTTGTAAATTAATCTCTTTACTAATCCTACACGTTGTATTAGACTGTGTAAAATTATAAAATCACCCGTACACGACACTTACTACAAAAGCGACTTTAACTATAACAGATCCAAATTGAGTACCCTGACTTATTGCTATAATTCAATTACTTTACTTATCGTTTTATTACTTTATCTTCCTATTTTAGTGACAAGAAACACTTGTAGGTAAATACTTCCTGCTAAAGGAAGCCTTGTCGTTAGGTATAGCTCCGGGAAAGTATCTCATAATCTATTTAATCTCAATGTACATTACATTACACAGCTATAAGCCAGGTATTCGAAAAAACCAGTAACACTTTTGCCCTACCCGGGAATCGAACCTGGGACCTCAGATCATCAGTCGCATACGCTATCCACTGGACCACGGAGGCAGTCATTATGTGTTAATGTTTAATATAAAGTTCGGTGTGTGATCTAGATTGCGCGTTTACTATATGCTAGAATTTATGTGTCACTGTCTGTCTACTGTGTGTTGACATTGGTAGCAAAGTAAAATTATTTGGAGAGAAATGATACTGAGAGTCGGGGTAAATACATGACGTATTGTCAGCAAATTACAATGTTGCACAAAGTATGTTTATCAGTTGTGGTGCTTTCAATAAATAAACCGAATTTGAAAGACATGATGAATAGAATATTTTCGCACTATTCGTATATTGCTTTTGCTAATAGGAATCAAATGGGACTAAAACCAAAAATATGTAGTTAATAAATTCCTATTTTTAAGCATTATACAGATAACATAGATATAAAATGTAACTATACATGCTGATGAAAAACCTAATATCCTACTATTATAGGATCTAAACTTCCTAACATGAAAGCAAGGCAAACACGTCGGCTGTCAAAAGGCGAACTGTCACTCGTCGAGTCAGCGAAGCGAGTCGTGGGGCGCTCGGGGCGTTCGGGGCTTCGGCCCGAGTAACACGAGTAAACAGTTTATGCTAAACGAGTATTGAATAAAGGGAAGATCGTGAGCCGACACGCCGACAATCACACTTATACGAGCGTTGTTCATTTCGCTGTTGCTGTTACGGAACGTATGAGGCTTTGAAGTTTTAATTGGTTGGTGATTGTTTTAATCACACAGTTGTTTGTGTAGTCACATCACTAGTGCTAGCTGCAAGAGATGTGCTGGTTTAGAAGATTGCCTTTACAAAAATGTTTTGGTTCAGTAATACTCATAATATTTCCGGACCTGGCTGCGGAATGATGCAAGTAAAATACGATTGTTCGTTATGAATAAATAATACGTGTAGTGCCAATAGACATAAGACACATGTGTGTGCCATATAGCCAGGTATAAGAAAGTCGCTTCTTGCCAATATATAAAAAACAAAACAAATACAGTGGCTAAAGAAATGCTATCAAACGGTGGCAAGCAGGAGCAAACTTACAATGGCGGCAAGGCATATTTCGAAGGGCCGAAAAGGTGTCTTGAATACAATTATTTATTTTTGTGTCCTAAGTAGTTATGTTGGCGTGTGGAGAGATTATATAGATTTAAAAAATTATAAGTACGTAAAGGGAACCATTTATTTCTTCTTAGTGTGTGGCTAAGTCTGGCATCGGCATTTTCAGACCGTCTGTAGTCCTTCAAAACGCTCTTAGGATTCTTATTCAGAGACAAGAACCGGGATTGACAGTTTTACGTGCTCTCTGGAGCACGGTGTAGCTGTGATGTGTAAATGCGCACGCGGTAACCCATCCAAGTGGTGACCAGTGCAATCGTTACTTAACTTTGTCGACCTATTACGTACGCCTAATCATATACCATCGAAAATGCGCATCACATATTTATTCTGCCACAACGGTGTGAGCGAGTGCCTGTCCCGGCGGCTTGTGATGCGATATCGTTGCGATATCGTCATAAATATACACGCTTTGTGTTATTCAACTAGTCGAGGGGTGGCGTCGTGTAGTTTACATACGCGAGCTTATCGCATTACGTATATGCGCGAGCAGACTCCCGTCCCTAAGCCGGCTACCACAAACTAAACTTATAAGCCTATTTTGTTTTAGAAGCTTCCATTGTTTTGACGACGTTTTTGTATCATGTTGTCAGTCATTCTGGGGTTCTTTATCTCTAAGTGTCTTTTAACTGGTAGAGCTTACTTAGGTCCTACTGAAAAGTAAGCATTTTAAATGAAACGGAGTAGTTCGGTTGAAAAATTACCTTCATCATAAAATGTTACTAGCAATTTACTCTATGTTATTAGTCTAGTATACGTCTCTTCATTTTGAATTAATTATGAATGAATGACGCGGTATATATTTTATAATGAGAAAAGAATTTAAAGTGTTTGATAAGACAGTGCCCCATCGCCAATGTGAACAGTGTTATAGTTTTTACAACATCATACAGCCTTTCGTAGTCCACTGCTGGTCTTAGACCTATCCTGACGTGAGTTGCAATAACATTGTTAGTCAATAAGACAATTTGGCCTACTATACCACGCTTGCCAGATGGTTTAGCAAGGTTTTCGCAAAGATTTATTTTCTTCGTGTATGTTTTTATTCGCCTCTTACGACACCCACGAAATGAAATGGCGTACTAACACTTTGTATGCTTCTCTCAGTGATTTAACTACTACTGAAGAATACTTCTTGTCCATTAGATATAACTTTCTTAAGCCACACAAATTTGCTAAAACATTGGAGCTCGAAAACTTATTCTGAAGAAAATGAATCACATAAATTATTTTAATTTACTCTAAGACATCACGCGCTTATGACAAGTTTGATGGAATTAAACAAAACTAAAATTAAAGCTATTAATTAGTAAACAATAACAACAATTAATCAGTAGGTCAGAGAGCCATGCACGAAATTAAGGTGTTAAGTAAGATCTAGGTAAGTACTACTTTGTACTGTGCAGGTGATGCAGGGGATGAGAGAAGGGACTTGTTGACGAAAGTAACCTCATTGTGATAATTTATGTGTTGTGAAACCAGTTTATTGCCCACTGATCAATGTGCGATTGGAAACCTTTTATTACTTTCGTATGAATGCGATGATTATTTTTGCGAGAAAAGGACATAAAAGGATCAAACCCTCACCCGGTTGTCCGTATTCGTTTATTTCGCAATTAAAGACTATTAAATGGCAGGGATGTTATTGAAAGGCATGTTTTTATTATATAGGTGCATTGGACAGGTAAGAGTATGGATGCACTTACATATACAGATTCTACAGATACTACCTGAAGGTTTTCATATCAGTTTTATAAATATGTTAATTTTAATTTGGTTGGTTTTATAGTTTGCATAGTGAGGCAAATGTAGCGCTCCTTCCCAATCCTCCGAGGTTAAGGACCTCGACGTCACATTGGGAGGATTTCATGTCAAACACTGCTGGTACCGTTTGATCTTTAAGATGATTAAGATGGTTAACTACGTGACAAGATTTTTACGGTCGCTAAATATTCGCGTTTTGTTAACTAGTTTAGTCGCGACCTTATGTTACAAAATACGACTCATATTACCTGCATCCTGCCTCGAACCGGGAGTGCAATCAAAAAGTACAATCAAGGCCTCGCTTGCGATTGGCGGACCCAAATGGTAGTCATTAATTTGAACTCCAATTCAAATGATCTACGATACGGTTATCTTTAAGTGCATTAATTTACCGGCAGGGTTGTGCAAGCTAGAGGAAAAACCTCATCTCTTTGACTTTAACAAATTAAAAGTTGAAGTCGTAAAAATGTCCTATAGGAAATTCGTATAATATTGCAGCTGTTTTTATTATTGCTTCAAGCGCCCAAATTATGAAGTATCAATTTGTTTTGTAGCACACGGGCCCAATCAATTCATATCTAAAATGAAATCATTCATAAGTTGATGCCCGCGGTTTCACCGTTTCATCAGAGCCACCTACCGGGTCAAATTATAGCCCATATGTTAGGTTACTGTTACAAGAAATGTTTAACTATAACTTGTTGAATTTTAGAAATCATTCCAATATAATTGAGATTAGCAATAGACAAGATTTACCTACGTACGGAAGCGGTAACCTAGTGGAGAGACTAAAATATTGATACGCAGAGGGTCCTGACTTCAAGCCCACGGAGTGACCACTAACTAAATTTTCGAAGTTAAGTGCGCATCAAATTATTAATGATTGCTTGCGGCTAACGAAACCTTCGTAAGGAAGCCTGCATGTCTGGAAGTTCTCTTTAATGTTTTAAAAAGACATGTGAAGGCTGCCAACCTACACTTGGCAAGCTTGGTAGAATATATTTCAACCCTGCTTATAATGAGAACCCATGCTTCTCATTCTAAGCAGGGATGCTAATTTTAATATTTATTCTTATGTTGATAAATTGGTAGAGTGCAGATTTGGATACGGTTTCTGGATGACAATAAAATTGTTTAACTGCTAATGCTGTCTTTCTTTACGAATATTTCAAATATGAAATTCATTTGAGTGATAATTTTCTGGGACACACAATACAAATCTTTGCTAATATGTTCCTGTAAACTGTACTATATCATACATACATACATAGACTCACGCCTGTTTCCCGGAAGGGTAGGCAGAGACTACGGAGCGCCATTTGCAACGATCTTGACATATCTCTCTTGCTTCTTTCACTCCCATCAGATTCCTCATGCATGCTCTTCTGTTCAGGGTGCTTCTAAACGGTACCGCCGCGTGACCAGAATGAATTCTAGCTCTATCATCCGCTATTATTTATGTTATATTTACAGCGTGACATTTTTTACCTTTAGGGGCATAATGCCTAAATCTTAACTGTCATGTATTATTACGGTAAGCAACGTTATTTTGTTTTGTCTTTAAATTTACTACTGCCGACTATCATAGGGTTTAAAATTATTCCCTACTTTCTACTCATTCGCATAATTTTTTTAAACAATTATTGGTGTTTTAGCTTATGTACAAAACCACGTTATCATTGAATGACCGAAATATATTTCTACTTGACCCGTTCGTTTTGTGCTTAGATCACTAAAAAACGTTAATCGGCAAGCCGGTCTCACTTATCTTTAATGTATGCGAGTCCTCGAGACTCTACACTTAAATCTAACTTAAGATGAAGATATTTTGCCTTTACTACAAATCTAAGAATCACAACATCGCTAATGCTTTAAAAAGACAATTTTAAAAACATTTGGATGATACACTAACTTTATTAGATATATATAAAAGCTATCTGAATACCAAAATATTAATTTTGGGCGTTTCAATAAGAAATTCTATATTTTACGTAGGTTTTATTTTCGATGCTAATTTTGGATGTTTTTTCTTTATATAATATTATTTTTAAATCTGCAATGTATCTTTTGGTGAGGGTAGATAAATGTAGACTATTTAAAATAATCCAAGCTTAAAAACAACAATCAGATATTTAACAAAATCAGATATTTGCGAATTACTTACCTACATATGTGTCATAAGACAAGATCAAGTGTAACGCAGCGTTATGACGAGGCGTGATATTTTAACATCTTCGGCATAAATTAACGGAGCATAATATTTTGTCTTATGTAGGCATCAAACATAACACTTGTTAGGGCATAGCAGGAAACTGGAAAGTTAAACGAAAAATATCGTCTATATATTAAATATTCTGGCTTTTTTTTTACCAGGCAGCTAATATTTGGATCAGATGCTTTCAATGAGTTTGGCAAAATTAAAACTGCTTTCACATAAAAGGCAAATGCCGCCTAGTATATCACTCAACCGTATCCTAACGAGTCAGTCACATCAGAGACAGCGCGCGCTAACGTGCCAATTAAAAATGCAATAAATAAATTAATCGCACAATAAATAACAGAGATAATTCATTCTGGTCACGCGGCGGTACCGTTTATTTGTTTAATCTAAATGCTAATTGTCCACGCTGGGGACGTGTCTGCTTCTGCCCTCCCCATTTACCCAATAGGGTGGGGGTACAATTGGGAGAATGGGGAGGAAACGACAGGCTAGACGGAGACGATGAATGGGTGCATCCCGACAGTGCCCGCCAGGTACCAACAATTTCAACGTTGTTCCCGCTCGCCGCTTGCCGCACGTCTCAAACAGACATGTAACTGCCTAGCATTACTCAGGGCTCTTTAAGCGAATTTGGCTGTTTGCTTCATCATTATTGTACAGTTAGGTTTGCATATTGTTCAGTTATCTATTAGAGGATAGAGCGTGTACGTTAAGTAATTGACTGAAAAGCTTAAGATATGAACTTGTAGTGCTTTCATTTTAAACGTCACTTTTCATTCGTTGGGCGTATTATAACCTCCGACGCAAACAAAAGGGTGTTATGAGTTTGACAAGTCTGTTTGTCTGTGGACCTGTACATATTTTTTTGGCATCGTAGCTCCAAAGCGATTAGACCGATTGAGATGCTTTTTTTGGTTGGATGCTGAGAGATCGAGAACCATCTAGGAGGATATAGAGGATAGATGTTGATGTAGAACTAAAATAGATAGTGTTTTCTTTTTTTGCTTAACCTCTAAATATTCACATGCAAAAACATTATCTAAATGGTTATTAGTTGCTCTTAAAGCATTTGTATTAGTTTAAGAGACAGTTTGTTTTCCAAAATATAAAGGATGGGTACCTTAAAAAAATGTTGGCGCTCGTAAGTCATATGCTTACTACAAAGGGTACTAGCCTAGCTCATCTTTCTGCTACAATATATACCCTAATATTGTGCATACATTAAGTTAGTTTTCAATTATCAAATACACTGGAGAGAGTGGCGCTAACGTCACACAGTCCGAGAGGGCCGACCAATGGTCAAACTTGCGATGATGTATGACTCATATCTACGACTGTGTGTATGGGGTTCGGTACAGACTTGTATGCTGTATTGTATAAGTAAGATGAATGTATAGGGTTCAGTACAGACTTGTATGTTGTATATAAGTAAAGCTGTTGTAAGTGCGTTATAATATTGGAGGAAAGAAATGTGACAATTTCTTTAAAACACTTTGGTAATAATGGGCCATTATTCTGTCAAATCATCTCTGAATTATTAATTATCGCTTACCTTGGACACAACTAAAGCTGTCGTTTCTGGCTGTCATGAAGATCTTTGGCGGCTGTTAAGGAGAGTAAGTACGGACCTACGAATATTAGTACTTACGACTTTAGTCTAAGCAATTAAATTTCGCAATTCATTAGTGTTGCGGCAATCAGACTGCAGTTGCTCTTTGGAAAAAGTATTATTCTGTCATTGGTTGGAGAGAGGCCCCTTTTTTGTGTCGGGTTGGAAAACCCTCATGGAGTCCCTCCGCCCTGGGGGGAAGGCGAAGGGGATTGTCAGACTCTAACTAACTAAAAACCAAACCGTACTCCTCATGTACCCGTGTGTCGGAGGGTTGGGTATCGCCGAAGCATTCTTCGCTACCCCCCGACGGGTATTGGCCCGCCAGATGGTCAGGCGGCCCCCGAACAAAACCCCCTTGGCGACGGATGAAGGTGTTGGGCTCCGCCGCCAAAACACCCAGCGGCCACTGAGGATAGGGAGGACGACAACGCAACACCGCATCTCCTCTTCGTCTGCGGCCCCACCACGACGCAACAATGGGGCGCCCCCATTTGGTCGCGGGAGATAGAGCGCGCGGCAACGCAACACCGACACGCCTCTCTTCCCGCGACCGCGCCCGACTGCGAGGGCCAGAAGAACTATCCCTCGCACCCGCACCTTTGGACGCATCCTGCGCAGGCCTCCGTCAAGCTCACGCGGAGCGTTCACTCCTGGGATCTCGCTTAGCTTCACCGTGGGTGAAGCTAAGCGAGATCCCGGGACCACGGTTGCTGAGCCCCCTCACCACGACAAGGTCGAGATCCCACGGGAGGGTAGAAAGCGGCCCCTGGACTCCAAGTCCTTTCGACTTTCATGGGATCAATTTGAATCAACCGGGATAAGGATACTCCGGAAATACCGAGGCCATATTGCAGCCACAAAAATATTTTTATCGTAGCTATACTATAAAATCGGTGGTAAATTTATTATAGCACCACAAACTTATGAAAATATTGCTATTGTTTGTATTGCTGTTATTTTGTTACTATTTCATCATCATCAGCCTTAAACAGTCCACTGCTGGACTCTCCTTTGAAAGGAATTGGCCTACTATACCACGCTGGCCAAACGAGTTGGTATAGGGTTTGTATCAAGTTTTCCTTCTCTTACAGTGCTGTTCTATGCATAATATGCTCCCTCTGTCGGCTCTTACGACACCCATGGGATGATATGGAGAGCGCATACAAATGATGATCTCCATCCACTGTAGGGTATGACCTCCCATAGGCGGACCGAATTCTTTTCCAGATTACGATTTTTGTTCAGAATTAAGATCCGCAAACGACAGATTTACGTGCCCACTTAGCATGGTTTAGATCTCTGCTGTAAATGCCACAACAATCGGTTACCCATCCTAGTTATGACCTCTGAAAACGTTGCCAATCTGTTACGAACGACAAGTCATGACACGTTATAAGTGAAATATTCTCGTTGCATTACAATAACAAGTTGCTTAATTTTACTACACCCACATAAATATATATTATACTTTAATATATGACCACACTTGTCATGTACACGTTTTACAATATATACAACGTAAATATGTCTTTTAAATGATTCGATATTGATGTCACGACCAACCGTTACAATTTGCTTTGAAATAAGCCCATTTATTAAGTAGAGTATTGTTAAAAAATAATTTATATTTCATTGGCTAATCTAGGCAACGAAGTAAATTACTGGCTGTCTGAGAATTTTAAATTAATGCATTTAATTATGTCTTTGATAAAGTATGGAGCTTGGTATTGGTTGTAGAACGTTGAGTTGGAAAGCTGAGATATTTTAATAATATAATTGACATTATAGAGGAATAAGGAGGAATAAATATTAGAGTTTCTATTGCGGGATGAGTTGTGATGTAGTTTTTTAATGTGAAGATAAAGTGAGAATAAATTTCTTATTGCTCGGTAAGCAAGAGTTAAAGTAGAGGTGTAAAAATTGCTTCAGGGATATTAAACATCTTTCTCTTATGTTACATGGAGTACGATCACTTAATTTGTCTCTTATATAAAATAGTACTTCTAGGTCAACCTGATTGGGCCCTGAAACATCTGATGAAGGTCAATCTTCCTCTTCCCGTTAAGAGGCAGCTCATGGACGAATGCATTCTCCTTCAAAAAGAATTAGTTCCAACATGGCTAAGATAGAGATATATGAAAGAAGAGTACGTAAGACTTTGCCCTGCAGTAGGACGTCACAGGCTCACAAAAAATGACAATATGGGTATTCAATTGCAATGGCATTCACTTCAAGTGTCAGGAACGCTGTGACCTCAATTTGTCAGCTCTATTCTGTTTATACACTACTGAGTTTATTATTTTAAAAGGGTAAGATCTATCACATAAACTAGGGTTAATTTATCCAGAGAACTTAAGACTGATAAATTCTGCTATCTCAATGACTTTTACCAACAACACAATTACCAATATAATTTAAGAAATCGGCTCTGTTGTGTGGGATCCAATTTAAATACGCGGTTGAGAGACAGGCACAAGAACAAGACGGACAGCAAAGTGATCCTACGAGGGCTGCTTGACCTGTTCAGGAAAAGAACATTGATAACAACAAAATCATTCTGTCATATCAGTCTAGTGGAGAGACAAAGAGCCTGTTACGATGAGAGTTCAAAGCCATGGCACTCATAATCTTATACTAATATATAAAGCAGAAGAGTTTGTTTGTTTGTTTGTTTGGTTGAACGCGCTTATCTCAGAAAATACTGGGCCGATTTGAAAAAATCTTTCAGTGTTAGATAGCCCATTTGCCGAGGAAGGCAACTTAAAACAAAGGCTATATAACATTACGCTATTAGCCACGAAAGCGGAGCAGTAGCCTTGAATAACGCGGGTGTAACCACGGGCTCATCTAGTAGATTTATAAATGAAGTGTGTATTTCATTATTAATAATATTATCGCTTGCTATACGACAAAGGCAACAACAAGCATTGTTCCATAACATTCTGGAAGGATATGTGTAATCTGCGAACTCGCACTCGTCCAGCGTGGTTGAATATGGCTTAAACCTTCCCAGAGGGATATATGCATGTGACCAGCCAACTGAGAGTTTATAAACGGCGTCTCTAGCCTTAGACACTGGGTTCACTTTCTAGTTAAATCAGATGAGACCGAATATTAAATTTGTCACAGACCCTAAAGATAGCGATGTTCCATGGCCCAGACCAGTGTCCATATATGCAAGGTTTACAAGCTGCCCACCGACACTGGCAAAGTTCTTCATGACAGCCGAGACCGATCGAATTATTATTATACCCATTATGATGGATAAAATATTTTCTTTCTCTATATTCTAATAACATTATCTTATAACTGCTGAATTTCTTAATATCTTAATTAGCTATGTAGCTTCCTTAACACGGTCTCACTACAACGCATCGCAAATTTTTGCACATAAGTCACGTTAATGTATATGTACATCTCAGTAACAGTCGATCCGAACGAATGTTTTACGTATTAATTATCTAGTGCAAACACGGGATGGTGCGGCGCTGCTAACGAAGCGCTGCGTTGTATGGATGCTTCGCAAGATTTGCTTCGCACGTGTGTCTAAGAGTTAATCTTGTGTTTTGTTGTGGAACAAATTTAAAAGTACAAGACGGTGGCAAAATGTATGCCTAGTAGGTACTGTAAGCCAGACAATTATTAAAGATCTCTCAGCCTTAAATCACTGGTTACAGTACAGTAATTAATAAAAGGGTTTTGGGTTTATAAAACCCCAAACTCTGCTTAGTTTCTCATTCGACAGCTCGACAGAGCAAATTATTAAAACCTTAAAGTAATATATTCATATCTTTTTGGACCTCTGGTACACAATTAAGTATATCATCTTTAAATTATTTTTTTTTCTTTACTGTGTGTTCATCATAGACATCAGCAGACTCATTTTACTTAAACGTGTTAAGCAAGAAAATTGCAGCCATTGGTACATATTGGTAGTATAAAAACATCCTACAGAATAAAAGCACCGTACATAATAATATACTCGTATTTACTGTATCACGCAGCTAAATAACAACCATTCTCACACGCGCTGTATCCTTATCAAAACTAAGTCCAGCTGTCATTTTTGAGTAGCGTATTCTCCGGAGGACAAAATTAAACGTCGAGAAGAGCAGGCGTCTTACCACTTAAATCTAAAATAAAAAAGTCGGTATACGGGCGAAAGTTTTACGTGACAACGACTTTGAGTGGTAAAATAATTTTAATGTGAATATTCATTCGTATAGTAGGAAGAAGGATGAAAGACGCGTGCCTTTTACTTTTTATGTCTGTCTCTCTCGCTCTTAGGCGGGACGCGTGCCTCTCACTCGCTCTCATTGTGAGCGCATAACGTGAGCGGAGCGTAACGCAGTTTCTTGAAGTGTCACCCGGCAAACCAATTTATAAGACGTTGTCACGTCTAAACCGAATGCTTGGCATAAAAACACAGTAGGTATAAATTGTGGTAATACGTATCGTATGGCAGTTCCGAGTATTCTTATGTTAGGAGAAACTGTACTGGTAGCCATGTAGATTAATGGTGAAGATAACAGATCTCAATATTAAACCCATAGTTAGCATTACTGACTTTTTTAAGTTTTTAAGTTAAATGCGTATTAAATTATTAAACTGAAAGTTATTGCACTTGTCCAGCGTGGTGGGCTGTGACTTTATCGGTTTCATACTGAGAAATAAGGCCATGCTAAGTGCGACAGTTTGTATACAGTGATGATAGTGAAGATTCTGAAAAAACAGTGCTCCAAATACTTATTACATATTATTGGGATTTTATATCTATCCAATCCGTTCCAATTACGTCAAACCTACACAATAGTATTTTGGAAAAAGTAGCCTGAAGGCATCGTTATATTGCTAAGTTATTAGCATACAATTTACAGCAAGGCAGTGAGCCTTGTGTTGACAATTTATTTGATAGGGTTAGTACATGTACTAGCAACGTTTTTATTGACACATCTTGTGATTTAAACTCCAAGATAGGACAACAGTTAGGCTGCAGTATTTGAATATACTACATCAAAACATGCAGGGCCTATCTGGCAAAGAGTTAGAGTTAAGTTTATTTCTAGAAAAATATGACGATAAGGTTTTGTGCTTAACTGAACATTGGTTAAGCACCCATGAGGTTATTGTTATGAATGAATATTACACAGTGCAGAGTTCGTATATAAGAAAGCAGGCTATTAGAGGCGGTTCTCTCATAATGACTTCAAATTTATTAAAATGCAAAGAACGTAAGGATATTGTAAATTTATCTATTGAGCGCACTATTGAGTTGTCCTGTGTGGAACTAGACTTATATATTATAATTTGTGTATATCGACCCCCTTCTGGTGATTATAATCTATTTGAGACTGTTATGGAAGATGCTCTTAATAAAATTATTGGTAGTCATAAGAATATTATAGTATGTGGTGATTTTAATATTAATATTTTAGAGAATTCTTCACAGTGTACTAAATTTCTGAATCTTTTTAAGTCATTTAATTTAAGTAATTTATTCTGTGAACCTACTAGAGTCTCTGAAATATCTTCTACTTATTTGGATAACATATTTAGTTCTTGTGTTGCTAAAAACCCAGTTGTTATTAGTTCTCTTCCTTCTGATCACCGTGGACAGATAGCTAGTTTTTCATGTACAACATATGATAAATCACATACAGTAGAATGTAGGCCTCAAACTACCAATCGTCTTATAAGTTTTAAAAACAATATTATCGCTAAACTCAATCCCTCAATTTTGTACTCAGAAAATCCAAATACAATTTATAATTCACTTTTTGGAATAGTAAATAATGAGTTTCAAGATACTTTCAAGAGTAAAACTGTCACATTAAAGGGTACTACCGGATCTTTTAACCAGTGGGCCACTATAGGCATATACAGAAGTAGAGCCAAATTGTTTGAATTATATGGTATGAAACAACATAGATTTGACACACCTTTTCTAAATTATGTAAAAACTACTCAAAATTTTTTAAACAAATTTGTGTTATGGCAAAATCTAAATTTATTAGTAGCAAAATTAAGCATTCAACAAATGTAATTAAAGAAACTTGGAGAATTATAAATAATGAAACAGGAAGAGCACGACCACGGGAAAACCAATTTGAACTAAAAGAAAACAATTTATTAGTCACCAATCAAACTCAAGTAGCGCATATGTTCAATAGTTTCTTTGCGAGCATACCTTTAACAACTACTAGCTCTTTACAATCATCATCTTTAGACGCTGGAATTTTTTTGCTTAGCAGTGTACCTGAATGCAAGAGCGTGTTTAGATTCGAGCACGTTACCCCGCGAGATATATTGATCGCATATAATTCAATTAATATTAAAAATACCGGCGACTTTTGGGGCATTTCAGTTAAAATTTTAGGTACTATAGTTGAGACTGTTGCGCCTTACCTCTCTATAATTTTTAACCAATGTTTTGACTTAGGCGTATTTCCGGATTTGATGAAATTAAGTAAAATCATACCTTTATTCATATCTGGCAGTAAAAATGACGTAAATAACTTCAGGCCCATGTCTATCTTGCCGGCATTTAGTAAAATATTTGAAAAGATTTTATTAAAGCAGCTACTAAGACACTTTAATTTAAATAGTCTGCTTCATAAAGATCAATACGGATTTACTAAAGGTAGATCCACTACTGATGCGGGTGTTGCTCTCATAAAACACGTTTATAATGCTTGGGAGTCATCTAAAAATGCTATCGGAGTATTCTGTGACCTCTCAAAAGCATTTGATTGCGTTCATCACGACACACTATTGCGTAAGCTCCGCCACTACGGCGTAGAGGAAACCGCACTTTGTGTTGTCGAGTCGTACCTGTGGCAAAGATTTCAGTGCGTCGATGTAAATGGAACTACATCCTCTAAATTACCTATACAGTTAGGCGTTCCACAAGGCTCTTTTTTAAGTCCTTTTCTATTCCTTGTATATATTAATGACTTACCTTTTTAGTTAAAAAATATCTGTGATGTCGCACTTTTTGCAGATGATACGTTACTTATTTTTAAAGAAGATAGGAATAGGAATCAATTTGATGATGTAAATAAATCACTTATACAGGTTACACAATGGTTTACAGCAAACAACCTAGTGCTTAATTCTAAAAAGACTAAATGCGTTAAATTTGGTTTACCTAACGTTAGACAACTGGGACATAATATAAGGCTAGATAGGGAGGAACTTGACACAGTTGACTCGACAGTGTTTCTAGGCATTACACTAGATAATAAGTTACAATGGGGTGCACATATAGCATGTCTTGCAGGTAAGCTCAGCTCTGCTGCGTATGCTGTCAAAAAAGTTAGACAACTTACTGATGTTGACACAGCTCGTCTAGTTTATTTTAGCTATTTGCATAGTGTCATGTCCTACGGTATTTTGTTATGGGGCAAAGCTGCGGATATTCAGAATATCTTCGTTATACAGAAACGAGCGGTACGAGCAATATACATGTTAGGTGCAAAAAATACTCTTAGGGAACGCTTTAAGTCTATAGGGATTCTTACAGTAGCCTCGCAATTTTTATTTGCTAATATATTGTATATTAGGCAAAATATAGGTTTCTTTACTACAAAAAGTGATGAACATAACATAAATACTCGAAACAGGCATAAGTTATATGCCCCTTATCATCGTTTACATAAAGTTAATAATTCTTTTGTAGGGCTAGGTATTCGTATATACAATAAAATACCAATCAGTATTTTAGAATTGCCATTTAGTACGTTCAAAAGTAAAATAAAAGACTGCCTTATTAGGAAAGGTTATTATACCATTAATGATTATTTCAGTGATAAGGATAGATGGTCACTTACACTAGCCAACTCTTGATTTTTTTTATTTATATAGATACCTTACTTTTCAGTTTTTTTTTATATAATTTCTCTAGTTCTATTAATTTAATATTCATGCATTATTAGGTCATTCAACTTACTACATTTACATTTTCATTGTTGTTCCACAAATTTTATTAACATTTGCTACAGTGTTAGATGAAGGTAACTCGTTATCATGGGCTGGATACTAACGTTTTTGTAATTTTCGTGTATTCATATACCGTCACTTTCTGTAACATACTTTTCCACCATAGTTCTGAACATGATCGCGAGTTGCCTACATTATAAAGCGTAAGTGGATGCTCCTGTTCCACAAGATTCACATTTGA
This sequence comes from Euclidia mi, assembly GCA_944739405.2. Lineage (NCBI taxonomy): Eukaryota > Metazoa > Arthropoda > Insecta > Lepidoptera > Erebidae > Euclidia > Euclidia mi. The sequence goes on from OX123188.2 coordinate 76,179,929, forward strand.
AGACTACTACAGCACTTAATTTAGTAACTACATATTTGTTTTTACTATTTACAAGTAATTAATTACAATGTGAAACAGTTGCAGCTCCTTACAAAAACAAAATATGTACCATAACACTGGCGATTAAAAAGAGTGGCCACGAGTTTTATTGCCCGTTCTTTCTCGTGGTTCTACCTATTGCTTTGCGAATGGGCAGTAAATGTAAATGTAGAAGCATTATTAATTTACTTTAAAATTTTGACGTTCATAAGCGTCACGTTGTGACCTAGATGAATAAATGATTTTTGACTTTGACTTTGACTATACATTATTACTATTATACTATTATTAGGAGCTCTCGCCATTTGTAATAGTTCGGTAAAGTTAAGCAAATTTTTTACATGTTATCACTAAGCTGGGTGACTGCTGAATGTAACAATTCAATAAAAATGTTTCCTAGCGTCGCAGAGCTCACAAATCGTTTCTTGTCTACATGATAAGATAATAAGAAATTATTTTGTAATTAAGACTGATGTATCTAGGCATTTACACAAAACAAGTCAACATATTAAATAGGTACTCATCTAATATTATATGCAGCGTTTCACAGTCAGCAAATAGGATAAATGTACTTTTCAGCATCCATTTTACGTAATACAACATCATCAGCCTTTAACAGTCCACTGCTGGACTAGGCCTCTCCTTTGAAAGCAGGAAGTGGCCTACTATACCGCGCTGGCCAAACGGGTGGGTGTAGGGTTTGTATCAAGATTTCCTTATCTTACAGTGCTGTTCTCTGTATAATATGCTCCCTCTGTCGGCTCTTACGACACCCATGGGATGATGACATTCCGTATTCTTAATCCGTCACCACACATTTACGTAATAGGAGGCGAGGATATTACCGTACTACTGAGCCTGTTATTTCCAGAATCTGTGGCGCTTCTGCGAAATTTCTAACATAATAATTCTATTCAACCGTGTTTCCATGAGTAAGTAGAATCCGAGAATAGATGCTCAAAGATTACCTGCAACTATTAACAGGTCAACGAGATGCAATGAAGCTCGGTCATATCCATCGATACTAGACTGAAAATGTTCAGGGAAGTCAATGTAGTACCGTACAGTTTACAACCCGAAATTGGTGTACTCGTATGTTCTCCGTATGATGCTACCCAACGATTCTTCATGGTAAGCATACGTATCTTCGTGTAAGCGTTTGAATGAAGGCAAACATAATTAGTTCGTAGTAGGGATGTCGGTTAGATAAGTATTTTGATAGAAATGGCGGCAGTGAGAAGTGCCATTACTATTACACAAAACGGTGTCTTTTTAGAATTATCTTTCTTTTGTTTGAGTGTGAGGCCATCTCAGGTGACTAAGCTTCAGGTGACTAGGGCTCTATATGGTCTTATTATTTTTGCCTAAGTGCTGCCGTAGACTGTGAATAATTGTGGAATGCAGAAAATCCCACTTTTATGAAAAGGCCAGCCAGTAACGGTGGACCTATCTAGGCAGGGTCTCAGCTATGTATTTAACTACGATTTGCATATAATCGCTTTTATGGGACGTCAAGGTTACCGCGGTGATTTAAGAAAGTCGGTTTTGGATGTCTTTAGGAAAGAGTCTTCACATATCTCTGCTTACCACAATAGATATTTTCAAAAGTTCGGATAATCGAAACATAAACATAGGTACACGGCCATATTCCAAAATTCTAAATGAAAATGTGTACTTAATATTAAAAAATCCACATGAGCCTTTTTCTTGACAATAAGACTGTGTATTGTAAATGAAATTAAATGACTCTTTATTTACACGAAAATAATAAAGAATCATTTAATATGTCGTAAGTATATTTACAAAGTCGCATAGCCGTATAAATGTTAGTACTGCGATCTGGTACTACTTGATGGATCGGAATCTAGTGCACCTGATTGTATGTCTTCGCACAACTGGATTTAATTCTTACTTAAATCTAGAGAAACAAGAAGCTCACGGCTAAAGAAACAAAATAAGTTAAAGTAGAATGAGCTGAAATTAAACCTAATTACATTGGTTGAATTTATATTTTAGAGTCAATTAGTTATTCCATTAAACATACCATTTATACTTAGCAGTAATACTACTACTCTAAATAAGTGCTTGCTATCCAAGATAGTGAACAAATCGAGTGCCATCCAAACCTATTGTCACTCTAAAGACTAAACGTATAATTTACGAGTTTAAATTTCTAGTCTATGCCTGCCAAACGTCCCTGAAAACCCTAACTTCCTGTACACTCGGCGTGTCAGTGCTTGGTGTACATAGCAGCGTTTAGTGAACGTCGGCAGTTGAATGTGCCGCAATCGAACTTGTGTAATTAGTTGAAGATGCTGTGATTTATCCTGCAAGATATATGTTGTTCGAAGTGCAAAATCAATAGTAATTAAAACGGTTAATTTTGAAAAATAATTCTTATAAAATAGTCAGGCACACTATACTCACAGCTATATTCTAAATAGTTCGTAGGAAAAAATGCTTTGAATTCTCGCCGAAAATACGTATAAATTCTGAGTCACGAAGGACTTTATAAAATTATGACTAAAATAGCTATTTGTGGACCACATAAAGTGTTGTCTCGTATGAGGATCAAACCCGCGACACTCGGCGGATTGTTAGACGTCATAAATGAAATTTAAAGTGTTAGTTAAGTGAAGCAGCGTTACTTGAATTAAAAAGAATGTTTGACAATATTTATTGCTAGTTAGCGAAGCATATTAAGTTATTTAATACTTCAGAGTAAAATTTCAGTCATTAATTTTTTTGTTTAACATAATTTTGCATAATAATGTTTTCGTAATTGTGAATGTAGGTACCTATAAAAATCTAAAGTGTTTGTAAAATAAAGTGACGTGTTTTTAATTTTGTCACGTAAAATATTCACATGTAACATTCTCAATAAAATAAACAATTACACTCGCTCTAATAAATTTCGTGTCATCTTCTGCAATAATTGTTAGCGAGAGCGTCGCCGTCGCAACAACAATATTATTTTATGTACACAGTATCACGAAATAACTGTATGTATGGGAACAAAATCATCTGCTGCTGGCTCATTGTAAACTTTACAACGCCATTTACACTCGATATAATAACTACGCTAACAAATTGATCGTAACCACTTAGCAATAAGGGTGATGTGAGTTTAGTTAAATGGTAACGAGATGGCAAAGAAATTTCTTAAGTAAAGTTTCTCAGCTAATATTTGTGGTACATTTTCGCAGAGTACATTTAATACAATCATAACATTAGATGTTGTTACAAAGTTTGCGCGGGTAGAAATTCGTGGTGGCGAGCGAGGCTAGGGCCGAACGGAATTTTAGCCGCGGCATGTGTGTTATGGATACGCAACGTGTTGCTATAACGTTGTTGTGTAGCTGTTATGCTCGCTTGGGAACCAAACGGCGGAACTGGTACTGCGACCATGAGCGCACCTCGAGACCTCATTGTTTGCCCATGACATATTGCTGCTATTTGGACCACTGTATGAAAATCAAATTCATACGTGTATCTACTACTGCCAATAGTCACAATAGCAAGACGCTACACTGTATAAATTAAAACATTTAGTTTGCTTTTAATTTTTAACATATTCCGTTTTTGCATAATTATGTTCTTAATTGAGCACACACAGCAAATGATTTGTGATAAAGTAGATTTAAATTCATCATTTAAATTTAAGAAATCCGTACTTACGGCATTATGAATCAATGTTTGCTTCGGTGGCTTCACCAGGTGCAATGTGCATTCTAATCTATAGACAACCTTAGAGATGCTGAGACATGGTCATAATATAGTTCGTTCGTTTTAACACTCGAACACCCCGACAAGGCACATCAATTTGGCAATAAATGAAGAAATAAAAAGTGTTGTCTCGTGTGGAGATCTATATAGCACTTAAAGGTTCATTGTTGCCATTGCAATCTAACTCGCAAAGAGCTGATGCATTACTACATGCAGTATCCGCATTCCATGTACCGAGAGTAATAATAAGCTAGGTACTAGGAATATTGTTCACTGTCCATATCACTATACAATTTCGCTCATAGTTATGTACTAATTATAGTAATAAGTCCGAAGTGCGCAATTACCAGGTGCCACTAAATACTAATAATGTATTAGCGATAGTGAATATGAATAATGAACGGCCTGTTATTGATGTTCTCGATGTTAACAAAAGGTTATCGAAATTATGTAAGAGCTAAAAATGGTTTGAAAGGTTTATATGTCCTAAATTTAATACAAATTTAAATTGTTTCTGAAATTATAAATTATATTTGAACTAAGCCACCGCTGTCAATATAAAATTACCAGTGATAGATTCAAATGTTGACCTGTGTAAAAGTTGCTTAACTTTGCCGATCTCATCGATGGAGCTCTTCTACTTGCATTGGGTGTATCAGGCGTTTATATGCTTTGGTACTCGCTTGTCACATCATACCTATTAGGTACCTTTCTGGCGCAAGTGAATTCTACCGAAGTAATTATCCTGAGAAGATATCTGGTGTTTCCATTACAGACTACATGGTAATTATTTTATTTTAAACTAGCTGACCTGGTGAACTTCGTACCGCCTAACAATCGATTCTTTTATTTTTTTTATTTTTTCTGTCCGTAAGAGCCATCCTAGTACTTCAAGGAATGTAATAAAAAGAATTAGCGAAATCGGTTCAGCTGCTCTCGAGATTTGCGCTTAGCAATACATTCAGTGATTCATTTTTATATTATAGAAGATAGATAAGATGCAAAAAGATGTCGTCATATGGAACGGAGGCTTGACCGCTCATTATGGACCTGATTAGAAAGCTCCAAATCACTCAGAGGACGAAAGAGCTATGCTTTTAGTTTCCCTGTGAGATCGAAAGAGAAATCAGGAGATCCATAGTCACCGACATAGCTCTCCGAATAGTCAAGCTAAAGTGGCAGTGGGCAGGGCGCATAGCCAGAAGAACCGATCGTCGTGGAGCTTCTGGAGTGGCGGCCACGCATCGGATGTCGTAGCAGAGGTAGACCTTCCGCAAGATGGACTGATGATCTTGTTCGGGATTCGCGAGCCGCAGATGGATGCGTGTGGCTCAGGCTCGGTCCATGTAGAGGCCTATGTCCAGGAGAGGACGTCTGTTGGCTGATATGATGAAGATGCAAATGATGTCTATGGCTCAAGACTTTGTCCAATTCAATATCTATCAAATTCAAATTCAAAATCATTTATTCATATAGGTTACAAAAACAACGTTTATGAAAGTCAATTTTTTTTTACAACCAGGTTCAGGATGGTAGGGCTATGAGAAGAGCCTGGAAGAAACTCATGCCACTCTTTTAAAAACAGAATCTTAATTTTAAAATTTGTGGTACCATGATTGCTGACACAGCCAAAACACTTGGCGTTACTGATTGGAAATAAATGAAAGAAAAAAAATAAAGCAAAACATGTGAATTCTACAATAATAAAAACTCAGTAGTATAGTTGTATCATAGGTTAAAGAATTTTGTGAAGGTGACAATTGAACAATGAAGTGATCAGGGATAAATAATGTTAAACTACATTCAACAAATCATAAAAATATCCAAATCCTGCAAAATCATGTGTTCACGAGGCACCTCCACATAAAATGTCACTTTTCAAAGCGAGAATTTAACAAATTTATATAACAATTGTATTAATAAATGGTCAGAAAAGAAAATAATCGTGAGTTAAACAAGCCTAACACTATCCCCATGGTGTCTTTTCATTTAAAAATTCTTTAATAGTGTAGTAAGCCCTCTGTAAAAGAAAGTTCCTAGTTGTCCGTTTGTATTTGTGCATGGGTAAATTCATTATTTCAAGAGGCAATTTGTTGAAAAATCGTATACCAATCTTCGCAAATGAGTTATGAACTTTATGTAAACCGTAGTTAGTTCCCACTAGTTTATGCTTATTCCTTGTGTTCACTTTGTGCAAATCACTATTTTTGCGGTATAGAATTAAGTTTTTCTTAATGTACATTAAGTTACCATATATATATAGCGATGCAACTGTCAATATATCTACTTCCTTAAATTTATCACGTAAAGAATCTCTAGCACCTAACTTATAAATTACACGTATGGGCCCTCTTTTGAATAACAAAATTAGTCAGTATATCAGCAGCCGTACCCCATAACGTAATACCGCAAAGACATACATATAACATTATTTTATACATATATTTTTTAGGATAGCATTTTACAGTACCTATTAAATTAATTTTAGAATAAACCAATTAGGTATAATTACTTAAAACTACAATTAAATTAAAATAATAATATGCAGCACAAATAAAAAAGAAAATATATGAAATAAAAAAAGAAACAATCCTTTTTTATTTATCAATGTTTGTGCTATTCTGCCTAATAGATTTTGTATTTAATACAATATATTTATCTTGGCAAATTTTATTTACACGTTCTATAAAGCATTAATTATTTTTTTATTATTTAAAGAAGAGTTCCAAACTGAAAATAGATGAAATAATTATTACATTTATGTACTTTTTGTTCAAGATTTGTTCTATGCTGCCTAATAAATTTACTATTTTTCACAATATATTTATCTTGGCGCATAAATTAATAAAATATTTACGCGTGAAATATACACTTATTAGTTATTCTTATTACATATATGTATGATATTTTATTAATAATTATTATAAGTTTCTTAGAAAGTGTAAAATAAAAAAATATATCTGTAGGCAAAGAGTAAAATATATATACGGAAATCTGTAGGAAAAAACAAAATTGCAGATGTCATAAAGTTTGAATTCAGAACGCCGCGCGCGGGAAATTTTGCTTTCATTCTATCATTATGGTTGTGTAAATTTAGTTGAAAATCTATTAATGCGCATGTATTGAGCTATTTGTGAATTAAGAGTGATATAATAAGTGATATTTACTATCTATTGGTTTTGTGTATCAATTTGAGATCGCTGGTATTGGTAAGTTGTCAGACTATTAGCGTTTCTCATATTTTAAAACTTTGTTTGTGTGTGCAAATGGTCATACTGCAATAGGGTTCTGGCATGATTGCAATAGGATACTGTAACTGAAGAGCAAACTGAAGGATTATTATTGGTACATTGCAGAAAAGTTGAGACTTGGGCTTGGGATTTGGACTTGGGCTTTGACATACATGTACTCGAAACAATAATTCATGGATGACAGAAGTGTCGTCTTGTGTGGGTATAGAAACCACAATACTTGCGCAGTATCAGGCGAAAAGTCTTTAAGTTAACATCTATTTCAAAGATTTATTACAAAGAAAAGTATTCAATAGCCGTTCCAGTAATTTCATAAAAGTTTTTCTTTATTTGTATTGTGCGGGGAAGTCTGTGATTGTAGTCTTGACAGTACCTACAATCTTAATAATGTAGAAATTTTACATTTTAATAAATTATGGTCGAATTTCGACCACAGGGCGACATCTAGTTTTTATAAATACACTTGTACAGCTTTTTATATAATAAAATATAAAAATAAAGAAATGTATGAATGTGCCCCATATGCGAGGCACTTTCATTCAAGTAAAAAATACACAAGTTGTGCATGAAATATTTATTTATTTACAAAATCAAAGTATCAGAATCAAAATATAGGGATACAGCGTTTTCATAAACTTATTATGAAAAGAAAATAACATAAAGGCATCAAGGGAACTAAGCTAATGAGTCTTTCTGATCAGTTCCATTACCATTTAAGTCTAGCCATTAGTATCTTCATCTTTCATCATTATCAACATCTTCGTCCTTATTTACTTCTTATTTATTAATGTTTGTGCATTAACTCCATACTCTTCGAATGTGCCCCGTCACTCATACAGTATGAATGTGCCCCATATAACTGTATGAATCTACCCCATGACAAGAAAATGAAATGAAAATATTGTTAGAAAAAAGCCAACTATATATAGAATAATTTGCGACTCATATCACTACATTGAAATAAAATATAACTAAATAATCTAGAGAGCAGCTTTTATTGAAATAAAGACGTTCAAAGTGATGGTATAAAATTACTTATGCCTGGCTCGTTTCGTACCATACCGTCGCCAGTTTGACGCTAAGTCCTGTCAAACTACGTCAGCAACGACACTCATAGGTAAGCTACGCACACACGAATAAGTCATTTTTTTAATGTGCGCCTAACATCAGGTATACCTAGTGTATGAAGGTGCCCCATGTATGAATCTGCCCCACTTTCCCCTACATACCAAAAGGAGTGAACAATCAATAATTGGCTGGTCACTGAAACGTCAATTCCATCTACCTACTTGACTTAAAATAGCTGTACGGCGTGTCATTTAAGGTAAAGGCTCCTAATACCGAGGTAGTCAAAATCGGCTTCTAATTCCGAGGTATTTTTGTTTTCGCCATTATCTTTTGAATATTATTATGTAACTACTTTAAAAACAGGATTCACTCATTCCATGTTTCAAACTTGCTCACATACGTGAAGTTCGTAAGTGTAACCCCGGAGCAACTAGCTAAAATCAATCAGTCTCTGCCACGGTGTCGACGCGAGTGGTTTTTTCATACAAACACGGATCCTGTTAGGTAAGTAAGCTCATTTTTTTAACGTAAGTTTTTGTTGTGATTTTAACATAAGGTACTGAAGGTAAGCAATTTGTCAGTATTTTGTGTTATTTTACTCGCCATAATTATCAAGATAATTTATGTTTTAAATTGATTTAGTTTCTAAAAATATAAAACAAAATACCACGGAGTTAGGGTACGTGGTTTGAGCGTAGTTCCTAATTCGGAGGTACCATCGGTAATAGGAGAAACACTACATCGTATTCACTTGCTTATTACTTTTAATACAATTTTTTTTTAATGAGGCGTTTGTTCATTTAAAATTATTAATATTCTTTCGAAGTAAAAACCTAATTCCGTGGTATGTTTTATTGGATAGAAATCTTATTAAATGTTGTCAAACATGATCCAGAAAACAACATTTTCTTTGAAAGGCCTAAATAAGAAGTAGCTCTTTAGTCTAATAAAATGTAATTATTTTGTACAGATTTTGACTGATATTAACACTTTTCAATCACAGAAATATTGGTACTAGTAAGAATTGAAAAAGTTATTTATTCGGCCGAATTTTATGGGTCGAAATTAGGATTACAAATTACAGGAATTTCTCCTAATTCCAAGGTAGGATTTTTGTATACGTCGGTGTTAGGCTCTATGAGCTCCTAATACCAAGGGTATGCCCCCGTATAAGGATCTCCATAGAGCCTTATACCGAGGTATGGCAACCACTAATAGTATTTTAGGGTTCCTTAGACCAAAAGTTTCGCGTCATATCGGAATCCTTTATACACGCGCCGGCCGCCCCGCTACAATTTAGCGTTTGCGCTTAGCCGCATTTTGGATTTTCTTGATACCTACCTACTAAGATATATTCAAATTTTAAATGAACGAATATGTGTGTTATTAATAATTTAGAATAAGTAAACTATCTACTTGAAATTTAATCAAACTTTTTAAAACATTTATTATTTTATTTAAAAACTCCTTTGTGACTAGAGTAAGAGCATATTTTTAAGAAATAGCACTACTATTTTACTATTATTATTTAACTTATAAATTGCTGTACGGAACCAATTAACTCCTTTTTATTCTACCTCGGAATTAGGAACCGACTACCGCGGTATTAGGTTTCAAGCCTGAAAATACCTCGGAATTAGGGAAAATCGACTTTGCTATAAAACTATTTTTTTCATGAATAAATCTTTTGAAAACTCCCATAATAATAGAAGTTATACAAAATTTAATGTCCATTTTAGCTGAAATAATATTTTTACATAGGCTAAAATATTTACAAATGTTTATTTTTCCTGCTTGCTTCCAAATGTCACGAAATACCTCGGTATAAGGAGCCTTTACCTTATATGTATAATATGTATATTGAGATACTCTTGTCACACATCTGTAATAATTAACACAATCTATTAGCTAAGACGCAGTAACACCACATCTCTCAGATGTCTATAGTTACTACTACGTACAGAAAATCTGTTGACATAGAAATATTACTCTTAACGGATCATCGCTGACGAAAGCTATAACCGTTGGCACTTAGCTCGCTTCGCATAAAGATGTTTTTGTCTTTATGCGAAGCGAGCTGATGAGCAATGACTTTGCTTACCTTTCATTTCATTTAGCGCAGCCGGTAGGCACCTTCTCAGATCGAGTTAATTAGTGACGTCATTTTGCAGTAACTATTCAATACTTGAGCCGTGTGGTTGACGGCATAGAATACAAGTGTCACCACCCCCTATCTTCCCGTGGGTGTCGTAAGAGGCGACTAAGGGATAACACGATGCAAATACCATCTCTGCGTAGAGACGGAAAACTCGACATCAAACCCTATACGACTGCCTCGTTGGTCTCGCGTCATAAATGTGCGCGTGGGATCGGGAGGTCCCGGGTTCGATTCCTGGGTCGGGCAGTGTTATTGGGTTTTTCTGTCACGAAATTCTCAGTAGCAGCACGGAGTCTGGAAATGTGCCCGGTACGGCAATAGGCTCGCCCCTTATTACGTGGGACTAAAGTATATCTGGCGAAAAGTGGGTGTAGAAATACACCTCTGTCTACCCCTTCGGGGATAAAAGGCGTGACGATATGTATGTATGTATGTATGTATTCAATACTTTATTTGCGTGCTACACGAGTTGATCAAAAATTCAATTGAAATAATAGTACTTCCCTGGAGTCTGAAGAGATGCCAGACACACGCTTATCTGATATCAAACTGGCCAGATTCTGACAAAGTTTAAATGCAACCAGACTAACGGCCATTTTCAATATTCGAACTATAGATAGATCTGTAGATTTTAGATTCGTGTTTGACATGTTTTGTATGGAGCTTATTTCAAAAACTGTCAAAAACGAATCTAAAATCTACAGATCTATCTATATTTCGAATATTGAATTCCGTAGTAAGCCGTCTGGTTCGATTCACGTTCCTATTAATGTCTCGGGAATTTAAAAATGTTCATATCTACGGCAAGTAAATTTTTTCTCCGAAAGTAAATTTGACATAAATATGAAATCAGACAGAAAAAGGAAAATAAATATAAAAACAGTCGAATAAACAGAAAACGACAAAAAGATAGTAAATTAACGTCGCGAAAAATATTGGCTGAAAGAATGAGTAAGATACCGACGTTATAAAAATAGCTGAGCGAAATAAAGAAAACAAAAGAATATTGGGTACAGATTGAAAGTTGTACAAGTAAATATAAAATCTAACAGATCGAAATATACTTACTTCTTATGACCAACTTTGTTGGAAAAGGAAAATAATACGAAAGTTTTTGTCGGTCTTACATAGTTACATTCCTGCATTTTTCGCACTATGGTTTTGCATTACTTAGTCATCTTCAGTCCTTTATATAAAATGTCCCACCGTTGGGCACCGGTCTCTTTGCGTTATAAAAAAAACGATGCGGCCAAAGTGCAGCAGGTTTTCTCACGATGTTTTCATTCATCATTTAGAGTTCAATATTTAACAATTAATAAAGCAACGCTCATATTTTCAAAAACTTAGCGGTGGGCACCGTGGATTTGAAATTCAGACCCTCTGCGTAGCCATCTATTAGTCTATGCACTAGACTACCGCTGCTTGCATTATCTACTGCCTCTAAAATTGCTTCCAATAACTAAACAGAGCTAATTACATTCCCAATTGCACCATTGTTAGCTACAGAACAGTATGTACAGTGAATCTATATGGACAATGGGGCGCAAATTATTGTATAATATCGTCGGGTTAAGTAGGGAGTAAGCAGCGCATTAAACATTAGTGCTGTAAGCGGCTTAGCATGCGGCGTGGACGCGGCGCAGCGACGCGGGCCGGCCGCGCTGATCCGGGATCAAGCGCACTAATTCACACTTGTGCAAAACGCCGTACGACGACTCAACCGCGTGCTGCAACATGAAGTTTGTTGTACACGGTGAGATGTGCAGACGTGCGTTCATTTAATAACCATATTATAATTTAAAAAAAATTGAATCAGATGAAACGTTTATTGTCGTTAGGTTAGTTTGTTAGTTTCATATACTATGAAATCAATATGTTTTAAAAGGTATACTAATAAAATTGTCCACTCTTCTATCCCTTCTTTGTCTTTCAAGTACCTATAGCATTTTGTTTGTTGAAACGGTTAGTGAAGTAGTTATATATTTGCTCGTTTCTCAACAGGATGGCTTACAGCTTCTGGATAATTATTCATCAGTGGCAACATCATACACACAATCATTGGTGCGTAATATTTACAATGCCCGAACAGTGATGATTGCTGGGCTGATCGTGTATAATGCTCGGGGCAAAACAACGTTTCTGAAGCAACCAATGTAATCGCCGGTGTGCACCGCCCGCGATGTTAGATAGTGTGTGTAATGCTACTCTTACATTGGCCATTGTTCGACTGCGGGATTACCGACCACGCACAATTGCGCGCTTAGCTCGCCAGCCCCGTGATGCACGCGCTTGACATATGACGTTTGTTCAGGCATTTTAATGGTGCCAGCAATAAGTTAGACGCATTGTACTGTGGTACATTTTACCAAATATTGTAGCGGTAGCACTGGCGACACCGAACGGACAGTGATGGAATCATCCCGAAGCACGCTATAAAAGATCCCCATTATTGTAAATGTAGATACAAGTTCTCAACTACTTATATTAGACTATAGTCTACCTAGCACAATCGCCTAGCATAGTATTCGCTTCTAATTTCTCCAGGATACAAAGTCAGTGCATCTTGAAATCGCAGGACCACCACCACCCCATTCCTCTACGATATTAACTATTAAAGTAATGATTTTTATCAAGTGAAAATTGTAGATATCGGACGTCCTACATTGCAAGTGATGTAAACTTCAACTAAATTCACGCTCTCATAGTAAAATAAGGTTAACTCACTGTAAATTAAAAGTGGAGCCCATTTTTGTACAGGTATTTAAATGAATGAAATGATGTCGTGACCAGTCGTGTCGCTAGCGTTCAATTCATGACGTTATTACAATTCTTTTTTAAACTAAAAATCTTTCTGAAGTCTGTTCTTAATTTTAAATTTCCCTTCATTTTCTACAAAACTGTTCTGCATAAAACAGGCATGCATAAACATATGAAAGCGGGCGTATATTTTAAATATTCACATACGCGCACAATAGCAACAAATGGCTGACGGGATCCCGACCTCTGGCCCGTAGCTCTGTACGTAGCAGTCGTAGCCGCGTAGCAGTATAGTCGTAGCAACAAAACGTCGCCGTGAGACGCGCCACTCACACACCTGGCTTGCGAGCTGGCGACAAAGTATGGAGACTGCTTCCGACTGGATTTATTTTCTACGCGCTTTTAAAAGGGTTATAAAATTGAAATATTTTCATACGTTTTCTCAATAAGTTTTTAAGATTATTAGATTTATTTTAGAAGATTTTGTTACAGATACTGTAAGATGTTTTCAGATTAATCACTGAAAGTTTATTTTTCAAATAAATTATTATTAACTGCCTCCATGGTCCAGTGGATAGCGTATGCGACTGCGGATCGGAGGTTACGGGTTCGATACCGGGGTCGGGCAACGGTCGGTCGGGTTACTGGGTTTTTCTGAATTCTCAGTAGCAGGACGGAGTCTGGTGAGGTGCCCGGTTAAGGCTCGCCTCCTATTACGTGGGACCTAAAAATTCATGGCGAAATGTGGGTGTAATGTTACACTTCTGCCTACCCCTTCGGGGATACAGGCGTGAGCCTATAAAAAAATATTATTAATAGTTTTTGAAATTTTCTCGATAGCTTTTTTGAGTCTGTGCAATATTACAATTATTCTTTATTATTGTTAGAATGGTAATAATGTAATATGCATTATGTTTATTTGTTTGTTTTCAATTCGGGTTTACCTAATGCTAGCATGGTTTATGTACATTCCACTAATCATGAAAATAATTAAATTTCTGGGTTTGCATTTAAATAATATTGAACAATATTTACGCCAATGATTTATTTCAACCACGTTAGCTAAATTAATTTATAAATTAACTTTCTTATACTCTGATAATTATTCTGCTTTTGAATTTTATTAGTATTTGCCAAATGATTAATATAAAAATATGATGACGGTCATTGTAAACAGTTAAAATATGAAATTATTCAAATAGTAATTAACTACACGCCGAGAAAATTTACTATTTGAAAGTGGTCATCAAACTGTTTCTGCCTAAAAATTAGAAATTACCATTTAATTAGCTCTATCAGTAGTTGTTTTGGCTCAGATAGTTTAAACCACTTTAAGGTTGCATTACATTAAGGTTTACTAGACAGTAGAGAATACTTTATGGCATTATTACACATTCACAGCCTTGTACACATTGTTTGTGCATTAATTAAAATAAATTAATAAAATAAGAGCAGCGATAGCACAGTGGTGTACGTAACGTCTCGGGTTCGATCCCCAGGTACCCCGGGCACAGACCTCTGACTTTTCGAAGTTATGTGTGCATTACAAATTAATTATCGCTCGCTCAATGATGTGGCCGGTAGATGGCAATAGTCGCACCCCCTATTACATTGGGACCGAAAGATAACTGGCGAAGTGTGGCTGTGTAATACACCTCTGCTACACCTTCGGGGATAAAAGCCGTGAAGTTATGTTTATATTTTTATGTATTAAGATAAAAAGCACAAAATGTTAAATTTTGTGTTTTTTATTTTATTATTATCTATAACATCGTAGCGACTGAAGAAATATTTGCTTATTTTAAAGAATGGAGAGGGTTCTAAATACTGCCACGCACCGGGAGCCTTGCATAACTGAGGCATATTCAAGCGGCTCATCTCGTGAGATGCACATTTGCACGGCCACTCCCCCCTCTAGGTCCCGGTCACTTCACCCCCGTGACACGACACCAACGCCCTCTGCCGGCGACCTCTTTGTAAAACCTTTTAGGATATCATCTCACCCTCCGAGCAAATAGCACGCCAGTCGCGATGAAATGTTATTCAATTTTATAGTAGTGATAAATCGAATGTTTTGTGCAAATACCTACGCTTTTTGTTCTACCTCCTGACAACACAGCGCATGAATTATTAACTCTCGTTTCACTAAATTATTCCTCATTCTTATAGAGATTGATCAACTGTATCAAACTCATGCATGTGATAGTAAATCTTGCCAGTTTCTTACGTTTTCACAGTGAAAAATAACTGAATTGATGTCTTTATCTTATAATCTAAAATGGCACATCATCGCTTAGGGGACTCGTTGACATTTCGAGTCTTTTCTTCAGTATAGACCTGCGTATTGTCTTGCATTGGACTCACCACATTCTTCTCCATGGGAATTGTTGAGCAGCAGCATGGAATCGTAGATTGAATAAGTAGCATACCTTTTCTGATATCGACATTCTATGTCTAAGTCCGACAATTTAAAATATTTTAAGAAACAAACGTAGTCCATTAACGTACAACACACGTATATTTATACTACATACGTAGGAAGTACTTTGTGACCATAGATAAAAACCACAAAATATCCCATCTAAACCCATACACACACCTCAACTTAAGTGTCGGAACATATCTGACGGAAGATGCGTCAAGCGTATCATCGGTCGCGTCTATTCCGTCAGAAGGGTCGGTACATATCTGACGGAAAATACGTCGAGCGTATCTGCATCGGTTGCATCTATTCCGTCAAATTAGACCTGCTACATTACGCGTCTAGTCAGTTTCTGCTTTCGGCAACTACAGTGCGGTTGCTTTGTATGACATTTAATTTTAAAACGTCGCCCAACGCGTCAGTCAAAATACACGTAGTGCGTGGTGCGCGCGACGTCCACTGACGATACGTCGACGGAAACGGAACAGACGCTGTACGCTCGACGCACTAACGCGTCATCGGTTAGGTGTGAAAGGTTGAATGATTTATCATATATTTGGTTGTTTTGGCGCTACGCAACGGATGATACGCGACGCTTCTTCCTTCAGATATGTGCCGACCCTAACACACTATTGATAGTGCACAAGTACAACACTAGCTAATAAATAGTGAGGTAACAAATCTCTGCGCTAACGAGTAACACGCGTCCCGCCCGTCAGTCGCGCGTCGAGTTAGCGGCCATTGTGCGACACGATACGAGATGTCGACTCGTCTTATACGTAACCGATATGAAGCGGGAAGTGATATTTCTAAGATATACTTTCTGAACGGCGAAGCGAGCAAGATATTTTGTATTTACGGAGCCTTTTTCTTTATTGGGTTTTTATCTTTTTATGTTGCGTGGTGGATTATGACACTAGTCTACCTGTAATAAATACATTTTTCTTAATTAGCATTATGGTATAAATAATTTAACTGTTTGACTATTTTACTTTAAAATTTCAGAGTAGAAAATACATGTCTATTAATGTATTAATCAGATAAATTAATAGAGCCAGTAATTAAGGTCTAGACCAACGAATAACACACGTCCCTCATGAAACAAATATATTGTTTGTTATGTTTTCCATTAAAATGTTGAGTCATGTTTTTTTTTAAGTTATATGGCTGGCTATATTTCAAAATATCCTTTTAAGAACATTTTCAACCTTGAGCCGATTAATAGTAGACTTCTCAGATTCTCCCAGCTAGAAATGTCACACAGTGTAAATTATTAATTCATATTCATGTCTTAATCACGACAGGATTGAAATATCAGTGGCATGACCTTCTCGATATCGCGCAATTTGTGTAATAGCGCGCCGTACAAATGAACACGCGGCGGGGCAGGCCTGCCACCATTAGCTGAATTAAACGTCTGTATGTGGCCAATATACTCTCGCTGTCATTCGACAGGGTTGCCAAAACACGTCATCGTGATTGGCGCCAGTGAGAAAGCGAAAGCGTTTTGTATGAAACTGAAACTTAAAGGGCTGGCGACCGTCGCAACTTGATAAAAAACTATTACCTAACGTAAACAGACTGTATTATATGCCAACTAGTGCGAAGCCTTGTTTAAGACACAATTTTACTTTGAGGTAAGTAACCCCCTGCGAATATTTTTAACAACACTAAATCTAAAGGGCTGTTCGATTGTAAACGACTTTAAACTTTATCTATCTGTATGCATTATACAATTTCATTTAATAGGTCCGGTTAGTTTGGTTTTATATTATGATGATGTGTAAGTGTAGTAATAATGTATATAGTTAAAATTAATAATCTGTAATGTTCTTGTGAAAATTATTCAAATAAATACTAATACTATAATATAAATAACATGAAAATTAATAAACAGGCAAAGTAAATTATAATTGATATTATAATTTTAAACCCTAGTATATACATTAAAGAAACGAAATCGCTCTACGCCCACTCCATGCCAGCAGCCTCACACCGTGTAACGTAAAAAGACCTTTCGGGTGTCCACTGTTACGTTATCCCTACTAGGGTGTGTTTAAATGAGAACATGAGTTGAATGTTACAATAAAAATTGATTTAATAATAATAATAATTAATAATCATAAGATGTGTTCAAAAATGTAATTGTATCCTTGATATGCTTCAAGATATATGTAACGCGTATACAACGTTTCTACCTAAATAGAATTTTTTCCTACAGAAAGCTAATTATATAAAGGTACAAAACAAAAATTACAATTAAAATTCCAAGCAGTCAGCAATCGCCAATTAAAGCAACAATATATGAGTTAAATCGTTTTATTTGCCGTGTTAGTAATTTAGTCTATTCTGTGTTTGCACGCTGTCGTATACGGCGCTTGGCTGAATGCGGAAGTATTTGGCGCGCGCCGACATTATTGTAACAGGGTGTCGTTGGCGCGTCGTCGTCGGCCTGCCTTCGGCCTCGGCACTCGGCATTCACGGCCTCACCAGCAGCAACGGGTTACTCTATGAACGAATGCGTTTTTACAAACACATTGTTTTCCGGCCATTTTGTTGCACAGTTTATTTTGTTGTAGTAAATTTAGCATTTAAATGGAGCGTACCTTTTGCAGAGATATATGGCAGTGGATGAATAAACATAAACAGGTCGGGTGTAATGTTGCCGTTGTTAGTTAGTTATGGTGCAGCTAATGAAACATTTTGTACGAGGCTAGTTTAAGGATGGGAAGGGACGTTGTCTGCGACCGCTGTGTTGTTCAGCGCAGTAACTGCAAATTCTGTTAACTCTTGCGTTAAGCTGTGATAAATGGCCAAGAGGTATAATTAGATAAGTAGTAAAAAGCAACTTAGAGAAACATTTTATTTTGAAACTTTATCTTACATAGTGCACTAACGTCATTCGTCGTCACGCAGTAGACGACCTTGAAAGCGGTCTATGAAGGTCGCGACTTTGGCTACAGGCGTTTACCATCGACATGGTTGTTATTTGTTCAAGTCAGCCTTTTCAGTTTCAAAAGAGGAAATGCTTAATCTATTTCATCTGCTTCTGGTTCAGGATAAATGATCATTATATATACTTACTGGTTTTTGGCATTTGAAAGTTGCTACTAGTTCAACTTTTCTAGTTAAACTGGTAAATAATAGTTAAGCATCGGTTTATAAATAAGCAAAGGTTCGCATTTACTACGTGCATATTTTTCTTGCGCGTACGGTGATTTCATGATATGGGTATGGACGCTCATCTATCCTTCACAAACTGCGACATATTCATGACATATTTTCCAGGCGTAGAAACACCTCTATCTCACGAAATCCGCTTGAACTGCACACGTAAATGTTAAAATCTATTTACCACAATTCTACATAAGTACCTACGACTAAGTACTAGCGACGCGTACCTACCACTGTACCGTGGTTCTCTGGTACATAGTAATGTCCAGCATCTGTCTTAGTTCTACACGAAGATCTCACCACATCGGATCACAGCACTGTACATAGTCCGGCAGATATTGGACTGCGCTGAGTGCGAAAAGGATTTGAGCGCTTTATTAGATTTCTTAAAGTAAATAGGAGAGATATTACACAGAGATATTTAGGCAGCGATAGCCCAGTGGAGATACCAACGGACTGTCATGCAGAGGGTATCGGGTGCGAATCCAAGGCGCGAACCACTGACTTTCCGGAGTTATGTGCGTATTGAATTGTTAATTGTCGCGTGTCTCATGCCTCGGAGAGCACGTGAAGCTGTCGGTACCGGCTGTCATGAAGATCTTTGAAAGTATTTATAGGGCGTCAGTTGCTCTAAAATAAACTGACACTAGTCTAAGCCATGGAATATCGCTATCCCTTCGGGTTGCGAAGGTCAGACAGACAGTCGCTCCGTGGAAAAGGTAATATTGCGCCAAATCCGGTTAGACTAGAAAGCGGACCTAGGTTGAGACTGGGATAACGCTAGGAGGATGAAATAGGAGAGATATTACTTTATTTTTATTTTAATTAACTCATAATTAATAATGCTTAGTTAGTAATTAGTTTGCCATAATGTTCTTAAAAGACATGTGAAGTCGTAATTGGCCAGCGTGGTGGACTACAGTTTAAACCTTCTCATAGTGATAAGATAGCAGCCCCGTGCTAGCATTGGTGCTGAAATTCTGAAGTTATGCCTGTACAAATATTTCATCATTTTATTTACATATTAAAATATACTGATAACTTTCGACTTATTAAACTTAATTTAATAACATTTAATAAACTGACTCCGTCGTCCAGCGGATAGCGTATGCGACTGCTGATCGGAGGTACCGGGTTCGATTCCCGGGTGCGTATTTCTATTTCCGTGTTCAATAGGAGGCAGTACTGCCTTGAAACACGCACGGGTTTGTCGCGCTAACAGACTTTACAAAATCGTGCTCAATTCAAAGCATGTGTCCTCCAATCGCGCACGGGTTTGCAACACCAACTGTTCTACTAAACACGTGTTCAATTCAGGGTACGCGTCATCAAATTTGCAAGAAGTTTGCCTTGATTAAGCGACACAAATCCGTGTGTGTTCGAAGGACTAGGTATCTATCAGTACTTGTAAGTCTTGCGACCATAGCTTGGTGTGAAAGTATTTATATTGATGCCTAATTCGTCTAAAAAATATTTCAACGGAGCCCTGCGAAGTATCTAACAGTACTTGCAAGTCTTGCGACCAAAGCTTGGTGTGAAAGTATTTATATTGATGCTTAATCGTCTAAAAACTATGTCGACGGAGCCCTGCTTCGCAGGGCTCCTATTTTCGGATGCAGGGTCACAAGAAGACCTAACATCATCATGGCAAAGTTCTAAGCATCGCCTTGAACACGTGTTTAGTAGAACAGTTGGTGTTGCAAACCCGTGCGTGATTGGAGGACACATGTCTTGAATTGAGCACGATTTTGTAAAGTCAGTTAGAGCGACAAACCCGTGCGTGTTTCAAGGCAGTACTACCTCCTATTGAACACGGAAATGGAAATACGCTTCCCGGGTCGGGCAAAAGTGTTACTGGGTTTTTCCAAATTCTCAGTAGCAGCACGGAGTCTGGTGATGTGCCCGGTAACGGCAATAGGCTCGCTCCCTATTACGTGGGACCTAAAATTCATGGCGAAATGTGGGTGTAATGTTACACCTCTGCCTACCCCTTCGGGGATACAGGCGTGAGTCTATAAAAAATTAATTTAATAACAGGGTCATTACAGTACAGTTATAGTCGTGGCGTAAAACGGGAAGCCTTTGGCAAAATAACATATATCTCAGATTTGTAGAGGCCCTAAAATACAAAATAAAAATGAATAATATTCTTGCTTAAATGAATAATATTCTAACTTGACCACATGGATGGCTGTGAATGAACTGTCTCTAGTGTGCGTCCCCTCATCGTGGTTAATACCTTAACTATTTGAGTTTGAGTCCCACACGTGTCTGAAATTAGAATTATTCACAGATAGCCCTGAATATGTTTGGTCTGGTCGTTCAGTGTGACCGATGTGTCCACATGTGTAAAATTCTCTGGACGGTATTCTCTCGTTTTCCAGAAATTCATTTGCACTAATATTGTTTGCCATAATCATCCCCGATCATAATATTTACTTGCACTATTATCATTTATACTAATAACGTTTGCCTTAACAACTCAACAGTGATAACTTGTATTTGCCATAAAATGACTTTCTATAACAATAATTAGTTTCTATAAGTAACACATCTCATAATCGACTCTTGACGTAATCAAAATTTGATATAATTATAAAAATAATACATAATATTGTTAGGTCGAAATTAATTATCGTTAACACCCCGACTCAGTACAATCCGACTCGGATAGGTTAGGTTAGGGTTCTCTTTTGACCCTTAACCCAAAAATAGGAGCCCTGCGAAGCAGGGCTCCGTCGACCTAGTCCACATTCTTCACACTAGTTTAATAAACTGAAGTTAACGTTGACTATTTTTGGATTAAGGGTCAAAAGAGAACTTATGGTAAATAAAAGTTATGGAAAATGGCATTATTGAAAACGAAAATTATAGCAAATACATTTATGGATTTAAATTATTATGACACTTGATCGATTATGACCAATGGAATTAGTGAAAGTCATTTTATGTCATTTCACGATTATGGCAACTGAAGCGTTATTTCTAATGAAGTTATGGCAAATACCAGTATGGCATATGAAATTATGGCATTTTAAATTATGGCAAACATTAGTAAAACTCTCTTGACACATTGCCCTTGTGTTTAAACGTCTGGGTATCGAACCGATGAATGTCATTACGTAGGCTTAACTATGTGTAGATACGAGCTGAGTGCGGTCATGCCGATTTTGGATACATAACCAGCATGTCCGAGAGTTTCCAATAACGTCATCGCGAGATATGAGAAATCTGTCGCTCTCTATAAGAAGTGGCTCGCGACTAGTAGTGTATTATAGGGCTGATAGCTCAATATACCATTCATAAAAAGTTATAAGATTATAGGCTCAAAATTGGTCTGTGTGGAGAGTCTGGGAAAGGCTTGTGTACCTTAGATAAATGATTGCTAAAGCGCAGCGAGATCAATCATGTATCTAAGCTGTGAACATTATACATCAGTGGACGTGTTTTGTCTGTGATGATAATGATGAATTGTTACCTGTTTAATGTGTAATAAAAAATCGCGCACTCACTAACATAATATTGTTTAGCATTACAAACTACCTAGCTAAGTAGCCGTTCTACAGGTGATACAAATAGCTAGCCGATTAGAACAATGTTTTACAAAGATTTATCACTTGTTAATGAACAGGTCGCGTGGCGGGCGCCCGTCACGGTCACGCAAACTCAACCGTCGCCGTGCACAGACTTCTATTAATTTATACACGATTTGTAATCGAATTAGCAGCGATTTAGTTTCTTTTTGCAGGGATAGTATCCTCGAAAATGTGGTGATGTCGATGAAGTTTGGAGTGAAAGCCAATGCCAACATTGCAATAAATTGCCAGTCTGGTAACTGTAAAGGAAAACATCTTGAAGTAACGATTTGTTTTTTTTATAATTATGTTCTCAAATCATGTATCATGAAAAAGTTGCGCGCATAGCATTACGACATATTTTTTGTAATGTTGGATATTGAACTCACGGTTTATTAATAAATATCCTGTCAGTGAAGTTTTTAAGGAAAGCATCTTTGCTGAGTTAGGAATTAAAATAACACAATAAAGAAATCGTCAACGCTCATTGTTTAAAGAACGACGGATTAAGAGATAAGGTTAATACTAACGCTACCAAGGAGTTTCCAAATGCTTCATGCATAATCTAAAATGGTGTAGTAAGTATCACACCTCTATATCTTGGGAGGATTAAACGAAGATGTATTACACCCACATTTCATCCATTCTACTTCACGTTCTCGTACAACGTGGTCGGCGTTTCAGCGAGCATTTCTCACATGTGCAGACACTGGAATGAACTATGTCTCGCTGTGTATATTGGAAGGTATGATTTCAACTATAGGTAAAAGTGTCCCAACGGTGCAAAACAGCCCTGATGTTATACATAAACTGAACATTTTCTTAATTTAATTCTAAAGTGTTCAGTTTGTTGTTCAAAAATTATGTTTATTTTTATTTTAAGTTAGTTTAATTGTGATCTAATATTTGTATAGTGCCTAGTATTTACATAACATTATAACTAATGTATTTATATTGAATAAATGAAAGTAAGAACATTTTGTGAATTTAATATGTCGTAGTACATATCGATACCTTTGGGTAGAAAGGTCGTATAAACCATTTTGGCCAAATTGAGTTATATATACCATTTTTCTCAGATTTTTTTTCTCTATCGATCTGTATATATGAAATGCAGAAATTCGCACAAAAATGGTTAATACGACCCAGAAATTTTCAGTCATAGCCTCTTAAAAAGGGTAAATTTTCAGTGAAAAAGCCGAATGTTTTCTTTTTGTAGTTTTGTTATGATGTAATGACCATAATTTTTATAAACTCAGGGTTTCCAAATGCTTCATGCATAATCTAAAATGGTGTAGTAAGTATCACACCTCTATATCTTGGGACCATAATTTTTATAAACTCAGAGTTTCCAAATGCTTCATGCATAATCTAAAATGGTGTAGTAAGTATCACACCTCTATATCTTAATCGTAATGACCATAATTTTTATAAACTCAGGGCGTAAAAATAGTCGTTTATTGTAAATGGTTTATACGCCCTAACGTGTTAAATGCATTGCCTAAGCATAGTTTAAATTCGACGTCGTAAATCCTTATTGCAATACCTTTGGGTAGAAAGGTCGTATAAACCAAAACGAGCAAGAGAAATTTAGCAGAAGAACGATTTCTTTTTCACATAAAAATTTATAACTTTTTTGTTTTTGAAGTTATAAAAAAATATTTATGAGAAAGGTTCTTACAATTTGCGAATGAAAAAGTTTAAATTATCAAAACCTATCTATCTTCTTTAGTTTTAAAGTTAGCTTGGATTTACGTCTAAGAAAAAATCAATTCTTACATGAAAATGTGCTTCAAAAATACTGTATAGGTCGTATATCCACTATTGGTAAGCTTATGGTCATGTCTAGTTTACACTTTCGCGCGAGTGGTGAGGTGAGCGACGAGGTGCGCGAGTGTAAACGCTCGTTCGTGGCTCGCCTCGTAGCTCGCCTCGCCACTCGTGGCGCTCGCATCGGAGGCGGTTTTTTAGGCACGAGTCAAAGGGCCTCGCGAGAGACGCGAGCGTTGTGTTTACACTCGCGCTCTTGTTTCAGTTTGTTTACGGCGCCCTTCTATGCAGGTTGTGTTTTTCGATTTCAAATAAAAATGGACTGATTCCAAAAAGAAACGCTGCAGTTCTTGGAACTCTATCAGGCCGAGCGAATAATTTGGGATCCAAAACATAAGATGCATAAAAATACCCAAAAAGTAAATGATGCGAGGCAAACATTTTCTAAGGTTATGTGCAGACCGCTAGCAGAGTTCTGTTCAAAGTAAAAAAAAATATTTTGCTTTTTAAGATGATAAAAACTTGTTAAGGCTAGAGCTAATGCCGCTATTAATTCGGCGTCTTCCATCGTTGCTGGCTCAACGCAAACTGAACGCATCGCGAGTGTGTAAACAGAAACTCGCTAGCTCGCAACAACACGCGAGCTGCGAGGCGAGGTACGAGGCGAGACGCGAGGCTAGAGTGTAATGTAGGTTTTGGCATTTACTGTCGTAAAAACCTATATATCGTTACCTTTGGGAAGGAAGGTCGTATAAACCAAAACCCGACTTTTCAGGAGAGCAGAAAAACGATTGTTTTACATAACAATTCATAACTTTTTTGTTTTTGAAGTTATAAAAAAATGATCTATGAGAAAGGTTCTTGCAATTTGCGAATAAAAAAGGTTAAATCATCAAAACCAATCTATCTTTTTTAGTTTTAAAGTTAGCATGGATTTACGTCTAAGAAAAAATCAATTCTTGGTTAATACACCCCATGAAAATATTCTTTAAAAATACTGTATAGGTCGTATATCCACTTTTAGTAAGCTTATGGTCACATTTACTGTTGTAGAAATCCATATATCGATACCTTTGGGTAGAAAGGTCGTATAAACCAAAACCCGACTTTTCAGGAGAGCAGAAAAACGATTTTTTTACATAAAAATTCATAACTTTTTGTTTTTGAAGTTATAAAAAAAGATCTATGAGAAAGGTTCTAACAATTTGCGCATGAAAAAGGTTATATCATCAAAACCTATCTATCTTCTTTAGTTTTAAAGTTAGCTTGGATTTACGTCTAAGAAAAAATCAATTCTCGGTTAATACACCCCATGAAAATGTACTTTAAAAATACTGTAAAGGTCGTATATCCATTTTTGGTAAGCTTAAGGTCAATTTACTGTCGTAAAAATGCATATATGTAGTTCTTTTGTATTAAAAACCATTTATAACCATAGATCAATTGAATTCTGACTAACACCTGTTACTCTCAGAATTAGTAGGAACTCAATTATTATTATAGTTGATTGAATCAGGCGTTACTTGGCGGAACTCCATTGTAACCTAATGGAAGGAAAGAGGAACCCATCACGCACCCTCGGATTGACTACCCCAACTATTGCAATAGAAAAAGGTTGACAATACCGAACTCCTCTAAAAGGATAAGGGATATAGGAATGGTATGGGTTCCAGGAAGATACCTGACTTGCAGTATCCCGCTGTATGCGCCGACTATTCTTCGACACGTGTTTCGCCTCTGCACGAGGCATCCTCAGGAGCGATGGGCAACGAGCCACGCGCCGTACGCAAAGCAGCGGTAGGTCACTGCGACACGGTGCGAGCTGCGGCTTGTTCTCGGCTGTGTGTACTTTAGGCACAGTCTAACGTGTACTTTGCTCGAGGCGCGTAGGTATAACTCGAGTTTCGAGCGTTTGTATGGAGTTACAATACTGTTAGATATTATTGCACGTGACGTAGCTATTGCGATTTGTAGGTATTAATCGTGGTAGTCTCATACGACTGATCAGTGACGGTAGCCTGTTAAAATCATAAATGTCTACCCTTAACTGGAAAAATTCGACCGCCAAGGGCCTCAGTATCATGCACTGAATCACTGCTATTGGTTTTTGGTTTATTATTTATTTAAGTTTCATACTTACTTAGTTATATTATTATGTTTAAATGTACTTAATTCAATAAATTATTGAATTAAATTTCGTATTTCAGGTAGTTTTATTTTATTTGAATCGACCAATATAATTATTCTAATACTCAATATATTAGAATAATAATAATTGAGTTCCTACTAATTCTGAGAGTAACAGGATTGTTTATTAGTCAGAATTCAATTGATCAATGATTATAAATGGTTTTTAATACAAAAAAAATGCATATATGGGTTTTAACGACAATAAATGTGACCATAAACTTACCAAAAATGGATATACGACCAATACAGTTTTTTTAAACTACATTTTCATCAGGAACAAAGTTCTACAACACCATGTTTACCGTCAGCAAGCAGATACAAAAACATTGTAGGTACTAACTGAATTGCAACACCCACAAAACGCGTAGATACCATATTCCCAAGAGCCTGTAAAGCCTATTCCCAAGTTTCTATATAACAGCGACAGCCATCGCGTTTACAGCTAAAGCCTGAAATAACAGACAGCTTTAAGCTTACGTACCCGAAGATTAAGCTGCACTCTCTCAGTACAAATGCTGGCATTTGTTTGATATACATAGAGTTATATATACAAGATAGTAGTCGTATGATATTAGGAAATAGGTACGGTACTGGTCTACACTCCCTATAGAATGCTATTGCTTATATATATTTCCTAAAAGCGAGGTAAAAATTACAGTGTACGCGCTCATCTGTTCGTCCAAAAAAGGGAAAATAGTCACTTTGCGCGGTCAAGCGGTTATATATACAAGATAGTAGGCGTATGATATTAGGAAATAGGAACGGTACTGGTCTACACTTTCCCTATAGCATTGATTAATTTCATGGCGACATCGATAATTAATATTAACAGCTAAAAGATGATTTTATCCTCGTGCAATTTAAAGTACAAAAGGGAGACGAATAGTTTTATTATTTGAAACTGATTATGTTCCTTAATTATATTGCCGTATAGCTGCTGCTATCCAGTTGAAATACCATTTTTTTCGAGCATACGCAAAAATAAGCTTTAGTCCTAAGACTTAGGTAGCAATCGCAGCTCATGTATAAACACAAATATTCAATTATTACCTATAGTGCATTTACTCAGTACATACTATCTTCCCATATAAGTAACTGTTTATAAAATGGTTAGTAATTACTTTATTTACTATTGGTGCATTAAGAGAAAAGCAATGCAGCAAAACAAACAGCGAGTTTATCTAGTCACAGTTAGCTGACTGCAGCACTTTAAAAAGCTTTCCAGTTTCTAAATTTAAAAAACCAAACATCTTTTGCGGAAGCAATTGTACTCAAAATCCGCAACAGCGTGCTTCAAATTCCACAATGGCAAGCGGGCCGGGAAATACATCGGGATCCCGTCGCAATCCCGGGCTAGCCGGGATGCCTGGCGAGCCGCACCCAACGCTACACACTGAATGAATTGCTGATTGTGCTCTTACTGTATTTAGTGGTTTATTAGCAGTGCCTAAATACGGCTTTGAGTTGAGTAAACGTTGAGTTCAATATTGCTTTGTTAGTTGCTTGCTACGACATGTTATTTCGATTATTATTGTTGTGACGTCGTGCCTCCGCGCTCGCGAGCCCCCACTGCGATGACGCACTGCGGTGGGGAGCCTCACCCGCTTGCCGACCGTATATATGCCGGCGACACACGTGGTTGGCGCTTGCTTCTGCTGGGAGACACGAAAAGCTGAGTATCCATCCGTGGACCTGTGGAGTGTTAACTTACGACCTACGCCCTGGATAACTATCTAGCCGGTTAACCCCTAGTGTCGGTTCTTTTGTTAATCAAAATTGTGAATCTGGAATATAACGCGAGTTTAATCTGTCCTGGTGATATTTTTATTTATTTCCCGTAAGACAACCTAAGCATCTCTTTTTATTGCTCGGCGAGTGATCGATCCCGGCTATCCCGTGAAAATCGATCACCCGTGCGACATTTTGGTCAGACGGAATGACCACCATACGCTAAAATTATTTTGTAAGTGTGGGTTAAAATCTTATATAAAACGACTTAACCCGCATTTTTTTTAAACACACATTTTTTTTGTTTATTAAATCACACAATTTATTGTTATTACCTGATAGACAACAACATAAGTAGGGTTACCTATGAACCCTTTTAAACACCAAAAACCTTTAGTCGGACCTTGATAGTTTAAAATGAAATGCCAAGAATCGTTAGTATAACTTGAACATTTTAAGAACGAGTCTTCACCACGTTAGTATTGTAGTGAAAACAGGTATAGAACAAAAATATCAGGTAAAAACACTAAAAGACAACAAAAATCATCGATTAATCGACGCAACCCCGCGGTCTAGCCACCGCGGTAATTCAAAGTTAAAACTCCAACGTTTTAAAGAGGCGTTGTCGGTATAAACAACAGACTCCATAACACTTTTAACCCGACAATGCCCGTTCTTCGCAGCAAGAACAGAGAAACATACCATTTATCTCTTGTTTAGCAAGAGCAAAAGTACCATTAGAAAATGGAAAAACAGAGCACATACATCATCAGAATCAGGTAGCGAACAGCACCCAATCTTCTCCCATTTAGCAAGAGAAGGAGACCATTTTATAAATGGCAAAACAGAGCACCATCGGAATCCGACAGCAAAAAGCATCCATGCGCCTTTAGCAGCATCCATACGCATTTAGTAGCATCCGTACAGATTTCACATAGCAAATAGGGTCAACACACGGCTAGTAGACGCCGCGTGGACTACAAAGCACTCAGAATTATCTGGTCAAAACAGCAGAAAATAAAACACCCGATCAAAGGCCAGACAACAACCCATCAAAGGCTAGCAGAGGCTAGAATAGAATAGCCTTTCCCAAAGCTACCAACTCAGCAAACCAACAGCAATAGAAAGAAAAAGAAAATTAACTTTAGAGGTTAATTAATTGATTTATTACTTTTACAAGTAAATTATTTAGTTATTTATTATTTATGTACCTTCATTAATGATATAAAGATGCGAGATTTTGAGCAAAGTTATTTGTATAAAGCATTTATTTAAGAAAGAGTTTAGTAAAGACTTTAAAAACTTATTTAAAGCTATTTTACAGTTTAATTAAACACAATCGCATGGGACAAAATATAACAGAGAAACGAACCCATGAAGAATAATGGCAAAAAAAATTATAATAAATTACACTGCAATGTTCACTAAAATTACACACATGCCTACTAGTGAAAGAAAATAAATTGCGTAATTGCGTATGAAGAGAATGTAGTAAAATGTAAAATGCGTTCAAGAGAAATTGAAATTGTAGGTAGATAAAACACGTGGCTTCGTTGAGCCGGCGCGGCGCGGCGTCGCTCGTACGCCAAGCGGCCGAGAATAAAATAGGTAATTACGTTTGATAACATTGCGCGATGCAATTTATCTAGCAGATAGTTCAATTAAACATATAATTAGTTAGAAAATACAATTAAGCGACTTGTGGCTGACAAGAAAAAGGATATAGGTTACTCCTGGACGTATTTAACACATAAAAATAAATAAAAATATCACCAGGACAGATTAAACTCGCGTTATATTCCAGATTCACAATTTTGATTAACAAAAGAACCGACACTAGGGGTTAACCGGCTAGATAGTTATCCAGGGCGTAGGTCGTAAGTTAACACTCCACAGGTCCACGGATGGATACTCAGCTTTTCGTGTCTCCCAGCAGAAGCAAGCGCCAACCACGTGTGTCGCCGGCATATATACGGTCGGCAAGCGGGTGAGGCTCCCCACCGCAGTGCGTCATCGCAGTGGGGCTCGCGAGCGCGGAGGCACGACGTCACACACCCCCCCCGTTAGGCCGGGATTTTCCCTAAGGAAAATTCCCTAGCCCAACGGGCGTAGCAGCCCTGAAGATACTCCCTGGAATTAGAGAAAACAGGGGCATGGGTACCTTGAACAAGTGACAACCCTATACGCTAATTAGTATACCTAAATAATAATGACCCACGTTGGGCGCCAATGTCGCACGGGTGATCGATTTTCACGGGATAGCCGGGATCGATCACTCGCCGAGCAATAAAAAGAGATGCTTAGGTTGTCTTACGGGAAATAAATAAAAATATCACCAGGACAGATTAAACTCGCGTTATATTCCAGATTCACAATTTTGATTAACAAAAGAACCGACACTAGGGGTTAACCGGCTAGATAGTTATCCAGGGCGTAGGTCGTAAGTTAACACTCCACAGGTCCACGGATGGATACTCAGCTTTTCGTGTCTCCCAGCAGAAGCAAGCGCCAACCACGTGTGTCGCCGGCATATATACGGTCGGCAAGCGGGTGAGGCTCCCCACCGCAGTGCGTCATCGCAGTGGGGCTCGCGAGCGCGGAGGCACGACGTCACATTGTTGCTAGAAATCATTACTTATTCTTAGAACCGCTGCTAGTATGCATTTCTGCTATTTTGATTATTGTTGTTGCTAGAAATCATTACTTATTCTTAGAACCGCTGCTAGTATGCATTTCTGCTTGAAAACGTAGTGCTGTTGCTTGAATAGGAATAATATGGCAAATGCAGTTAGGTACGTAGTTCTGAAGCGAATAGCGCAATAAATACTTATGTTGTTTATTTTATAGCAACGAGCTACATCTGGTATAAAAACGGCTTATCGGACAAACTTATACCCCTACTTTAGCCCTTTAGCTTTTTTTTTCTTGAAGACAACTCTCGCACCAGGAATAAATCCTGTGGCGCGGGGGCTTTACAAGCACACAACCAACGGGCACAATGAACACTCAGTCTCGACACAACAATTTATGGATCACACAAAGTCGTGTGGGACTCGAACCCACGACACTCGGCGCAGCGTCAAGCGACGAGGCGGCCGCATAAGCCTTTACGCCAACCGTTAGCGGTAGAATATAAAAAAAATCCTTCCTTTGCGGATGCCTACGTCATAATTATAAGAAACCCATTGCCAAAATTTCACGCTTCTGGTTATAGTAGTTTAGGCATAGTGATGATGTGTCAGAAAGGAGAAATAATGGTATATACTTTAATTCGTAGCATATGCTTATAGGTTCATCAAAATAACAAATTAGTTACACTTTAACGCGACATCCGACATCCTCACGGTCAGCGTCGCGGCTAAAATCTAGTCATATGAAGTGGTTATTATCATTTACAGTAGAGTCCTACATAAAACAGTACCATAAGATATTCGCAAAAAACAAAACCCACTTATTTATCTTCAATATTTTATAGCCTCTATGTATCGTCCTTTCTATACTCCAGTTTGTTAAGCAAAACAAATCGGTCAGAATGCACCTGGCTTGTGGACAAAAAATATTAGATGAACGATATACTTATTTATATTACGAAATGTTATTTGAATGTGATGTACATATTCTTAGTGTAAACAAATGCTTGTTATTTAAATTATGATATTACTGGCAGTTTTTCTTGACGGTTTTATATATTACCTCACAATAGTGTATTGTTGTCTAAATTATTTAAAAAACACTTTTAACCTTTTGAATGCCCCAATATGTACCAAACACAATATAAAATCTATTGAGTCTTGTACTGATCAATGTATCGGCAGTTAACGAGTTAATTTATAAGAATATACTTGAATGAAAAAGGAGGCAACAATAGCCTACTGGTGATATCAACAGACTGCCATGTAGAAGGTTATTTAGTATGGGGTTCAAATCCACGGTGCACACAGCTAACTTTTCGAAGTAATGTATGCTGTTGTTAATAATCGCTTGCCTCGTGCCTCGGCACGTCAAGGCGGTTCTCATGAAAATCTTCGACCATTGCTACCAGGAGCCAGTACCCTCGTATTTACTAAGACTGCCATAAAATATTCATATATCTTTGGATTGCAGGGATCACACAACA
This sequence comes from Euclidia mi, assembly GCA_944739405.2. Classification (NCBI taxonomy): domain Eukaryota; kingdom Metazoa; phylum Arthropoda; class Insecta; order Lepidoptera; family Erebidae; genus Euclidia; species Euclidia mi. Next base: position 76,211,904 of record OX123188.2, read on the forward strand.
GGCGCTCTGTGGAAAAGCGCATATTCTGTCAAATCTGGTTACCACTAGAATGATGGTGATGATGAGGCGTGTTATGTCAAAAACTTGATTCTTGATTGTGGTTGAAAAGAAAATGCCGTTGATCCATTCATGAAAATTTCAATTCCATTTATTTCACTGCAAACATAACATGCTGTTTGCAATCCATGTGAAAAAGCCAAACAAAATCATCACTACTCTTTTCAATAAAATTTACATAAACAATATTATGGCTAAACTAACATGGCAGGAGGCGAATGAAAACAGCAGAAAAATGCATCGTAAAATATATATATATATATAGAACGAGTGAACAATTTAACAAGAGTGTACCCTCTCGCCGAGTCCCTCGAGGCTCGAGCGTAATAGAACGTATAAACGCAATATGTTGCCGCGCCGCACGGCTCCGGCAGGGCCACACACTGTCAGCTACAAAAGTGCATAGATATATTTGAGTGCTCCTTACACGGCATGTTTTAGCATTCCGATCCAGTCACACAACTCTAACTTAACTCCCGCGAATGTGTAATGCACTCTAAATACTTGACCAACTTGTTTTGCGTACCGTACAATCAAAAATGATTTCTGTTACTTCGTGTTAGCGTTTGTTCTAGCTGCATGTGATAGCTGTGAAGTGGTATTCGTAAGCGAACGCCAGTTTTTCTCACTCAGCGCAAGGTACGTGAATGTTTCAGGCATTTAGGTAGTAGTTTTATATTGTTCTGTAACCTGCCTGTCCATGAAATGGCGCTGTACATAGTTGAGAGTTCCTAGCTAAAAAAACATAGAAGTGACTGTCAATATCTGATAGCACTTACCTCGTTCGGCACGTAACCGAAGTTCCTAGATTTCTCGGTTGACTTGCTACGTTTAATATATTTCCTTAACTAAATTGCCAACTTGTATATGTACATAGCTTTAAACTTCGCGCTCGTAGACGGTTGCGCTCTCATATCGAGTAACGATCAACAAAGTTAGGCAATCTTAGGGGTGTCAGACTCGAGATGGATGTCCAATTGCAGTTGTTTTGTTATAGTAACTTTATACTTTAATGTAAAATTATATAATGGTTCGCATTGTGTTGTGTATTGTGCCAGGCTGGTTTCGAGCCTAATTGGGAACTAGATTATGACCAAGGTCCTGTCGCTACTATGTCCGGCGCGGTAATGCATGACCAGACCGCATTACTTGTAACACGCTCTCGCCATTTTCCCTTAATAGAAAAACACCGATGTTTTTGGATAGAGCTATATAACAATATTTATGTAATGAAATACAGTTTATTGTAATTTATGGGTACGGAAACTAAACAACAATCCACTTGCAAAAATATTTGGCACTTAAGCTTTCATGTTTGTAGTGGCCGAGTTAAGGAGCAAACAAAGTTTCCTTGTAGTTTTACTACGGCACCTTAAAAAGCGTAAAGAGATTTAGGTGTATTATTCGGCGAAAACAAGCTTTCATCGAATACTGTGAACTTACTATAATAACTAGAACTACATGAATCCAGCAGATAAATGATTCAGATTCCGTGTTGTGACAAATTAAGCACATGAAATGTCTTATCGCATCTTCATCGTATCTTGCGGAAGAGACAGAAAACTCGAAATCAAACTCTTTTCCAACTTGTCAGGCTAGTGTTTTATAGCAGGCCAAATGCTTGTATTGCTTCGGAGTGATATTGTGCACTACAAAAGCCTGATGATTATGTCATGATTCAGGCGACTAAGAACCTCCCATCATCAATTTAGTAAACAAAACCAGAAGAATTTCAGTCAAAACTTTATAAGTAAATGTATAAAGCGATCATTTTTAAGAGCCGTTTTCTGAGACAAGATAAAACGAAGTAATGAAGAGAAAAATGCGGGGAAAAATGGTGTGAGTTAATGGCAGGGGGTATGTGGTTATAAATAGCGTAAGCGTTGTGCCGAGCTGTGTCGCGTCGCGCTGTGTCGTACGGTTGATGCGCGGGGGCAATGTTTGGCGACTCTTGATTGCTGCACATATCTTGTGACTGACGGTACTTTGAGCACATACGGGGAATTAAAGTGAAGGTGAACAGTACAGTAAATGCGTCAAGTTTGTTTATGCAAAGTAAATTCAAGAGGTGGTTTGGATGTTAAAAGTTGTCGCTCTTGGAATGCTTCCTACTACCCAGACATAGAGTATAAATCATAAAACAAGCCCTATATTAGTACGTAGGTACGTAGCTTGATCACCATGTAGACTACACACGTGCCAATCCTAATGAGGATGAAACACATGACGATTGCAGCGGCGCCCGCGAAGTAGCAAATGAAACGGTCGTCTGTGTTGTCAATTCGAATGGACAATTGACGCTATCACCGACGTAGATCAAAACACACTTTGCCTGTACACTCACCAGGCCCACACAATTTTAAGCGCAGCGTTCCCGTACATAATACAAGCCCGTATAACCCACTTGTGTCTAAATTATGACATTTGTCGTATGTCGCGAGTCGCGCAGCGCGGCGGCCTCGCGTTATTAACGGCGTCTTATTAGGCCTCCGCCACCGCGCGCCGAAAACGCCACCAAATATAACATTGTGTACATCGAACTGGCTGTTTTTTGCGTTATTTCTATTTCTTAGAAAATATTCAGAAAAATTCGTGAGAGTACACAATTTTTTGCAAAAATAAAACTTAAAATTAATAATAAATTTTAAACTAAAGTCGCTGGAAATAACTCAGTATCCTTAATCAAAGAATTGAATTGTAGTAATCGATTGGAGGACAGAGCAGTAGCAACTTGATTATCTTAATCACCACACCGAGCTTGTGCTTACAGTCAATTCCATTTCTAATACTAAAATGAAGAGGGGAATGACCTGTATTTTACATATTGACCTGACAATATATTATGTTCATACGTTGTATAAAAATAAAAGACACAATTATACATATAAATACACCAAAGTTTGTTTAAATATACGAATCATCTGATAAGAAAAAATCTTAGCTAAAACAGCTCATCTTCGACTTAAACTGGTGTTACACGCCTTGATTTCCAAAGGAATATAATTATACCGTAATATGCCTCCAAATATATACAAACGTACCTACCGAATGCAGTTCCTGTAGAAAACACCTCGACGTACAACAAGGGTGTTCCCGCGTCCCCCATGCGTCGCTTGTTTGTGTTTATTGATGAAGTAGACGCCGCGTTGTCTTTCTTGACGTATTGGTGTCGTAAACTTTTATATTTATAGGTAGACTTCTCGTCTTGTTGTATGGTACTCACTTAGCTAGTGATGTCCTTGGATATATTCTTTGGCTTTTTACACGAAGTTTTATTGTTGTTGAAGTTTGACTGGAATGGAGAAGAAGTGTCATAAATGTTAAATATAAAAATAAAAGTAAAAGCAAAATATTTATATTGACTGTGTATTTAATAAAGTTGAATTCAAAGATGGTGTGGTGGTTTAAAAGATCGCTTCGCCATAGGGTCTGTTGATAAGGTGAAAAATTTAATGTAGTTTTGGTACTATTGTTTTTCTGTTTACTAACTTTCCGAAAATAATGAGCGATAGATTAGAATAAATCTTTTTTGTAGCTCTGTGAGCCTTGAACTTACAGCTTATTTATATAATTTCGAATAAATGAAACTTTTAAACATAGCAATATATCTATTTAACTCGTTTCGACGACGAAAGCTTTTACACTTTGAGAAACTATCCACATGTCTCCCTAGATCCGACGTCTTAAAGTTGACGTGTGACTTGCAACTACAATAGCTACATTTCAACTAATATGTGACACAGCTATTGAGCTTTCATTGACTACTTATAAAGCGTGACAACAGCGTACTTGCTGACTTACTTCACAAACAGAATTGTAGACACCAGTTGGCATTAATTTGCTGCAAACTGTTGAAAGTTTAAAGTTTTCTCACGAAAATTTTTGCTGTCGCATAACTTCCTCACACCGTTACGATAAACATACGTATGTGCCAGTTATTAAAAGAAAAACAACGATGGTGAAGTGCATTAAACTGTCTTTTATTGTAGGTAACATCTAAGAAAATGTTTGCATAACTTTACTGGCATTCATACTTATCTTAATTCCTTATTTTGAGACAAGCTTCTAGTAGGATTACCTAAAGTTGTCATCAAGATGAAAAAATTAAAGCTTGCTTGTTTTGTCATCATAGTTGTAGGCTGGCGTAGAGTGACTAAGCGGTCACCGAGTCGCTTGACTTTGCACCTAGTGTTGTGGGCTTGATTCCCACACGAGACAATACTCTGTGTGATCCATAAAATTGTACCCCGCGTCACAGGATTCATTTCTAGTGCAGGCGCTGTCTTTAAAAACATTAAAATAATGCCTCCACAAAAGTAGCCGTGCAATGCGGCCACCTGAGTGATGCCATCGTTGGAATTAACAGCTTAAACCTTCAGACAGAAATCTCTATAGGCTTATGGTAGCGTAGTTTGCCTAAAATGGGACAGCAAACGGCAAGCAATTAATTCATAATCAATATTTTACGTACAACTAACTAACACTAACTAACCACCAGGGATGCTGAAGACCGTGCGAAGTGGAGGAGACATAGCCGGAAAGCGGACCCCGGGCTCCAAGGCGTGGGTTTTGAAGCGCAACCGGGACAGCGCTAGGATGATGATGATGATGATGATTTTACGTACACGCGAATATAACTTTATAGACTAATTATTGTAGCTAATTTTTTGTTTGGGCAGTTTATAGTCATTGCTTTTCAATTGTCCTGGTCTTGGGCAAGCTAAATGTTGAAAAAGGAGTTTATTTCTTTGTAGAGTATTGTAACGCATTCGACGCAAATGATTGTGTCAGAGTTTTAATGGTTTGTCTTTAAAAGCAACCGATGTTAGCCTAATGATTACAATATTATATCGGACTTAGGTTCTATAGACTAGTCGTCATTTATATGATTTATTTCCGAATTTTAGTATTATTTATAGGGGGGGATAATTCTCCTATTTTTATATAACATTTATATTATATTTTGAATTGAATCAGAAGCCGTATTCTGATAACCTAATGTCATTTTCGTATAATTTGAAATAAACAGTTCGTCGTTGACACATATTTTGACACTTGTTTCAATTTACGATCTCGTTACAACTTCGTTCAATTATCAGATAATTTAGAAGAATACGCTTTTTGTGACGTAAGTATGACACTGACATGATAACGAAACTATATTTATTTAGGACAATTAGTTGCAGATTTTACAATGTATCTCGGACATTAGTGGTGAGTGGCAGCGGCGAGGTTAGCAATCGGCCACGGGGAGACGTGGTTATACTACGTCACAGATGAATGGATAACATGTGCAGGCTGCACATCGGAATAGTTCACTAAAGTGTTTGGGCGATACGGCGATGTACTTCAACGATTTAAAGTAACTTGTTTATGACCTATGAAGCTTGCAAAGCATGCTATATGTTTAGCTTAATTAGTTGCACTCTTTACAAATAATCCGAGATGAGACAACAGCTGAATCCACAGTTAAGCCCTGTAACGCTTAGGCCTGCAACTGAAATGAGATTTGAGCAACGTGGTTAGAAAATTTATGTTCAGTAAGGACGACAAAAGGTCCCAGCCTTGGGCTTTGGTTTTTAAATATAAAAAGAGATATATCAGTTTAAAAAATATGCTGTACTATGGGGACCATGAAGTGTTGTTCCCTGCAATGGCATCAAGGAGACACAAAAAGAAATAGGTCACATAATATGCAATATATAATTTTTAGCAACCATCTTCTTAATACTTCTTCCGAACCGCTTTTGGTGGATGCAAATTGTTTATGCTTAAGGATTAACAAAAACACGATACTGATAGCAATCTATCGCCCGCCTGCTAATCAAAATGTGTCAAAGTTCATTAGCTCCCTAAACGAACTTCTTTCATCTTACTCCTCTTTTAACAATATAGTGCTAACCGGTGATATCAATATTGATATAGCCGAAATAAATAGCGATCAACGCTCGGTAGAATACCTAAATATAGCTGCTTTTCACGGAATGTTGCCAGCTCACACACTGTGCACTAGAAAGAATCAGTCCTGTCTAGATCATCTTATATTAAAAACTTAATTACCGTCTTTCTGTTACGTAGCGAATACATCTATTACTGATCACGACGCAGTTTTATTTTTTCTTCGTTCTAAACATTACTTGAACCACACGACAAATAAATTTAAAATTTCGAAAGTTATTAGGTAATTACGAAAATATTGAATTCATCATCATCATCATATCAGCCAAACGACGTCCACTGCTGGACATAGGCCTCCCCCAAGGTTCTCCACACAGACCGGTCTTGAGCCGCGCGCATCCAACCTCCTCCCGCGATCTTGACAAGATCGTCGCTCCACCTTGCGGGGGGCCTACCTCTGCTGCGTCGTCCGGTACGTGGCCGCCACTCCAGAACCTTTCTGCCCCAACGGCCATCGGTTCTTCAAGTTATGTGCCCTGCCCACTGCCACTTCAGCTTGGCTATCCGGAGAGCTATGTCGGCAACTTTGGTTCTACTGCGGATTTCCTCATTTCTGATTCGATCTCGCAGGGAAACACCAAGCATAGCTCTCTCCATCGCCCTCTGAGTGACCTTGAGCCTTCTGATAAGGCCCATAGTGAGCGACCACGTCTCTGATCCGTAAATCATCACTGGCAACACTCACTGGTCAAAGACTTTCGTCTTGAGACACTGCGGGATATCGGACGAGAAGATATGTCGCAGCTTCCCGAACGCTGCTCAACCGAGTTGGATTCGACGATTGACCTCCTTCTCGAAGTTGGACCTACCTAATTGGACTACTTGTCCCAGATATACTTGTCGACAACTTCGAGCGTAGAGTTCCCAACCTGAATAGGAGCAGGTACAACATGGACGTTCGACATGATTTTCATCTTGTCCATGTTCATCTTAAGACCTACTTGTTCGAAGACTCTACAGAGGCCATCGAGCATTGTGCCTAAGTCTTCCATGGTCTCAGCCATGACTACGATATCGTCTGCAAATTGAAGGTGAGTGATGTACTCGCCGTTGATGTTGATGCCGAGTCAATTCCAGTCCAGAAGCTTGAAAACATCCTCCAGCGCAGTGGTAAACAGTTTCGGGGATATGACATCCCCCTGTCTCACCCCTCGCTGGAGTTGAATAGGTTTCGAACTCTGGTCCTGGAGGCGGACTAACATAGTGGCGTTTTCATACAAACACTTCAGCACTTCGATATATCTGTAGTCAATCCGGCACCGTTGGAGAGACTGTAGCACCGCCCAGGTTTCGATCGAATCGAAGGGTTTCTCATAGTCCACAAACGCCAAGCATAGGGGCTGGTTATACTCCTCGGACTTCTGTATAACCTGCCGCAGCCTATAGCCTATGGTACTATAGCCTTTACGGAAACCGGCTTGTTCGGGAGGCTGGAAGTCGTCTAGCTTGCTCTCGAGACGATTCGTGATGACCCTCGAAAACAGCTTGTACACGTGGCTCAGAAGTGTGATGGGTCTGTAGTTCTTTAAGAGGGTTTTATCCCCTTTCTTAAAGAAAAGCACCACCATACCTCCGTGCCACGCCTGTGGCGTTTTACCCTCGAGAATGACGGAATTAAATAGCTTCCGAAGGGCTTCTCTAGCGGGTGTACCACCGGCCTTCAGAAGCTCGCTCGTAATTCCGTCATCACCCGGCGCCTTGTTGTTTTTAAGCTGTTTGAGAGCCACACTAATCTCGTGCATGCTGACGTCCGGGATATCTTCGGTATAGTGTCGGGTCAATCCAGCTCTAGAGTTTGACGCTGGAGTGCTTGCGGGTTGTTGAGATGTCGTGTGTCCATAGAACCTTTCGATCTCCTCCAAGAGCTCAGGCTTGGACGATACGATTCTGCCATCCTCCGTCTTCAGCTTTGTCAGCTGACTCTGCCCAACAGACAGATCCCTCTGGAACACATTGGATCCTTTATTCTGCTCGATCGCCTCACGAACACATTTGTGTTGTATTGGCGGAGATCGCGAGTCAGAGACTTACGGCCATTTTCAATATTCGATCCATACATTTTGAGATTCAAGATTCGTGTTTGACATATTTTGTATGGAGCTTATGTCAAAAACGAATCTAAAATCTACAGATCTATCTATAGATCGAATATTGAATTCCGTAGTTAGAGATCTGTCTGTTGAGGTGCCGATATTTCAGCATGTCGTCGGAGGATAGCAGAACTATCTTGCGCCTTTCCTCTAACAGCTCGAGGGTCGGATCCGAGATCTTTTGGGTTCTCTGGCTTTTCTGGGGCTTAAAAAATTTAGCCCCTGTTGTATGGACAGCATCCACAAACCCGTGGATGCTGTCCATACAACAGGTAAATCCCGAAATACTGTACACGTCCACATCTACGCATTCACCCAGGCATTCGAAACGGTTCTTGAGTTCGAGCTGAAAGCTCTCGGGGTTTTGGATATGAACAGGTGCCGGTCGGAGCGTGGACTTTATCAACCTCGACCGTTCGAGGCTTGTACAGATATTCAATGTGCCTCTTACCATTCGGTGATCGCTCCCCACTTTAAGTGAATTGATCACGGAGACATCATTGAATATCTGCCTCTTCGTCGACATGATAAAGTCAATCTCATTTTTGGTTGCACCGTCTGGACTTACCCAGGTCCACTTGCGGCATTCTCGCTTCTTGAAGAAGGAATTCATCATATAGTCTTCAGAATTGTAATTGCGGTTATAATCGTATTCAAAGTATTAATAAAATAAGAGGCAGCATCGTTGACATAAAAAAACTAAATATAGGGGTGAAGTCGGTATTAATAATGTCTAATATTAAATAATATTGAAATGAAGATTGTGCCAAATCGCAAAAGATCTATGAAAGAATGGATGACCCCTGGTCTATTAAAATTCTTGTGTAACAGGGATCACTTACATCTAAAACTTAAAAATAACCCAAATTACGAGATTTTAATAATAACTCTGTCTCGCTCTCTCGTGGATTAAAGTTGTGTTTTGTTGGTGTCTATATTCAAATACGATAAGAATTAGAAATGTCGTCAAAAAGTGCGGAAATTACTATTCTGGAGTTAAACCAGTCCGTGATCTTGCTCCAGAACAAAGTGTCTGCGCTGGAAAAGCTGATTTTGGAACAGAATAAGCTCATTAAAAAGTTCATCGATAAGGAATCAGTAAAAATTGATGAACCTCATAAAATTACAAGTGGAGGTATTTCGCCGATGGAATCGAACGCGCGTCCAATCCGTGAAGCTCGTGTTCGGGCCGCCTCGGCTATCACCGCGAACGCCCGGCAAAATAAACCGAAGCACGTACCGGTAGCAGTCCCTTCTACGAGTTTGACCCCTACTACGGAGAGTGTGTTACCGCCGCAACAGTCTGCCGGCGATAACGACTCAGCTATCGAGTCGCGCGTGAGTTCGAACGTAGTGATGGAGAACGACTGGACCGAAGTTCGTCGCCGCCCGCGCCGTCTTGCTAAACGTGCGAGCGAGAACGTGACCCGTGGTACGGCCTCGCCGACCCCCACTTCGCTGTCGGCTGCGGAACGAAAGACGTACCTACATATATATTATTTAAAAGTGGGTACGACAGTTGATCAGGTGCTACAACATTTGAATAACATTTGTCCCGATGTAAATTGTACAGCCGAAGCGTTGAAAGCGCGCGGAGATTATGCATCATTTAAGTTATGTGTTCCAGCGAAGTATGTGGAAAAGTATATGTCTGCAGATAAGTGGCCCGAAGATATTTACGTGAAGCCGTGGCGGAATGGATTTCGTAAGCAAAATACGCAAACCACCCAAGCCTAAGAATTACTCGATATTTTATCAAAATGTTAGAGGCCTACGCTCGAAACTTGAAACATTTAAGCTATCGGTTCTAAGTGATTGTGCTCATATATACGCTTTAACAGAGACCTTTTTAGTGAGTGGTATACACGATGGGGAAGTTTTTCCGGCCGGGTATACTGTTATACGTCGTGATCGTACAAACGATGTTGGTTGGGGAGGTGTATTGTTGGCAGTTCAATCCCAATATCCCGTAAAACAGGTTTTAGATATAGATGGTTATAATCGTGATTTAGAATTGGTAGCAGCTATTATCACTTTAAAAAATAAGCGTATATTAGTATGTGTGGTGTACATTCCACCTAATTCCAATGATGAATTTTATGTAAATACATTAAGCACAATAGAAAACATTATAGAAAAGTATAGTAAGTTGGATGTGGTCGTTTTGGGAGATTTTAATCTTAGTTCGTCTAGTCAAAATGTCCATTTACATTACGCTTATCTTCTTTCTTTTTGTAAATTGAGTCAACATAATGGTGTTGTGAATAGTCACGGTAATATGTTAGATCTGGTGCTGAGTACTCTAAGCGACAAGCATGTGTGTGTCGAAGGCGACGTTGAGCCGGTGGTGCCGGCTGACGCGCATCACCCCCCGCTCGGTGTTCGGCTGAGTGTTGAGCGGCCGGCGGCTGCGCGGGCTCGGCCGCCGCCACCTTGTCACGCGTCACCACAACAACAACACCCGCATATGTGGAACTTTAAAAAAGCTGACTTTTTCGGTTTATACGACAACCTTGCGTCGACATCATGGTCGGATGTGCTAATGTGTACAAGCGTAAATGACGCTTTAGATACTTTTTATACACAAATTGAAACATGTTTGAATGCCAATGTTCCTATTAAACGGCAAGTAAGTAGCTATAATAAGTATGTGTATCCTACGTGGTATACTCCAGAAATAATTGTAAGTATTAAAAATAAGTATTACCATTTAAAAAAGTTTAAAGAATTACAATTACAGTATAATAAGGAAATGTATCGTTTTTATAGGCAACGAACAAAAGAACTTTTAAAATCAACCTATGCCAAGTTTATAGATCGGACTGAGGCGGGTATAAGTAAGGATCCCAAGAGTTTTTGGCGTTATGTAAAGGCGCAGCGTTCTTCGCAGCAATCAGGTGCAGAATTCGAGTACAATGGGAATAAAGTGTCCGGTTTAGATGCCGTGAATGCTTTCGCGGAGTATTTTAAATCAGCATTTTTAACAGTACCACCGACACAATTTGACCATGTTGAAAGTACCGTTGGTAGTAATAACCTACACTATTCGCACATTAGCCTTGATAGCATTACTAAGGCAGATATATCGCGGGCAGTGAAACGCTTAAAGGCTCAATCTTCTATTGGGCCAGATGGCATACCTGCCTATATTATCAAAGATTGCGTTGGTGTTTTAGAGGAGCCCCTCTTGCATATTTTTAATTTGGCGGTAAGTACTGCTGTCTATCCTGCCGCATGGAAAGTGTCTAGAGTTACACCTGTACCCAAGGACGGCTCCAGGTCTCAGATCACAAACTACAGACCTATTGCCGTGCTCTCAGCATTCGGCAAGGTGTTTGAATATATTCTAAATCGTCACATTACTAGACAGGTTAAACAGCAAATGAGCGAGTGTCAGCATGGGTTTAGAGCTGGTAAATCTACAGCCACCAATTTAATTAACTTTATCGATTATTGTGTGACGAAAATGGACAAGAGTAGACAAGTGGACACAGTCTATTTCGACTTTAAAAAAGCATTTGACCGTGTCCAAATTAACGTGCTGTTGCAGAAATTTGCTGATATGGGCTTCACACCTAATCTCTTGAACCTTTTCTCCAGTTATTTTGCCAACCGTACGCAATATGTCCAGTTAGATAACTTGCAGTCTGACCCATATGACACTCGCTCCGGTGTAAACCAGGGAAGTGTTTTGGGTCCGACTTTCTTTTTAATAATGATCAACGACTTGCCGAGTGTCGTCAGTACGGCAAGGTGTCTCATGTTTGCTGATGATCTGAAGCTGTTCTTGGGCATAGATTGCCTTGACGACTGCGAAGCCTTTCAACGGGACATAAATAGCGTTGTAGCTTGGGGAGCACGCAATCACTTAGAATTTAACGCCTCAAAATGCAAAACAATAACGTTTACTCGTGTTCGCTCTCCGTACATCTACACTTACGACATATCAAGTGTCCCGTTTGAACGAGTCACTCAAATACGAGACTTAGGCTTGATTCTAGACTCAAGTCTTACTTTTAATACACACATCACAGCAATGTGTAAGAGGAGCTTTAAATCTCTAGGCTTTGTAATGAGACAAGCGTCTCCGTTTCGGCGCCGAAGCGCTATTGTCGTGTTGTACTTCTCCTTTGTTCGGAGTACTTTGGAATATAACTCCGTCATCTGGGACCCTCACGAAGACAAGTATCGCATGATGATAGAGCGAGTGCAGCGGAAATTCTGCCGGTTTCTGTATAAAAAGCTTTATGGGTACTATCCTTATCTATACCCGTCTCTGTTTGTGTCTGGCATGGTAGGTCTTGACACGCTGGCATTACGACGCAAGTGTGCCCTTATGTTGCATTATTATATGTTATTAAATCATAAAATTGACGATTCGGTAACACTCTCACACTGTTCATTATCAGTGCCGAACCAGTACACTCGGCTGCGCTCGCGCCGCTTGCTTGCCGCACCACAAGTGCGAACATGTACGGCGCAATACGCACCCACATGCCATGCAATTTCTCTGCTCAATTCTTTTATTGCTCAGTATCCTGATTTGGACATATTTTTTACGAACCAAACCACATTTTTGAAAATGGCTGCATTCTTTTTGTCATGTACCTAATTATATTTAGAATAGCATATTAATAAGACACTGTATGTACCTACTTTAGATCTTACTGTAGAAAATTGTATTCTAATGGCTCACTGCACGCGTTGGGCAACTGTAAGTGCAGTGAGCAGTTGTAAATATAAATAAATAAATAAATAAATAAATAAAAGGCATAGGAACTACTGCCTAACTTACTTAAGTCTACTAAAATAAGATATAATAAACATCAAATAGATAATGCAAAGGGTAATGCTAAAAAAGTCTGGCAAGCCATAAAATCTATCACGCACACAGTCAAAAATACAGAGCAACCTCTCGCACTTCTTTCATCATCTGACCCAATACGCTCGGTGAACAAAGTTTATTTATATTTCGCTGATAATGGACGATCACAAGCCGATAGTGCAGCCACTGTCAATCTCTGTTCGCAACCGTCAGATATCCTTCCATATCACCAACACAAATTCGCCTTATTAAAAACAGATGAGTCTGAACTTGCGATTGTCATAATGAACTCGAGAAGTGATGGTGCAGTTGGTAGCGATAATATATCCGGTATGTTCCTCAAAAAATCTTATCCACCTATTACGTTCTTATGTAATCTTTCATTTCCAGACGCTTTTAAACTTGCAGTGGTTCACCCGATACACAAAGGAGGTGATAGAGACCAGCCGCATTACTACAGACCCATCTATATTTTACCCACACTTTCCAAACTACTGGAAAGATTAATGAACAACAGGCTCGTCAAATTCCTAGAGCACACCCAAGTATTCTCCCCACGACAGTACGGATTTCGCTCTGGACTATCTACGAGTAACGCAGTCCAAGACTTAACCAACGTAATAGTAGGTAAGCTTGACCACAAACAAAGTTATAGGTGTTTTCTTGGATATTGCTAAGGCATTCGACACGATTTCAGTCGCTATACTTTCTGAAAAGCTTGAAAAAGTCGGGCTCAGAGGTACTCAACCGTCCCTCTTCAAACTTAACTTGACAACAGACGACAGTTTGTTAGGATCGGTAATTACTGTAGCGATGAGCTTCCTGTTAAAAATAGCGTGTGGCACTCCATTTTTAAGGGCAGTATCTTGGGGCCAACGTTATTCTTATTGTATATTAACGACCTCTGTCAATCACAGTTAAATGATACCACTATATTTACGTACGCCGACGACACTTCCCTCATATGTATCTTATGGTGATACTTGGGAATGATCGTTCGCGAGTGCTCAGTCCAGTCTTAACTCAGTCGCTAATTGGTTGGCTGGGAATCGGCTCGCCCTCAATACTGGGAAAACTCATTATCTTACCTTTTCATTGACCACTGTAGGCAAGCCTTCGTCATCTTCCCACTCTCTCGTCACTCACTCCTGCAATGTCCTGGCCCATCCGTGTAATTGCCCTGCGCAGTCTCGAATCAACTGTGTTAAATATCTTGGACTACAAATAGACGATCTTCTTTCCTTTCACTCACAAATTGACATATTCACCTCCAGATTGCGAAAACTTATATTTGTATTCAAAGCTGTCAACGATGTTGTCGGTATACAGGTCCTCAAGCTCACCTATTTAGCTCTTTGCCAATCAGTAACGCAGTATTGCATCGCGGCATGGGGCGGAACACATCAAACACATCTCCTAAAGCTAGAGCGCGCCCAAAGAGCGGTACTAAAAGTATGTTGCAGACTCCCGTACCAATTTCCCACCACCGAACTTTACAAAACCTGTAATGTACTCTCGGTGCGCAAATTGTTTATTCTGAACCTCATTCTCACGACCCACATAAATACCAAATATGATCCGTCGATGTTAGATCACGCTCGTAGGCAATACATCGTGTGTCCCTTGATTACAGTCAGAACTATTCTAGCCCAAAGATGTTCCTTCTTCCTGGTCAATTATGTGTACAATAGGCTAAACGAAATTCTAAATATATACTCAATGACCAAAAATGAGTGTAAAAAGACAGTTACTCACTGGCTATGTGACTTAGACTATGCCGGCACTGAAAATATAATTGCCACATTAAAATAGACAACCATTATTAATAAACACACATAAACATACAACACACAAGTCTCAAACACTATATACACTTTTATACACACACAACTCTCACACTCAACAGTCAGACACACTCACAAACCCACACACTACAACGGTTTATAAATTACTAGAGGACACCAGCAGCTACGCCTGCATTTTTTTTTAATTTACCCGTTTTGGCCGATCCCGTGGGAATTTCGGGAAATCCCTTCTTAGTGCACCCCTACGGTCCCGAAGGAACATACATGCCAAATTTTAGCTTCCTGCGCCCAATAGTTTCGGCTGTAGCGTGAGTAAGTAACGACAGTAAGTAACGTATAGGATTTTATATATTAAGATTTCTCTTATTTTTGTTTTTGTGACACTGTTTGATAGGTGTAGATACTAAGATAACTTTTGTAGTGTTTAGTGGCGAGGACTGGAGATCTGTCACACAGGTTTCTAACCTAGCTCAGACTCCAGCTCTCAACAAGGTTTCTGTTTTTACTGTATCTATAAATATAAGAATATCATTGTACCTTTCTGAGAGAAATAAGCAATATTTATTGTTTCTTATTATATTTATATAGGCTAGACCACTTATAATCTAAACAAAACTTCTTCAAAGAAAAAGACCAAGTAGAATAAGACTCTGACTTATTTCACTGAAACATATATATACACAATTCACAATCCAGCAAATAAACCATATTTATTTTCCATACACCCAGCGAGACATTCAGACAATATATTATTCATATAAACAATATAAGTTCTCTCACTTTATTTTATTACGTCTATCTTAGCACAATACAGTCAACCTGTATAGGGCCGTTAATCATGTCGTACGTATGTAGAGTCAAATGTAGCACCATTTGTCCTGAGATGAGCGCCGGACAAAATATCGTCTGGTACATACGTCACGCGAGCGCTATTGTGTGTCCTATCTTATAGAATATACTGGACTTCGTCTTAGGTGATAATATTAGTGATGTTGGCGTAGAGATACAGAGAACTAGAGAGAACACCGCGGACTCGCTTTGAGAATCGCAGAATGCTTTTGTAAGATTATATAGAATGCTGAGACATCATGGCAAAAATGCTTTATTTGGTTCACATGCATCACCGTCCTGGCGTTATTCTGGTTGCATCCCAGACTGGCGCGCCTTGGCGCCCGGTCCGATTACTAGTCCAACCAGATATATGACAGAATATCAGCTTTTCTAGAGCGACTGCCGTCTTATCTGACCTCCATAAACCAAAGAGATAGCGATCTTCCATGGCTTACTTAAGTTATCTATGTTAAATATAAAATAAAAATATAAGTCTCTGTCGGTAATTTCAATATAAACATGTTGTAGCAAATGGTAATAATTATTTTTATGATACTAAGAATAAACAATATTTCTTTAACTCTCGTCAGTCTTTCTGACTGACTAGCTTTCTGTTTATACCGAGTAGTCTTTGAAGCAGCTAAAGCTTTCAGGCAGTAGAGCTGTGCTGACTTCGGCATGCATGGGCTGGTATCCTCTCACAGTATATGGACGTAAAGTAAGCCTAAACTGTTACGTTTCGTTCGTTGCGTTTCAGTGCCTCATCCACTTCCACCTCATACCTTTATTCTATCTCAAAAGGTCCATAGGGTTCCCACCAAGAACTTAGGGTCCCAAGACAACCTCACCTGCAAGTGGTGCACCTGCCGATCAACGGACGAGGCTCTGGCAAACAAAATATCCCGATAAGCGGCAATAGGCTCGCCACCTATTACGTGGGATCAAAACACTGGCGAAAAGTGGGCGTTTAATATGCCTCTGCCTACCTCTTCGGGGAAACAGGCGTGAGTCTATGTATGTATCTGTATCTCAAAGGACAGCAAGGTAAATGTGTCGCCTCTATTGTTGAGAGGCATTTTCTATAAGGCGAGCTACAATCGTTTGCCTCCGATAACAGAAATAAAATATGTTTTGGGTAACTGTGAGAAATAGTTATTTAGTTTGATATAACTATATACGATTTTATAACAGTATTCATTTAGCAAGCTATAATTGATTGGTGTTTAATCAAAAGTAAGAAATAATTTTAATTTTTTATGACCCTCTTCAAAGTTATTCCTTCCACGTAGAAAAACTTTCTTAATACCCTTCACTGCCAGCCAATTTCATACGAAGTACTTTTAAATTATCGGTCTTATCACCATCTAAGGGTGAATTATAAGTCTTGAAAATCTTTTCAATTCTGTCATTATCATCATTATCTTCGTCCTAGTGTAAACCCGGTTGCATCCAAGACTTAAGCCTTGGAAAGTGAGGTCCAGGCACCAGTCTAACCAGATTTGATAGAATATTAAGCTTTTTTACAAAGCGACTGCCTGATATCTGCATCCCAAAGGGATAGCGAATTCCATGGTTAAAACTTGTGTGAATTTATTCAGAGAACGTATCATCATCAGTCCTTTATACTGTCCCACTGCTGGGCACGGGCCTCATCTCACTATGAGAAGGGTAAGGCCATAGTCAGCCACGCTGGCCAAGTTCGGGTTGGCAGACTTCACATGTCTTTCGAGAACATTGTGGAGAACTCTCAGACATGCAGGTTTCCTCACGATGTTTTCCTTCACCGATAAGCAAGCGATAATTACCAATTTAATGCGCCCTTAACTTCGAAAATTCATTGGTGCGTGCCGTGGATTCGAACCCAAGACCCTCTGTGCAGCAGTCCCCCGGTCTCTCCACTCGGCTATCGCTGATTGCGAACGTATAGTATTAAGAACCTATAATATTAAGCGGACCCTGGGTTGCAACGGGATAATGTTAGGAGAAGGAAATACGTAATACATAACTTCGAAAAGTCATGGATTCGCGCCGTGTCTTTTAACTCAAGACTCTTCGCGTAGCATTTAGCTAATCTCTCTCCACTATTCTTTTCCGGCCGTGACATTACCGAGTACCTACAAACGTTTTTTCTTTCGTCTCCGCTTTAATAAATCGAAATCAGTGCAAAAAGTGACATAAACTCAGGTGTTGAATCCAGCATCCATCAACACAGAAAGGAAACTCTAAGACTGACACAAACCTTAGTTCAGCCATAGAGCATAGATATTTATATAGAGGCGCATTTCTTATGGGCGCTCTGTAGACAAACTTTCTGTGACCAACTACGTACTACATTGACGACAGTCGCCAACTCGCCATTTGGAATCGGCACACGAAATCCTTAAGAAATGCGCTTCTATATGTAAATCTGTATTCATTGGTTCAGCGCCCACAACAGACACGGACAATTACAGTTCCAACAACGTCACCATCCGACCTCGAATTCGCAAACGCCAAAATGATGAAGAAGTAACTGTGGTCATGTCGGAAATGAAAAAATCAATTGAAACATTAAGCAACAACAGATCACAATACAGGATACAATAAATGGCATTCAAAAACAAAACTTTGAAATTATGAAATCCATGGAATTCATAGAGAAGTACTACGAGGAAATGAAAGACAAGTTGGTCGCAATGGAGACAGAAAGAATATCACATTTAGCTTATATACAAGCATTAGAAACTAAAGTGGAGAACCTTGAGAGACTTCAAAAACAAACTAGTATCGAGATAAGAAATATTCCTAACTAAAAAATCGAATGTAAAGACGATCTCGTGAAATTGGTACAAAAAGTCGCCTTAGCGGCCAATGTCACTGTTTCTGAAACCAACATAAGGGATGTTTTCCGTCTCAATCCCGACAAAAGCGGCAAGAAAACCATCATTGCTGATTTTTCTTCTGTCATTATAAAGGAAAAGATCATAGTAGCAGTTCAAAATCATAATCGGAAGAACCCGCGAAATAAATTGAACACTACTCATTTGGAACTCGGCGGACAACCACAGCCAATTTTCGTAGCGGAAAGCCTTATTCAAAACGCGAAGAAATTGTTCTACCTCACTCGCGAGTTTGGATAAAAGCATAAATATGAGTAGGTACTGCTAGACTGCTCATGGAAAGGTTCTCCTTCGTCGGAAAGAGGGCGCCCCATATCATCGTATATAATAAAAATAATAATAAGTATCAATGAAGCCGTCATGAAGCAGTCGTTGCAAGAGTGTTTCTTTGGCCGCCTGAAAAAAGTACTGAAAAGTCTTGTATCAGGTGGCAACAAGGTTCGTGCTTGCAACGGTTGGGTCATGCCACTTCTTGTATACTCCTTCTGAATTGGACGTCCTGGACAGAGGAGTTCGCACATTGTTGACGGCATATCATATGCATCATCCACGTTCATCCGTGATGAGATTGTACATCCCGCGAAAATGCGGGGGTCGCGGCTTTCTGAATGTCAAGACCCTACACAATCGCGAGGTGTGCAATCTCAGAGAATATTTTCTCCGGGCAAACGTGGATATGCAGCGAGATGTTGTCGCAGTAGACAATGGGCTCACCCCACTCAGGTTGGTTAAGGAGAACTGGCGCATGCCTGTAGTACTTAGTACTGATGATCGCAAGCGTGTATGGCAGAGCAAGGAGCTTCATGGCAGGCTCCATCGGGCCCTGTATGGACTCGATGTAGACCTATTAGCCTCGGTGAACTGGCTACGGTTCGGTGACCTCTTTGGGAAACCGAAGGGTTTGTTTGTGCAATTACTGACGAAGTAATCAAGACAAATAACTACCGGAAATATATCCTGAGGGATAGCACTACTGATATTTGCCGTGCCTGTCACCAACCTGGTGAATCCCTCAGGCATATTGTTTCCGGTTGTTCACGTCTTGCTAACGGCGAGTACTTGCAGAGACATAACCAAGTAGCCAGAATTACTCACCAGCAACTTGCTCTGAAGTACAAACTTGTAGACATAGAGGTACCGTAATGTTCTCGAAATCGTTCTCGAAAATGGCCATGTCACATTGTACACGGATCGATCTATCATCACGGACAGGACTGTTATTGCCAACAAGCCTGATTTCGTGTTGATAGATCGATCAGAGCGCCTCGCAATAATTGTTGATGTCACTATTCCTCATGACGAGAATCTCGTGAAAGCCGAAAAGGAAAAATAGATTAAATATCTGGACTTGGCTCACGAGATTGTCGACATGTGGGATGTGAACTCAGCAATTATTGTGCCGATAGTCGTGACCGTTAATGGTCTAATAGCCAAGAGCCTCGACCGTCACCTTAAGAGTCTCGCGTTGGGTGCTTGGATCAAGGGCCTGATGCAGAAGGCAGTACTTCTGGACACGGCACGTATTGTGAGGAAGTTCCTGTCTCTGGAGCCCTAATCACCGGCAGCTTGGACCCTGTGCTCGATGCTGGTGGGACCCCACGGTTATTTTGATATTTTTCATGTGTTTTTTTTTGTAACCTAATGGAAGGAAAGAGGAACCCACCACGCACCCTCGAATTGACCACCCCAACTATTGCAATAGAAAAAGGTTGACAATATCGAACTCCTCTAAAAGGATAAGGGATATAGGAATGGTATGGGTTCCAGGAAGATACCTGACTTGCAGTATCCCGCTGTATGCGCCGACTATTCTTCGAAACGTGTCGTCGTTGTCTTCTTCTCACCTCCCCTGCTGGGGTGGTGGGGAATCCTTTGGAGGTTTACTCCTTTAGGAGGTCTTCTGCGCGGTCCACTACTGTGGACCGGTCATTGGGTTAGCCGCCCTCGAGGCTAACCAGCCGGGTGAATCTCCGTTGGGAGAGGCCCAGTTAGTCGCCTGCGAGAGGGCGGCGGCTGGTCGTCTGGCTGGTATGGTGGTAGTGGCGGTGATGAGGCCCCGCTCGAGGGAACCGAGATCAGTTCCCGAGCGGGGCGCTTCAGTCTCCTCCGGATGAGCGTGGTTGAATCTGGATGGGGGAGGGGAGCGATGTTGACGAGGTGGGGGTGTTCTGAGCGATCTGCACGCTCGAACATACCCCGGGCCAACCCGCTCACAAATCCCTTGATCGGCTCCCATTTGAGGTCCCGATAGATGGTCGCGTTCCTGAGGTACCTGGGCGCGTCCACCGCCAGGCGAAGACACTTGTTCTCCACCCGCTGCAGTCGCTGCCGTGTGGTCTCTGCTGTCAGGTTGTACCAGGCCGGCCCCGCATATGTGAGGCGCGACCTGATATAGGTTTTATAGAGAGCCAGCTTGGCTCGCAGCGGCAGTCTTGAGGACAGCAGCGGGCGAAGTTTCGCCCTTGCAACCTGGGCCTTCGCGGTGATCGTGTGGACATGGTGGGCCATCGTCAGATTCCTGTCGATGGTGACGCCCAGGTACTTGACCGTCGGCGACCAAGGGATTTCCTCCCCCATCAGCTTCAGGCACGGCGGGTACTGTACCCGTCCAGTTACCAAAGCCTGGGTCTTGGACACGTTGCACTTGAGCCTCCACTTCTTCAGCCAGCCCGGGAGCGCCTCAAGTGTCGGGCTCAGCTTCCGTGCAGCGTGTCTGGCATTCCGGGAGCTGGACAGGTACGCAGCGTCATCCGCGAACAGCGCCAGCTTCACGTCGCCCACCACAGGAATGTCGTCCGTGTAGTGGGCGTACAAAACAGGGGAAAGGCAGCTCCCCTGTGGAACTCCAGCTTTGATTGTCCTCTCCTCTGACGTGACGTCCTCGACGGCCACGTGGAAGGTTCTCCCTCGGAGAAATGATGCGATGACCGTGATGAGTTGTCGTGGGATAGTGGACGTCGACAGTTTGTAAATGAGGCCATCATGCCACACTCTGTCGAACGCCTTCTCCATGTCGAGCATCACGGTCACCGTGTGGCCTCGCTTGTTCATCCACGTGGCCATCTCGCCCAGTACGCGAGTCAGCTGTAGCGTGGTTGAATGCGCTTGGCGAAACCCGAATTGTTCGGGCCTCGGGGTGAGGTGCGGGGTGATTCTCGCCAGCAGCAGCCGCTCGAATACCTTGGACGTCGTCGAGAGGAGAGTGATGGGCCTGTAGTTCTCCGGCTTCCTGGGGTCCTTGCCGGGTTTGGGGAGTACAATAACCCGGCCACGCTTCCAGATGGTCGGGAAGTGGCCGGTCCTCAGGATGCCGTTGAAGAGCTGGGTCGCTGCAATCAGTGATTTCCGAGGAAGTCGATGCAGCGCGGAGTTCGGGATGCCGTCCTCACCAGGCGCCTTCCGGGGGTTGGTTTTGTGGATCACCGCTGCAACCTCTTGCGGGGTCACCAGCAGGTCACCTCCATCCGATGAGACGAGGGGCGTTGAGAGGTAGGTCCGGACTAGCTCCTCTACCTCTCGTGAGTGGGCCTCGTCTTGGACCTCGTGGAGGGTGAACTGTTGTTCGAGGCTGCTCGCGATGATCTCCGCCCGGTCTTCGGCCTTATAGCGCAAAAGGCCGTCTCTTCCAAGCAGGGGGCGCGTCGGGTTTGGGTCCGCAGACAGCTGTCTGCAGAGGCGTGACAGCGAGGCCTGGTTGTCCTCGATGTGGGACAGGTGTTGCTCCCACTCGTCCCCCCTGTGCTCCCACAGAGCGGCCTTGAGCGCGTTGGTGAGGCGGTTGTACCGGGTTTTGTCCCGGGGGTGCCGAGTTCTCATCCAGGTCTTCTTGGCATCGCGCTTTTCCTCGAGCAGCTTCCGTATCGAGGTGGGAAGGGGTGCCCGCCTCTCGGAGTTGGACCTGGTGCTCGAAGATGCTCGAAGCGCGGCCTGAATGGTGCTGGAGAGCTCCTCGGCGGCTGCGTCGACTTCCTCAGAAGTGTGGATGGTGAGCGGCTGGTGGTAGCCGGCCAGCTCCTCCTCATACTGGTCCCAGTTTGTCTGGGTGCGTGGTCTCGGCAGGTTGACCATCGTCGCGGGTTCCCTGAATACCAGCAGTACCGGTCGGTGGTCGGAGGGCAGGTCTGGCAGGACCTCTTGCGTGGGAGGCGCCCTCAGTCCTCGGGAGATCAGGATGTCCAGCACGTTGTCATTTCGCCCCGAGGGATCCAGCCGGGTAGGCTCTCGTGGGCCGGCGACTTCGTAATTATAGGTGCTGGCATCCTGAAAGATGAGCTCCCCCGCTCGGTCGCTGCTCGCGCAGTGCCATGCCGGGTGCTTGGCGTTCAGGTCTCCCGCGATGATGGTGGGCGTGGTTGGAAGAAGAAGCTTCCTCAGCTCGGCCACGTTGAAAGTGTTCGTGGAGCCGGTCCCTGGTGGTCGGTAGGCCGCATAAAGGCGCATCTCCCGTCCGCCGACTTGGACATCAACACCGAGGGCGTAGATGGTGTTATGTCTCTTCGGCTCGACGAGTTGATGCACCATTGTCCTCCTCACCAGGACAGCAAGTCCCCGGTAGGCTGTGCCTGCCGGCGAGACCTCATCCTGCCTGTACACGATGTACCCCGGGATCTTGAGTGGGGTGGTGGTCTTCAGGTGGGTCTCGCTTATCAACATGATGTCGACTTGCTGCTCCTTGACGAAGAGGCGTAGGAGGCCTATCTTTCCAGACAGGGACTGGGCATTCCAATGGACCACCCTGAGCGGCTTATCCATTGGAGGGGATGGTCTGCAGCATTCCTGTGACATCTATGTCGCCAGCCCTAACCTTCTGGGCGAACAGAGAGAGAAGGGCGGCGAGCTGTTCTTTTTCGCTGGTGGCGGAGGCTGGCTTGGCAGGTCCATCCCCTACAGTGGCCGCAGGTGGTTG
Organism: Euclidia mi; assembly: GCA_944739405.2. Taxonomy (NCBI): domain Eukaryota; kingdom Metazoa; phylum Arthropoda; class Insecta; order Lepidoptera; family Erebidae; genus Euclidia; species Euclidia mi. The sequence continues at coordinate 76,235,255 of OX123188.2, forward strand.
GTCCGATCCGAGCTGAGGCTTCTTCTTCTTCTTCTTCTTTTTCCTCTTCGACTGAGTGGCAGCTTTCTCAGCCGGAGCGTTGGCTTTGGCCATCAGCGTTGCCGCGGCAGATTCCCCGACTTGGTTCGGGTGGGCGACTAGTTGGGGAGGGCCCGTCTTGGCCATGAGTCCCACTTTGCGGCTGCGTACTTCCCGCTTATAGGCGGGGCAAGCGGGACTGCTGGCGGTGTGGGCGCCTTGGCAATTTGCGCAGGTCGGTGGTTGGTCCTTGGGGCGTGGGCAGTCCGAGGCGTGGTGTCCGCCACCACAACGCACACAGGCAAGGGGCCTGTGGCAGTTGTGGGAGCTGTGCCGGAAGCCCTGGCATCGGTGGCATTGCGAGGGGCCCTTTTTGCCCCTCCAGGCCTCCACCGTCACTCCTGGCATCAGCAGGACCTCGTTGACCGCGTACGCGGCCCTCGCGGCTTCGGGGGTCTTGTCCACCTCCGCGAAGAAGATGCATCCCGGTCTGCCCGTTCGGGCCCGGATATGCTTACTGTACCTGACCGGTACTCCCTTGTCGGTCAGGTCTTTGGTGATCTCCTCCGCGGGGGTGTCGGCTGGAAGACCTCGGATGGCCACCTTCAGCGGTCTCGCCGAGGGGGGTGCGATGGCGTAATATGGCGCCTGGTCTTGGCCCAGGTTATCCAGGTACGCCTGTATGACCCGGAGCTCCTGGTCATCACGGGGCGCGAACCTGATTCCCTTGCCAAAGGGGCGACCGTTGGGAGCGTGGCCAAGTTGGTCGGCCAGCTTCTTGAAGTGGACCGTCCAGTTATCCAGCCGGTCCACAACAAATACGGCCTGCTTCTTGGTGGTTGTGGTGGTGGTGATGGTGGTGGTGGTGGTAGGGGCAGCGGTGTTTCCGACTTTCGGCTTCGGTGGAGGCGCTGATGCCAGTACGGCGGCTGCCGTCCTTGGGCCAGGTGTCAGAGCCGGCGCGGGGGCCGGTGCGGGGGTGGGGGCGGGTGCTGTTGGCGGTGCTTGCGCCGACACCGATGATGAAGTCGGCGCCACTGCTGCCGACGAAGTCGATTCACCCGTGGGGAGGGTGCGGCTGCACTTCCCTGCGGGGGGAGCACGCTGAGGTAGGGGGGGGAGGGACTTGTAGGAGGAAGAGAAGTCCTCCTGCACCTCCATCCTTCCCTCGCTGGGTCCCGGCGAGGTCGCGCGGGCCGGAGTTGAGTGGCCGAGGGGGAGGGAGTCCCCCCCCTCCGACGGGAGTGAGTCCTCCAGGTCGGGCCTCTTCACCGTCTGGTGGTCGTCCTCCTCTTCGCGCGGCCTCTTGGTAGGCGCTGCGACGGAGGGGGTGATCTCGGGGGTGGTGGTGGTAGTGGTGGTGGTGGGGGTTGGGTCGGTGGTGGTGGTGACAGGTGATGAGTCACCGTGTCCCGCTCCTGGAACTTGCGTGGTGGTCGCCCGCTCCGGCGTATGCGCTGGTTCGGGCGAGGTGGTGGTGGTGGTGATGGTGGTCAGGCCGGTAGTCGCCGTGGTGGTGGTGGCGGCAGTGTCCGGTCCGGTAAATATGTCCGGAAACACGGCCTGGACCACTTGTATTGTTTTGAAGTCGTTGGGGGTGAGTTCCTCCTTCCTCCTCTCCCCCAGCAGGACGTCCATCGCCCGGAAGTAGGCCTCAACCCAGCGCTGCAGGCCCCGCGTGATGCCACCCTTCGCACGAAGGGCGTCGAAAGCACGAAGATCGCCCTCGTGTTCCGCACGCCTGGTCTGCAGCTCCGGGGTGGTATTAGCCCCCATTCCAGACGATCCTTGTTGCTGTTCCTCCATCTCGGGATAGTGCCGTCACGCGGCGCCTAAGCGTGGTGGCTGGATGCCAGTCACCGCGCAGTCGGGAGTCGGGGCTTGGCGCTGGTGCCAGACCGACCCCTCCCACACGGCGAGGGCACCACCACGCCGGCAATCAACTTGGAGGCACTCCCCGCACGATCCTGTCGCGACAGAACCGCAAACAATGACAATTTTATAATAAAATTATCTTGTTTCGCAAATGTAAACAAAGGCGCCCGAGCGTTGGCGAGCGAGCGAGCCGTGTCGAGCGGCACGTGCGATCGCCTCGACGTCCGCGGCGGTCTTCGAAACGTGTTTCACCTCTGCACGAGGCATCCTCAGGAACGATGGGCAACGACTGAGCGCTTTCCAACCGTGGGCATGTATTATAAACGATTGTACTTTCTAATCCCCTCCCTCCGTTGCTCGACTGATGTGAGTCATTATGACGGTGTGCGAATATATTCAGCAATGGGGACCCGTTAAAGTTGGTTTGATCGTTCAGTAATGTATGCTTGTCCCGCTTTAAAATCTCTAATTGTTCCAATACGCACATTCTAATACCCTTTTGACAAGTGTGTATGACGTCAAATGAATGTCCGCTATTTAAGGTAATTCAATTATATAATAAGGTAAATCAATTTCTTTGCAATGGTAAAGGTCTTTACCATTGCAAAGAAATTGTAACGTTTCACAAAACGTTAAAATTTCTTTGCAATGGTAAAGATAAAGTATGCAAGAACAAAAAGTCCGGTATTTACTGCTTAACATGCGACCAATGCCAAAATAAGTACATAGGACAGACGGGTCGAAGTTTTGAGCTGAGATATAAAGAACATTTAGCGGCGTTTAGAAACAACCAGCCGGAAAAGTCTCATTTTGCCGAACATTTACTTGAATCGGGTCATACCTTAAATAGCGGACATTCATTTGACGTCATATACACTTGTCAAAAGGGTATTAGAATGTGCGTATTGGAACAATTAGAGATTTTAAAGCGGGACAAGCATACATTACTGAACGATCAAACTAACTTTAACGGGTCCCCATTGCTGAATATATTCGCACACCGTCATAATGACTCACATCAGTCGAGCAACGGAGGGAGGGGATTAGAAAGTACAATCGTTTATAATACATGCCCACGGTTGGAAAGCGCTCAGTCGTTGCCCATCGTTCCTGAGGATGCCTCGTGCAGAGGCGAAACACGTGTCGAAGAATAGTCGGCGCATACAGCGGGATACTGCAAGTCAGGTATCTTCCTGGAACCCATACCATTCCTATATCCCTTATCCTTTTAGAGGAGTTCAATATTGTCAACCTTTTTCTATTGCAATAGTTGGGGTGGTCAATTCGAGGGTGCGTGGTGGGTTCCTCTTTCCTTCCATTAGGTTACAATGGAGTTCCGCCAAGTAACGCCTGATTCAATTAACTATATGTTTTTTTTTTTTTTTTTTGGTAAATTACATATTTAAAAATGTAATTTTAATTACAAAAGTATTAAATAAAGGAGATAATAATAATAAATCATTTTATTTCGCGTGGCATAGACGCATAGATAAATACCTTACAGTCTAACATACATACGGTGGTTGTTAGTATAGATATACTTATAAACTATGTTATATAGATTATTTGTAGATGTATGATAGATATACGTGATATGTGTAGATGTATTCACATACATCTACACTCCACAACCTGTCCCTAAGCCTTACATACCTCAGATACTTGCATCACAGTCATCACACTCTTGTATTAACGAGCATGATAAGTAGTTCATATTAAATTTATAACTATGGATAGCACCCTTAGTACCTTAACCGCATTAGATAACACAGAAGTGGCCCAGGTATTGCATATTTCGACTGAAAACTTCAAAAATATGTAGAGTTAAAGAAAAACGACTACACAATCGTCTCTCAGAACATACGCAGTGTATATTCAAACTCAATGACCTACAACTAAATCTTATCGCACTCAGTGAATGCAGATTACATTGTAATGAAAATATTCCACAAATGGTTAATTACACCTCAGCCCAAACGTCGTGCCACGTAAATAAAGCAGATGGTGTCGTTATGTACGTTAATAACGAACTTAAATTTAAAACAAAAGAAATTAAATTATCTGACGCCTCCTGCCTACATGTTAATGTAAAACCCGATCTAATAAATCTTGGTATATACCGTTCTCCCTCAAAAACAAACGCCGACGAATTCATTAGCTCACTCAATAATCACTCAATAACTTCGGCGAAACATATAATCATATCTGGAGATATTAATATCAATCTAATACATAGAGAAGATGCGCAGTTATATGAACGTACAAACCGTCTAAGCTATTTGAATATGTTGGCCATGCACGCCTTCTCCTCGGGCACTCATCCCCTACAAGAGGTGCAAGTTGCTTAGATCATTTTATAATAAAACTTAAACCTGGACACTTTTCAGCAACCATAGCAATCATTGACGCAACAGTCAATGAACCTGGTAGCGCCATCAATTTTTTCCATTTATAGTTAATTATGTCAACACCTAGTTAATAAATTCCTTTGCATACCGCAGTGTCAAAACGAGCGATCTTTTACCCCATTCCCTCCCAAAGGCACGCCTCGCTCTAATTGGTCGCAGAATTCAATGACGCTGCGATCGAGTCGAAAATCAACCGTCCCGCTGACCGGCTGCGTCCTGGCGCAGCTCCGCGCCGCGGCGAACACATGCAGCACCGCAATATTTTACCGTTATTTTATACTATAAACGAGAACTGAACCGCCCGCGGGTGTAGTGGAATGATCTGTGCAGCTTCGGGCTGGATCCAAGTGGAGTGATCAGCTTGTGGCCGGACTCATCGAAGACACCGGCGGCCGCCATTTTGTAAGGTAAGGCGTGCCTCCTATGAATATCATCCTATGAATATTCATAAGTTCTCCCACTTCTCTAGGCGATTTACCAGCCATTCTTGATACAGTCCACTATATTAATAATTTTTCTACATCACCAAATCGCCTAGTACATATTTCGGTGCAACGCCGAACCATTTTTTGGTCCGTACGAAGCCGGATTCATTTGTGTTTATACGTAACCTCTCGTTTATCTCGCGTAGGTATCTTCTAGAAGTACCTACCTAGGTAGTTATAGCACCTAGCTGTACTCCTAGTCCATTTACATACCCATTACGTGGTTACTTCCGCACGCTTCCGTAGGTAATATACTTTTATGTAGCCACCAATTAATCTGATATATCTACCTAATTATTATTACTGGAACTATCAGAGTTATCTTGTAAATTCCATATTTCAAGCACCTTTTAATTCCACCGCCTTAAAGTTGTTGCCTACTTACGAATAACTACCGCATAAACACCTACTTAGGTAAAAAAATAGGTACTTTAAGTATTCTTATTTTGATTCGGTCTCATTAGCTTATACTTACTTAAACATGGCGCAACAAAAGAAGCCATGCATGTCGGAAAAAAAAGAGCTGACAATCTTGGAAGCTAAACGTAATATTTTATTTGAGCGTATTCAAAACATTTACGAGCGCTCAAAAACTGCCGCTACTTCCGATATTAATAGGCAATTATTTCTTAGTTATTGTATGACAGTAGATAATATTCGAACAGATTTTCATAAGTTGTTAGACGATTATAACGCAAGATTGCTTTCTATTAATCCTGATGAACAGCCGAATTATCAGGCGTACACCTCATTTGAAGATCTTTATTGTATCATCAAGCGCATACAATCACAATTGGAGGGTAGATGTTCCGCACAGCCTGTTTCTGTCGGACCGGCGGTTCGAGCGCCGAGATTACCGCCAATTGAGCTTATGTCATTCGATGGCGATATACAAAATTGGCCGTTATTATATGCGAGTTTTAAGTCTACAGTGCACGATAATGGTTCTCTGACAGACGCTGACAGGTTGTACTATTTAATATATATATAATAGGTAAGCTGTCACCGAAGGCCCAGTCCGTATTTGCAGGTGTCACACCCAGTGCTGATCACTATCAGGTCATATTCCAGTCACTACTTGATAGGTATCAAGATACTCGTGTTCTAGCGTCTACTTACTTTGATCAAGCTTTAAATCTTAAATTGTCCGGTGCCGCGTCTGTTTTGAATTTCCAGTTGTTTATAGACAACTTTGTCACCGCAGTTAGTTCCCTTAAAAACTTAAAATTAAAAGATCTTTTCGACTTTATGTTTCTTAAACTCGCTTTAAAAAAGTTTGACACTGAAACAATTCGTGCTTTCGAGATGACGGAACGTAATCATAAAATACCTACACTAGATAGTTTTATTTCTTTCATCAAAGATCAGTGTCGAACATTTCATTAGACGCAGTCTAGTTCATCTAGTTCGTCTAATAATAACAATAGCAAACAAAAGTCGAATAAATCGCGAAATAGCAATAATAACTCGGTCCCTAATCCGCAATCTTACGTAGCATGCTAGGAATCTAATAATAATAATTCACAGATGTGTTTGTGCAGTAATATAGTATATAGCATTTCTATAAATGTCCCGCTATTTATAAATTAAATCCGACTGCTCGTTTCAAATGTGTAAAAGAAAACAAAGCTTGCGTTAATTGTTTAAGTATAAAACATAAAACGAGTGATTGTTCTAGTAAGACGAAGTGTCGTTCATGTAATCAACGACATTACTCATTATTACATTTTGATAAAAGTTATCCGTTGTCGAGTCAATCCGGTAACCTTGACCCAATTTCTAGCCAACCTACGTCGCAGGTGCAGGCCGCCACGGTGGCTTCCCCCTCCGCGTCTCAGTGCGAAGTATCCTTGTGTACGACGTCCATTGCGCTGGCGGCGCACACACGCGGACAACCCTCGCACGCTTATCATGCTCAGCGCGATGCTAAACCGCAGTGTACGGCATCCAAAACGGTTCTATTAGCAACAGCGCAAGTTATCGTTTATGATATTAATAACGCACCGCACATAGTTCGTTGTTTACTCGATAGCGCTTCACAGAGTAACTTTATTACTTCTGATTGTTTCAAACGCCTCGGACTGTGGGATAACTTTAAAAATACTAATTTAGTAGTCAAGGGGATCGGGGGGTCAGAAAAACGAACTTGGTCAAAAATATTAATTTTAACATTTCTTCGCTTATCGTGGAGCGTATTACGGACACATTGCCGAACGCTAATGTGGACGTATCGCTACTCACACATCTCGAGACATTGCCGCTAGCAGACCCGGAATTTGCGAATCTTGCAGACATTGATGTTTTGATCGGAGCTTCAATATTTCCGCACTTGTTACTACCTAAAGTTGTACGTAGTGAGCAACATAATTTAACGCCGCTATTGAGACGGTATTTGGGTATGTGATTATGGGTACCGTACCTACGTTATATACTTCTCATTATATTACGTCTTGTTGTTGTTATGTTCTTCAAGAAAATAATATTGATTCTCTTCTCAAGCGATTTTGGGAGCTCGAAGAGATTACCGCACCGCCCTCGATGAGCCGTAAGGATCTCGATTGTGAACAACATTTCCGCGCTACCACTGTTCGTGACGACAGTGGCAGATAGGTTGTGGCGTTGCCCTTCTATGGTGACCCTTATTCTTTAGGCGACGCTGCTGTGCTTAGACATTTTCATTGTTTATAACGTAAACTTGATGCATCACTTAAGTTACGCGGCGCCTATAATGACGTCATTCGTAACTACCTAAATAAAGGTTTTTTGAGTGTAGTTGTAAACAACGAGGGCAGTTCTCGTCCCTCATATTATATCCCGCATCACGGCGTAGTTCGCGAAGATAAAACCTCTACTAAACTTCGTGTGGTTTTAGATGCTAGTTGTAGGACTACATTGGGTCAGCCGATTAATGACATTTTGCATGCCAGCCCTAATCTACAGGGTGCTTTATTTAACATCATAATAAGTTTCGTCTTTTCCAAATCGCTCTGTCAGCTGATTGCCGCCAAATGTTTCTCAGTATCGGCGTTCGCGAATCTGACCGTAGATTTCAACGGATTTTTTATCGTTTTGACAATAAGGAACCTTTATCCGTGTATCGGTTCAATCGTGTTTGTTTTGGACTCAAGTCTAGCCCATATCACGCGTTACGAGTTGTTCGCCAGTTGATCGCTGATGAAGGCGTTCACTTTCCCGCCGCTGCAGCTGTTGCTACTTCCGCTTTGTATATGGATGACACTGCCTGTAGTGTCATATCCGTTCCGCTAGCAATTTCGCTTTGTGAAGAGCTTATTCAGCCTTTCAAGCGAGTACAGTTTGATCTTGTCAAATGGACAAGCAATTCTAAGGAGGTTCTCACACGCATACCTGATTCTCATAAAGCTTCTCCAGACATTGAGTTTGAGAAGTCTGTACCGCATAAAGTTCTCGGTTTACGCTGGGACAAATCCTGTGATAGTTTTCTGTTTGACGTCTCACCGCCAGATGATAAGTGCATCAAACGCACTATGCTGTCCACATTGGCTCGACTATGGGACATAATGGGTTTTGTGGCTCCCATAATTTTGTACGCCAAGCTCTTGATCAAAGAACTTTGGTTATCAAAGTCTGAGTGGGATGAAACACCCCCTGACCATATTGTCGCCGCTTGGAGCCAGTTTTGTATTGAGCTTACCGCGTTCAATCAAATTACTATTCCGCGTCATCTTGGGTTGGTAGATGGATGTACCATCAACTTAATAGGTTTCGCTGACGCCAGCGAGCGTGCTTACGGCGCAGTCGTATATCTGCAAGTCCGCATTGGTTCTAACTACTCGGTGCAGTTAGTTTGTGCCAAGTCCAAGGTCTCGCCTATTAAAACCATTTCGGTTGCGATACTGGAGTTGTGCGCGGCCCTTCTGCTGTCTCAGTTGCTCCGCAAGGTTCAAGACACAGTTTTGCCCCACTACCCTATCAATAAAATATACGCGTTTTCTGACTCTAAAATAGTGCTCGCTTGGATTTATTCTTCTCCTCACCGCTGGCAGACTATTGTCGCCAACCGCATTAGTAAATTAATTGAACTTGTTCCTGCTACTTGTTTCAATCACGTTACGGGTATTGAGAACCCCGCTGATTGCCTGTCTCGTGGTGTTACTCCACTTAATCTTCTGCATCATCCATTGTGGCATCGTGGACCTTCTTGGATTTCCCATGATCCGTCAGAGTGGCCCATGCAACCCTTTGACCACTGTGCAGAGGACGAGGATGTACCCGAACGGAAGTCTGTTTCTCATCCCGTGATTGTTGAGGTTGCTGAATCCCCGATCTATGCACTCGCACTACGCATGTCATCGTGGTCTAAGTTACTCCGCGCCATCGTTTATGTCTGTAGGTTTCTTAGGCACCTACCTAATGGGACTTTTGTTTCAAGTCCGACTTTGAATTTGCAGAATATAAGTTACTACGAGCTGTACAGGGTGTTTATTTTAGTAACGACATTCAAAATATGAAAAATAATATATCTTGTTCTCCCGCTATTCTTAGGCTCAAGCCGTTTCTCGATGAGCACGGCGTCTTACGCGTCGGTGGTCGTCTGTCAAATTCAGATGAACCTTATAACTACAAGCATCCTTGCATTCTACCGCGTCATGATCATGTTGTCGACCTTCTTGTTGATTTTAATCACAAGAAGCATCTCCATGCTAGTCCAGAGTTGCTTATGTCCTTACTTAGGCATAAATATTGGGTTTTAGCCACTCGACGAATAATTCGTCACAGAATACATAAATGTAACGTCTGTTTCAAATTTTGTCCGCGTCCGATTTTCGCTCCCATGGCAGATCTTCCTAGCCAGCGCGTCAATCAGGTTGATAAAGCGTTTACACATACCGGTTGTGATTACGCAGGACCACTGCAGTATACGCCAGTGCGTGGTCGAGGTGTTAAAAGCCGTAAAGCTTGGCTATGTATTTTTACATGCTTAACAATGTGCGCTACGCATATTGAAGTTGCGACGGATTTAAGCACGGTGTCATTCCTGGCAGCCCTTAAACGATTTCTTTCACGACGCGGCCCTATACAGTGTTTGTACACGGATAACGGCACTTGTTTCGTGGGCGCAAGCTCTTATTTACGCGATCTTTATAAGTTTCTCAGGGAAGAATATCGTACTCGTCTTCAGGAAGAACTTTCCATAAATCATATTGACTGGAAGTTTATTCCGCCAGCTTCACCACATTTTGGTGGATGTTGGGAAAGCATGGTCAAAGTAATTAAAACGCATCTCTTTAAAGTTATAGTTCAACAGATCCTCTCTTACGAAGAGCTTTTAACTATCCTTGCACAAGTCGAGGCGCTGATCAACTCGCATCCGCTCACGGCATCGAGTAGTGACCCTGCAGAACCATCCGCGTTAAGCCCTGCACATTTTCTGAACACAGTGCCATTATCGTCATTTCCGGCTCCTGAAGCAGACTCTTCAAGCTTGCAGTCGTTCTGGCGGCGCTGGCGTGCGGAATATCTCCCCCAGCTTCAGGCTTGATCCAAATGGAATAGTCCTGCATCCCCTATACAGGAGGGTACGTTGGTCGTCATAGTACATGATAATGCTCAGCCGCTTTCATGGCCGTTAGCCATCGTAGAGAAACTGCATACTTCCAAAGACGGTACAACCCGCGTTGTTACCGTGAAAACCGCGAAGGGGAACTACGTGCGCCCTGTTGTACGTCTCTGTCCGCTTCCAACTCAGTGAGATCTAGCCTGAAGTTAGATCTACCTCTTAGTTTAAGTATTTAGTTTGTAGTTTTCATTATAATTGTTTCGCTAAAGTTAATTAAGATTAATTTTAATATCATATCGCTGTCTTAGCCTATTGATGGGTTATGCGGTAGTACATCCAACATAGCTAAGTTCAATTTTTTTTTAAAGGCAACCCTTTAAGGCCGGGGGGATATGGTAGCGCCATCTATTTTTTCCATTGATAGTTAATTATGTCAACACCTAGCTAATAAATTCCTTTGCATACTGCAGTGTCAAAACGAGCGATCTTTTATCCCATTCCATCCCAAAGGCACGCCTCGCTCTAATTGGTCGCGGAATTCAATGACGCTGCGATCGAGTCGAAAATCGACCGTCCCGCTGACCGGCTGCGTCCTGGCGCAGCTCCGCGCCGCGACGGACACATGCAGCACCCCAATATTTTACCGCTATTTTATACTATAAACGAGAACTGAACCGCCCGCGGGTGTAGTGGAATGATCTGTGCAGCTTCGGGCTGGATCCAAGTGGAGTGATCAGCTTGTGGCCCGACTCATCGAAGACACCGGCGGCTGCAATTTTGTAAGGTAGGGCGTGCCTCCTATAAATATCCTATATTCATAAGTTCACCCACTTCTCTAGGCGATTTACCACCCCTTATTAAATGCAACAAAACGCCGCAAATACAAAGTATATCAAGATGTTAAAACATATAAATCAACGTTATCGCATAGATTCTACTGCTTTTAGGTCCATACTTATACAATAAAATTAATTCCTTCCTTACAATATATAACTTAAATAAATACAAATTAAATCTAACTGTGACATCCTGGTTGCAAAAGTTATCATACGAGGAGACTGAAAATATACTAATTCCTATTATTTAAATAACTTTAGCACGAACAATATGTAGTGGGTATATATAAACATTTACAACACCATCGCACACACACATACATTCATGCACACAACTACACACCTACACTCATGCACACACATACATTTATTCACACACATAAATTCATGCACACTCATACATACACTCACACACAGATGCATGTTAGTTATACTTAATTACAAATTAAAAAATCTTTGTTACGTACTTTATTTCTGGAAATCACATTTTAGATTAAGTAGTCTAAAGCAAACTGCAAATGTTTAAATTACAACGTTCATGTGTCTAAGAGGTGGGAGCCTGGTGATCTGTAACACAGGTTTTACCTACTATAGACACCAGTCTCTCACAAAGGAGTAACAATTTATTGTTGTAACTATCTCTATTGTGCTATCTAAAATTAAGTTTTCCTTTGTGAAAGAGAGAAATAAACGAATTATTATTATTATTATTATTATTCTTGATACAGTCCACTATATTAATAATTTTTCTATATCACCAAATCGCCTAATACATATTTCGGTGCAACGCCGAACCAGAACCGATCATTCAATGATCTTCTTAAAACTTTCATATCAGAAAATTAAACACAAAATTACGAAAACTAAATCAAATATTCATTCACAAAATGCAACAAATATGTTGAAAAAATGTTGTTGAAAAATTAAACCACTAGAACTGTTAAACATAACCGACCCAAATATACTGACAAACACTTTAATAGACTTGCTTCAGAGATGTATTGCTGCTAATTCTATTTATAAAGTAATATCCGTAAAGCGTAGGTTAATCAAACCGTGAATGACAATTTGCTTATTGCGCTGTATAACTAATAGAAACCACATGCAAAGAAAGTTAAGATCTAACCCTCAAAACTGTATATTAAGGATAACCTTTAAAAGATATCGCAATTATTGTAACTATATAATAAAGAAACAAAAAATGATGTACGATAGAGATCAACTAAAGAAGGCAGGCAAGAATCCTAAAAAGCTCTGGCAAACAATTAATTGTGTTACGCATCAAACACCTCCTAAAACTGATAGTGTTGAGTTATTAGAATCGAATCTAACACGTCAGTCAATAAATACCGTAAACAAATACTTTTGCAGTATAGGAAAGTTGCTTGCTGATGAAATCATAAACAAACGTCCGCAAGGACTGATACCTGAAAATTATGACGACTCTACAACTTCGCCAGCGTCATCCTTTGTGATGTTTAACACTGACCCTGAAGAGGTTCACTCGGTTCTTATGAGTCTGAAACCAGATAGTGCTCCTGGATGGGACAAGATAACTCTGTACTTCCTTAAAGCTATGCATGAAATCCTTGTTCCAATCGTATGCCATCTTGCCAACCTTTGTTTTGAGCAGGGGACTTTTCCTACAGCCTTGAAGCACTCTTTAATTACACCTGTGTGCAAGAGTGGGGACAAAGCTGATCCATCGATTTACAGACCGATATTTGTGCTCCCGTTTCTGTCTAAAATCATAGAAATATTAATTAATAAGCGATTAGTCAAGTATTTAACACAGCTCAACTTTCTTTCACCATCTCAAATTGGCTTTAGACAGGGAAGGTCGACAGACGATGCCGTGTTGGCGCTTGCCTCTACTGTCACTGAAAAAGTCGACAGTGGAGGTAAGTGCTTTGCAGTTTTCCTTGATCTCAAAAAGGCCTTTGACACCGTCTCTGTCCCCATGCTTCTACACAGGTTGGAACACATTGGAGTGAGAGTAACACCTCTCAATCTGTTTAAAGAGTATTTAACTGAGCGTAAACAAACCATAAAAATAGGAGAGGTCTATAGCTCCGAGGAAACAATCACTTACGGTGTTGGGCAAGGTAATAGTGTGATCGGTCCGACCTTGTTCCTCATTTATATTAATAGTCTGTACAGTGTGAAAATTGAAGGCGCCCATATATTTGCATACGCTGATGACACCGCAGCCGTTTTTACTGGTTACACCTGGGATTGCCTAAAAAAACGGCGGAAAATGGCCTTGCAAAGATATCAGCCTGGCTAGATAGACAGCTTCTCACACTAAATTTTGCAAAAACCAACTACATATGCTTTACTATGTATAATAGTGCACAACCGCGAGACCAGTTCCAGATAAAAATTCACACATGCCGTAACCGTTCCAACCCTGACTGCTCTTTCCCAGCAATTAAAAAAGTTGCCAGGGTAAAATATCTAGGTGTAATGCTGGATCAGAGGCTCTCATGGCATGTGCATTCAGAACTCATAATGAACCGCGTGAGAAAGTTAATGTGGACCTTTAAAACCTTACGCCACATAGCCACAAAGCAACTTTTATTGCAAATTTACGCCTCGCTGGCTCAGTCAGTTCTCGCGTATTGTCTACCGGCATGGAGTGGAGCTACTAAGATAAAATTCCGTGAGCTTGAAATGGCGCAGAGGGCTTTACTGAAGGTCATGTTTTTCAAACCTTTTAGGTTCTCTACTGAAAGCCTTTATCGAATATCTAACCAACTTACTGTAAGAAAATTATATATTCTCCAAACCACTCTGAAAATACATAGAACCCTATCATTTGACTCGTCTATTAACAACTCAAGAAGAAAAAATATAGTAGTATAGTAGGTGAGGCAGTCAACCCGCTTATAAAATATGTTGAATAAAGAGTTGGGTATTTACTCGATGACATACCATGATTGTAAAAAGACTCTCACTAAGTGGCTTAAATCCAAATCATATGATGAGTTGGAGACAATGTTGCAAAGTAATTTATAATTAAATAAAATTACATTTGACTCGTCAGTGGATAATAGCATCTGTTTCTCCGATCCCAAGACATTGTCGCAGGGCTGACAAATCCCAGACACATACACCCACACACACACACACACACACACACAAACACACACACACACGAACACACACATGTTCCAAACATATACACACATATTTATGCGCATATCTAAACGTATAATTGCATGTAAACTTATATCTAAATTATATATTGAGTATTATAATGAGTGTTTTATTTACAATAAGAAAAATGTCTTTGGCAGAGCTGTACCCCCCTTTTTTTGTGTCGGGTTGGAAAATCCTCATGGAGTCCCTCCGCCCTGAGGGGGAAGGGCGAAGGGGACTGTCAGACTCTTACTGACTAAAAACCAACCCGTGTTCCTCATGTACCCGTGTTTCGGAGGATAGGGTATCGCATAAGCATTCCTCGCTATCTGGTCAGGCGGGCCCCGAACAAAACCCCCTTGGCGGCGGATGAAGATGTTGGGCTGCGCCGCCAAAACACCCAGCGGCCGCAGAGGATAGGGAAAACGGCAACGTAACACCACATCTCCTCTGCGGCCCCACCGCGACACAACGATGGTGCGCCCCCATTTGGTTGCGAGAGATAGGGCGCGCGGCAACGCAACACCGACATGCCTCTCCTCCCGCGACCGCGCCCGACTGCGAGGAACAGAAGAACTGTCCCTCGCACCCGCACCATTGGACGCATCTTGCGCAGGTACAAAGGAATATGTTTAATTGTATTTTGAAGATGAAATAAACTATTATTATTAAAAAATAAAACGGATAAAAATAAATAAAGTGATATTAAACGCGTATTCACTACAGTATCTGTAATGTAATAATTCACCAAAGGTAATGTTTATCCGTGTGCTGACGGATTAAGAATACGCAATGTCACCACCCCATATCATCCCATGGGTGTCGTAAGAGCCGACAGACGGACCATACTAAGCAGAGAACAGCACCGTAAGAGAAGGAAAACTTGATACAAACCCTATATCAACACGTTTGGCCAGCGTGGTATAGTAGGCCAATTCCTCCTTTCAAAGGCCTAGGCGAGCAGTGGACTGTAAGGGGCTGATGATGATGAATGTTTGTCTGCATTGAAATTACAGCCGCCAATTTCACCGACGCCTTTGTGAAGTGCGGAAACTTTGATATACAACGAAACTGTACATTGCATGAATCATTTAGTCCTCAACTTTCATTAACTTCATAAATTCATTCCCTCGCGTTAAACGAAAATAATAAAAATTTCGTCTGACCTGAATACGTTGTCCATTTTATTACACCAATACAGTTAATATGTACTCTCAAGTGGACGTATATTATAGGTTGTATGTGTGTGTATGTGCAACATGGAGTGGTTCCGGCATTAAATGTGACGTCACACGTTCGCGTAATGAATAATGAGCTGAATCAGCGCCATCTCTCGGCGGGCGCGCGCAACTCAGCGCGCCGCACTGCCGCACAAATGCAGTTGGGCATTTATCTCACAAATGCACCGTTTAAGTGTCAGCGCACACCAAATCAAATTAATCGTATGATAATTCCATACATTTCAAAATTGAATACACGTCCAAACTTGATGCTCGAGCATGCAAGTAAATGTTCGAGTATGCGTTCTACATATATGCGCGAGCGCGATCGAGCAGCCGCTGGCGCCGCCGTAGTGCAATTGATTATTGCCACCATCGTAATCGTGATCTGCCAATAAAGAAAACTAGACGCCAAAATTTTGAACATAGATTATACAAATTTTGAAGCAAAATAGAACTCGGCCATATATTTTAGTTTCATGTCATTGACAACTTTGACAAATGACAAGAAACCCGCGAACTCAAGGAGCAAATATATATGGAGAGAACATTTAAAAAAGAGTAGAAATGGTATATGCATCTCTATTCTCTCTAATAACAGAACTGCATATGTTCGAGTGAGATAGCCATAGAGCTTTTATACATGTTTTATTCGCCTGAGGTACATCTTTCCTGCCACGTTCTTCTACTCACACTGTTCTTCTCATTTTATGACATCTTATTTTATTTTGATATTCTTCATCTTCCTCTTCCTCTGCCAAAAGGGCAATAATTACTAAATCCCAATCAACCATTTTGAACAGTCTGCCAACGTCAGATTTTGGCATCAAACTGGTCATACACGCCCGCCTGGCAACCCAGAGCATCTTCAACGGAGCTTGCTCACGGAAGGGCGAGTATGCCGCCTGCATGGTCGAGCAATCAAAAGTTTGCTCGACCATACGCGAACATTTTGCAGTTCGGTGTGTCACTACTGGACCGCCACGTTGCTGCTAACAGTGTTTAAACCCAATAAACCCCGCTCCCATATGCTATCTCTATCATTTATAGGGCGTTGGAGTGAGAGGCACTTTGGAATCGTATTTAATGAGTGCGGTGAAGTATCGAGGTGCGATGAATGATTGATTAGAGTTTTGAGCAAGTTATAGGTTGATCAGTAATTAGGTATCCGGCTGAGCGACTGCATTGTCGACTGTTCCTTCTATGAGATCAATACGACTTAAGGATATACGGTTACATTACAAACATTGTCTTACCAATTATTGCGTTAAATGTACTAGATAACTACTTGCCAATATTATCGGGATAATGAAAGCGATTTAAGGCGCTGTTATACCTCAGAAGCCGTGAAACACCTAATTTTTCGTCACGCATCTGGCCATAACGGTACATATTACAAACTAGCAAAAAATAGAGCTTATAGTCAAAAGTCTGAACAAAAGACTTTTGAAATAATTTTTCATGTATGTAAAATAGAATCACGGTAAAAAAATCACAAAATCGAGGCAGAAAATAATCTTTCGTCTCACTGTTTGCAATATTTTGATCGTAAGCTGTCATATTTTATTTGATAATATTGTAGGAAATCTAATGAACTAAAGAATTACCCTATTTATTTTCATATTATACGTGTATATTTTGTAAAATTAAATAAAATCTGCCAAACGTCTATGATTTTAACGCTCGGTAGATCCCATCAATATCAAACGCTTCAGCAATTTAAACCTTATTAGCATAAGCGGTGTACTGAGTGTCAGTTGCTAGTTTACGCCCCGCCCAGACCTCATCATTCGGCTATGAGCCCTGTGAGAGATAGGTCATGTTACTTGCGTCTCCGCTGCACGAAATTTTACGTAAACCTGTTTGTTATTATAATACAGCGATTTGAGTTGGTAATTTCATGTTTTATGTTATAGACAGAATACTTTGAATCAAATAGGCTTTTCATGTAACTATGGGCACATATAATTAGGACCTAAGTTTATACTCTTGTTGCGTTTAATGTGTTATTGTTTCTGTGCTTATAAATATATAATTAGAAGAATAAAATATGGAAAATTATAGAAATGAAGTTCTACGAAGGATTTGTACAAGAAAGCGTCGTAATAAAATAGAAATTCATCCATGGCCAAGTGATTATGAAATACGTTACATTTTTACACAAATTATTTTCATAAAAGTCTTTTATGACTAACTATGTTATAGATTATCGATTATGCATAGTAAAATTATATAAATTATTCTCACAATACATAGCTGCCACAGTTTTCAATTTTTGAAAGAGTAATAACATAAAATCGAATCATTTTATGTAACACCTATATTGCAAATTCATTAGCTGGTCAGAGCGCCTGGAGCGCTAAGATGCCGCCACGGCGAACAATAAACAGCGCTAATATGGCGCTCCGCAATCCGCACACAAGCGGTAGCGAATGTTGTATTATTGTGTTGTGAACATAAACCTATTTAGGTACATCGGGTAATACTTTGATTATTCATAAACTATTTGGTATGTCTTAGTACATCTAATTTCTTTTTAATTTCTAAAATCAATCATTTATAAGTAAGAAGGTGACTTCTCTGTTTGCTATAACACAAGATATAGTATTTTTTAAATAATAAAGTACGTGACTTATTATCTTTATTGTAATTACAGTGAAGTTAAAGATAACAGTTCTGCAACGTCTTACACACATTTGACTGCAGTCATTCCTAACACGATCTGTTCAAGAGCTAGCCAAGAAGTGCCAAACTATTTTTTTAACAAATTTGATTCAAATTCTGTAGTGATAAGGAAAAATTACAAAAGGGATAGCAGTGACTGGTTCGAATTGCGTAAGAATATGTTTGTTTGAAATAGAATTAGTTTTTATTATAAGTCAAATCGATTATATCGATCAAGTAACATTTTGTTTAGTCTATTGAAAATTTCTGACAATGGTCACACTGAACTGTCACTTCCGTTCCCGCCTTAAAAATTAACACGCCGGTCTTGGTCTGTCTCGCGAGATTGCAATTGATATAAATTGATATAAATTGATCGCCTTTTGAATTAACGCGAATTGAATCAACTTGTAAATACTTATAATTGCCGCTTTTGACTTCTGGCAAAGTTGTGATAATTTGTGAAATATTGAACTTTATTAAACACGTGTGTGAATTCCTGTTTGGTGCTTGGAGTAGGACTTCGCCGAATTGGATTCACTGGTATTTATTCGATTCTCTTGTTATTTTGGCCAAAATTATGAGTTAATCTTATAGGTCCATTCAAGAACAGCATCAGTAAGAGTTGGTAAGACATTTTATTAATATTAGGAATATAATTCATCGCTGTGCTACCACAGTAAAAGTGTTTAGATAAATTGTCTATCGTGGTCAGGTGGATGTATTACAGCTTCCACTGCAACTCTCTTCTGAACAGTTTCCCACCTGGCTGCGGTAACTCTAAACATAATTTTTGGTGCAGAGCTGTAGTTGAAATTTAGCCGCTGTTGCATTACTGAGTACAAACCTCAGATTGGTATAAGCTTGTATCTTATCACCTTGTAGACAGTGTTGTAGTGTTTGTCAGATCAGTTATTGTCTAAAATACATAATATTTAATTGTATAAGTTGACCTAGATAATTTGAAACACATTGTCACACATAACCTCAATCAGTAATTGTTTGATTTGAATTGTTGAAATCTAGCATAGATTTGTTGCTGTTACTATTAATAAGTCACTTTGATTGGATACATATCAGTTATATGTATCAATTGATTTAGTTTATTGCATATATTGATATATTAAGTTTGAACCTTACATTGCTAAACCTTGTTATATATAGATAATATTGTTAGGTAACACATATTCTGTGCTTACTTACTATTGTATATCTCAAATAACACAGCCAGTCTGTCTGTTGCAAGTAATTAGCCAATTTATTTGAATATTTAACTTAATTAACTTATTTGAAGTTTCAACTTTTGATAACTTTGACTTTGTTTTGTGTCAATATATATTGAAACTATTAATTTTGTTGGGCAGTAAATACCTGCCACTTGCTTGTACCAGCAGTAAACAGGCTAATACTTTGTTGGTTTTAAAGAATTAACAAATATTAAGTTTTGATTGTTTATTTTATTTAACGCTTGTCCGGGCTCTTTTGAATTTTGATTATGTCAGCTATCCAGGACTTGCGTGCGGCTGCTGGTGCTATTGCATCAGATTTGCGCTGGTTTGCCTCGGCCAGTGCCTTAGTGAACCGGCCTGATTGCCAGCGGGCCTTACTACAAAGGTACGAGCGGATCGATGATCGCCTGGCAAGTGTGGAACAGCAATTCCGCACTTTCAGCACTTGCTGTCTCGAAGTGTCAGTCAATGATTTCACCGCTGACCAGCGAAATAAAGTCAGCGAAGGCTATGCCCAGGTCTTAGACCTGTATGATGCTGTCTCCAATAGTGCGAGACAACTATTTGCCGATAGGGAAGGGCAACCCGGCCTGAAACAGGAGCTTCCTAGTTCAGCACCGGGGCTGGTAAGTAGGCTCCCTACTTTGGACCTCCCCCATTTTGATGGCTGCCTAGGAAGCTACCTGGGCTTCGTTAATTTGTTTGACAGCCTGGTCAATGACAGGGCTGACCTTCGGCTGGCACAAAAATTGGCCTATTTGATTCGGTTCTGGATGGGGAGGGCAAGGGCCTCATCCAGCATCTGCCCGTCTCTGACGAGGCGTACCAGATGGCTCGGGACCTAATCACCCGTAGGTACCGTAATAAGCGTGGCCTCGCCGACACGCACATCGAGCAGATTTTGGGTTTGCCGACGCTCACCCGGGTCTCTGGGTTGCGCACCCAACTTTTGACCCCGCTTTTGGTGGCCATCAACGCATTTAAGTACCTTGACCTGCCCGTGGACCAATGGTCCTATCTATTGGTGCACATTGTGCTGAAAAAGCTGCCTGCCGACCTGAGATCGCGTTTAGAACAGCGCTTTGGTGGGGATAGCGCGACCCATCTGCCCCCCTTTGCTGACCTGGAGAGGTTCCTTGAGGATGAGTGCCGGGTCTTGGACAACTCCGGTGGTGACACGCCGGCTAAGACGCAGCCGCCCAAGGTCAAGGAGCAGGCTCGCGTTCTCACCCGAGCCAATGTTGACCGGCGCCCTCCTCGCTTTGCAGTCACGCAGAGCCCAGCGGAGTGCTCTTACTGCAAGGTCACGGGGCACAGAACGGCCAGTTGCAGGGCATCTTTGGACCTGTATTTCTCCTCTCGTAGGCGCATCGCGAATGCCCGCCGCCTTTGCTTCTCTTGTTTGGGATCCCACTACCAGCGAGACTGCCCAAAGTCTCGCCCCTGTCCTCACTGTGGAGGACAGCATTTGGACATTCTCTGCATGAATGCCAGAGAGGTAGGCCGCTTGTCCAACCAGCCGACGCCACGCACGGGCGGGTGTTTTGTAGGTGGCAGCCGAGGCTCACCGGCGCGTAGCCGAGAGTCGCCTCGCTGAATTGATCGCCGCGCACCCCGCTTGGAGAACCGTAGCGTGCGCACGCCTCCTCTCTCTCGCGCACCTGAATGTGCTGTTCAGCGTCACCAGTACCATGACTGCTGCCCCAGGTATTCCCCTCCTTTGGCGGAGCGTCCTTGACTCGCGCCCACCTCGTTTTGGGCGGGTGCGTCATTATGACCCCCCACAGATGGCGAACGGATCGAGTCATCGCGCCTTTGAGGACTTCAAGCCGCACCCCCATTTTGATTTGCCTGGTCCTGGCCCACGGTCGCCGCCCAGGCAACAATAGGTAATTAACTCCTGCCCTATAACGCCAACCTCCCCCATTGACACCGTTATCCTACCAACGGTTGCTGTTAGGGTCTGGGGACCCACGGGGACCTCTGTTGTTGTCCGTGCTATATTTGACACAGGTTCACAAGGTTGCATTGTTTCCACTTATTTGGTAGGGCAGGTTAAATTAAATATGGGCTCTTTTCCAAATTATATACGGGGCATAGCGGACGTAGCCTCTAATGTTGAAGGGCAAGTTAAGTTTTTGTTTGGCCCTGTTAAATCTTCACACCCGAGGATTAAAACCTCGGCTATTGTGCTGAAGAATATTTTGGGTATGCATCTACAGAAGCAGTTACCTGCTGCTGTGGTGAATTTGACATCGGGATTGGAACTGGCGGACCCCAAATTTGACACACCGGGACAAATCGACTTGTTGATTGGCTCTGATGTCCTCGGTGGAATTTTGATTGGTGGGAAACGGGTCTTGGTGCCAAATGGTTTGACTGCCATCCCGACCATATTTGGATTTGTTTTGATGGGACCTGTACCTAGGGACCCCCCTCCACCTGAACTTGACAATTTGTTGGCTGTAGGCTCTGCTCTCTCTGATGCGGTTCAGAGGTTTTGGGAAGTAGAAGAGCCCCCTCAAGCTGCCCGTTTGAATCCAGAACATGAGGAGTGCGAGCTGTTCTTCCAGAACAACATGGGTCGACTTCGTTCTGGTCGGATCATTACGAGGCTACCTTTTCTGTCTGTTCGGCCTCCGCTTGGTGAGTCACGACCTTTAGCCGAAAAGAGATTGTTGGCTATGGAGCGTCGCATGGGTCGTAATCCGGAGCTCAGACAGAAGTACATTGAGTTCATGAGGGAATATGAACAGTTGGGACACATGTCTGTGTCAAATTTGGATTGGCGTTCGGTGGAGCACTACTTTCTCCCGCATCATGCGGTATTGAAGCCATCGACTGGCAAGCTGCGCACGGTATTTTATGGTTCTGCGCAGACTTCTACGGGCGTATCCTTGAACCAGTGCTTGCATTCTGGTCCCAAGTTGGTCAAGGACCTTTGTGACGTCATCACCAGCTTCCGACAACATCAGGTTGTCTTTGTGGCAGACATAAAAATTATGTTCAGGCAGACGATTATCCACCCTGATGACCGTCGCTTCCAGCTGATCCTTTGGAGAGAGTCTCCTCTTGATCCCATGGTCGTCTACGAGCTCAATACTAATACGTACGGGTTAAGGTCAAGCCCCTACTTGGCAATACGTTCTCTTTGGAAGCTCGCAGACCGCGAAGGCTTACGTTTCCCACGAGCCTCCGCCATCTTGAAAGACGATATTTACGTCGATGACATTTGTTCAGGCGCCTCCACAGCGGACGAGGCGATCCTCCTGCGGGACGAATTGATAGGTATTTTGGCCTCTGCTGGTTATGAGTTGCGCAAATGGATTTCCAACTCACCAGCGCTTTTGGAAGGCTTGCCAGAGGATCATCAGCAGGATTCACATTTGTTTGAGATTGTTGACAACCCCGCCATGATGGCTGTTCTCGGCGTCCAGTACAGACCAGTCCAAGACATCTTTACGTACAACGTAGACTTGAAATTGCCTTGTTCTTGGACTAAACGTCTCGTGTTGTCTACTGTCTCCAGAACCTTTGATCCGAACGGTTGGATTTTTTCTATCATATTTTGGGCAAAATGCTTCTTGCAGAAGCTTTGGACAGCGGGATTGACTTGGAACGAACCTCTACGCGGTACTCTTGTTGAGGAATGGACCTCTTTTGTATCTTCACTTCCTGCCTTCAACGAGATCTCCTTGCCTCGTCCCATCCTTCCTCCCGGGAAGTACAAGGCCACCCTTCACGGGTTTTGTGATGCCTCGGAACGTGGTCATGC
Source organism: Euclidia mi (assembly GCA_944739405.2). Taxonomy (NCBI): domain Eukaryota; kingdom Metazoa; phylum Arthropoda; class Insecta; order Lepidoptera; family Erebidae; genus Euclidia; species Euclidia mi. The sequence continues at coordinate 76,258,445 of OX123188.2, forward strand.
GGCCGTGGTGTACTTGCGCACAGTCAGTGCCTCAGGTCAGGTGAGAGTTTCCATGATCATGGCGAAGAGCAAGGTTGCACCCCTTCGGACATCTCTGACCATCCCAAAATTGGAGCTCTCGGGAGCAGCCCTACTTGTACGCTTGTTGAACCACGTGTCCAGTACTTTGGGTAAAAGCATTTGTATTGATGAGACCTACGCCTGGACAGACAGCCAAATTGTACTTTGTGATTGAAGGCGTCTGTCCACACTTTGGAGGTATTTGTTGCTAATCGCGTTTCCCAAATCCAGAAATCCGAAGTCAGGCTTGTTTGGAGACACGTGCCAGGTGATCTCAACCCCGCTGATTGTGCCTCGCGCGGATGCTTGACGCCTAGTTTGATAGGTCATTCGCTGTGGTGGGGTCCGGAATTGTTGAGTCGACCAGAAACCGATTTTCCTCGAACGCCAGTTTTGAATACTTCTAATTTGCCGGGTCTACGAACTCTCGCTCTTGAGAAGGTGGAATGCGCCTTCGACCCCGATTTTTTGTTGCATCGTTACAGCTCCCTCGACAAGTTGTTAGGTGTCACTGCTTGGATAAAGCGTTTTATTTTTAACTTTAGGCACCCACAACAGAAACGATTGACACCGTTTATCTCACCACAGGAACGACAGGAGTCCCTCACCCTTTGGGTTCGTTCTGTGCAATTGGCGCATTTTGAAAAGGAGATTGCTATCCTTAAATCAGGGAGATCGAAATTGTCGGGAGCTGTCTCTAAATTGAACCCCTTTTTGGACGATACGGGTCTCTTGCGCGTTGGCGTGGGCGTGTCAAGAACGCCAACCTCCCTTACGGAGCACGTCACCCCCTTTTGTTACCTAAGGACGGTCATTTGGTACGCTTGTTGGTAACTGACCGTCACCTTAAAAATTCGCATGCTGGTTATAATGCGCTCTTGGCCATTTTGCAACGCGAATTTTGGATCTTGTCTGCCCGAAGAATTATTCGGAGTGTAGTCTTTCGCTGCATTCCTTGCTATAAGCTCAAGGCTTCTACCATGCAGCCGTTGATGGGTGACTTACCGGCAGATCGCGTAACTGAAAGCAGGACGTTTGACGGTGTTGGCACGGACTTCGCACGTCCCTTCTTGGTGAAAACGTCGACACTACGAAACAGCAAGACTGTTAAGGCCTACTTGTGTGTTTTTGTTTGTCTCTCCACAAAGGCCGTACATTTAGAACTGGTCTTCTCGCTTACGACCGAGCCGTTTGTAGTCACATTTGACAGATTTGTATCCCACAGAGGGCTGCCTTCCTTGATCCGCTCTGACTGCGGCACTAACTTCAAGGGTACCTATAATTATTTGAATGATGTTGTTAATTTCCTTGAAACCAACAAAGCTGATATAGGTGATAGGCTTGCCCGACGTGGCATAAATTGGTTGTTTTCCCCACCGAATTGTCCACACTGGGGTGGTATATTTGAGGCCGCCGTAAAATCGGCCAAAACACACTTGCGCAGGACAATCTGTGAATCTGTCCTTACATTTGAGGAACTCGCAACTGTGTTTTGTAAGATAGAGGCCGTTTTGAACTCTCGGCTATTGTGCCCGATCTCCTCAGATCCGAATGATTCGGAGGCCCTTACGCCGGACCATTTTTTGATCGGTCGCCCACTTGCCGCCTTGCCTGAGTACCCCTATATTGATACGAGACCTGGTCGTCTCTCGCGTTTTGAATTGGTACGCCAGATTACTCAGAGTTTTTGGAAACGCTGGAATTTGGAATATTTGCACATACTCCAGCAACGCGTTAAGTGGACCGACAAGACCGATCCACCCAAGATTGACCTCGTTTTGATCAAGGAGGCTAACCTTCCGCCACTCAGATGGCGCAGGGGGCGCATCCTTCGTTTGGTAACTGGGACTGATGGAGTTCCGCGATTTGCTGAGGTCTTGGTGGACGGTTAGATTCTGAGGAGAGCGGTTGCAACATTGTCACGTCTACCAACTGATTAGCGGACCGGTAGCCCGGTCCGGGGCGGGTGGATGTTTGAAATAGAATTAGTTTTTATTATAAGTCAAATCGATTATATCGATCAAGTAACATTTTGTCTAGTCTATTGAAAATTTCTGACAATGGTCACACTGAACTGTCACTTCCGTTCCCGCCTTGAAAAATTAACACGCCGGTCTTGGTCTGTCTCGCGAGATTACAATTGATATAAATTGATCGCCTTTTGAATTAACGCGAATTGAATCAACTTGTAAATACTTATAATTGCCGCTTTTGACTTCTGGCAAAGTTGTGATAATTTGTGAAATATTGAACTTTATAAAACACGTGTGTGAATTCCTGTTTGGTGCTTGGAGTAGGACTTCGCCGAATTGGATTCACTGGTATTTATTCGATTCTCTTGTTATTTTGGCCAAAACTATGAGTTAATCTTATAGGTCCATTCAAGAACAGCATCAGTAAGAGTTGGTAAGACATTTTATTAATATTAGGATTATAATTCATCGCTGTGCTACCACAGTAAAAGTGTTTAGATAAATTGTCTATCGTGGTCAGGTGGATGTATTACAGCTTCCACTGCAACTCTGTTCTGAACAGTTTCCCACCTGGCTGCGGTAACTCTAGACATAATTTTTGGTGCAGAGCTGTAGTTGAAATTTAGCCGCTGTTGCATTACTGAGTACAAACCTCAGATTGGTATAAGCTTGTATCTTATGACCTTGTAGACAGTGTTGTAGTGTTTGTCAGGTCAGTTATTGTCTAAAATACATAATATTTAATTGTATAAGTTGACCTAGATAATTTGAAACACATTGTCACACATATACTCAATCAGTAATTGTTTGATTTAAATTGTTGAATTCTAGCATAGATTTGTTGCTGTTACTATTAATAAGTCACTTTGATTGGATACATATCAGTTATATGTATCAATTGATTTAGTTTATTGCATATATTGATATATTAAGTTTGAACCTTACATTGCTAAACCTAGTTATAATATATGGATAATATTGTAAGGTAACACATATTCTGTGCTTACTTACTATTGTATATCTCAAATAACACAGCCAGTCTGTCTGTTGCAAGTAATTAGCCAATTTATTTGAATATTTAACTTAATTAACTTATTTGAAGTTTCAACTTTTGATAACTTTGACTTTGTTTTGTGTCAATATATATTGAAACTATTAATTTTGTTGGGCAGTAAATACCTGCCACTTGATTGTACCAGCAGTAAACAGGCTAATACTTTGTTGGTTTCAAAGAATTAACAAATATTAAGTCTTGATTGTTAATTTTATTTAACGCTTGTCCGGGCTCTTTTGAATTTTGATTATGTCAGCTATCAAGGACTTGCGTGCGGCTGCTGGTGCTATTGCATCAGATTTGCGCTGGTTTGCCTCGGCCAGTGCCTTAGTGAACCGGCCTGATTGCCAGCGGGCCTTACTACAAAGGTACGAGCGGATCGATGATCGCCTGGCAAGTGTGGAACAGCAATTCCGCACTTTCAGCACTTGCTGTCTCGAAGTGTTAGTCAATGATTTCACCGCTGACCAGCGAAATAAGGTCAGCGAAGACTATGCCCAGGTCTTAGACCTGTATGATGCTGTCTCCAATAGTGCGAGACAACTAGTTGCCGATAGGGAAGGGCAACCCGGCCTGAAGCAGGAGCTTCCTAGGTCAGCACCGGGGCTGGTAAGTAGGCTCCCTACTTTGGACCTCCCCCATTTTGATTGCTGCCTAGGAAGCTACCTGGGCTTCGTTCATTTGTTTGACAGCCTGGTCAATGACAGGGCTGGCCTTCGGCTGGCACAAAAATTGGCCTATTTGATGTCGGTTCTGGATGGGGAGGCCAAGGGCCTCATCCAGCATCTGCCCGTCTCTGACGAGGCGTACCAGATGGCTCGGGACCTAATCACCCGTGGGTACCATAATAAGCGTGGCCTCGCCGACACGCACATCGAGCAGATTTTGGGTTTGCCGACGCTCACCCGGGTCTCTGGGTTGCGCACCCAACTTTTGAACCCGCTTTTGGTGGCCATCAACGCACTTAAGTGCCTTGACCTACCCGTGGACCAATGGTCCTATCTATTGGTGCACATTGTGCTGAAAAAGCTGCCTGCCGACCTGAGGTCGCGTTTTGAACAGCGCTTTGCTGGGGATAGCGCGACCCATCTGCCCCCCTTTGCTGACCTGGAGAGGTTCCTTGAGGATGAGTGCCGGGTCTTGGACAACTCCGGTGGTGACACGCCGGCTAAGACGCAGCCGCCCAAGGTCAAGGAGCAGGCTCGCGTTCACACCCGAGCCAATGTTGACCGGCGCCCTCCTCGCTTTGCAGTCACGCAGAGCCCAGCGGAGTGCTCTTACTGCAAGGTCACGGGGCACAGAACGGCCAGTTGCAGGGCATTTTTGGACCTGTATGTCGCCTCTCGTAGGTGCATCGCGAATGCCCGCCGCCTTTGCTTCTCTTGTTTGGGATCCCACTACCAGCGAGACTGCCCAAACTCTCGCCCCTGTCCTCACTGTGGAGGACAGCATTTGGACATTCTCTGCATGAATGCCAGAGAGGTAGGCCGCTTGTCCAACCAGCCGACGCCACGCACGGGCGGGTGTTTTGTAGGTGGCAGCCGAGGCTCACCGGCGCGTAGCCGAGAGTCGCCTCGCTCAATTGATCGCCGCTCATCCCGCTTGGAGAACGGTAGCGTGCGAACGCCTCCTCTCTCTCGCGCACCTGAATGTGCTGTTCAGCGTCACCAGTACCATGACTGCTGCCCCAGGTATTCCCCTCCTTTGGCGGAGCGTCCCCGCCTTGACTCGCGCCCACCTCGTTTTGGGCGGGTGCGTCATTATGACCCCCCACAGATGGCGAACGGATCGAGTCATCGCGCCTTTGAGGACTTCAAGCCGCACCCCCATTTTGATTTGCCTGGTCCTGGCCAACGGTCGCCGCCCAGGCAACAATAGGTAATTAACTCCTGCCCTATAACGCCAACTCCCCCATTGACACCGTTATCCTACCAACGGTTGCTGTTAGGGTCTGGGGACCCACGGGGACCTCTGTTGTTGTCCGTGCTATATTGGACACAGGTTCACAAGGTTGCATTGTTTCCACTTATTTGGTAGGGCAGGTTAAATTAAATATGGGCTCTTTTCCAAATTGTATACGTTGCATAGGGGACGTAGCCTCTAATGTTGAAGGGCAAGTTAAGTTTTTGTTTGGCCCTGTTAAATCTTCACACCCGAGGATTAAAACCTCGGCTATTGTGCTGAAGAATATTTTGGGTATGCATCCACAGAAGCAGTTACCTGCTGCTGTGGTGAATTTGACATCGGGATTGGAACTGGCGGACCCCAAATTTGACACACCGGGACAAATCGACTTGTTGATTGGCTCTGATGTCCTCGGTGGAATTTTGATTGGTGGGAAACGGGTCTTGGTGCCAAATGGTTTGACTGCCATCCCGACCATATTTGGATTTGTTTTGATGGGACCTGTACCTAGGGACCCCCCTCCACCTGAACTTGACAATTTGTTGGCTGTAGGCTCTGCTCTCTCTGATGCGGTTCAGAGGTTTTGGGAAGTAGAAGAGCCCCCTCAAGCTGCCCGTTTGAATCCAGAACATGAGGAGTGCGAGCTGTTCTTCCAGAACAACATGGGTCGACTTCGTTCTGGTCGAATCATTACGAGGCTACCTTTTCTGTCTGTTCGGCCTCCGCTTGGTGAGTCACGACCTTTAGCCGAAAAGAGATTGTTGGCTATGGAGCGTCGCATGGGTCGTAATCCGGAGCTCAGACAGAAGTACATTGAGTTCATGAGGGAATATGAACAGTTGGGACACATGTCTGTGTCAAATTTGGATTGGCGTTCGGTGGAGCACTACTTTCTCCCGCATCATGCGGTATTGAAGCCATCGACTGGCAAGCTGCGCACGGTATTTTATGGTTCTGCGCAGACTTCTACGGGCGTTTCCTTGAACCAGTGCTTGCATTCTGGTCCCAAGTTGGTCAAGGACCTTTGTGACGTCATCACCAGCTTCCGACGACATCAGGTTGTCTTTGTGGCAGACATAAAAATGATGTTCAGGCAGACGATTATCCACCCTGATGACCGTCGCTTCCAGCTGATCCTTTGGAGAGAGTCTCCTCTTGATCCCATGGTCGTCTACGAGCTCAATACTAATACGTACGGGTTAAGGTCAAGCCCCTACTTGGCAATACGTTCTCTTTGGAAGCTCGCAGACCGCGAAGGCTTACGTTTCCCACGAGCCTCCGCCATCTTGAAAGACGATATTTACGTCGATGACATTTGTTCAGGCGCCTCCACAGCGGACGAGGCGATCCTCCTGCGGGACGAATTGATAGGTATTTTGGCCTCTGCTGGTTATGAGTTGCGCAAATGGATTTCCAACTCACCAGCGCTTTTGGAAGGCTTGCCAGAGGATCATCAGCAGGATCCACATTTGTTTGAGATTGTTGACAACCCCGCCATGATGGCTGTTCTCGGCGTCCAGTACAGACCAGTCCAAGACATCTTTACGTACAACGTAGACTTGAAATTGCCTTGTTCTTGGACTAAACGTCTCGTGTTGTCTACTGTCTTCAGAACCTTTGATCCGAACGGTTGGATTTTTCCTATCATATTTTGGGCAAAATGCTTCTTGCAGAAGCTTTGGACAGCGGGATTGACTTGGAACGAACCTCTACGCGGTACTCTTGTTGAGGAATGGACCTCTTTTGTATCCTCACTTCCTGCCGTCAATGAGATCTCCTTGCCTCGTCCCATCCTTCCTCCCGGGAAGTACAAGGCCACCCTTCACGGGTTTTGTGATGCCTCGGAACGTGGTCATGCGGCCGTGGTGTACTTGCGCACAGTCAGTGCCTCAGGTCAGGTGAGAGTTTCCATGATCATGGCGAAGAGCAAGGTTGCACCCCTTCAGACATCTCTGACCATCCCAAAATTGGAGCTCTCGGGAGCAGCCCTACTTGTACGCTTGTTGAACCACGTGTCCAGTACTTTGGGTAAAAGCATTTGTATTGATGGGACCTACGCCTGGACAGACAGCCAAATTGTACTTTGTTGGTTGAAGGCGTCTGTCCACACTTTGGACATTCTGGTTCCAAGTTGGTCAAGGACCTTTGTGACGTCATCACCAGCTTCCGACGACATCAGTTTGTCTTTGTGGCCGACATAAAAATGATATGCAGGCAGACGATTGTCCACCCTGATGACCGTCGCTTCCAGCTGATCCTTTGGAGAGAGTCTCCTCTTGATCCCATGGTCGTCTACGAGCTCAATACTAATACGTACGGGTTAAGGTCAAGCCCCTACCTGGCAATACGTTCTCCTTGGGAGCTCGCAGACCGCGAAGGCTTACGTTTCCCACGAGCCTCCGCCATCTTGAAAGACGTTATTTACGTAGATGACATTTGTTCAGGCGCCTCCACAGCGGACGAGGCGATCCTCCTGCGGGACGAATTGATAGGTATTTTGGCCTCTACTGGTTATGAGTTGCGCAAATGGATTTCCAACTCACCAGCGCTTTTGGAAGGCTTGCCAGAGGATCATCAGCAGGATCCACATTTGTTTGAGATTGTTGACAACCCCGCCATGATGGCTGTTCTCGGCGTCCAGTACAGACCTTTGGAGGTATTTGTTGCTAATCGCGTTTCCCAAATCCAGAAATCCGAAGTCAAGCTTGTTTGGAGACACGTGCCAGGTGATCTCAACCCCGCTGATTGTGCCTCGCGCGGATGCTTGACGCCTAGTTTGATAGGTCATTCGCTGTGGTGGGGTCCGGAATGGTTGAGTTGACCAGAAACCGATTTGCCTCGAACGCCAGTTTTGAATACTTCTAATTTGCCGGGTCTACGAACACTCGCTCTTGAGAAGGTAGAATGCGCCTTCGACCCCGATTTTTTTGTTGAATCGTTACAGCTCCCTCGACAAGTTGTTAGGTGTCACTGCTTGGATAAAGCGTTTTATTTTTAACTTTAGGCACCCACAACAGAAACGACTGACACCGTTTATCTCACCACAGGAACGACAGGAGTCCCTCACCCTTTGGGTTCGTTCTGTGCAATTGGCGCATTTTGAAAAGGAGATTGCTATCCTTAAATCAGGGAGATCGAAATTGTCGGGAGCTGTCTCTAAATTGAACCCCTTTTTGGACGATACGGGTCTCTTGCGCGTTGGAGGGCGTCTCAAGAACGCCAACCTCCCTTACGGAGCACGTCACCCCCTTTTGTTACCTAAGGACGGTCATTTGGTACGCTTGTTGGTAACTGACCGTCACCTTAAAAATTCGCATGCTGGTTGTAATGCGCTCTTGGCCATTTTGCAACGCGAATTTTGGATCTTGTCTGCCCGAAGAATTATTCGGAGTGTAGTCTTTCGCTGCATCCCTTGCTATAAGCTCAAGGCTCTACCATGCAGCCGTTGATGGGGGACTTACCGGCAGATCGCGTAACTGAAAGCAGGACGTTTGACGGTGTTGGCACGGACTTCGCAGGTCCCTTCTTGGTGAAAACGTCGACACTTCGAAACAGCAAGACTGTTAAGGCCTACTTGTGTGTTTTTGTTTGTCTCTCCACAAAGGCCGTACATTTAAAACTGGTCTCCTCGCTTACGACCGAGCCGTTTGTAGCCACATTTGACAGATTTGTATCCCGCAGAGGGCTGCCTTCCTTGATCCGCTCTGACTGCGGCACTAACTTCAAGGGTACCTATAATTATTTGAATGATGTTGTTAATTTCCTTGAAACCAACAAAGCTGATATAGGTGATAGGCTTGCCCGACGTGGCATAAATTGGTTGTTTTCCCCACCAAATTGTCCACACTGGGGTGGTATATTTGAGGCCGCCGTAAAATCGGCCAAAACTCACTTGCGCAGGACAATCGGTTAATCTGTCCTTACATTTGAGGAACTCGCAACTGTGTTTTATAAGATTGAGGCCGTTTTGAACTCTCGGCCATTGAGCCCGATCTCCTCAGATCCGAATGATTTGGAGGCCCTTACGCCGGACCATTTTTTGATTGGTCGCCCACTTGTCACCTTGCCTGAGTACCCCTGTATTGATACGAGACCTGGTCGTCTCTCGCGTTTTGAATTGGTACGCCAGATTACTCAGAGCTTTTGGAAACGCTGGAATTTGGAATATTTGCACATACTCCAGCAACGCGTTAAGTGGACCGACAAGACCGATCCACCCAAGATTGGTGATCTCGTTTTGATCAAGGAGGCTAACCTTCCGCCACTCAGATGGCGCAGGGGGCGCATCCTTCGTTTGGTAACTGGGACTGATGGAGTTCCGCGATTTGCTGAGGTCTTGGTGGACGGTTAGATTCTGAGGAGAGCGGTTGCAACATTGTCACGTCTACCAACTGATTAGCGGACCGGTAGCCCGGTCCGGGGCGGGTGGATGTTTGAAATAGAATTAGTTTTTATTATAAGTCAAATCGATTATATCGATCAAGTAACATTTTGTCTAGTCTATTGAAAATTTCTGACAATGGTCACACCGAACTGTCACTTCCGTTCCCGCCTTGAAAAATTAACACGCCGGTCTTGGTCTGTCTCGCGAGATTGCAATTGATATAAATTGATCGCCTTTTGTATTAACGCGAATTGAATCAACTTGTAAATACTTATAATTGCCGCTTTTGACTTCCGGCAAAGTTGTGATAATTTGTGAAATATTGAACTTTATAAAACACGTGTGTGAATTCCTGTTTGGTGCTTGGAGTAGGACATCGCCGAATTGGATTCACTGGTATTTATTCGATTCTTTTGTTATTTTGGCCAAAATTATGAGTTAATCTTATAGGTCCATTCAAGAACAGCATCAGTAAGAGTTGATGAGACATTTTATTTTATTAATATTAGGATTATAATTCATCGCTCTGCTACCACAGTAAAAGTGTTTAGATAAATTGTCTATCGTGGTCAGGTGGATGTATTACAGCTTCCACTGCAACTCTGTTCTGAACAGTTTCCCACCTGGCTGCGGTAACTCTAGACAATGTTGACAGATTGAAATTTTGGTATAGTGGTAAAAAGAAGAGATAACAGCAGTAAAGCCAACTTAGTGAAAAATATTTTGTACAAATAAAATATTTGCAATTTAAAATCAGTTGCGCATGGAATCTAAAATAAACAACTGGCTTTGCAACAACTGGTGAAGCAAGAAAATGTAACAATCGAGCCTTGTGGATTATCCGTTTATTGGTGCCACGCCAGATGGATTAATAGGTCCAAACACGATTGTGGAAATGTAATGTTCTATAGTTGCCTATAAGAATGGCCTGGAGAATAGCATAAGAGCAAATAAAATACTAATATGGAAACATGATAAAAAAGTGAACCGACTAGTCTAAACAAATATTGTAATTGTTATCACCAAATTCAGGGGCAACGCCACGTTACACGCAAACAAAAGTGTTTATTTGCTGTGTGGAGTGGCGAAAGTATACCACTAAAAATAGAAATTATAGAAAGAGATTATGTTTTCTGGGAGAAGAAAAGGTTGTGGCGTTTTATATGAATTGGCAGTTGCCTGAAATTGTTGATTCTCGTCAAGCTCAAGGGATGGCATTGCGAGATCACGAAGAGGAAAATGTTTCATCAGTGCTTGAAATTTCTACAATACCAAGCCGTCCGTCGTAGAAGGAAAGTAAATGAAACTGTGCCTCGTGAACAACAGCAAATATTAAGTATTGAAGCCTTATCACCTCACACACTGCCTTTAACATTCGATGAAAATAGAAAAAACCTGCCGGGTTGTAGCAGACAGCTAACTTTTGATAAGCTTTAAACTTTGTATTTCGTTAATAAATGATAAATGAATATAAATAAATATCTTTTAATATTTATTTTCTTTGAAACAACAAATATTTGAAGCGAAAGAAAATTTTTATATTTTTCCATACAAACATGTATGAGGAGAGCTAACGAAAAAGCAGTAACTCAAATTCTAATTCTATAATTTTCTAAGCGACATAGCAGTATCTCATGAATAAGGTATATCCACATATATTTTTGATGTTTCATCTATTTTGAAAAATAATTATGGGTTGGGTTTCGAAACGAGTCGCCTGAATTTGAGGGTATTGGTAGTGTAGGGGGCTTAAAAGAGTTCGTTTTAATCCCCTAAAAGTAATTTTGGCTGCCGGAGTTGCGTCTAAATATTTTTAAACAATTTCCAAAATTTCATAAATACTTCGGCAATATGCAAAACGGAACGTACTTTTTATACTTAAGTACAGTTTTACAAATGTCAATTTTTATATTTTCTGTGAAAAACGTGAAACGAAACGCAAAACTGCCATCTTGGAATGATCATATTGACAGCTAATGTCAAATTGTCATTGCTTTCGAGTGCCTAGGGTTAGGTGCGACTGTAATAAGTAACTAAATAGGTTATGTTAGGTTCTCTTTTGACCCTTAATCCGAAAATAGGAGCCCTTCGCAGGGCTCCGTCAACCTTAGTTTATTATACTAGAGTGATGAATGTGGAAGTTGGCAGTGCCATACACACCGATGTTTGGAGATTTTTTCTTTTCAGAGGAAACCAAGTATTTTCCGCAAGTGAAAATGGTGAGGTGGGTTTCAAGACCTCCCCTCTTCCCTCTCCAATCACTCACAACCCCTAAAAACGGCGACGTATTTCGAAACCTTTACCATAATAATTATACCCATAATACTAATAAACATCCATAAATAAATAAAACAAATCAACTTTTACTAAACTTCAATTATCTCGTAACTCGCTTTAGTTGAGATACGGCCTTTGCGCTTTGCAGAACAGTATTGTGTTTTTTAGGGTACCGTAGCCAAAAATTGTAATAACGGAACCCTTATAGATTCGCAATGGCTGTCTGTCTGTCCGCCCGTATGTCACAGCCAATTTATTGCAAAACAGATTTGAAAACTGGCAGGAATGGAATTAGATGTAGGTATTCTATGAACTGCTTCACTATTTTTATATAAAAACAAAACAAACATAATAATGGCCTCTCCATACATGGAACTGACATACTTAATTATTTTTATCATCTAACGGCACGTAGCTATTTACCTACTTTCGTCAACTATTAATACCTATAACGTCTAATGTAAACCAGCTTTGCTCATGGTTGCACTGAGAACAAAAATTGCGCTATGCCTATATTGTACAAACAGATTGATGTATGTAATATAAATTTTAATATCAGTATCTCAATTCAATATGCTAAAACGTTTTGCTTGCGATTTTGAAATAAAGGAATACGGATGTCGCTAGAATACGGCCGCACGCGACGAAAATGAAGGGGGTCGCCCCGCAGTAGACGGAGCTAAGCTCCCTTCACCTCCCCTGCTTCACCCCCTCATTTACCAAAACAGTCGCTTAGGACAGCGCCTTAATCCCTATTTGGTTCTTATGATGGGAAGATTTCAGCTTTACGGTTTTAAGAAATCGGTATCTCTACCAATACCTTGTGCGTGTATTTAATGTATCTATACAAGACACACTGGGTACAAGTTTTCAGGAACATTTGAACTGCATGAACGCATTCGTGCCAAATCTACTTACTTATATTAGTTCAAACAGTGATTTGGCAGTGATACTTTGATATCAGTAGCATTTGACACTGGCTCATATTAATGTAAAATATGCATGCAACTGTCATTATAGTTTGTAATCTGAAAACTGCCGATTCAGTAATCAAGAGGTTGACTTGTAAATGGTGCCTATATAATTTTTCTTCTCGGACAGGGATAGACTAATGAAGATAACACACTGCAATATAGCGGGTATCAGGTTCAAACCCACGTCGCGCACTACTGATTACGAGGTTATGTGCTTATTAAATTGGTATTTAAGGCTTGCTCCGTATATCGGCGAGCACGATAAACCGTCGGTCCTGGCTGTCACGAGGTTCTTATACAGTCGTTGCCGGGAGCTAGTAGGTACCCTCAATAAATTGCGATACGGGTCTAAACCAAGCAATATTGCTATCCATTTGGATTGTGGAGGTCAGAAGGCAGTCGCTCTGTAAAAACCTCGTATTCTGTCATATCTTAGGCCAGTCTCGGGCTGCAAGGCGCGTAAGTCTGGATACAACTGAGACAACGCTAGGACGACGATGATGATTATTTTTTAATCGCTTTTCAATTATGTAGTTACTTTTATATATTTTTATGTTTCATATACTAGGTACCATCCTTCCAGCATTACCTTCACTAGTATTTTGGAGAAGCTGGAATTTGCAAACGACAAAACGAATTCAACCAAAAGTATTCTGGCGGAGTTGTTCGAAACCAAGGTACGTGTTACATATCCCGTAGTTCAATGTAAAACTCAAAACAACTCATAATTTGCCACCACCCAGCCGATACGAGGTTTAACTAAAATGGTTTCATCTACCCATCGACGTTCCCACAACGTATCGTCACTCGCTGTCGCAGGTCGCTTGCGGTCGCATAATTCACCACGCGCCGACTGAGCCGACACAAAATCATTTGAATACCAGTTTGTGTGTTGTTTAATGCTAATAGCTATACCCGAGGACATATCGGTGGAAGCAGCCGTCTCGTTACGTCATCGACTGGATAAGTATTATAACCTGACGTCTATCAAACGGTTACTTATGCACTCAGTAAGTGTGGCTATGCCAAGAGTGGGAAACGTACAGTCAAGTAGCTGTATAGTAGGACGGTTGACGGATTTTAATAGTAATATTGCATACTGTATCATCATCATCTCTATCTTGATTGCGATCCAAGGACAAAGGGCTTTGGAGCCCGTGGCCGGCTTACTTTTGCAATTTTTTTTTATTTCAAAGAACCTATCAAATTGACTTCACGCTGCCTGATGTTAAGCTGACAGTGAAGTCCTATTGGGAAGGCCACCATCCCCAATTGCTGGTTAAGCAATGTGACATGACGGCCCTCACTTTGACGGCCTTACTAATTACAGATTACTACAAATTTACTTTAAAATTACAGATTTACTTTAAAATCTCATCACTTTTGTGTTAACCTATTTTATAAATTTAAGAAGGCAATTCACGTTATAGGAGAAATTCCTGGGTCAGGGGATCTTACAAAAAATCTATCCGCAGATACAAACAATACTCAAACTCGGAACAAAAATTTGTAGATAACACAGTGTTGTCCCGTCTAGGAACCGAACCCACAGCAAATGCACCCTAGAAGTGGCGAGGCGACCACTGGTACACTACGCCATAATACGTGTTTTTAGGAACATTATTTCTAAATCTTACTTAGTGAATTTTTATAACTTATAATATTTTGAGATACTCAAACCTCCGAGGAGGTACAAGTAGTTTGGGCTCTGGATTGATGAATCAGTCAAGTCAAGCAGAAATAAAGCACTTCAGTTTACAGAAAAATTAGATCGTGAATGCGCGTGTCTGTTATTCAAATGCGCTGCCAAACGAACAATGTAGTAATTTTAATTAGAGAGAACCTCACATGTGCAATACATTTCATATGTTTCGCATTTCATTTATCAACAGGTGAGGAGAAAATATAAACTCGAACATTTCCACTTTGCCTACGTAAGTTGTAGTAGCCCACAAAACATTATTGAGAGTTTCAATTGAATATGATTATATCCGAAATATTTTTTACTGTAGTGATAAAGTGAGAAATGACAAAACTGTGTTCTAGGTTCTTGACGAACGGGATCACCATTGGCTGAACATGAATACCGATTTCTTTCTATTGTGACAAAGGGGTGAGATTATGAGTACGTCCAGAAAGTTGGAGAAGAGAGCCGAGATAGCTTTGGTATCCCATTCTTTGCAGTACATAACGTGCGTGTGATATCCAGTAGGCATTTCTGTCATCTTTACCCCACAGTAAGCCAACCCGGCAAACCATTAGATGGATCAGTGTATTTGTCTAAAAAATGCTTCACACAAAACTCATACCAGTAAATAATAAGTATATAAGACTGGTGATATGTCCGCCTATTTTCAACATAATAATATAATAATAATAATAACTTTATTCAATAAAATAAACGTCACATGTTACATAGGAAAAATATTACAGTAAAGATAATTAAATTAAATTTTATAATTCAGTATAATGTATGCGATAAGTGCCTTTGTTAAATTGTGGTACATTGATGCGTAGTTACTTTATTTATTACGGTAATACATTATATTTGGTATATATAGCTATTTTAATGTTTACCTGAACTAGGCTTTAACACCTGTGTTTCATGAAAAATATCTTAAATAATAATAATAAAGGGCTATATTTTAACATAATAATAATCATGAACTGCCAATATGTAATAGAAAGTAGACTTAATATTATGATTTGTTGTAACTTAGCGTAGGTACTTACACACTATTTTATAACAGTAAGCAAATTCTCTGTATCAGAGTAGGTCATTGTCATTAGATGTTTTGTAACAACAAGATGACACTGCTTATAACTTATGCTATATAAATCTAAGGTTTTATTTAATTTATTATATAGGAAAGGTCCGAGGAAAGCAAAGAATCTATTTACATAAACATGTTTACCTATAGGTTTGGTGCAGACTAGATCTTTCCGTCTTTTGCCTGATGGGATTGGTGTATAAGGAAGAAGGGTGTGTTGTTTTAGGATGGTGCGTAGAATAAATAATTGGCGCACAGTTAGAACACCTGTGGACTGATATAACTCATAAGTGGGAAAAATGAAAGGGCGAAGGGTTGCTACCTTTAAGATAGCTCTTTGAGCCCGTTCTAAAGGCAGTAGGATCGTTTTAGCTGCCCCGCCCCATGCGGTTATACAATATGAGATGATGGATTCACATAGTGCAGTGCAAACCTGTCTTAACAATTTTAAGTTTACAACGTCGCGTATATTTTTAAATGTGGAAGTTAGTTTCCGCACTCTTTTACACAATAATTCGATATGTTTGCGGAAGTTCAGATTAGTGTCAAGCGTAATTCCTAGATATTTAATATAATCAGTTTTTTCTAAA
The DNA here is from genome assembly GCA_944739405.2 of Euclidia mi. Taxonomy (NCBI): domain Eukaryota; kingdom Metazoa; phylum Arthropoda; class Insecta; order Lepidoptera; family Erebidae; genus Euclidia; species Euclidia mi. The sequence goes on from OX123188.2 coordinate 76,274,433, forward strand.
GTAGGGCAAGCGCATGCAGTGTCAGCATGTGAGTGAAGCTTGTTGTGAGCCACTAAACTGTTAGATGAGATGTGTCTGCTATTGTTTTTCATTGTAAAATGAATGTACTTTGTTTTATGTGCATTTAGGGTCAACAAATTTTTAAATAGCCAAGTGTTTACGGTGTTGAAGCCAAGTTGAGCCAGTTCATATACCTCATCGAGCGACTTTGCAGTAAAAATAAGTGCTGTATCGTCTGCATATGACATAATGACACCATTTTGAAGTTTTAGGTTGCAAAGGTCGTTTTTAAATATCAAGAACAGGGTGGCTCCTAATATACTTCCTTGGGGTACACCAAATGTAGTGTTAGGGACATCGTTACTTATGTTGTTGCCTATTCTTACACATTGATACCTGTCAAAGAGGTAATCAGTAAACAGTGCTAACTGTTTACCTCTTATACCGACAGATTCGAGTTTCTTAAGCAGTATAGAAGACGACACAGGTCAAAAGCTTTAGCAAGGTCTAGAAATATCCCAATAGCATGCTGTACATTATCTAAATTAGTTGTAATGTGTTCAGTGACTTGCTCAACTGCCTGGCTTGTTGACCTGTGAGGCCGAAAACCAAATTGCCTGTCTGAAAGAATGTTGTTGGTTTCAAGATATTTTATTAGTCGATTGTTTATTATTTTCTCTAATATCTTAGATAGCACTGGTAATATAGAAATGGGCCGATAATTATTAACACAGCACTTGTCGCCTGGATTTAAGCCTGGAAATGGGTGAGGTATTCGAGGCATAGTTAGCATAATACATATTAACTCTCACAGAGAGAGTGGGCCGAGCACTCTGTCTGATTGCCTCTCATATCAGATTTGTACGGAAGATAAAAAACGCACTTATCATTGGTGGATTGTAAGTTATGAGTCGAATGAACCATCCACCCTGTACCTCTATTTTGGGCGACGGGAGCTCCCGGCAAATTGCTCTACAATTATTAAATTGTACGCCGAGAATCTATATCATTTCATGAAAGTAATATTGTACAAATTAAAGTGTAATATGAAGATAGATATTTTGTTGTGTAGCAAAAGGATGTTCTTTTCTTCACTCATATATTATTTCATAATATTATTTATAGATTTTTTTTTGCAAAATGTACAAGGAATAATAGACTCCTTGATTAACCTACATAAAATATACTATATGCTACTACACAATCTTAAAAAAACTGATCTGTACCATGACGAAGAAAATTTGTTTAAGAGTTTAAGTTAAACAGTAATCTCAATTTCTGTTTCTTCGAATTCTCTCCTCATTAACTTTTGTAATTTGTTAGAATAACTTTAGAATATGATGTCATAAGTTGTAATTTCCAATTTTCTTTGTTTATTAAGTACATAAGTGCCAAGACCAGCAAAACCAAGCTTTTTACAATTTAACGCTAACTTTTCTTTCCAATTACACTTTGCGGTTAAATTAGGTATTACGTAAACTCAAAACATATGCGGTTTAATTGAACAGAATTTGAATACAGTGTTGAAAGTCTTGTGACTTATGAGTAGCTATCGTGTTGTCATTGTCAAGTTAACATAATTATCTTAAAACAAGGGCTTAAATAAGTGTCCCTATTCTAAGCTTCTAGAGTTAATTTTATTTATTTTAATATTTCATCATATAAAATGAATTTTATAAATGTATATTTCGATCCCTGTTTTACTGAAGTTAGCTTTAAGAATATGATAGATTTTATTATTACGGTTGGTAATTGGAGCTTCAACAATGATTCGGTTCACGAGGTAGAAAACACAAACAACACATTAAAGAAACAGATTCAAACAGTTGGTCGTCGATTAAAAGAAAGACACAGGAGGCGACTAGATAGGAGGATTTTTTTCACAAGCAAACAATTCAAAGAACACACTAAGTCAGCACAACAATTTGTAAAACTTACAAAATATTGTCCCTTGTCTGAGTCGAACCTCACCATAATATTCAGCATCGGTCGTTCAACTACAACGTCATCAGTATATTCACTTAATATAACTGCTTTCTGTAGTACAACTACAGTCATCCGTCAAGTATTCGCAACTAAGCTAGTGTGGAACAGTTGAGTCGTATCGTGTTGACTCAGGCGAGCCGGCGATGCGTTCATTCGGTGTTTGCGCAGAGAGGCGCATCACACAACCATAGACACATACTCCACCGTGCATTATAGGCACAAGTCTTAAGGCAGCCGTGCATTCAGTGGTAATGCCAATTAATGATCTTTATATTCTCTCTATGGATAAGACATACATTAATAATCTGAGAATAATTTAGGGCATGCAAAAGGAGATTGTGTCCTGATAAAACTAATTTTATATAAGAATAATAAAGCCTCATTATATAGCTATTAAGTTTTAAGTTGTCCACATCTTCTATAACTTTCAACAGATTATCGGGATAGCAAGCACTTACAGTGTAAATATTTTAATGCTATTGACTATTTACAATTACACAGCCAGCTTCTAAGTACACATCGGTATCTTTAGGCAATCGTAGTTCTAATATTTACATTTTAAAATTCAAAGCTTTATAAAACCTCTAGCTTTCTCCAAAGGTTGTCAAATATAATTAGTAGCCCCATCGAAATGTTTCAGTAGAATCAACATGATATCATAATAAACTCTCAATCCAAACATAAATAATAAAAACCGGCCAAGTGCGTGTTGGGCCACGCGCAATGTAGGGTTCCGTAGTTGCCCATAATGGCCATTAATGATAATAACTTCTGTTTCACATGGGACTAAAAACGGGCATCTTTAAGATTAAGCCAGCGCTCCCAATGTAAACTCACAGAAATAGGTATTTATAAGTTAACCGACGATTACTCGTAAGCTAGTGATGTCTACTTAGCCGTGAGAGTTTTTCTTTTAAATTCGTTATATGTACTACATTTGTGATTTTTTTCACCTCTTCAAAATTAATAGTTTAGCCGGCAGAGGCGGGGGACACTTGAGTCTAACAATTTTTTTCACTTTAAAGCTTGATATTTGACAAACCAATCACTTGATCGAAAAATGGTTTGAGGAAACTAATAATATTTTTTAACACCTATCCAATGATACCCCACACGATGGGGTACTCAACCAAAAAAAAATTCAACCCCACTATATATGTAGGGGATCTCCCCTTAAAAAAATATTTTCCTAAATTTTATTCTACAGTTTTGTTGCAATATTGTATGTCTATATTCAAGTCAAATATCAGCTTTCTAGCACAAGGCGTCTTTGAGCTAGGCTGCGGACGGACAGACGGACGGACATGACGAAACTATAAGGGTTCCTTGTGGACTACGGAACCCTAAAAACGTTGTTTTTTCTAGTCTATCAAAAACAAGAACCTTCTATGAATATAAAATCCGTATGTCTAATGACTACAGGATTTCAATGTAAAGTTGTGCAAATGATTCATGGCGCAAGCAAGTAGCTATTTGCCATTTCCTACAAGCAAGTACTTAATGAGTCTTTCTTTCCATCATCAACGTTTGCAGTGGAATAGATAAAAAGTGACTTCAAACTATCATAATGAAGTGGTAGTTGCCGGCGTTTTGGCATTTTTGCCTTGCATTCTTTAAGAAAAGCATTAAGTTATAATGTTTTTCCTCGTTTGATTCCTCATTTTTAGGGTTCCGTAGTCGACTACGAACCCTTATAGTTTCGTCATGTCCGTCCGTCTGTCCGTCCGCAGCCTAGCTCAAAGACGCCTGGTGCTAGAAAGCTGATATTTGACATGAATATAGACATAAAATATTGCAACAAAACTGTAGAATAAAATTTTGGAAAATATTTTTTTTAAGGGTATCTCCCCTACATATATAGTGGGGTTGAATTTTTTTTGGTTGAGTACCCCATTATGTGGGGTATCATTGGATAGGTTTTAAAAAAATATTATTAGTATTCTCAAATCATTTTTCGATTAAGTGATTGGTTTGTGAAATATCAAGCTTTGAAGTGAAAAAAATTGTTATATTCAAGTGTCCCCCCCCTCTGCCGGCTAAACTATTGATTTCGAAGAGGTGAAAAAAATCACAAATATAGTACATATAACGAATTTAAAAGGAAAACTATCACGGCTAAGTAGACATCACTAGTTTACGAGTAATCGTCGGTTTACTTATAAATACCTATTTCTGTGACTTTACATTGGGAGCGCTGGCTTAATCTTAAAGATATACGTACTTTGGTATGTAATGTACTACGGTACTACGTATGTATAGTAGTAGTATATCTTGGAAACCACATTTTATGTTTACAATACATAACTGGATACGTACCTAGTATTTTTCTATTTTTATATGCACATTGATTACTGTGTGATTCGGACTCAATTTGGGCAAAATATTGTTTTATTTACTTTTCTAATATTTATATTGTCAGCGCCGAATCTTAACACCGACTTTTAATTTTGCCAGAGGTGCCATCTAGTATTACTTAAAATATTATAATTTTAGCGGTACTTTTGCCCCTAGATGGCACCACTGGCTAAATTAAAAGTCGGTGTTAAGATCCAGCGCTGCCGATATAAATATTAGAAAAGAAACTGTAACAAATTTCTGCCCAAATTGAGTCCGAAACACATAGTTACCAATGTATGTGCAGACGCTAAAAATTGCTGGCGTGAATCTTACGAGCCCCTGTTTCTCGCATGGTCAACTTTATGTGGCAAACTGTTTGTCCACGCTCCGGACAACGTCACAAAAAATGTTGTGTACACAGAGGCGTTGTAGATAAAATTATCGCGATTATATTATATTATCTGTGACTTAACTAACAAAAGACAGTGCGCTGCAAATAGTTGTTAACCTTTCTGGCGCAAGTGAATTCTACTGAAGTAATTATCCTGAGAAGATATCTGGCGTTTCCATTATAGACTACATGGTTATTATTTTATTTTAAACTAGCTGACCTGGCGAACTTCGTGCCGCCTAACAATCGATTCTGTTCTTTTTTTTTAATTTTTCTGTCTGTAAGAACCAGTACTTCAAGGAATATAATAAAAAAGGATTAGTGAAATTGGTTCAGCTGCTCTCGAGATTTGCGCTCGGCAACACATTCAGTGATTCATTTTTATATTATAGATAGATAAGATGCAAAAAGATGTCGTCATATGGAACGGAGACTTGACTGCTCACTATGGACCTGATTAGAAAGCTCCAAATCACTCAGAGGGCGAAAGAGCTATGCTTGGAGTTTCTCTGTGAGATCGAATCAGAAATCAGGAGATCCATAGTCACCGACATAGCTCTCCGAATAGTCAAGCTAAAGTGGCAGTGGGCAGGGCGCATAGCCAGAAGAACCGATCGTCGTGGAGCAGAAAGCTTCTGGAGTGGCGGCCACGCACCGGATGTCGTAGCAGAGGTAGGCCTTCCGCAAGGTGGGCTGACGATCTTGTTCACAATTCGCGGGCCGCAGATGGATGCGTGTGGCTCAGGCTCGGTCCAAGTAGAGGCCTATGTCCAGCAGAGGACGTCTGTTGGCTGATATGATGAAGATGCAAATTATGTCTATGGCTGAAGACCTTGTCCAATTCAATAACTATCTTATTCCTACTACAATGATAAAGTCTTTATAGTAAATATAGGGTACGTATAGTTATTATTAGTAAACTTAAAACAATTCAACTCCGAATATGACAATAGTCATCAGTATTCAGCGGTCGTACTTGCGGAAAAATATGTTTAATATTATCGTGGGTTTTTATTAAAGCGAGATATTATAGAGAACAATATGGGAGGCGGGTTGCGTCCGATCCAATGATAATAAAATGTGTCGGTGTCAATAAGCAGCCACCTCCGTGCGACAGGGCTGCCAACGGGAAGATCAGGAAAACAATATAAGAGTTTTGTAAGAAAAGTATCTGTTTCAGAACAAAATGTTTGGTGAAATAGTTTGTAATTGTATAATATGTATGATGGTTTGCTTAGTAGCCTATCTTCCACGGTATTTAAGTATTTCTCTGTTATACAGGGTAATGTTTTATGTAGTTCGGATATTTTAGTATGTTAAACATTTACGAAAATTAATAAACACGTATTTTTTATTTTGACAAATATAACAAAGTTATCGCTTATTAAAGAATATCTACTTGAAACAGATGTTCATGGTCACCCGATGGCTTATCAGCTGTGAGCTCGACGGGACACAATAAAGCACGCGGGCGCGCTACCTAAAGGTTGAAAGACTTGTACCTACACCGATCAGATACTGTGTTCTAGCTTCAAAATTATTTTTATTCACTTACCTACCGTGCTTCATCAGTCCATAGGATGTTCGCTTCGGGATGATTAATAAGACATTCACACAAGACTCGTCGTGGTACTTGGTCTACTTCCTGAAGATGTTGTACCGGCTGGTAGTGGTACGGATGGAGACCGGCTGCGTTTAGCAGTCTCCACACTGCTGGCTGGCTCACACCGAAGCGACGTGCTGCATCGTATTTGCTGGCTCGTGGATCCCTTTCGAAGATTTCGAAGATCAAGTCTTCGACGTCAGTAGCTGGCTACTGGCGAGGTCTGCCATACGCTAGTGCGTGGCTAGGGGTTGTGAACTGGCCATGATCCAAAAGCCTTTGGTTGGCCGCTAAAATAGTCCGTTCACTTGGAACAACTGGGTTGTTTACTCCTTGAGCTCGCATACGAGGTACCCTTTCTTGTTCGTACATTGTTCTAGCTGCACGAAGGCTTTCACCACTGAGTAAATAAACTAGTACCATTTCGTAGCACTCGCGATTTGAAAATCGTTGGGACGTCATTCTAACGACTTACGACCGGCGAGTGCGTCGGCGCTTGCGCGAAATTGCAACACGTAACACTTTCTCGATGCGCCCGAGTTGACTGGCGCGCGGCCGGCACGCGGATTGTTGTCCGTTACCACGCCCCGCACCCCGCGTCCTGCGTCCCACGTCCCGTACCCCTGTCGCACCGCGCGCGTGTTTGATAGTATTATTGCAACGAATAACGTTGTGTCTATGATTTCCTTGTTTCTCGGATATTTTTACTCGGATTTGGTGGGATAAAAAAGTAAAAAGTTATTTATGGAAATGTGATCTATTATTGATATAGAACCACAGAAAAAATATCCGAACTACATAAAAAATTACCCTGTATATCGTTATCTTTTTGCATGTGTAGCTGCAATGTTTAACTAGATTTACAGATGCATCACTGTGAAAAGAGAAAGCGAATGAAGTGCAATAGGAAGTGTTTGGATACTCTTGAAATTACAACTCACATATTTTAAAGTTTTCTATTCTGTCGAAAGAGATTGTATGATATTTTAAAAGCTATTTTAAGCAATTAAAGCAGCATGGCAACGTATTTTTTTAGAAGTGATGTCAACAAAGTTTATAGATGTTGTTATGAAGTAAATGTAATGACAGATTAATTAATTCCCACCAACAACTTAGGGTCCCTAGTCAACCTCACCTGCAAGTGGTGCACCTGCCGATCAACGGACGAGGCTCTGGCAAACAAAATATCCCAATAAGCGGCAATAGGCTCGCCACCAATTACGTGGGATCAAAACACTGGCGAAAAGTGGCCGTTCAATATGCCTCTGCCTACCCCTTCGGGGAGACAGGCGTGAGTCTATGTATGTATGTATGTATGATTAAGTAAGTGGAAACTAGTATGTTCATAGTTCTCTCGCTGCCGTGCGACTCTGAGTTAAGTTATTATGTGTCTAAGTAACAGTAGCATGTTCGAATACACATCTTACGGATACGGATCTTTTGTATTCTATATATAAATCTTTAGCGACCCTAAATATAGGAGCAGCGGTTATGCTTAAATCCCGGTTTACTATTGTTTAACAAAAAACGTATGACAAAAGATCATTTTACAAACAACGTTTGAAAAACTAATCATTTGACAAACTTTCATTTCGCAAACATATTACTTTAAAAACAATCATTTGACATAATACAGGTTTCGCAAATGTTTTACTTAGAAAATAATTAAAATGTTAAATAATTATTTTAAAAATAATTATTTGACCAAATAATTCGTTTGCCAAATTGGTGATTGTACAAAAAGTTATAAGATAAAATATTAGTTTTTAAAAATAACTAATTTCTAACCAATACTTACGCGAAATTTTGAAAATATTTAATTGCATGGTTGCAATTTTCATCTTGGACAGATTATTTATAGGCAAGTAATAATTTTGTATTAATACTAATTCCATAGAAACTTAAGTCTTTTAAGAAAAATACACACTGCCTGAATTAAACGAAATAAGTAGAATTCGGTTCTGGCATTCGCCGGCCGCTGCCGCGGCATGCTCGCTTCGCTCGCTCGGCTCGTGCTTTGTGGTCGCAGTTCTAACCTAACCTAACCAGCCATTGTTTCAGTTGACCCTACACAAAGATTCTTGTATTAACGTAGATTTTGGTTAATAAAATATTTACCAAGCAATGCATTTTGTCAAATGTTATTTATGCTTTACGTTGTTTTGCCAAATAACATGTTTAAAAAATAATCAATTTGTAAATTAATGTTTTAGCATAATAACTTTTTTATAGTAAATATATTGTCTAATGAGTAGTTTATTAAACAATAGTTTGTAAAATAATAAATTTATCAAGTATAATTTTGTCAAATGTTATTTGTCAAATGAAACTTTTTCATTTGTTTTTTGTCAAATGATCGGACACCTTAAATCCCATCACCCACTCAGCATAGGTATACTGCTGGTCGAGTGAGTCACTGGATTGTCTGCCTCTAATGGTATTAAAATTATTTAACCAAAATTTTAAATGGTCGTAATTTCGTGCTTAGTTTGTTATTTTTATAACACAAAACAAATAAAAAAATGATGGATGAGCTGTAGGGATCAGTCAATGCCTAGTATTGCAGCCATGCCCAGCATTTTATTTTGAACTACAATCAATATCCAAGATTAATGTCATCACAATAATATTCCAGTTCAACTCTGCATCGGCGGTAGTGGCCCGTCCGGCGTAGTACGCGGCGTCTACCGCGACGATACATCATCTACGTGACGGTCGCGCGTGCCGCCGCAGCGTGCCCGCACGCCTCGCTCGCCCCATTCGTCCCATTTACCCCGTTCGCTCAGTGCGCCTCGTCCGCCCATCACGCCTCGTTTGCCCCGCGCTACGCGTCAACTGTTATTTATGACGACAACACTTTGTTTGTACGCAATGGACATCGATAAAGGACGTGTGATTAGATCGACGTTTGTGTAACGGGATATGTTCTTTGTTACAGATGAAGGCAATATCAACTTTGAATATGCTGATAGATTAAGTTAGACCTTCGCTTATCAACTATATTCAATTTGAAAAGATGTATCTATCCAAAAGACTAGCTCAATACTAAGCTATTAAATAGATATAGACGTTACATATCAAAAGGACTGAACAATAAAATTGGCTGGTCACTGAAACGTCAATTCCATCTACCTACTTGACTTAAAATAGCTGTACGGCGTGTCATTTATATGTATAATATGTATATTGAGACACTCTTGTCACCCATGTGTTATTTCGATTTATTCGACTAGTTACGTAGGTGTAGCAGAGTCTTTTCGCATTTCGTAAATAAAAATAAATAAATAAAATACTTTTATTTCAGGTCACATAACCCATTCAAGAATTTAAATCTCGACTTAGGCAGTATGTGGAATTACTCTTGTTAATTCACAGATATGGGGAATGTGCCTTAGCGGACAAACATACGCTTAGTAACACGCTTCTTGTAAGCCAATATTGGCGTTTACTTACTCTAGTTAGTAACTGAGGCAGTAGACATGGCTCCAAAGAATCTGCTCTTCATATATTATATTTCAAAATACGGCAAGCAGTGACACTTATGCACTAAGGTATTATTGGCTAAGATGCAGTAACACCACATCTCTCAGATGTCTATGGTTACTACTACATACAGAAAATCTGTTGACATAGAAATATCACTCTTAGTGGATCATCGCTGACGAAAGCTATAACCTTTGGCACTTAGCTCGCTTCGCATAAAGATGTTTTCATCATTATGCGAAGCGAGCTGAGGCGTAATGACTTTGTTTAAGTACCTTTCATTTGATTTAGCGTACCCGGTAGGCACCTTCTTAGATCAAGTTAATTAGTGACGTTATTTTGCAGTAACGACTTATTCAATGCTTTATTTGCGTGCAACATGTGTTAATCAAAAATGTAATTGAAATAATTGTACTTCCCTGGAGTCTGAAGAGATCTCAGACACACGCTTATCTGATATCAAACTGGCCAGATCCTGACAAAATTTAAATGAAACCAGACAGCTTAATTCACGCTATCATTAATGTCTTGGGAATTTAAAATGTTCGTACTACGGCAAGTAAATTTCTTATCTGAAAGTAAATTCGACATAAATATGAAATCAGACAGAAAAAGGATAACAGATATGAAAACAGTCGAATAAACAGAAAACGACAAAAAGATAGTATATTAACGTCGCGAAAAATATTGGCTGAAAGAATAAGTAAGATACCGACGTTATAAAAATAGCTGAAAGAAATAAAGAAATGAAAAGAAAATTGGGTACAGATTGAAAGTTGAACAAGTCAATATACAACCTAACAGATCTAAATATACCTACTTCTTATGACCAGCTTGGTTGTAAAAGGAAAGTAATGCTAAAGTAGTTGTCGGTCTTATATGGTTACATTCCTTTAAGCATTTTTCACATTATGGTTTTGCATTACTTCATCATCTTCAATCCTTTATTAAAACTTTGCCACTGTTGAGCACCAGCCTCTTCTCACTATAAAAAATAAGATGCGGCCAAAGTGCAACATGCTGGACAAAAGTCGCATGTTTAGACATGCAGGTTTCCTCACAATATTTTCATTCACCATCTAGGATTCAATAATAAACAATTTATAAAGCAACGCTCATATTTTCGAAAACTTGGCGGTGCGCACCGTGGATTTGAAATTCAGGCCCTCTGCGTAGCCATTTATTAGTCTATCCACTATACTACCGCTGCTTGCATTATCTACTGCCTCTTAAATTGCTTCCAATACCCAAACAGAGCTAATTACATTCACAAATGCACCATTGTTAGCTGCAGAACAGTATGTACAGTGAATCTATATGGACAATGGGGCGCAAATTATTGCATAATAACGTCCAGCTAAGTAGGGAGTAAGCAGCACATTAAACATTAGTGCTGTAAGCGGCTTAGCACGCGGCGTGGACGCGGCGCGGCGACGCGGGCCGGCCGCGCTGATCCGGGATAAAGCGCACTAATTCACACTTGTGCGAAACGCTGTACGACGACTCAACCGCGTGCTGCAACATGGAGTTTGTTGTACACGGTGAGATATTATAATTAAAAAAAAGTGAATTAGAAGAAACATTTATTGTCGTTAGGTTAGTTTGTTAGTTTCATATACTATGAAATCAATATGTTTTAAAAGGTATACTAATAAAAAGTATAATAATAATTGAAACGGTTAGTGAAGTAGTTATATATCTGCTCGTTTCTCAACAGGATGGCTTACAGCTTCTGGATGATTCTTCATCAGTGGCAACATCATACACACAATAGTTGGTGCGTAATATTTACAATGCCCGAACAGTGATGATTGCAGGGCTGATCGTGTATAATGCTCGGGGCAAAACAACGTTTCTGAAGTAACCAATGTAGTCGCCGGTGTGCACCGCCCGCGATGTTAGATAGTGTGTGTAATGCTACTGTTACATTGGCCATTGTTCGACTGCGGGATTACCGAGCACGCACAATTGCGCGCTTAGCCCGCCAGCCCCGTGATGCACGCGCTTGACATATGACATTTGTTCAGGCATTTGAATGCTGCCAGCAATAAGTTAGACGCATTGTACTGTGGTACATTTTACCAAATATTGTAGCGGTAGCACTGGCGACACCGAACGGACAGTGATGGAATTATCCCGAAGCACGCTATAAAAGATCCCCATTATTGTACATGTAGATACAAGTTCTCAACTACTTATATTATACTATAGTCTACCTAGCATAATCGCCTAGCATAGTATTCGCTTCTAATTTCTCCAGGAGACAAAGTCAGTGCATCTTGAAATCGCAGGACCACCACCACCCCATTCCTCTACGATATTAACTATTAAAGTAATGATTTTTATCAAGTGAAAATTGTAGATATCGAGCGTCCTACATTGCAAGTGATGTAAACTTCAACTAAATTCACGCTCTCATAGTAAAATAAGGATAACTTACTTTAAATTAAAAGTGGAGCCAATTTTTGTACAGGTATGTAAATGAAAGAAAAGATGTCGTGACATGTCGCTAGCGTTCAATTCATGACGTGCGTATGTACGTTTTTTACTTGAACTAAGTTTAAAAGTTGTTCAAAAATAAACGTGAAATTCCTTCTATTCAACCTGACGTTGCAGCGTAGGTTACAGCACTGTCTCATCAGTCATTACCTGTCTTCGGCTGTTACCTCAATCATAATTAAGCAATAAGGATTACCGTTACATGAATATTAGTACCTTTTTGTAGAATTCCTGAAAGTTTTAAAGTATTCTAATAGTTGATGTTTCAAAGAAGAGCTATTATGGTTTCGGCTGAGTAGAAACATCGTACTTTCTCGGAACATTGACGCAATGTAACAGTATCCGTTGAGCTAGTTTCAACGCTGGAGAACTATACTACGAAGTAATGCTCTCCTGTTATATGGTATCACCACCGTACATGTTATTTCACCTGTGTTCTTTTATTTTTATTCTTTTTGTGCACTTTAATGCATTATATTACTTTTAGTTATTGCAGTAATTGCATAGATTGCAGTGAAGCGAGTAGCAATAGTAGACCATTGACAATTGACCAGTGGCGATAGCAACAGATTGCTACGTAGCCCCCGCAGAGAGTTCGTTAAGCTATCAGTCGCGGCTGTCAGGAAGGTTCGCGGTCGTTGCGGGCAGGTCTAAACTATGGATTATCGTTATTGCTCAATAGGACCGATAGGTCAAACGGTGGTTCTAGATGTCGCCTAGAATGTAACCGGGATGCAGGTAGTATGATTATGATGAAGTTGAGCACACAATTTTCGACCAGCAAGTGAACAACATGCCAATTTAGTTAAATATCACTATTGTTAACGTTCCTTACATAAATATTTTACAAATTAATAAAACAAAAAAATAATAATTATGGTAAAGGTGTTTATGCCAACAACCATGCATCAGTGTAAGATGCTTAAGAAACTCTTAGACTTATTTTCTAATGACTTAATGTAGGTACTTAATGTAAAACAAAAATGCAAACAGTGTCGATATTATCTGTCTAAGTGAAACATTTATAAAACAAGGGACTGAATCAAATGTTAGACTTAACAACTATAGATTAGCAACACATTTCTGTCGACCTAACCAGCGTAGAGGAGGTACATGCATATAAGTTAAGAATGACTTAGAATTTAAAGAAATCTCCAATCTAACACCCCCAATTGCTCTCCATTTTGAGTGCTGTATTCTAGAGATTCTAAAGCTTGACCTCATTGTAGCATGTATTTACAGGACTCCTACGTCAAATGTGACGATTTTCTTGGAGAAGCTAGAACACTTAGCATCATTACTTAGTAAGAAGACAAATAAAAAAATCATATTATGCGGTGACTGGAACATAGACTTGCTCAAATCTAACAAAGTATCCAAGGAGCTCAATTCTATTCTCAAGAACAATGCCTTAATAAACCATATTGACATTCCTACAAGAAAAAAGGCATGCCTAGATTTAATAGCAAGTAACATAAAAGACACTAAATTACAACTCCACCATTTAGCACTCTCTGACCATGAAACCGGACAATCAGTCACAGTGAACTTGGAAATCAATAGCAATGTCAAAACAAAACAAAGATTTTGGTTTAGGAGTATAAGAGACCTTAGTAGTGAAAACTTATTAAAATATAGATACTACCTGTCACGCCTTCCTTTCTCAGAGACTTATGAGTCACAAAACACGAACCAAGCTTTCAATAACTTCCACGATACGATAAAACTCTTTTATGATTTATGCTTCCCATTGCTAAAAGTTAAATGTGTAGACATACCTACGAAAAATAAATGGCTAACTAAAGGTCTAAAACTAAGCTGTGTCAAAAAAAGAGTCTTATACTTAAAATATCATTTAAATAAGGACAATAAAAAAGGAACAATAAAATTCATAAAAAATATTCGAAAATCCTAAAAAAATGTATCCACAGAGCACAGCAAATAAATAACCATAATTATATTAAGGAATCAAAAAGCAAAGGCAAAGCAGCGTGGAAAATTATTAAAGAACACACAAAAACCTTAACCAACAATTCCGAAATCAAAGCCATTGAAGTCGGTGACAAAATATATAGCGACCCTAAACAAATCTGTGACCTATTCAATAAATAATATATATCCTTGACGAACACACCCAATTCAAATGGACAAATACCATCAAATAGCTGTACATATATCACACAGAACAATATTAGCATTTTCTTAACTCCAGTGGAGGAAGCAGACATATATAAAATTATAACAACATTAAAAAACACAAACGCTACCGGCTACGACGATATAAACACCAGAGTGATAAAATACTGTGCGTTATGTTTAGCCCCTCTGCTAACACATATTATAAACTTATCGCTTTCACAGGGTGTTTTTCCAAATCGCCTAAAAATGTCCATCGTAAAACCCCTGTACAAAAAAGGTGACAAATTGCAAACAAGTAATTATAGACCCATCACGCTGATTCCAGTTATCGCAAAAATATTCGAAAGAGTAATGTATGATAAATTGGAAAAAATCATTACAGCATGCAATATTCTTAAAACCGAGCAATATGGATTTCGTAAACAAAAAAGTACCTCTCTTGCAACATTTTCTCTAATGAAACATGTAACGCAGAGCCTAAATGAGAAAACAATTATAGCATGTGCATTCCTGGATATGTCGAAAGCATTCGACTTTGTTTGCCATAAGACGCTACTCTCAAAGCTCTACAACTATGGAATTCGCGGCACAGCAAACGACTGGCTTCAAAGTTATCTCTCGAACAGGCTGCAATGTGTAGAAATAACGCACACTAACAAATTTCTACAAAGTACGTTTAGATCAACATACGAACCGATAAATTCCGGTGTTCCCCAAGGGAGTTTACTATCGCCCCTCCTATTTTTATTGTATATTAATGATCTCCCAGACGCTATAAGCCAGGAATGTGTACTATTCGCAGACGACACGACATTCATAATTAAAAGTAAGGATGCAATTATGCTTAAGGACGATATACATGACACTCTAAAAAGAACCGTTACATGGCTAGAAAAAAACAATTTAAAACTAAACATGTCTAAAACTAATATAATTAAATTCCAAACTTACAATACAAGCAGGACGAACCTTAAAATTAATTTCAATAATGAACCTTTAGAAATTGTTAAAGAGTGTGTATTTCTAGGTATGACTATCGACCAAAACTGCAACTGGAAGCCCCACATAGATAAAGTAGCTAATAAAATTGACAGATACGTTTATGAACTGAGAAGGATCAGACAAATTGTAGACCTCCATACTGCAAAAATCGTATATCACGCATATGTGTCCTCCATGCTCCGATATGGGATCATTGTATGGGGTAACTCTGTGGACGTTAATATATTATTCCGAGCACAAAAAAGTGCATCAGAGCAATGAGCGGTGCTCAATATCTCGATAGTTGCAAACCACTTTTCAAAAAATATAATATATTACCCTTACCATGCTTATATATTTTTGAGATATGCAAGCTAGTGAAAAAGCACCCGGAACTCTTTAGAAAGCTTGGAGAAAATGAGGGTAGTAGAACCAGGCATAAAAACAGACTACAGTTATCACAGATGCGACTTGAATTATTTAGGAGAAATGCCTTTTGCATGGCCATAAGGGTATACAACCATTTGCCTAACGGTTGAGTTCCCTACAACGGTATTCCAACGTAAATTGTTTAATATATTATTAGAAAAAAGGTATTACTCTATAAAAGAATATTTTGATGACAAATCTCTGACTCGTACATTATATTAATAGAATTACACTATCGATTTGACATGAGGTTATTGATAATTCCATAATTGTAATAATGTTATTTATTGAAATTATAATACGATTATTGTTATGTTATTATGTAATGCCATTGTCAGAATTTGCATGGTAAAAGATCTAATATTATTTTTTGTTTATTGAATAATTAATTGGTTAATAATAGTAATAATTGTATTTAGCTGTAAGTAAATTTTTGCACGCCCCGTCAGGTGGTAGAATATGTTGTACTACGAACAAAACCCAACAACTTGTATAGGACCATATTCTAGCAAATAAATAATATTTCATTTCATTTCACAGGAAAGACTATTACTGTATTTTTACAAAGGGCTTTATAAATGCAAAAATACCTAATTAAAGCATAAGTCAAAGTAAGACCCGTAAATTAAAATTTAACAAGCCAATAACTAGAAAATTAGCCTCGTTAGTCTCGCAGCATGAATGTGCGCGTGGGTTTGGGAGGTCTCGGGTTCGATTCCCGAGTCGAGCAATGTGTTATTGGGTTTTTCCGTTATTGAATTCTCAGTAGCAGAACGGAGTCTGGTAATGTGCCCGGTACGGCAATAGGCTCGCCCCCTGTTACGTGGGATCTTAAAATTCAGGGGGAAATGTGGGTGTAATATAACACTTCTGCCTACTCCATCGGGGATACAGGCTTGAGTCTATAAAAAAAATAACTAGAAAATAAATGCAAACGTAAACCTCCATAAATATGATACACACAACATTTCAAAATATATCACTTGGTAGCATATTAAAAGGACAGTCGTGACTCGAAAATATATTCAGATTATACGTCCTTTATTCGAAGATCGTGAGGTGTTCCCCATTGCAAGTCATACTGTAGCTTGCGTCGCGGACGAGGTGTTGTTCGCCTACGTTCGACGTAACGCGTAAAGAATTAAGCACCCGTGTTATATAGAGCCAAATTGTTTATAGCCTGCTCCTTCACTCGTAAATTATACAGGCTATTAAGGATGTCACCGGTTTTAGGGGTTAGCTGTGAGGGGTTATCCGAAGGAAGTGCTGACAGGGTGGTTAAAGCGTGAGTAGATTTCAATGAGCAAGTCAATTCTTACTACTGAGGATTGCTGCTACGTATTGGGTTGTTTCTAGGGATGTTGGAATTTAGGACAGAAAAAAATATGGAAAGCGATGCTGCAGTGTCAGTAGAATAGATCATTTAGTTTTGTGTTTCGAGAAGAAAGCATGTACTGCAAGGAATATGAGAAACATAATACGAAGAAAAGGTTCTTTGTGGTAACAAGCTTAAGCAAAGATTCGCTGCCAATTTTCAAGCAAGAACTCTGTATGCTGATATCACTGGTACAACTATGCTAAATTCGTCTACAGAAATTGATAGGTGTTTAAAGCCATGATTTTTCGCTTGAGTCGGCTAACACCGTTCAAGGAGGGTTTTTGGATGAAAGTAAGCCGAGTATTTTATGGCAGTATAATATTAATCTCTATATCAATGACTGTATCTATGTATATTAGAATAAATTAGGTAACCTATAGATCATCCTCACATGAAGACAACATAAACATACAATAAAACAAGCAATAGACAATCCTCGAAAAATCCTCCAGCGAGTTTCGAGCAGTTATACTAAAAAATGTTTTCATTCAGTTAATTGTTTTAATTAATATACTCGTGTCGAAAGGTCGTTGAACTCAGTTTATTATGAATTCTAAGTAAGAATGCTAAATAAAATAATAATATAATGCCCAATGTTAATAAGCTTACGAATATGTTTATTTCGTTTCTTAATATGAATTAAGACATGAAGTAGGTAATAATACGGTTTGTTTCTTAAGTCTTACTTTGACTCTTTAGCATCTGTTCGCAATTCTAAGAAATCTAAATTGTTTGGTTCAGTATTACTGTAGGTACGTACTGTATTTGTGAAATTTGAACATTAAGACAAATATCTACATTATTAAATAATATAATATGATATTTTATCTTATTGTTGTATTTACCTGTATATAGATGATTGTTTAATTAAAACCTAGCAATACGATTTTGGCAAGTTCACAAGTAACAAGAATAAGGTCTGTATCTGTATTGTCAAATTTAATTGAAATGTTTGTATTATTATTTGCTAAACTAGTACTATTGTGTAGGAGAATAGTTTGCTTAAGTTGCTTTTTTACGAATATGAAAATTTCTGTACCCTTTTAGAAATAGGTACCTTGTTCATAGAGGAGGATTATGGGTTATAAACCATAATTTTATGACACGAGAATAAATCGGGAAAAGTAACTACAGTAACTACTACTAAGGGCATGTTAACAAACCTGACAATAATCCATACAAACATTAAATAAATTATTGATATGAAACAACTATTTCATACTCTCAAAAAAAAAACTTTTTATTAGTACCAACTAATGCTTGCCGAAATAACGTCATTAAATTACGTGTTACATTTCTCGAAACGCAATTCAGTGTTGATGTTGAGCACTCTAAAATTTATGTGTGAAATATGTATTAAAAATAAGTTATAGGAATTTCTATTTAGGCCACTACACTTACCCTGGAATTAAAAAAAAAACATTACAAACATAACCGTTTCCTTGTAATTCACGCTCACAGAATCTTTATTTTGAGTTGAAAAACATTGCCATGGGCTAGCGAGGTGACACCGTCGCCCGGTGTCAGTTACCAATTACCGCCGCCAGTGGGCGCCACTGCACACTATTGCATTTGGACCTAATACTACTGTTTAACGTTCTGTCTTTCAGTAAACAGGTTTCAGATGGCACTCTTGTCATCTTGTGGCACGGAACGTTTTTAATTTGAAAGTTGTTTCTACGGTTCATTTGTAAGGATTTCTAGATCGTTTTGTTTCTTTGTTATCATATTAAAATTATTGTTTTCTGTTGTGTTATCGTCGTATTCGCAGTAACTAAGATATCTACTTGAACGTCCATGGGTACAACAGTACCCAAACACAAAGTAGCGTTGTACGTCCCGGTTACCAGAGTACCCAAAGCACCATTTTTTTTAAAACTGCCATCTAAGGACAATTAGCGGTATTTTTTTGACTTTTGGTGTTTGGTATCAATAGTTGAATAACTATTTTACCATTTAAATACGAGATGGCAGTGTAACAAGCCTTGACAAATGAATAAAAAATATTTTTCTTTAGTGCATATTTCGCAACATGTGTTTTGGAGTACCAGCCAAGTAATGTCGTAAGTACTTAAGTTTTACTAATTGTTTCTTAGATTATTATACATAAAAATAAACTAGATGATTTGTATTTTATAATTACGTATACATATTACACTTCTGTGAGTAAAATCAAGTTATATTTCGTTTTCAAACTACAGCTGTGTCAAAAAAAATGGCGGCCCTAACTTTTCGGCCTAATTTTAGCTCTGTTTACTTGTTTTTCAGTGAAATAACATTAAAACAACGATCAAAATTTCGTAATAATCACAATAATGTACTTTACTATCACAAATATACAATAAACACAGAAGATTGATTAAAAATGTAATTGTGTTCCTCAGGTTTTTTGATATGGGTAGTATTGTACCCACGGACGTAACTATATTGGTTCACAATAAGGGTCGGTACAAACAGCAAAATATGTTTGCAATATTTTTTGCTTTGTTATTTTTTGCGGTTTTGGATGTTGAGTTTTTTGTTTTGGTTTGTGGTGTTTGTTTGGTGGTGTTTCATTATGCTCTAATTTTCTTGTAATATACTTACTAATGATATAATTTTGCTCTCTTTTTAACTTCGTTTTCTAACATAGAGGATGTGTTCTACTATTTCATATCACTAAGTATAGTTTTGTGATTTATTGATAATAATTCATAAACTTACACAATATTATTTATTTCTCGATATAATAATACTATAAATACCGTATGTATTGTGCTCATTTGTTTATTGCCATAGTTGGTTTTGAAAATATTTATTTCTTCATAGTATGTGCATGTGCATTTTGTTATTTGCTTGAAGCTGCACTGCTATGAGTTTGTAAGTCACTATTAAATTTGTTGTCCTTAATTCGATTGTTGGCTTAAATTAATACATACAACACGTTTAGATCACCAACTGATGATGAATTTTACATCAGATTTATTTTTACTTTTATGTAATTCGATTTACCTACACATTTATAATATATATTGTACAGATTTATTATTGGTGTTTAATTTAAAACCCAAACTACAAAAAATATGACTACCTATTTTTAAGTTGCGTAAATTACAAAGTGTGGACGAATCCTTAGATAAGCGGCCATATTGCTTATATTTTGCCTTCGCGAGCGAGACGAAAGCGCACGAGATACTGCGATAAAATTAACAAGAGAGGTGTTTTGTTTTGATTTATTGAACTACTTAGCGATAATTAAACATAAACATTTATGCATCATTCGAAAGGTACATACATCTTGTTTCTTATAACATTGTTTTATTTGTAAAATTAACAATACTTTTTAGTTACGGTGTGAATAAATAAAAGTAACACGTTTATTTTTGACTGAACTCAATGTTCACACCTGTTTTTAACAGCTTAAATTCAGTTTGTAGATCTTAAGACATACAAAGTTTTAATTGGCATACATTTAATTTTTTTTTGCAGTTTTTTCTTTATTCTAGCTATTATAATTAAGTAGCTATGTATGTTTTATGTTACAACATGCGAGCGCGGCGACACCCGAATCATGGCTGCGCGTATCCGGACGTACAAGGCCATAACAGTCGCTCGGGCTGGACGTGGGAGTGGATATATAAGGCATAAATACCTCGGTTTTATCCGTCATTTCGACCGACTTGAACGACGACTGGTATGTCAGGATCGTTGCAAATGGCGTTCCGTAGTCTCTGCCTACATCTCCGGGTAACAGGAGTGAGTCTATGTAGGTATGTATGTATGAACGACGACTGGTAAGACCGAATAAGACCTGCCAAGTAAACAGAGCTAAGATAATGAACAGCACTGCAGCGCAGAGAGCTCTGGGTTCGATCCCTATAAGATAATTCTACATATAGATCACTATATGTAGAACTTATCTACGTTTTTTTCTGAGGCAGTGACAGCCTAGTGGAAATACCACTGCATGGCAGGTGCAGATGGTTTCAAGCACTGCATTTCAAAATGTTGTGTGTAATAAATTGTTAAATGTAGCTTGCCCTGTGCCCCGGAAAGCACGTTAACCTGGCGGTTCCGGCTTGAGCGAAGATTTTCGACAGGCTTTATGGGGAGTCAGTTTCTTTGAATATACCGACTGTGGTCTAAGGCAAGGTATATTCACGAAGTGACGTGATTCAGTTACGGAGCTCAGTTGGCAGTTAAATATAAAAAAAAACAAAATTATAACAATGTTAGAATTACATAATATCACACGCAACTACTTCAAACATCAGCAAAGTCTTGTTCTCCATAGATAATAATATAAAACATTCCTTATAAGACACCTCTAGACTTTCATTGTACAAGAGTACGAATATTAATGTAGTACATAAACAATGATATAACGAACATTTCCTAGCCTGACATTATAGCTAGTTAGTCTCCGTTCAATGGCATGCTGTACCGTCTCGCTGTAAATTTGGCCCGCGGTGACTTAACGACGGCATAAATACTATGCCCCGGGAGAAGTGAGGCAAGTGTAGGGGGAGGGTAATTCGGTTAATTGCACGCCATCTGTTAGACAAAAGCGGGCAACTTGGATTGAGGTAGTCAGAATTTTGGAGGTCTTTTGTTCTACGAGATGGTTTAATGACGAGGATAATGGATGGAATGGATTAACAGCTTGAAAGTATGACTGACTGGCTGGTTCAATGGTTTCATAGCAACTGTGCCAGGGCATGCTATGGATTGTATTAAAAAAGTATGCCGCCATTTGGTAAAATAATGCTTATCCAGAAGACATGGCCTAAAATTGACATTTTTATCTCAGTGGTTTTAATATTTGTGAAGTCGGCTTATTTAAACATCAATCACTAGTCACTGGTAACCTCGTCAGAACGTTTAAAAATATAGAAACCAGTTTAATGTCTAACCAATAAGGCACAAAACAACATATTGTAACATAGAAAGTTCCATCTAATCAAGTTAGGAACCGAACGTTATCTCACCGCGGAGTGTTAAAACGGCCCTCGTAAACGAACACATTTAACTTCACAGCCACTTCACAAATAACAAAATGTCTGTTTCTTTCGACTTATGTTCCTCCCACAAGATTAAAAAATAAATAGCCGTGTTCCAAGAGAGCGTTTACTTACAGTACAATAATGTACCTCCACATTACTTATGACGTGGTGGTATATTGCTCACATCTTCTTGCCAGGGTTGCCAGCGTTTGATCACTTAAAACACTCGTAAAAAATAAAAACGCACGTTTCCTTTCATGTGAGAGAGAAAGTGTTCTGTATCAAGGATAGATGGAGCTGGAATTCGGTATAAGGCTGCTGGCTTGGAGTGGGCGTAGAGCGATTTTGTTTCTTTATTGTATATACTAGGGCTTAAAATTATAATATCAATTATAATTTACTTTGCCTGTTTATTAATTTTCATGTAAAGTGTTTTTTTATTTGAATAATTTTCACAAGAACATTACAGATTATTAATTTTAACTATATACATTATTACTATACTTACACATCATCATAATATAAAACCAAACCAACCGGACCTATTAAATGAAATTGTATAATGCATACAGACAGATAAAGTTTAAAGTCGTTTACAATCAAACAGCCTTTTAGATTTAGTGTTGTTAAAAATATTCGCAGGGGGTTAACCCAAAGTAAAATTGTGTCTCGCACTAGTTGGCATATAATACAGTCCGTTTACGTTAAGTAATAGTTTTTATCAAGTTGCGACGGTCGCCAGCCCTTTAAGTTTCAGTTTCATACAAAACGCTTTCGCTTTCTCACTGGCACCAACCACGATGACGTGTTTTGGCAACCCTGTCGAATGACAGCGAGAGTATATTGGCCACATACAGACGTTTAATTCGGCTAATGGTGGCAGGCCTGCCCCGCCGCATGTTCATTTGTACGGCGCGCTATTACACAAACTGCGCGATATCGAGAAGGTCATGCCACTGATATTTCAATTCTGTCGTGATTAAGACATGAATATGTATTAATAATTTACACTGTGTGACATACCTAGCTGGGAGAATCTGAGAAGTCTACTGTTAATCGGCTCAAGGTTGAAAATGTTTTTATAAGGATATTTTGAAATATAGCCAGAACTTCAAAAAAACCATGACTCAACATTTTAATGGAAAACATAACATCCTACTAATACTATAAATGTGAAAGTTTGAGAAGATGTATGTATAGATGGATGGATGGATGGATGGATGAATGGATGTTTGTTACTCTTTCACGCAAAAACTACTGAACGGATTTGGATGAAACTTTACAGTAATATAGTTTATACATCAGAATAACATATAGGCTACAATTTATAAAGATTTTTGTATAATGTTGCTATACTATAAGGATAAAAATAACTACGTTAAAAACAACCGACTTCAAAAACGGGAAAGTGAAAAATAATAAAGATTTAACATTAATTAAATACTACCTATTATTTATATGTGCTATTTACTAATAGGTTTGAAGTCGGTGCCAAGCCTTAAACAAATAATGATATTTTAATCACTTAAATGAATACGAGCAAATTAATACAATGAAATGACTACTATAAAGATAAAGATGCATAAATAAACCTAATAACTCTCACAGAAAATCGACGTAAAGTAACAGTACCTAAACTGTTGCGTTTCGTTCGGTGAGTGAGAGTGCCGTAGGCCCTATCCCTTATCCGTTCTCCCTGATCCCACTCCTCATCTTAACCCTTTTACCAACCCCAAGGGGCGGCAACGCACTTGTGACTCCTGTGTTGTTGCTTGTGTCCATGGGCGGCGGTAATTGCTTACCATCAGGCAATCCGTCTGCTCGTTTGCCGCCTATTACCATAAAAAAAAAATAAAGAGCAATTTGATCTTAATATTATAAGCAGCTTCAGTTAATACGAAGAATAATGAAAAAAATTATTACGAAAATGTATTGAACAGAATGTGAATTCTTGTGAATTATGAAATGCCTTCTTAAATTTAAAGGCTTTTGAAATGTGATTTGGCACCGACTTCAAACCAATTAGTAAATAGCACATTTAAATAATAGGTAGTATTTAATTAATGTTAAATCTTTATTATTTTTCACTTTTCCGTTTTTGAAGTCGGTTGTTTTTAACGTAGTTATTTTTATTTAATACTTTTTAGTGAACCTATTGTTGTATAGTCAACTAGTTATAGGTAGACCTACAAAAGGTGCTGCGCGCCTTAAAATATAGATCTCAAGAAACGGGAACGAATAAAAGTAGTCCTCTCTGTAAAAATGCTCTTCGAGACACAGTTTTACGTTCTTGTGAGACTATTAAAGATCCTGAAAAACGTTTGTTGGTCAGGAAAGCATATATAAAATCACGTAAACGTCAAGAAACTCTTAAACAGTATAATTCTAGACTCGGTAAGATCCAAGAGCGTCTAGCGAATGAGTCTTTTGAGCAGAGAGCTAATAGACTTGGTCTCATTAATAATCGAAAAATCATGGCATTACCGCATGGTTTAAGTCTTTGAAGTCACCATTATCATCATTGTGCAATTCAAATAGATTTTTGTAATTACTGAGTTCGTATGGCCACCTTCTGACTCCTTCATCGGACGAGAACGACCCCAAACTCTATAAAATTTTGTCAATTAATTACTGAGTTCCTATGTTATTACTATGGCCACCTTTCGATTCCATCATCAGAGCAGCTCTATATCATAATAGCTTTTCATTGTCATCCAATTTAAATGCGTAGGTATACAAAACCAGACACCCGATGTCTGACATTTTTTTTTTATAGACTAACGCCTGTTTCCCCAAAGGGTTAGGCAGAGGTGTAATATTACACCCACATTTCCCATGAATTTTTAGGTCCCACGTAATAGGGGGTGAGCCTATTACCAGACTCCGTGCTGCTACTGAAAATTTCCTAACGGAAAAACCCAATAACACTTTGCCCGAACCGGGAATCGAACCCGAGACCTCCCAATCCCACGCAAACATATATGCCGCGAGACCAACGAGGCAGTCTGTCCATTCCTTTTTGAAGTTTCTAGAATTTTCTATTTTTTATTCCAAATATTTAAATAATATTTTGATGATACTGGCGCTGCTGCTGCATCGGCGGAAACCCTCAAACGGCGCAAATACGGAAACCTGGCTGGTAATTGCGTTTTTGAGCCGTTTGGGGTCGAAACGCTGGGGCCATGGGGCCCTAGTACACGCGCATTTTACAAAGAAATCGCCAGAAGGCTGATCGATGCTTCCCGTGAGCAGAGGGCTGGTTTATATCTCGCTGAGAGAATAAGCATTGCCATTCAACGTGGCAATGCTGCCAGCCTTCTGGGAACGCTACCGCTCGACAGCGTTGCGGAGGAATTTATTTTTTTACTATATTTCATTTACTTTTATTTTCATACTTTTGCTTTTTTATAGTTTAGGATAGTTTAGTTATATAATTAGTTTTATTTTATTGTACATTATAATGTTAATCCTACTTATAGACCAATTATACATTAGTTTATTTAAAGTCTACCTAAGATAAAAAAAAATATTTGCCAAATATTCATAAACATTTTCCAAATTAAATAAAAACCAAAATTCACTAACTGTTATGACTGGGATTTGAACGCACGCCTTTAGACGTAAAGCGGATGTATTATCAGCACGGCCATCGCCTTCTTATCAATTAATGGCGAATTAAGCGAACACTTGACAGAGTGCTTACGTCATCTAACTTAAAACTGTCAGTTCCAAATAATGAATGAAATAGTCTTCAAACCTTTTTGCTAATTATTATGTTGGATGACCGGCCAGTTTGTCGTGTAGACGTCAGTAGTCCTTGGTGACCGTAGTGATGACAACTTGACATTACACCAGCCGTCACAATTATTATTCATAGGAATTTCAGCCTTAAGAATAGGTGAAAATCATGGAAGAATAACTAAAGCATGGAATGAACGATATTTTTATGAACAAATTGAATATAGCTACACTCTTCACTCATATGACAAATTAGAGTTGCCAGAAGAAGATGGCACTATGTTTGTCAGTTAGGGCTAAAGACAATTTGAACACAAATTTCGTAACTTTTTAATTTTTTAGTGATTGAGCAAATCCGCTATCGATATCGATCAAAGTTAATGGATAGTATTCATATAATTATTACACAAACTTGCATTTTTAAACGGAATCTATATTTTTTTGTTTCAAATGGGTACTCAGTAGCACATAATAATGAAGCGTCACAGCATTTTTTTTAACTTCAAGCTAATCTCACGTGTTTTGTCACCAGCCGCGCGTGAAAGGTATTTTTTAATAACACTGTTATTTTTCACGTGATCTAAAATTATCAAATCCTTCTTCACGATATTTTCGTTTTGCAAACTATCAAGTATATATGGGCGCAAATTAATATATAATGATTATATTGTTACGAAAATGTTAATAATATTTAAGATTGATATTTAAATAACTATTTGTGAACACAGAACTGAGAACTTCACTACTTTAGAATATTAGACACTGTATTGACTGTTTCACTGTTTTATAAATATTGGGTATTTAATTTATCGCTTAATAATTAAGATAACTCCAGAAACTTTCAAAGTAAAATCAATTAGTATTAAATAACATTATTCTGATACTTTTATGTTAACGGTAATAAATAACCTGCGCTTATATTTATATCCTGTTGATAGCGCCATCTGTTGCGAATGTTGTAAAGCAGCGTTTGATTATTACAATAGATTTGTTATTCGTATACAATAAATCATATGGTGTTGTGCAATATTCATAACAATATTAATGTTGATTTTTGATAATTAATTGTACAGTAATTTCAATTATATGTTGAAAAGGAGGTGGCAGGACTGTAGGTCACATTTTAATTCAATTCTGTGCTAGAAATCGTCTGAAAATAAACCAAGTAATATTACGTGAGTCTTTTTATTATAATGGAGTCTGGACTGGACACAATAACCCTGGCGTTTCGCCGACATATACGTGAATTCATAGCAATGTTCTTTTTCATCAGACGTTTAGAACGTTGTCTTAAATAGGTAATTAATTTTTAACAAACGTCTTTTAACACGCTGCTCAAGGTGAAAAACTTCTTTTTGTAGTTTTTCTATTGTACGTAAGTGTTTAGCGCACACGATTTTCATCGCTTCTGTACCTACTGGCGGAGAAATTGTAACTAACGTAGGCGCTTTAGTGCTGGTTGTCGGAGAAACAGAAGATGTCTCATTTATGGAAGGCGCACGCGTACACTAAAGAAAGAAAAAAGCCACGTTTTAATGCAAAGCAGTATATTAAAATAAATAAGCATACCCTTTGTGTTTGCCACCCTAGCAATCACTGATGATACCTGAAGCTTGATTTATAGGCCAAAGCCGATTGATAAAAAGTACCTTACACCTTTTTCTGTACTCCCATTACTCCCAGCAACGTGCATTGAACTTTTTATGATCGATTGAGTAGTCAAAATGTGAAAGCTTAACAAATAAATAAATTCACTTACATTTATAATAGGTATTAGTAAGGATATAGTAAAATTATGAAATGAGTGGATGTCGTCTAACAGCCTGACCACGAACGGCCGCGACACGCTGAGCGACAAGCGATTTCAATGTTCATGCCGCTCTCTATTCTGCCGCCGGCGCTGTCACCTCAGTGCAGAACTAAACTGCACAAATAAACATCGAAATCGCTTGTCGCTTAGCGTGTCGTGGCTTTTCGTGGCAACAGTGTAACTGCAAGTAGCTGGCTGAATATTGTTTATAACATACATACATAGGCTCACGCCTGTTTCCCCGAAGGGGTAGACGGAGGCATATTAAACGCCCACTTTTTGCCAGACTTTTGATCCCACGTAATAGGTGGCGAGCCTAATGTTTTGTTTGCCAGAGCCTCATCCGTTGATAAGCAGGTACACCACTTGCAGGTGAGGTTGGCTTGGGACCCTACGTTCTTGGTGGGAACCCTATGCACTGATAATAAAATTGTAGAAAATATTAAAATTAAATTATTCCTTTGGTCGAGACATCGAATGGAGCCCAAGATCCGACTCCTGTTTGGCGCTGCTACCCTAATAAAAGTAAAAGCAAGTAATTATTTAAACACTCACACTGATACATTTATAATGGAGGAGTAATGTTGGCACATAATTTTCTTTTAGTCTGCGCCATCTATCATTACTATAAAAAGATTCCGCAGTAAAATGCTTGGAACAAATTCTATGGTGCTTTCTAGGCACCCAATTTTCTCCACGATATACTGCAGCAATCCACTTATTTTATAAATCTTTATCACGTGCACAAAGAATCTAAAAAATAACGAGATAAAAATATACGGTGTATAGACATATCGATAAGATTTCTTACAACACTTGAAAAGTCGATATAAATATTATACGGCTAAATTCAAAATCATGATAGAACTATCATAAAAGATGAATCACTAAAGTTATATAATTTGATGGCATTAAATTGTCTAAATTGTATCTTACACGTCAGTTGACTGTGTTCAATTTTTCAGTACTAGGGCTACCTCTATGTATTATATATCCAATCTCTTTGGTGAAAATCAAAGAAATATAACCTAAGGCATAGAAGTAACACTAAATAACAACGGCGGTTGCTATGATTGATATCTTCTTTCTAATGGCACATGCAATATGATAGAAAGAGCTGTCGATAGGTTTAGCAGCACGCTCTTATAGCAGCCTCGTGGTAGGCAAACAATAGACAAAACATAGAGTTAGGAAACCGGGTGTTGTTCGTAACAGTGATGATTTATCGATAAATATTTTGGTCAAATTTCTAACTTTAGCATGTGTCGATATATTTAAGCCGTAGAAGTAAACAACTAAAATATTGAAATTGTAGTTTTTGCTGTTGACGCCGGACAGTGCTTTGCAAAGACTTGCCAGACTGACACTACGAAAACAATCACGTGTTTAATTGTTCGTTTTAGCCATAAAATCTATTGACAAAAAGTATTCATAAACTAATGAGCGATGCGTTGCGATGCGATGCTAAGAAACTGTCACTTAGATTATGTATTGTACGAATTATACCAGATTGGCTAATGCGGCACGGCAGGCTTTGGCAATTTGTTTGCGTCGCATCATATCACGTTGCTTGCTATCGCTAACGTTGGACACTGCTGGATTTTTTAGAGTTGTAGGTAATCCGACTGCCACGCCGAAGCTTGCGGATTTGATTCCTTCTCAAGTCAAACATTTGTGTGCATGAATTTGGATGTTTGTCTTGGTCTGGATGGTACTATGTATAAATATGTAATATATTTACAGAAAAGTATATATGCATGTTTATCGATTGTCTAGTACCCGTAGTACAAGATATGCTTAGTTTGGGACCAGATAATGTTGTGTGTATGTGCAAGAATATTATATTTTATGGTAGAATATTATGTAGCGGACTACAAGGCACGACGTCTTTGATCAGTCAGGATAGCACTAATATGATAAATAATATAGAAGTAGGTAGATTAATTAAAATCGTTGTAATTATTATATTTTATTAAAATGTTCAAACTAAAATTACACACTTTTTGTTTAGCTTTGGATAAATAATTCTACCGGGTGTGCAATGTCCGGGCATAAATGTAATGTAGGCACAGCTTTCGGTTTTAAACGACGCCAGGTGCTTTCTGTCTTTAAAAAACAGTCTTTCTCAAAATGACGTGAACAAATACGATGGTACTTCTGCTAAATCAAACTAGGCCGTCCAACTGCATTTATCCAAAGTTTTCTTGTGACGTCATTAATAGGCAACCTGTAATAAAAAACACCTTCTTAATAATAAAATATGCTACTCACATCCCTAATCCATCTACTATTTTATAGATGCAAAAATGTAAGCCTACACACACGCGCGTACACTGGAACACTTGGCTTTAGGTTAATAGACGCTACTTTTAAGGTAGGTAACATCTAAGTAAATTATGTACATTAAACTGCGCTTACTATCAAACGCGCGATAGAAAATTAGACCGCTGGACGTCTTTGTTTATTGCCAACTTAGCAACCGCGGCTACCCGCTGTCGCTTTCAGCTACAGTTTTACATTCATGTCCGATAGTTAGTTTCCGTATTTATCCCTCATTCAAAAAACATCGATATCTCCTTTCACTGTCAAATCCCATCACTAAGGC
The DNA here is from genome assembly GCA_944739405.2 of Euclidia mi. Classification (NCBI taxonomy): domain Eukaryota; kingdom Metazoa; phylum Arthropoda; class Insecta; order Lepidoptera; family Erebidae; genus Euclidia; species Euclidia mi. The sequence goes on from OX123188.2 coordinate 76,304,794, forward strand.
TATTAAATCAATAAATGTACAAAATAACAATTTGTGAGTTAAATTTATAACACATACGTATGCAAGCTGTTCCTTTGATTTGCAATACAATGATATTGTGTAAACTTAACACTCATTATAGCATTAATACGAGAAAAGTAAATAAATTTGTTGGAAAATTCCGACGCACTGCTAGAAGATAAAGTTTCTCCTGTTATTTCCGTTCCGAGAATAGCGGAATCCACATCCCGATATCACATACACGATGTGTATTAATTAATGAGTACACTATTTAATTATTATAAGCTTACTTACTATTTAAATGCAAAAAAGTTATTAAAAATGTAAACACAAACGTCCAATAAATTTTACACTGATGACAGATCACAGCACGGCTATTTAGAGAATGTAGTCATAGATATGAGTATGTAAAGAGTCTATGCCTCCTTAAATGAGACGCGTAATTTGACGTTATGATTAACCAACTAAGACCAACTGACATTACATGTTGCACGTTCGGTATAAGGAAATTTATAGGGCATGTTCTCTCTAGTCTAAACCTAGTCCAACCTTTCTGGTGAAAATAACTAAAAAAATGCTCATAAAATAAAAACTACTGGGCCTACATGAATCAAACTTTTTTGGGACCAATTCGAAACTATTGCGCATCAAACAAAAGAAGAATTACGTAAATCGGTTCAGAAACCTTGGCGAAATCGGTGTACATACATCGAAAAAAAAAATATGCCGGCCGAATTGAGAACCTCCTCCTTTTTTTTTTGTTTGAAGTCGGTTAAAAAGTATCAATTAAGTCGGCAAAAGTCCTGTATTATCTTTATTTGTTTGCTTGGGTCAAATTTAGTAATTGGAATTTTACCCCCTTCCTGATGATTGATCTGATATTTGGTTTACACTACACTCATATTGTCATCGAGATTAAAATATAATATTTAAATGATTGTAAATTCAAGATGGCCGCCGATACAAAATGGCGGATCACATATTTTTTGACAACAACCTCAATATGGGTATCAAATGAAAGGGTTTGATTAGTAGAATGGAGCTCACTATGAAAAATCCAAGATGGCTGCTGCCACAAAATGGCGTATTATTTATTTTCCACAAATACCTCAATATGGGTATCGAATGAAAGGGCTTGATTGGTAGAATAGGGTTCACTATGAAAAATCCAAGATGGCTGCCGCCACAAACTGGCGGATTACATATTTCCACAAATACCTCAATATGGGTATCAAATGAAAGGGTTTGATTGGTAGAATGGAGCTTACTATGAAACATCCAAGATGGCCGCCACCACAAAATGGCGAATTACTTATTTTCCACAAATACCTCAATATGGGTATTTAATGAAAGGGCTTGATTCGTAGAATAGAGCTCACTATGAAAAATCCAAGATGGCTGTCGCCGCAAAATGGCGGATTACATATTTTCCACAAATAACTCAATATGGGTATCGAATGAAAGGATTTGATTGTTAGAAAAGGACCCACTATGAAAAAAGAATGAGAAGTACCATGAAACTTGAAAATAAAAATTAACTAAAAAAATTTGTTTTGGGCGTAGCGTATCCAGAGTAAACATTATTAAAAAAAATCACTTGCCCAAATATTTTATATTTGTCTGGCCAATACCCAAGATTGATGAGAAGAGTGATGCGATCTGGTAGCCGAATTACTTTTTAGCTTTTAGTACATAACTTAACTACATCATTTTTATTGTAATAAAACAGTATAACATAAAAAAATATATTTCGCCGTCCCCAACGAATAACATCGTAATCAAAAAAGTAAAATTTACAGGAAAAATAAAAAACCGTTTTTTGATTATAACTTCTTATCAGTTTTACATAGCAAACTCGTTGACATACCAATATATAGGTATTAGTAGTATTAGTTTTACACCCATAAAAATATAATCAAAAAATCATATTACCAAAATGTAAACACAATTTTCAAACCGTAATGCAACAATACGATTTTATTCGAGTAAATTGTTGACAGTGACCTATACAGCAATAGTTACTTGCGATCGGTATCAGTAAATTGGTTAACATTAATATTCCATAGCAAAAGGAATACCATTCCTTATATACTTTACGGAATTAAATTATTTTTATTATACCCGAATAAAATTGTAATTACAGTTTACTGGAAAAAGGATAACTTCAATGGGTCAGTATTGATTTATTATGATGATATTCGTCACAAAAATCTGTTTTTATTTATAGACGAATAGAACAGGTAAATTCATTACAAAATGTCTAACTCGGAAAGTAATCGTACGAATCACGTGAAAAAAATTCACAAGGTGTAATCGCACCACTAGAATAATAATTCCCCAAAAAAGCACTTCTATCGCAATAGTTGATTACGATATTATTCGCTGGGGATGGCGATTTATGTTTTTTACAATGCTCATTCTAGAGTAGTTATCAAATTGTTTTCAAAATTGATAGATTTGTTTTCAGATCATTATTTAATGTAGATGAACTTTGTCTTTTACAGTAAGTAGTTTGGACGCATAGTTTAATAGTTATCACGATATAATTGACATATGCGCAGCGTTATTAAAAGCGCTTACTATGAGTTGGCGCGATGAAGCGCAGCGGGAGGGGCGGTCTGATTTTCTTCTTTGTGGTAATGCTTTCAGTTTTTATTTTTGTTGCTATTCTATTCAGTAGGTATATAAGCTCTTCAATAACTTTAATAATATACACTACATACTAATCCTTACCTGAAGTTTGACGACTATGAAAACAAAAGTAATTTTAAGAATTATCAGAGGTCCAATTATCCTAATTATATTTGTTCAAAATGCAGTAGTATGACACTGACATTAGATAATGTCAGTGTCATACTCATGTCGCAATTGGTATTCTCCTAAATAAACTGATATTTAAATGTTATTGTAACGTTATCGTGACTAGATCGTAAATTGAACAATGTGTCAACGAGTAACTAGTAGTCAAATTAGATGAAAATGACGTTAGATTAGCAGAATACCGAATCTGAGTCAATTCAAAATATAATCTCCTTTCGTTCAAAATATAGTTTCAATGTCATATCAATTACGAGAATTGGCCTTCTGTTTATAATATATGTAGGTATGCTACACGGCTAATGTGCAGATCCGTTGTGATGAAATTTTATATGGATAGTCTGAAACCTGGGGAAGTACATAGGCTACTCTTTATTAAAATTTCATGCGGGCGAAGCCGCGGGCGAAAGCTAGTACAATATATTTGTTCATGATGGACGTGTGTGATTCGTTGTTCTAGACCTTAATTATTGTCTCTATTATTGAATCTGATTAATAGAAATGTAATTTCTACTCTGAAATTTTAAAGTAAAATAGTCAAAGAGTTAAATTATTTATACCTTAATGCAAATTAAGAAAAATGTATTTATTACAGGTAGGATAATGTCATAATCCACCACGCAACATAAAACGATAAAAACCCAATAGGTAAAGAAAAAGGCTCCATAAATACAAAATATCTTGCTCGCTTCGCCGTTCAGAAAATATATCTTAGAAATATCACTTCCCGCATCATATCGGTTACGTATAAGACGAGTCGACATCTCGTATCGTGTCGCACAATGGCCGCTAACTCGACGCGCGACTGACGGGCGGAACGCGTGCGACTCGTTAGCGCAGAGATTTGTTACCTCACTATTTATTAGCTAGTGTTGTGCACTGTCAATAGTGTGTTAAGTTGAGGTGTGTGTATGGGTAAACATCTGTGATGTCGTACTTTTTGCAGATGATACGTCACTTATTTTTAAAGTACATAGGAATAGGAATCAATTTGATGATGTAAATTATACAGGTTACACAATGGTTTACAGCAAACAACCTAGTGCTTAATTCTAAAAAGACTAAATGCGTTAAATTTGTTTTACCTAACGTTAGACAACTGGGACCTAATATAAGGCTAGATAGGGAGGAACTTGACACAGTTGACTCGACAGTGTTTCTAGGCATTACACTAGATAATAAGTTACAATGGGGTGCACATATAGCATGTCTTGCAGGTAAGCTCAGCTCTACTGCGTATGCTGTCAAAAAAGTTAGACAACTTACTGATGTTGACACAGCTCGTCAAGTTTATTTTAGCTATTTTCATAGTGTCATGTCCTACGGTATTTTGTTATGGGGCAAAGCTGCGGATATTCAGAATATCTTCGTTCTACAGAAACGAGCGGTACGTAACAATATACATGTTAGGTGCAAAATATATTCTTAGGGAACGCTTTAAGTCTATAGGGATTTTTACAGTAGCCTCGCAATTTTTATTTGCTAATATATTGTATATTAGGCAAAATATAGGTTTATTTACTACACAAAGTGATGTACATAACATTAATACTCGAAACAGGCATAAGTTATGTGCCCCTTATCATCGTTTACATAAAGTTAATAATTCTTTTGTAGGGCTAGGTATTCGTATATACAATAAAATACCAATTAGTCTTTTAGAATTACCATTTAGTACGTTCAAAAGTAAAATAAAAAACTGCCTTATTAGGAAAGGTTATTATACCATTAATGATTATTTTAGTGATAAGGATAGATGGTCACTTACACTAGCCAACTCTTGATTTATTTAATTTATATATATAGATACCTTACTTTTCAGTTTTTTTTTATACAATATCTCTAGTTGTATTAATGTAATATTCATGTATTATTAGGTCATTCAACTTACTACATTGACATTTTCATTGCTGTTCCACAAATTTTATTAAAATTTGCTACAGTGTTAGATGAAGGTAACTCGTTATCATGGGCTGGATACTAACGTTTTTGTAATTTTCGTGTATTCATATACCGTCACTTTCTGTAACATACTTTTCCACCATAGTTCTGAACATGATCGCGAGTTGCCTACATTATAAAGCGTAAGTGGATGCTCCTGTTACACAAGATTCACATTAGAAGACTACTACAGCACTTAATTTAGTAACTGAATATTTGTTTAAGTATTATGTATGTTCTTATTTACTATTTACAAGTAATTAATTACAATGTGAAACAGTTGCAGCTCCTTACAAAAACAAAATATGTACCATAACACTGGCGATTAAAAAGAGTGGCCACGAGTTTTATTGCCCGTTCTTTCTCGTGGTTCTACCTTTGCGAATGGGCAGTAAATGTAAATGTAGAAGCATTATTAATTTACTTTAAAATTTTGACGTTCATAAGAGTCACGTTGTGACCTAGATGAATAAATGATTTTTGACTTTGTCTTTGACTTTTGGTTTAGATGGGATACTTCCTACGTATGTAGTCTAAATATACGTGTGTTGTACGTTAATGGACTACGTTGGTGATTTAAGAAATTTTTGGACTTAGACATAGAATGCCTCGTTAATGGACTACGTTTGTGATAAAAAAAAAACAGACTTAGACATAGAATGCCTATATCAGAAATCTACTTATTCATATATAATCATATACAATCATATATAATCTACTTATTCAATCTACGATTCCATGCTGCTGCTCAACAATTCCCATGGAGAAGAATGTAGAGAGTCCAATGCAAGCCAATACGCAGCTCTATACTGAAGAAAAGTGTCGAAATGTCAACCAGTCTCCTAAGCGATTATATATATAGCGATTTAGATTATAAAATAAAGACATCAGTTCAGTTATTTTTCACTGTGAAAACGTAAGAAACTGGCAAGATTTACTATCACATGCATGAGTTTGATACAGTTGATCAATCTCTATAAGAATGAAGAATAATATAGCGAAACGAGAGTTAATAATTCATGTGCTGTGTTGTCAGGAGGTAGAACATAAAGCGTAGGTATTTGCACAAAACATTCGATTTATCACTACTATAAAATTGAATAATATTTCATCGCGACTGGCGTGCTATTTGCTCGGAGGGTGAGATGATATTCTAAAAGGTTTTACAAAGAGGTCGCCGGCAGATGGCGTTGATGTTGTGTCACGGGGGGGTGAGGTAACCGGGACCTAGAGGGGGGAGAGGCGGTGCAAATGTGCATCTCACGAGATGAGCCGCTTGAATATACCTCAGTTATGCAAGGCTCCCGGTGCGTGGCAATATGGAGAACCCTCTCCATTCTTGAAATTATGAAAATATTTCTTCAGTCGCCACGGTGTCATAGATAATGATAATAAAATAAAAACACAAAATTTAACATTTTGTGCTTTTTATTTTAATACATAAAAACATAAACATAACTTCACGCCTTTTATCGCTGAAGGTGTGGCAGAGGTGTATTACACACCCGCACTTCGCCAGTTATGTTTCGGCATCAATGTAATAGGGGGTGCGACTATTGCCATCTACCGGGCACATCATTAGGCGAGCGATAATTAATTTATAATGCACACATAACTTCGAAAAGTCAGAGGTCTGTGCCCGGGGTACCTGGGGATCGAACCCGAGACGTTACGTACACCACTGTGCTATCGCTGCTCTTATTTTATTAATTTATTTTAATTAATGCACAAACAATGTGTACCAGGCTGTGAATGTGTAATAATGCCATAAAGTATTCTCTACTGTCTAGTAAACCTTAATGTAATACAACCTTAAAGTGGTTTAAACTTTCTGATCCAAAACAACTACTGATAGAGCTAATTAAATGATAATTTCAAATTTTTAGGCAGAAACAGTTTGATGACCAGTTTCAAGTAGTAAATTTTCTCGAAGTGTAGTTAATTACTATTTGAATAATTTCATATGTTAACTCTTCACAATGACCATCATTACATTTTTAAGGGCATTATATTAATCATTTGGCAAATACTAATAAATTTTAAAAGCAGAATAATTATCAGAATATATGAAAGTTAATTTATTAATTAATTTAGCTAACGTGGCTGAAGTAAATCATTGGCGTAATTATTGTTCAATATTATTTAAATAAAAACCCAGAAAATTAATTATTTTCATGATTAGTGGAAGGTACATAAACCATGCTAGTATTAGGTAAACCCGAATGGAAAACAAACAAATAAGCATAAAGCATATTAAATTATTACCATTCTAACAATAATAATGAATACCTAATTATAATATTGCACAGACTCAAAAAAGCTATCGAGAAAATTTCTTAAACTGTTAATAATATTTTTTATAGGCTCACGCCTGTATCCCCGAAGGGGTAGGCAGAGGTGTAACATTACACCCACATTTCGCTATGAATTTTTAGGTCCCACATAATAGGAGGCGAGCCTTTTGCCGTTACCGGGCACCTCACCAGACTCCGTCCTGCTACTGAGAATTCGGAAAATCCCAGTAACACTTTTGCCCGACCCCGGAATCGAACCCGGGACCTCCGATCCGCAGTCGCATACGCTATCCACTGGACCACGGAGGCAGTTAATAATAATTTATTTGAAAAATAAACTTTCAGTGATTAATCTGGAAACATCTTACAGTATCTGTAACAAAAATATTTAAAATGATGCTCAATAAACTTATTGAGAAAACGTATCAAAATATTTCAATTTTATAATCCTTTTAAAAGCGCGAAGAAAATAAATCCAGTCGGAAGCAGTCTCCATACTTTGTCGCCAGCTCGCAAGCCAGAGGGCCAATTCTGGTAATTATATTTGTTCAAATTCCAATATCGATCTAGTCTCGGCGTCATAAATGGTATTCTCGTAACTTAACTGACACTTGAATGAGATCGGGACTACATCGAAAGTTGAACCAAGTGTGAACTAGTGTGAACGGTATTCTGCTAATTATTAGTAGAGCAGGTAAGGTATTTCTAGTTTTAATATACATTTGTTACCAAGGACACGACGTGATGACGTGATTTATTTGACATTCCCAACGATACCACTAATAGTGTTGAATATTTTTCTGGTAATATTTATGATCTATTTTGCTAATAAACATAGGAATCGCCTTTAGCTATTATGTGCCACTAGTTTTACCACGGGGCCCGGGGATAGGTATCTAAAATAAGTTTAAAAAGAAATTGTGTAAGACAAATTCATGTCTACAAAACAAATGACTATAAAATGATCAACCATCGATAGGGCTTACAAAAAACAGGTGCATGCGATTTTCGACCTTATTGACAATTCATGATAAACTTCTTTTTGGTATTTTCTTGCTTTCTGACATTGATACGTTATTAAAATTATAAATTCTGAGTTACGTCAATAAGGTCGAAAATCGCATGCACCTGATTTTTGTAATCCCTATCGATGGCTGATAACTCTCTGATAGTCACTGGTTTTGTAAACGTTAATTGCTTTTATACAATTTCACAACTAATGAGTTCACGAGGATCCTCTGGGGGATCTGGCTAGGAGATCCTGGTGGACAACATGCAAACATGTTAAGTATTTCGTTGCCAGCATTGACAATATTTATTTCAAGATCGAAATATTCGCGAAACTTTTGCTCAAGAAATTCAACAAATGAGATAAAATTATCAGGAGGGAAAAACGAATTAAAAAACCCAATTGTACGTTACCATCGTTAAAATCTTTATAATGTCTGAATTATTTCTATTATTGAATATTAAATTTTTAATTATTGAATACCTATTGAAAATAATTCACACGATCCAAGGATCCAATATATTTACTTACCGAAATTTTATTACTTAGTTGTATATTAATTTTAATTTGGCATGTAAACGTATTGGCATCCAATAACCATTCCTATTAATGTATTTTCCCATACAATGGCAAAATTCATGTTTTTGTTTTTGAGTTTTTGTCATTACCTCTAAGATCAACAAGAGATTATAAATTGATTATATCGAAATTATACTATAAGGAGATTAAGTGGAGCAGAATACCAATTGTGAGTCAATTCAAAATTAAATCGCAGTTCAGTCAAAATTCAGTGTCAGTCTCTGTTAAATACGAGAATTGGCCTTCAGGTGTGTGAGTGGAGCGTCTCACGGCGACGTTTTGTTGCTACGTACGCTACGACTATGCTGCTACGCGGCTACGACTGCTACGTACAGAGCTACGGGCCAGAGGTCGGGATCCCGTCAGCCATTTGTTGCTATTGTGCGCGTATGTGAATATTTAAAATATACGCCCGCTTTCATAAGTTTATGCATGGCTGCTTTATGCGGAACAGTTTTGTAGAAAATGATGGGAAATTGAAAATTATGAAAAGACTTCAGAAAAAATTTTAGTTTCAAAGAAAATTGTCCTGTTACATGAGTGACAATATTGAAATTGATTGATCTATCGATATGTTAAAAGCTTTTTATTGTCTATATAAACATTTAAACCATTTTGCCCATGGTAGAACAATCAACTATATTAATTATAAATATATTTAAGAGTCCTTTGTGAGATCGAATTAACAATGTGACGGCAATATTCGTTGCACATCATCTTAACCATTGCTCAATCCATCCAGCCCTCTCAAGTAATCTAGTCCAGTACTACTTATAACATTCCTAATCAACTGCAGTGAAATGGTCCATAAAGCAATAACATGAAAGGTTGTATTTGCCAGACAAAGACAAAGTTCCGTCATGTTTAGTCGAAACACCTAACCTTGTCCAAATGTTTATTTGTAGCAGTGTCGAGTAGATTTTTCACACGACCGATTCACACGGTGAACGGTAAAGTTACTGTGACTCTTCCAAGTCCAACATAGTTATAAGTAAGTCGAAGAAAGTTTGCGGATTAATACGAAACGTTGAAGATGATATTATACGTTGAAATGTTTTTCCTGGTAAATACTTGGGCAAATACTTTTGTCTGTTTCTTGGAGGTAATTTATTGTACCGATTAGTTGGAATTCTAATTATCTAAGATTATGTTGTATTTATTTTAGTTGATATCTTTTATGTAGTGGCAAAATAGTTACTATACATACATCAGTTATTTGAACGTTTACGTTGGGGGTCATTTACTACATAACTTTGTTTGCAACAGTGCTAAAATATTGGGTACTCGAAACAAAGGTTAGTGGTATATCCCGTAAACAAAATAAAACACAAAATAATTTGGTATTGTTATTTAAATGCAATAATTACCTTCCTTAAGTACTTACATATATTTTTTATTAACTATATTCTTCAATAAGATCAAGAAATATAAATTGGGAATGAATGCCAATAGAATAGGACTTTGATGTCAACTTATCTCAAACTAGCTGCTGCCCGCGACGTCGTCTGCGTGAACGCTATACAGCACCAAATTATTAAATAAATACCTACGATTGTACCTTTTAAAATAACATTCATTTACCCGTTTCTTCTTTATATTTCATATCTGCAGAAAGTACAGTAATAGAGGGAGACTGTCTTTTGTAAAATTGACCTTCAAAAAGTGCTGATTTTGAGCCTGCTTTGAATAAATGACTTTATGGTGATTCTGCTGAACGTCATAAGTTGTGACTGAAGCAGATGGAGAAAATAAGGAATACAGAATAGGGTAAAAATACATTCTTATAGGAAATCTCGATAAACAAAATTAGTGGTTTGGCTCTCCGCAGCGACGTACAGCTGTCCGTGTGAGAAGCAGCTCGTCCTGAGTTCGACACCCGCTGCCCTCAGTGTCTGCCCCTGCGACTTATGGGGGGTCATCGCGAAGCAAACACTCACGCGGAACTGTACGCACTTGAACGGGGAGTGGGAGGGGATTGCGTGGTATAAATACTGCCTCACCGACGCAACAACCCGTAAGAATTTTCCGCCTCAATGGTGTATCTGTGGAGCGAGATGACTTTAAGGCAGAAGTTCAGTCAGGAAGTTCACTTGCTGACAGGGAATTTAGACATTCCACGGGATAATGTGTGGCATCATCTGGCTGGACGACAGTGTTTACAAAGGTGTAGATCACTTCATTCCCCTCTATATTCGAGAGAATGGATTCGTTAATTGCTACAGCTTGGTCTTTATTGGAACTCAAAATAGCCCGCTCACACACCCAAGAATTCTGCTATTGCGGTATTTAACTGTCCACCTCTCTCCTCTGGTAGAGTGCCTTCGCCATCACTTAGAAGGACATCGGAGAATTGTTGAGCACGTGCATTGACGCCGAGCCGAGCTCTCATATTCATGGTCAAGTGCAGCGTACGAATTCGTGACCACAACGAAGATCGTTTCAACGAAGCACTCACCTTGTCAGCCCTCGATCCCCGCGTCACCACGGGAAGCGTTTGTCGGAAATCACCACTGAACAGAACTATGACCACACATCAAATACTCGCCGCGGATGTCCTGCAGAGTTCTGTCCACGGCCTCAACTGCTTCCTATTGGCCATCGTGCGCTCATCCCATACGATTAGAGAGCAATCCTTTAGCATGTGTCCCTTATCACTGTTACATGACACACCACAAACTGGCGTTTCGTCGCTCTCTAAATCGATGGGAATTTTAAACATGGCATGTGCTGTCTTGCCACCCGAAAGCAGTGTGGCAGCGATTCCCAACTACAGCAATGGCAATTTTGCCTTCCTTCTTGACCTCTGCAAGTATGCCAGTGGTAACAAATGTTTCTCCTGTTCCACCAGGAGCATCCACGAAAAACATTTTACCATGGCTTTGCCCAACGCTTTCAAAGACGGTGTCATGAATTTCGTATGGTGGTCATTTCACCCGGATCGTAAACTGTCTCAGCGTTATACTCCCAATTGCCACGGTCTTGATGCGGTGATGATTGGGAAGCTGGTAACCCATATTCGACCAGTGGATTGCCGCTGATAGAAACGACCACGTCTTGAAGTGAACTGAGACAGGGGTTCAGTACGCGTTCATCAGTTACTTCGACTTTGTCTGCAGTAGCACGCCTCAAAGCTCGAAGAAAATCTACAGACAGATGATGGCCATACTTTTCCCACAAAACTACCGTGTTTGCGAATCTACAAAACACCAAGATGACGTCAAACAGATGACGGGTCCCAGCCGCCAAGTCACTGACGCTCGCCTCCGCGAGGGTGTCATCCCAGTTTTGGTCAACGTCGAAAAAGTGACGTACAATGCAGGCTGTGCGGTAAGTGGGATACTCCACGCCATCAAATGTCCTCAAAAAGGCGAAAGACGTTGGGCCTCAGACCGTGTGAAGTAACAACCGCAGAAAATAGCATTCGACATTATTTGTGAGTACGGTATAAACTCTACAAAATGCGGCGTCGATGAAACTTCCCGGAAAACTTTCCACAACACCTCCTCGTCGATGTCGGTTAAATATACCCTTTTGCTTGTCGTACGTATAATATGAAGGCATCTCGTCATACGTAAGGGACCTCCTAAACTGGTCGATTTCACAGAGCCTGAAAAATGCCAAGAGAATTGTTTGCCGCGGATTTTCCAAGCGCTCAGTAACGCTGTTGGGATCAAAATATATGCGCTGGCCGTTCTCTAGGATGACGTGTAAATGCATGACGGTAGGATGCCTGTCATGTAAAGAGAACACCAGTATCCGCCAAACCGCTTCAGACGTAACAATAAAATAAATGGCTGTGTGTGAGTAAAAAAATCTACCTAGTTCCACATCTCACTAAAGTTCATATGCGACATGAATATATATTAATTAAGAAGCAATAATTACACCAATGTGGCCAAAATGTTTATTTTTTACTAAATCTATTACTATTTATTCTGTACTGTAAAAAATAAGCATCTCTTATCTTTAATATGGCATGCTTATTATTTTCCTCTTTCTTCGTTATTTAGCTCAAATTGCTTACAGCAACAGCATGCCGTTTTCGAGTTTAACTTTTGTAAGAAATCTATGCAGTTCTTTTTGAGTTCTGTATGTATTTACAAACAGACAAACTCGATGAATTTCATAAGACATAGATGAAGCAGCTTAAAATTTATATAAACACATTTTTTTATTGTCTTGCTAAACGAATTAACGATACAATTTTTAAGAAGAAAATGCACAACTCCATCTATAACTTTTGAAAACAACTATTAACCTTGCCAACATGATCAAATTTAAATTATTTTTATACTTTTTTATCCAAAAAGGGCTTACACATTCAATTCAACTTGATGTTTTTGAACTCTCATAGATGGCGCTGCTTTAAATCATTTAATTATGTTTATCAGTCTAATTTACTTCTAGGATGATGTATCTCTATGGATTTGACAAGCAAATAATAATACCGTGACAGACCGAGATAATGACATACAGAAATACATAAGAATAAAAGAGACAAAGATAGCATTTTTTGTCTTTGTCAGAGTTTTCGTTTTTTTTGTTGGTCACAACTGAATATTGTGACCAACAAACGTTTGAGCTCTCGATAATTTCCGCGAAAAATTGTGTTATTATTGTTATTAATTGTGAATGCTTAGTGAAAATATCATTGGTTCAGATTTATTATGGTGATTTGTTACATTTTAGGCTGTAAAAGCCATAGTGATCGGAAATGTGAGAACATAACCATTTATTCGTAAGTACGATATGTTAGTTATAATATCTATTTATACATGAAAATATTGATAGAATGATACAAATAGCGTATTATTACATAAGGAAATAGTTTCTAAATTACATCAATAAACCAAAAAATGCTATTTTATTATCACCGCGATTTTAGTATTACACAATCGAATTCAATAGGTCGTTGAATGTTGACCTAGCCATAAGTCATCGATACTTTTTAATTTTACAGCGTTAAATGTTTTTTAGGGATACCACAGCAGCGTTTGGGAAATTACCCAAATTTTGGGTAATTTGCCGTTACTTAGTTTCATATGAACCTAAGATTAATTATTTAATTTGTTTTCCGATTCTTTGTAGTAATGAAATTATTTGTTTATAGATTCCCAAAGGACTGCACGATCCAAAAATAATTGTGGATACGTGCAACAGGAGGAGAAAACTGGGATCCGAATAAATATGCAAGAGTATGCTCTAAACACTTTGAACAAAAGTGTTTTAGGAAAACTCCCCGCAATAGGTACTTATTTGGAATCATTCTCGAATGATAAAGAAGAGAAAATAAGAAATTTGTATACAAAATTAATTTTGTTTAAAAGACAGTAAAGTTGAGTGTCAAATAATATAATAAAAGATATATAACTCTGAGCCTCGTGTTTATTTGGCGAGTGAAGCCAGTTCCACATATTCGACACTTTTGTTATACATAATAATATTAAGTATACAAAATACTTATCGCACACCTTATGGATGGATTTAAACCTCCTTGTAAGGTTAGCTATATTTTTATTTTTTTATTGGGCTGTAAATCATATTATATAGATGTTTGTAACTATTCGTTGCAAAAATACCTAAACGGATATTGATGGAACTTCTCGAGTTAGCTCATAAATTCATCGAAATACCAAATTCATTAAAAATCATAGGAGAACGCGGTCTCAGATGTCTGGTAAGGTATTCAATTCCGGAACGACCGGTTGGCGCAGCGGGAGTGTAAACGACTGCTACGCCGAAGGTCGCGGGTTCGATTCCCACACAAGTCAAACATTTTTGTGCATGAACATGGGTCCCAAGCCAACCTCACCTGCAAGTGGACCTGCCGATTAACGGACGAGGCTCTGGCAAACAAAATATCCCGATAAGCGGCACTAGGCTCGCCAACTATTACGTGGGATCAAAACACTGGCGAAAGATGGGCGTTTAATATGCCTCTGCCTACCACTTCGGGGAAGCAGGCGTGAGTCTATGTACCTATGTATGTATGTATGAACATGGATGTTTGTCTTGGTCTGGGTGTTTCAATGTATAATATGTATGTATTTACAAAAAAAAGTATATAAGTATGTTTATCCATTATCTACTACCCATAGTACAAGCTCTGCTTAGTTTGGGACTAGATGGTATTGTGTGAATGTGTTAGAATATTATTATTATTATTATAATTCAGGTTTGATGCAATGTTACTTAAAAGTTAATATGTACTTCGTAGAATTGTAGGGTAAACATTTACAACGTCTGGTAACACCAACTCAGGATGTACTCTATGTCCGTCCTTTACGGGTGTACGCAAATGTCGAGTCCATTTGATTCTTGGTCCTAGAATTTACTTATACTGCGTTATTTTTATAGTGTGAAGCTAGCTTATAGCATTGTTAACATTATAACAACATTCAAATTCATTCTAATAATATTCGTGCCAAATTTGAAGTAAATCCATGCAGTACTTTTTGAGTTTATCTCAGATATACAAACAGACATACATTCTAAAAACTATATTTTTGGCTTCGATATCGATTGTAGATCTCACCCCAAGTATCCTTTTAAAAAATATTCAATGAACAGATTAGACTTTCCTACCATTTTATTATATGTATAGATACATAAAAATATATTGACGATATTAAGAATCGCCTCCTTTTTTAAAGTCGAGTTAATACCCGTAAAACACTTTGAAGGTACCTATTTAGAGTAACTATACTTTTACTAACAAACTTATAATGGTCATAGATAGCACCACATATATATCCAGTTTTGGATGATCCCTATTTTGTTTGCGCCTACGTACAAAGAAGAGGTCAAGCTGTACACCGAAAACCACTCAACCGATTGTGATGTAACATATACTATTTTATAGATTTGAGTATCCTTTGTACATGAGTATAAGTTTTATTGAGATCAATTTCGCCACTTTAGATATCTTTAGCAATATAGGGAAAGACGTCGGACAGACAGACAGACATAAATTCTAAAAATGATCAAGTATTGCTTTTTAGCATTTTCCTAGATTTTTAGCTAATTTTCGTCAAAATATCTTTAATGCACAGACTTTTTCACCTCTACAGCTTTATTATAGTATAGATTATACACAGAGAGTACTGTGGTAAACAGTAACTGATAAACATGGTATTTTCTTCGTTTTAAGCGAATAATATACTATGTTTATCAGTTTTAATATGTAACATATTAAAATTTAACAACTGTTTACAGATTTTATCGCGATTTATTAGTTTTACTGAGAATAAATTTTAATCCAATGATCTCGAAACTACATAAATATACTTAAATATTCATAGATTCATTATATCCAGCAGACAGGACATAGAAGGAAATAACTAATAAATGAACTTAAAAGCTGTTACGATTCTATGAGTATTCAAACGAACCCAAGACCTTCCAGCTTACCAGTCAAATTCACTAAGTAATAGATCAATAATAGACTAGTTAGTATCTAATGCCGCGTTTCCACGCTTGCCAAGCCTCGACAAGCTTCCACAAGCACAAGCGTGTAAACAGGCCGTTTGGCTTGGCTTGCGTGAGCTTGTGGACGCTTGTACAGGATCCGGTCTAGTGTCGGTTTTTGGACACAGATCAAAGGGCGCTTGCGGCAAGCGCTTGCGACGCGTTCACACGTTGGCGCGTGCTTAGTAGTCGCTGTGATCTCGAAACGAACGCACGTCTAGTTCTGTCTCAAAATGAGTGCCTGGTCGATCTTCTTTTGCTTGTTTGTATGATTATGCACTATATCGCTCTCAGAGGAATGTCACGAGGGAACATATTAATAATATGCAGGTGTATTGACATACCTAATGCCGTAACCTATATGGCACCAGTAATATTTCGAGGCTATGTAGGTAAGGTTTTCCGTAGAGGGTAAGGAAGAGGCCCTGGCAATCTACATCATACAAAATAATTGGTTTTGCTTCTCTTTAAGTGTATTTCAAATAAAAGTAGGTTAAACCAAAGGTTATAGTCGATACAAGTTCGGTGTCCGCCATGCTTGGATGTACGTAGCATACTGACGCATTCACAAGCGTGTAAACGGCTCCCAAACGCCAAGCGAGATTTGTGGACGCTTGGAGCTTGTGGAAGCTTGTCGAGGCTTGGCAAGCGTGGAAACGCGGCATAAAGATTCAAATGATATCATAAACTAGCAATCATGATACTGAAACCGAATTGAACTGAACCACTCAACATTCCGTCGCACTAAATTTAATACAATTTAATATTACAGCTTTGATCAGTAGGTATTGCTTATTCGGTGTATAGGGTACGACGATGTTCATGCATAGATTCATACGTATGTACGTATGTAGCGCGATTACTACAAACGTGTGAACTTTGGAGGAATACAGTTCTAGGTCTGCATATCCCTATAGTTTGATAGTAAAGATATATCGATACATAGTATCTTCTTGGTTTTACGCGAATGTTACACATTGAAAACAAACTACGATTTACGGATTCTATCGCGATATATTGGTTTTAGTTAATTTACATTTAAACCGAATGATCTAGAACTACATTTTTTAATTTTTACTAGCCGATGTTTCAGTTTCCTTACAGGAACCGTGGTTAGGACAGACTGAGGTGATATTTTTCTTTGTCTTGAATTTAAAAGTTATCTCAAAGTATCCGAACATTTTTCAACTATTGGTGTTACTATCTATGCAGAATGTGCTCACTGTGTCTTGATGTCTTCTGGTGACTTTGTCCTTCTTGGCTTTTTTTTCATTAGCTTGATAACAGGGTCCCAAGCTAGAGGCACATTCCAACCATCTTCCCTATTGAAATTAGGGTGTTTTTTAATTTCAATAGCTTATCATTATCATTCTTGGAATAAAGGGTGTTCTTTTGCGATCATCTGTGGTTCATCATAACGCAGGTAATGGTTGGTTCCTTGTTCCTGTATATATCGCAATAGAAACCGAAAACCGTAGTTTGATTTTTATATATATCGATATTTATTTATTTATAATAGATACACTAACAGATTACAATCTTAACATAGTAGGTAGTTAAGTGAACATAATATATAATCTGGACAGTAATCCTAAGGTAGTGTACACAGCATGCATAAATCAAAGCAGATTACTCGTGCAAAACAAGACAAGAAAATGTTACAAAACAAATTTAGATTTGTTAACGATACACTTGGTTATCGTAAGAAGCTTTATTAAAATTAGGTAATAAACCTTCTTACGATAAAGATAATGATAATAATAATAGGGTGAAATTACAATCACAGTTATTAAACTGTGATTGTAACTTCACACCATAAATAATCTTTACACCATAAATGGACTAGACTTGGAACTTTTCAGTACTAAGGACATCTGATACTAACTTTTTATATTTATTAAATTTTGCATTAAATATATACATACATACATACATACATACATAGACTCACGCCTGTTTCCCCGAAGGGGTAGGCAGAGGCATATTAAACGCCCACTTTTCGCCAGTGTTTTGATCCCACATAATAGGTAGCGAGCCTATTGCCGCTTATTGGGATACTTTTGTTTGCCAGAGCCTCGTCCGTTGATCGGCAGGTGCACCACTTGCAGGTGAGGTTGGCTTGGGACCCTAAGTTCTTGGTGGGAACCCTATGCACCAATATATCGATATTCGATAAGATATAAATATCCGTATCTTGATGGCTGTGTTTTACATTTACTATATCTGTTATTTAATTAGATTTGCCATAATTGGATGAATCATCAAAGTAGTTTGAAAGATTATATATAAAGTTGCCAACTATTGAAAGAGGAAGCACTTAATATCATACAACTGATTCGGGCTAAGAATAAACATGTACATGTAAGTCAGCATTAACAGTCATACCTTAGCGTAGTGAATCAGGAGTGGCAAGTTTTTATATCCACGCAAGTGAAGTTGCAACAATATACTATATACCGAGGACATTGTCATCTTCCATGACACAAATTTTAACAAAAACCTTAAAATGTTATTACTTGAACCAAAATAAAAATACAAACGTATTGAGACTGCGCTTTTTAAAGTCGGTTAAAAACCAAATTCTATATTTTTCGCCAATCCCGGCATCATGTGATTGGCCATCAACATGTTTTATTATAAAACTAACTGAACAGCACTACATCATACATCTACTGAACCCGATTTAAATCTCTGAGATACTGATAATTCTTATATCTGGCGGGTAGACTTTGCATCAAATCCTTTCGATATAGAATGATGCTATGACTTAGATTATTATTCAAATATAAACACATTACTTTCTCTTTGGTCGATATATCATTGTTTCACGAAGTTTTCTTTTTTTAACCAAAAAAGCACTATACTCCACAAATAGTCTGACAAAATTTCATAAAAGCAACATTCCGGCCATCCAATAATAGTAGCTATCGTATAGGTAGGGTACCTACCGTCCATAGTGACCCCGGCGATTGAATCTGTTGTTCAATACGAGTATAATCACGGGGCGTGTGATTTATTTGACTGCTAAGGTGCAGTCTCAATCAGCAATGGTTCATTTACATTGCATGTTTTTTTTTCTGATCATAAAGTTATCTGGTGCGATAAATTTGTTGTATTATAAATGTTTTTATTTAAGCTGAATAACTTTTCTGCACTTTGGTGGCTAAAAAGTTGAAAAGGTATTGGCGCAAGGATTATTTTATGATCGATATTTTTTACGCTAATGCAAGCATCCTTTATTTAATTCTCAATTATTTTACAACTTTATGCTGATTTTCATTTACAATAACTTATTTACAACTAAAAATATACGTATAAACCTATAACTAAAGGAAAACTAAATAAAATATACTTATGTATTATAAAAGGCAAGGCAAGACGTTTAGACGCCGTAGTTCGATAAATTTGTTTTATTGAATGTTTTAATTTTGTTGACTCTTTTATAATTTCAATTTATTTAAGGATACGTACAACGTCATACCCACCTAATATTTTAACGGTACATGGAATTGAATTGTGAATTATCTGTAGATTATTCGGTGGTAAAGTGTTAACCTTATATTTTCAATGTTTGGAAGCAAAAACCATCCTGGAAGCTGCCAAGATACTTTACCGTAAAAATAAAATGTTATTTTCTTCGCAAAAAAATGTTGAACACTTTATTATTATAAGACTTAAAGTCAATAAATTCAAAGTTTATTACAGTATTAAAGAATGAACAATGAATTGAATAACCGTCGATGTCCATCAGCACTAATTGTCCCAACCCTCCGCCGCGCGCAGGCCGCGAGCGGGCACCGTTCTCGGTCGCGCGAGCGGTGCGGCCGCGCGCTACTAATTTCCCGCGTGGCCAATAAATTACCACACAGTTTGTCCTCCAGCGCACTACTCGTCGCCTCCCATACAGCGCGCAGTGCAGCGCTGACCAGTGTATCAATTTATCATATACATTTTACAAGATAAAAAAAGCTATTCGGTATTCGAACTACGTTATTCCATTTTAGTGGGTAAAACTGAATAAATATTTGAATATGCTATTTTGTTTTGTAGTTTGTATCTGCCTCGACATTTTGTATTTAATACGTGTTTAGGAATGCTGGTATTGCGAGGAAGCCGAATTAGCTTAAAGCATTAACAATTCCTTCATTGTGCCTTTGCTTTATATGAATGCTAAGTCTCTCTCTCACGATAAGATGTGTTAATAAAACTTAAATTATGTCTTTCATACGCTTCAAAGTATAACGCTTATCCAAGGTTTTACCTACATGGAAAACTTTCCTACCGAAAGCATATTACATAAAGGTACAAAATAGAAATTACAATTAAAATTCCAGGCAGTCAGCAAGCGCCAATTAAACAATGTATGAGTTCAATCGTTTTATTTGCCGTGTTAGTAATTAGTCTATTCTGTGTTTGCACGTTGTCGTATGCGGCGCTTGGCTGAATGCGGAAGTATTTGGCGCGCGCCGACATTATTATAACAGGGTGTCGGGGGCGCATCGGCGTCGGCCTGCTCTTGGCATTCGCGGCCTCGCCAGCAGCGACGGGTTACTCTATGAACGAATGCGTTTTTACAAACACTTTGTTTTTCGGCCATTTTGTTGCACAGTCAGTTGTTTTGTTGTAGTAAATTTAGCATTTAAATGTAGCGTACCTTTTGCAGAGATATATAGCAGTGGATGAATATACATTAACAGGTCGGGTGTAATGTTGCCGTTGTAAGTTATTTATGGTGCAGCTAATGAAACATTTTGTACGAGGCTAGTTTAACGATGGGAAGGGATGTTGTCTGCGACCGCCGTGTTGCTCAGCGCAGTAAATGCACGTTCTCTTAACTCTTGTGTTAAGCTGTGATAAATGGCCAAGAGGTATAATTAGATAAGTAGTAAAAAGCAACAAATATTCGAACTATAGATAGATCTGTTGATTTTTTATTCGTGTTTGACATATTTTGTATGGAGCTTATGTCAAAAATGAATCTAAATTCTATAGATCTATCTATATTTCGAATATTGAATTCCGTAGTTAGTTCTATACGAAGATCTCACCGCACCGGATCACAGCACTGTACATAGTCCGGCAGATATTGGACTGCGCTGAATGCGAAAAGGGTTTGAGCGCTTTATTAGATTTCTTAAAGTAAATAGGAGAGATATTACGCAGAGATATTAAGGCAGCGATAGCCCAGTGGAGATACCAACGCACTGCCATGCAGAGGGTATCGGGTTCGAATCCACGGCGCGCACCTCTGACTTTTCGAAGTTATGTGCGTATTGAATTATAAATTATCGCGTGTCTCGTGCCTCGGAGAGCACGTTAAGCCGTCGGTCCCGGCTGTCATGAAGATCTTTGATAGGGCGTCAGTACCTTTAAAAATGACACTAGTCTGAACCATGGAATATCGCTATCCCTTCGGGTTGCGGAGGTCAGACAGGTAGTCGCTCCGAGGAAAAGCTAATATTCCGCCAAATCCGGTAAGACTAGAAAGCGGACCCCAGGTTGAGACTGGGATAACGCTAGGAAGATGAAATAGGAGAGATATAACTTTTAGTTTTATTTAAATGAACTTATAATTAATCATGCTTAATTAGTAATTAGTTTGCAATAATGTTCTTAAAATACATGTGAAGTAGTAATTGGCCAGCGTGGTGGACTACAGTTTAAACCTTCTCATAGTGATACGATAGCAACCCCGTGTTAGCATTGGTGCTGAAATTCTGAAGTTATGCCCGTACAAACATTTCGGTGATTCGTTTTATTAACATATTATTATATAGACTGATAACTTTCGAGTTATTTAACTTAATTTAATAACATTTAGTAAATTTAATAACAGAGTCAGTACAGTTATAGTCGTGGCGTAAAACGGGCAGCCTTTGGCAAAATAAAATGTATCTCAGATTTGTGGAGGTCCTAAAATACAAAATAAAAATGAATAATATAAAACTTGACCACATGGATGGCTGTGAATGAGATGTATCTAGTCTGCGACACCTCATTGTCTCAATACCTTAAGTATTTTAGTTTGACTCCCACACGTGTCTGAAATTAGTATTATTCACAGATAGCCCTGAATATGTTTGGTCTGGTCGTTCAGTGTGACCGATGTGTCCACATGTGTAAAATACTCTGAGACACATTGCCCTTGTGTTTAAATGTCTGGGTATCGAACCGATGAATGTCATTATGTAGGCTTAATTATGTGTAGATACGAGCTGAGTGCGGTCATGCCGACTTTGGATACATAACCAGCATGTCTGAGAGTTTTCAATAACGTCATCGCGAGATATGAGAAATCTGTCACTCTCTATAAGAAGTGGCTCGCAACTAGTAGTGTATTACAGGGCTGATAACACAATATAAAATTCATAAAAAGTTATAAAATTATAGGCTTAAAATTGGTCTGTGTGGAGAGTCTCGGAAGGCTTGTGTATCTTAGATAAATGATTGTTTCGAGCGCAGCGAGACCAATCATTTATCTAAGTAGTGTACATTGTACATCAGTGAACGTGTTTTGTCTGTGATGATAATGATGCATTGTTACCTGTTTAATCTGTATATATAAAATTCCTGCGCTACTGACTGACTGACAGACAAGCTACAACCTAATCTAACGGGTACAGGTCTCTGATTTTGAGCATGTATATTCCTTGGAGACCGTAGGGGTGCACTAAGAAGGCATTTACCAAAATTCCCAAGGGATCAGGCAGAAATTGATAAATTAGAAATAACGTGCGGGTGTAGCTGCGGACATCTTCTAGTGAGTAATAAAAATCTCACGCTCTTAAACATAATATTGTTTAGCATTACAATCTACATAGCTAAGTAGACGTTCTACAGGTGATGTAAATAGCTAGACGATTATAACAATGTTTTACAAAGATTTACCACTTGTTAACGAACAGGTCGCGTGGCGGGCGCCCGTCACAGTCACGTAAGCTCAACCGTCGCCGTGCACAGACCTCTATTAATTTATACACCGTTAGTTATCGAATTAGCAGCGATTTTGTTTCTTTCTGCGGGGATACTATCCTCGTGAATGTGGTGATGTCGATGAAGTTTGGAGTCAATGTCAATGCCGACATTGCAATAAGTTGCCAGTCTGGTCACTGTTAAGGAAAACATCTTGAAGTAATGATTTGTTTTTTTTTATAATTATGTTCTCAAATCATGTATCATGAAAAAGTTGCGCGCATAGCATTACGACATATTTTTTGTAATGTTGGATATTGAACTCACGCTTTATTAATAAAGATCCTGTCAGTGAAGTTTTTAAGGAAAGCATCTTTGCTGAGTTAGGAATTAAAATAACACAATAAAGAAATCGTCAACGCTCATTGTTTAAAGAACGACGGATTAAGAGATAAGGTTAATACTAACGCTACCAAGGAGTTTCCAAATGATCCATGCATAATCTAAAATGGTGTAGTAAGTATCACACCTCTATATCTTGGGAGGATTAAACGAAGATGTATTACAGCCACATTTCATCCATTCTACTTCACGTTCTCGTACAACGTGGTCGGCGTTTCATCGAGCATTTCTCCCATGTGCAGACACTGGAATGAACTATGTCTCGCTGTGTATATTGGAAGGTATGATTTCAACTATAGGTAAAAGTGTCCCAACAGTGCAAAACAGCCCTGATGTTATACATAAACTGAACATTTTCTTAATTTAATTCTAAAGTGTTCAGTTTGTTGTTTAAAATTATGTTTATTTTTATTTTAAGTTAGTTTAATTGTGATCTAATATTTGTATATTGCCTAGTATTTATTTACATATCATTATAACTACTGTATCTATATTGAATAAATGAAAGTAAGAACATTTTGTGAATTTAATATGTCATAGTACATATATTTCTCTCAAGTTGATTTAAAAAAAGATATTATTTACGCGGGTATCGAATAAAATCAACAGAATTTAAGGGTTTTATAGCTAGCTACCGAACTTAAAAAAGTTTTGCTAGACCATATTATTTAGAAACAGGAACAAAGTTCTACAACATCATGTTTACCGTCAGCAAGCAGATACAAAACATTGTAGGTACTAACTGAATTGCAACGCCCACAAAACGGGTAGATACCATATTACCAAGAGCCTGTAAAGCCTATTCCCAAGTTTCTATATAACAGCGACAGCCATCACGTTTACAGCTGAAGCCTGAAATAACAGACAGCTTTGAGCTGCGTACCCGAAGATTAAGCTGCACTCTCTCAGTACAAATGCTGGCATTTGTTTGATATACATAGAGTACAGTTATATATACAAGATAGTAGTCGTATGATATTAGGAAATAGGTACGGTACTGGTCTACACTTTCCCTATAGAATGCTATTGCTTATATATATTTCCTAAAAGCGTGGAAAAAATTACAGTTTACGCGCTCTTCTGTTTGTCCAAAAAAGAGTAAATAGTCACTTTGTGCGGTCAAGCGGTTATATATACAAGATAGTAGTCGTATGAAATTAGGAAATAGGAACGGTACTGGTCTACACTTTCCCTATAGCATTGATTAATTTCATGGCGAAATCGATAATTAATATTAACAGCTAAAAGATGATTTTATCCTCGTGCAATTTAAAGTACAAAAGGGAGATGAATAGTTTTATTATTTGAAATTGATAATGTTCCTTAATTATATTGCCGTATAGCTGCTGCTATCCAGTTGAAATACAATTTTTTTCGAGCATACGCAACAATAAGTTTTAGTCCTAAGACTTAGGTAGCAATCGCAGCTCAAGTATAAACACAAATATTCAATTACTATCTAATTATCTATAGTGCATTTACTCAGTACATACTATCTTCCCATTTAAGTAACTGTTTATAAAATGGTTAGTAATTACATTATTTACTATTGGTGCATTAAGAGAAAAGCAATGCAGCAAAACGGTTAACAAAAGTGTTTTTATGTAATGTATCTAAGCTGCAGACATTTGGCACTGGATAAGACGCAATGTTTATGACGAATAAGTAAGGTTTATTTTGTAATATTTATTTCAAGTTTGGCAAAACTCAGGTCACTCACGCCGTACTTAGCTCAACAACATATTTCACCAATAGGTTCATTGGTCAGTAACGAAAAATTGTAACAAAGTCAGTAAAACGTCATTATTTCACGAACTACAGTTAAATTTGGTTCGTGAAATGATGACACACTAGAGCAACTTCTTGTTCTGTCACAAATAAACTCTCATGTATGTACACACCATAAAAGTTATTTTAAAACAAGCAGCAAGTTTATCTTGTCACAGATAGCTGACTGCAGCTCTTTTAAACAGGTTTCTAGTTTCACAGGGTACTAGTTAGTTAAATGTATGGGTACCGACCACTGGATTGAGTTACATAACCCTCAGGTGCTTTCGACAGAACGCCACTACATACCTCGAATGGTTAGGGAGGCTATTGAAATTAAAAAGTTCAAGAATTTCAATAGAGAGGATGGGTTTCAACTGTCGAGTATCTGGCATCCAGTGGTACGTCTATGTAAAACCCGTGAAAAGAACAAAATCAAACCGCGAGCTGACGTAGTGAGTGTAGTATGTCGTGATCGGGTACAGTGCGATAGTGATAACAGTGCTAGTGGTGTTGAACGCAAAAAACGAGTAAGAAAGCCGGTAGACCGTTATACTTGCTCGTAACATTCATCCACCCGCAATAACATCAGTACATCCGTGAACATGGTGCTTGCAACAGTGCCGAAATATCGGTTACTCCAAACAAAGGACCGTGGTATATATCCCGAAAGACAAATTAAAACAACAATTTATGGATCACACAGAGTCGTGGGGGAACCGAACCCACGACACTCGGCGCAGCTTCAAGCGGCAAGGCGGCCGCATAAACCAGTTCGCCAACCGTTAATGGTAGAATATAAAAAATCCTGCCTTAGCGGATGCCTACGTCATAATTATAAGAAACCGCATAGTTTAGGCATAGTGATGATATTTCAGAAAGGAGAAATAATGTTATATACTTTAATTCGTAGCATATGCTTATAGGTACATCAAAATTACAAATTAGTTACATTTTGGCATAGTGCTCTTACCGCCTGTGGCACAGGTTTACCCTAGTACAGGCACCCATTGTTATCTAGAACATATTTACCCTTAGAAGTACATATACTATTATTGTAGAAAGATGAATAAATAATTTATTATATTATTATTATTATATTTTGACGCGACATCCGACATCCTCACGGGCAGTGTCGCGGCTAAAATCTAGTCATATAAAGTGGTTATTATCATTTACAGTAGAGTCCTACATAAGACAGTACCATAAGATAGTCGCAAAAAACAAAACCCACTTATTTATCTTCAATATTTTATAGCCTCTATGTATCGTCCTTTCTATACTCCAGTTTGTTAAGCAAAACAAATCGGTCAGCATGCACCTGGCGTGTGGTCGAAATATATTAGTTTTCAATATTTAATACAGAGGGCGCTGTTGTCCCGTCGTCCCGGCCCGGGCTGACGGTTGCTGTCACAGGACTAATACCACTTTATGTACCCGCAGGTGTTTTGGTTGACCGATATATTTATATTATGAAATGATATTTGAATGTGATGTACATATTTTTGTGTCAACAAATGTTTGTTATTTAAATTGTGACATTACTAGCTGTTTTTACTCAATGTTTACCTCACAGTAAGGTATTGTTGTCTAAAATAGTTAACACTCTAGAGCTGCGTATACGCTTGACGAGCCGAGCGCGAGTGGAGCGCAAGCCGAGCCGCTCACTCGCAGTGTCAAGTGTGGACGTGCAGCGAGCCTACAACAATCACTCTCCTCGAACATAGGTTTTCGTAGTGTGCTCATAGCTCACGGCGGGGATGGACGAGTTATCTGCAGCAACCGCTGCTACTACAGCGATTATTAAAGCTAATAAACAAACAAATCATAGCTAATAAATAACTTAACAAACTAATAATTTTCTTTCTGCACATGTCTAAATCCTTGCCCAAGTCTTGAGATGTACGAGACCATGTATCAAACTTCTTATTTTTTGAGGCTCGTAAGTCGGTCCACACTACACGAATTTCGGCTTCGCTCGTGCTTCACTCGTGCTTTGCTCGTGCTCCGCTCGTGCTCGGCTCATCTAGCGTATACGCAGCTTATGATTTATAAGGATACAACTTGAAAATGAAAGAAGCAGCGATAGCCTAGTGGAGATACCAACAGACTGCCCTTTAGAGGATTATTTACTATCGGGTTCAAATCCGCGGCACGCACCACTAATTTTTCGAAGCTATGTGCGCAATAAATTTTTAACAATCACTTGCCGCGTGCCTCAGAAAGCACGTCAATTGTTATGAGAAGCTAGTTTTACAGAGACTGGTCTAAATATAAGCCATAAAATAACGCTATTCCTTTGGGATGTAGAGGTCAGACAGCAAGTGCTCTGTGGAAAAGCGAATATCCTGTCAAATCTGGTAAAACTGGAAAACGGACCCTCAGCACTAAGATTAAAAAGTATAACATTGCAACCAGGATAATGTTGAGATAATGGTGAAGATAAGGCGCGGTAAGTTAAAACTCTTGAGTCTAATAAACGATGGCGAATGTAGTTGAATAACAATTACATTGCTACAGAAAAAGATATTTGATAAATTAATTAAAAAAAACATTCCATTCACTTCTTTATAGCTTAAAGCGCTACATAAGATCTCTGCTTGCGATCCATGTCAAAAAGCAAAACAAAATCCTCACTATTATATTGAATAAAATTTACATAAATAATATTATGGCTAAACTATCATGGCAGGAGGCGAATAAAAACAGCAGAAAAATGCATCGTAAAATATATATAGAACGAGTGAACAATGTAACAAGAGTGTACCCTCTCGCCGAGTGCCTCGAGGCTCGAGCGTAATAGAACGTATAAACGCAATATGTTGCCGCGCCGCACGGCTCCGGCAGGGCCACACACTGTCAGCTACAAAAGTGCACATATATTTGAGTGCTCCTTACACGGCATGTTTTAGCATTTCGATCCCATCACACAACTCCAACTTAACTCCCGCTAATGTGTAATGCGCTCTAAATACTTGACCAACTTGTTTTGCGTACCGTACAATCAAAAATGAATTCTGTTACTTCGTGTTAGCGTTCGTTTTAGCTGCATGTCATAGCTGTGAAGTGGTATTCGTAAGGCGAACGCCAGTTTTTCTCACTCAGCGCACGGTACGTGAATGTTTCAGGTATTTAGATAGTAGTTTTATATTGTTCTGTTACCTGCTCCATGAAATAGCGGCGTAAATAGTTGAGAGTTCCTAGCTAAAGGAACGTAGAAGTGACTCTCAAGATCTGATAGTAGGAGCACTTTCCTCTTTCGGCACGTAACCGAAGTTCCTAGATTTCTCGGTTGACTTGCTACGTTTACTATATTTCCTTAACTAAATTGCCAACTTGTATATATAGCTTTAAACTTCGCGCTCGTAGACGGTTCCGCTCTCATATCGAGTAACGATCAACAAAGTTAGGCAATCTTAGGGGTGTCAGACTAGAGATGGGTGTCCAATTGCAGTTTTTTGGTTATGGTAACATTATACTTTAATGTAAAATTATATAATGGTTCGCATTGTGTTGTGTATTGTGTCAGGCTGGTTTCGAGCCTAATTGGGCGCAAGGTCGTAAGTACTTAACTCCTAACTTAACTTTGCTCCTATTTTACGGATAAAATAGGAGCAAAGTTAAAAAACTACTCCATTCCGACCGTATTTACACCAGGGGCCAAAGTATACAACATGGTGGGCACACCAAAGGATGTTCTACCGCTACAAACCCCAGGTGTCTATAAAATCAACTGCAGCTGCGGAAGCTCTTACATAGGGCAAACGAAGCGGACCATCGCTGAACGTATAAAGGAGCACATCGCAGCTGTAAAGAACCGTCAAACGAACAAATCGGCGATTGCGGAACATTTACTTCAATCGGGCACCAATCACTGGATTGAATTTCATCGTCCCCAAGTCCTCTCCACGGAACGCCACTTTTACCCAAGAGTTGTGCGTGAAGCGATCGAAATCAGAAGACATAAAAATTTCAATCGGGAAGAGGGCTTCAAATTGTCATCGGCGTGGAATCCAGTGATCCGGTTAACAACACCCTACTTTAATGCGCAGTCGGCGAATGTTCAAAATACAGATACGGTTAGTGTGTTTTGCGCCGGCACCTCGAAAATCAACAACGCGGGGGTAGAAATAGAATCTTCTACCTCGCACTCGGAGACGTGACATCGCTACACCAGTCAGCTTGCGACCACGGGACGTGCAACCGTCTCGAAACGTCAAGCAAAAATAAGATATGTAAATACCTAATGCATGTTCGCGTTAATTCCCGTATAGATATATATTCTTTAACATGCAACGCGAGTGTTTAAAAGTTTCTATCATTTTTCTGTTTACTAACTTTCCAAAAATCCGTGTGGTGACGGATTAAGAATACGGGATGTCACCACCCCATATCATCCCATGGGTGTCGTAAGAGCCGACAGAGGGAGCATATTATGCAGAGAACAGCACTGTAAGAGAAGGCAAACTTGATACAAACCCTATACCAACCCGTTTGGCCAACGTGGTATAGTAGGCCCATTCCTCCTTTCAATGGAGAGGCCTAGTCCAGCAGTGGACTGTTAAAGGCTGATGATGATGAAGATGAACTTGCCAAAAATAATGAGCGATAGATTAGAATAAATATTTTTCGCAGCTCTGTGAGCCTTGAACCTAGAGCTTATTTATATAATTGCGCATAAATGAAACTTTTAAACACAGCAATATATTTATTTAACTCGTTTCGACGACGAAAGCTTGTACACTTCGAGAAACTGTCCTCATGTCTCCCGACGTCGTAAAGTTGACGTATGACTTCAACTACAATAGCTACATTTCAACTTATAAGTGACACAGCTATTGCGCTTTCATTGACTACGTGTAGCGGTGACAACAGAGTACTTGCTGACTTACTTCACAAACAGAATTGAAGACCTCATACAATATTATTTAGCGGGTCTTAGTCGCGATAATTTATTTATTTCAAGGCATAAATACCTCTGGTATTCTCCTACGTTTCTACCGGCTTGCAACAGTTGTGGTCGGTGGTGTATTTATGCCTTGAATTAAATAAATTATCGCGACTAAGACCCGCTAAATAATATTGTATGATGTATACAAATCGCGAAAGTTTAAAATCGAGAATTGAAGACGCCAGTTGGCACCAATTTGCTGCAAACTGTTGAAAGTTTAAAGTTTTAGGAAATGTCACGGAAATTTTTGCTGTCGCATAAGTTCCTCACACCGTTACGATAAATATACGTGCCAAGTTATTAAAAGGAAAACAGCAATAGTAAAACGCGTTGCTATCTATTATAATATTTTAGGTGTAATCAAACAAAAACAAAAGAATACATACAAATCTTAGTCTAACCGAAAATATTTTCGTTTCTGACTGGCTGACAGACAACGCTAGCCAGAACTATTGGGTGCAAGAAGCTGAAATTGGCATGTTATGATATGGGGATCCTAGAGTGCAGTGGGGACACAGAAAAAATTCCTAAATTCCCACGAATCGGGCAGAAACGATTTAATTACAAAGAATGTGCTGGCGTAGCTGCTAGCATCCTCTTGTTCGTTATGTTTATTCGAGCTTCAAATAGAATCATCCATTGTCTTTAAAATTTTAAAATTTGTGTTGCCTAGTCCGCGGCAGCATGGTTGCAGCCGCTTCGCCGCTTAACATTGCATCGAGTGTTATGGGTTCGATCTCCATACGAGACAACTTTGTGTGATCCATTGTTGTTTCGAGTCTGCGTGTTCATCGTGTCCGTTGGTTGTATGTTTGTAAAGTCTCACGCGTTGAGATGCGGCAGAGTTTTGCACCTAAAACGGATTTGTATCTAAAGCGCGCGCCGTCTTTTAAAAAACAAATAATAATGCACCCGCAAAAGTACTCAAGGATAAAGGACACCAGCGCTGGAATTGACAGCGCGCTATAAGACACAGTTGCTGTTCGATGCAATACTTGCAATCGACCACGTTTTGCTGATCTAGCAACGTAATACGGCCGCATTGTATGAGCGGCCACATCAGTGCATATTCGGACAGCAAACCGCGTGCATTCGTACTTATTAGCAAATCATTTATCATCCATTAGCATTTTTACATTCCCTAGCATACTTAGTAACAGTTTTAATAGCAATAAACGTCTAAAGAGTTATCGAAGTCTTTAATTTAGCATCAGCTATCAACGTCAGCCGCGTTCCCAACATTTTATGGTCCTCGAGCCTTAAGGACTTCGCGGTCGTGATACACGTGTTTTCGGTATCGTCGATAAGTGAAGTGCTTGATAATCTGAACAGCGATCTATATAACAGTGAACCATCTATCAGTGAACTTTCTAGCAGCGAACTATCGAGCAGTGACCTAGCAGTGTGATAAAGGTGTTCAGGATCGAGTATTGAGTCGAAGCACTCGGTACATCTCATAGCAGTTCCAGCAGCACTCTTAGGGGTGCACATTCAGCAGCAGCAAACGTCCAGCTCGTCCAGGTCACAGACGAGGCGAGACCCGTCGGTCCAGCAGCAACCAAGTGAGATCGTTCTTTTATATATATTTTTTATAGCAGCAATATGGAGAGTCTATATTTTTGCCAATCCGAGATTGCGGAGGCCATTAAAAAACTCCACATTAATTTTAAAAAGGATAGCGTAGAGCGTAAAACTTTTGATTATTGTAAGCGTAAAATTGAGTTATTGGAAAAGTACTGGCAAGACTACCAAAACAATCATGAAAAATTGCTTCCCTTTGAGATGACGAATCATGCTTATTTCGTCAACTCTGAATATGAGAGCACAAAGCAGCTTTATTTTACGGTCAAGAGGCTCATAAATCAGCAACTAGAAGAGTTGAGTCAACGAAGTCTGGCATCAGGCTATGAGCAAGAAGAAGAAGCAAGTGGAACAAGGCGTCAGACGACGCAGGAGCCAGTTCCAACAACCTCGTCTCGCGTGTCGAGAGGATCACCCAGCAAGCTTGACGATATGCTTCACAAGCAGTCTGTCAATTTTAAAGCGTTCATTAGAGCAGTCGAGAATATTGATTTGGAATCATTGGCCGATAAATGGGAATTTGAAGATGCTCTTCAAATTTTACAAAATCGTTGGAATGCTATCGACAACCTTCATTGGGAAATCATAGGTGAGTCTGAAGAAAACGAGACATACGAAGCTCATTACACGAAGCATGAACGTACCTTTATAAGTATGAAAAAGTCTATCAACTCGAAAATGTGGTCTACATCGCATCATGCAAAATCAACTCCAAAAATGGACATTCCCGTGTTTACAGGCAATTACCATCAATAGGTCTCATTTAAGGATTTATTCAATGAGGCGATTCATAAGAACACCGCACTGTCGAATGCCCAAAAGATGCAATTCCTAAAAAGCAAAGTAAAAGGCGAAGCGGAACGATTGATTCAGCACCTACCGATAAGCTCTGAAAATTACATGGTTTGTTGGGAGATACTCAACCACCGATTTGATAACAAGAAGCTTATTTTTACATCTCACGTCAATGTATTTTTAAATTTACCTAATCTTCAGCAGCAATCATTTTTAGCTATCAAAAAGTTACATGACGTATCTTTAGAGAGTCTTCACGCTATCAAAAAATTAGGCGTAGATATAAGCACGTGGGACCCTCTATTAGTTCACATTTTATCGCAGAAGTTAGATAGTGAGTCATTTTCGGAGTATATAGAGTCGCTAAAAAACTCGCGAGAGCTACCTGTACTGCAGGACTTTTTCGATTTCTTAGAAAATAAGTTTACCAGCCTTGAAACCGCTCGGCGGCGACAAGATGTTATCCCTAAAACTCATCCAACATCCAATCAGCAAGCTAGCCAATCAACTTCGTTTTCTAATAATAGAAAATTCCATTATTATAATAAATCAAATGATTAAAATAAATCAAATGATTATAATAATTGGAAATCGTATAAACCGATTGCGAAATCATTACACGTGTCGGCTAACAAATGCGCACTTTGTTTCGAGGAACACAATTTGCTTAGTTGCGAAAAGTTTCTTGCAATGCCAGACGAAGTAAAGCTTAAAACAGTTAATAATTTTCAATACTGCATTAATTGCATTTATAACCACAATGGAAATAAATGCCATTCAGCAAAAAGGTGTCGCAAATGTTCTGGAAATCACCATACCATATTACACGAATGTTTTACGCAACAAAAGCCTACATCCGGTACCAAAAAGCAAATATGTAACAAACCAACTGATAGTAAGCCTCAAAATAGCGGTAACGTGCTTGCATCCCAGCATGATTTCCAGGAAATTCTTTTAGCAACTGCATTAGTTCGAGTAACATCCGCAGATAGCACGCAATTAGTTTTACGAGCCCTTATCGACCAAGGTTCGCAAATATCGTTAATTACGGAAAAAGCAGCCCAACAATTAGGTTTAAAACGCGAACAGTTTAGTGGAGTTGTGTTTGGTATCGGAGAAAAAGACAGCGACTGTAAGGGCAAGATTAACATAACATGTCAATCTATGTATACTAGCTATAAATTCAATACTGATGTTTTGATAATGAATAATCTCATAAAAAATCTGCCTAATAAGTCATTTTCCAAGCCAACTTGGTCACATTTAGAGCACGTTAACTTAGCCGACCCCGAATTCTATACCAGTCGCCCAGTAGACTTATTACTCGGTGCAGACGTTTACGCTCTTATCATGTTAGACGGCACGATAAGAGGCTCGAATACAGCTTCACCCTTAGCTCAGCAAACCCAGCTTGGGTGGATTCTTTGCGGTGGTATACAAACTTTTCACTGTAACGTTATTCAAAATAATATAGCCGATATCCAACAATTCTGGCAGATTGAGGATATTCAGGAGCAAAACGAGATGTCAACTGAAGATCAACAATGTGTTGACTATTACATTTCAACGACAAAACGTTTGGAAAACGTTCGTTATGAGGTTAGTTTACCCATGAAAGAGCATTTTAGCGAAAGGTTAGGATCGTCCAAGGACATAGCGATAGCACAATTTAGAAATTTAGAACGGAAATTTAGCAAGCAAGAATGTTTAGCACAGCAGTATAAGCAATTCATGAGCGAGTATGAGCAGTTAGGGCATATGAAATTAGCAACTTCTAATATTAAATCAATCGAATGCTTCTTGCCCCATCATTCGGTTCTACGAGCAGATTCCTCTACTACCAAGCTTCGTGTCGCGTTTAACGCGTCCGCCAAGACCTCCTCCGGTTATAGTCTTAATGACCTTATGCACAAGGGTCCAAATTTGCAAAAAGACCTACAAGAACTCTTGTTGAAATGGAGAATATATCGCTACGCGTACACGGCTGATATAGAAAAAATGTATCGCCAAATTTATGTCACAGAAGAAGATCAAAAGCTCCAGCAAATCGTTTGGCGGGAAACAAATAAGCCAATAAAATGCTACCAATTGACAACAGTAACTTACGGCACCAAATCAGCTCCATTTTTAGCAATGATGTCCCTTCGACAGTTAGCGTCTGATGAGGAGCTGAGGTTTCCAAATGCAGCTAAATCTTTACGAGAAGATTTTTTTATGGACGATTATGTGTCTGGTCAGCATTGTATTCGAGATGGAAAAAGCAACATAGCAGAATTAATTTCGTGTCTTAACAGTGCTGGATTTTCATTAAGAAAGTGGTCCTCAAACAACAAAAGTATCTTAGAAAATATAGCTTCATCCCAACAGAATAATCAAACATCTTTCATCTTTAAAACTGAGAACACACCTAAAACATTGGGCTTACGATGGGACCCTGTCAGGGATGAATTCAATTTCCAGTATACTGTATCGGCAGACCATACAAAACTAACGAAAAGAGCGTTACTTTCTGAAATATCGAGATTGCTTGACCCTCTGGGTTGGCTAGCTCCACTGACCACTACACTAAAGCTATTATTTCAAAAGGTTTGGCAGGATTCGAAAGTTCAATGGAACGACGAAGTATCACTTGAAATCAGAAACGAATGGATAAAATTGACGGCAGATATCAGTTTGGTAAGTCAGATCAAAATACCACGATGGCTGAACAGCAAACGAGATGACATAATCCAATTACACGGATTCTGTGATGCATCTCTCAAAGCATACGCATGTGTTATATGCGCTCGTGTCGTAACATCAAACACAGCGACAGTAGTTCTAGTCGCAGCAAAATCAAGGTTGGTGCCTAATAACAAATTAGTATCACTGCCGAGACTCGAACTATGCGCTGCAGAATTATTGTCTAGACTTATGTCCAAAGTAGTAGCAAGCATAGGAAGCAGCATGACTCATAAAATCTACGCTTGGAGTGACTCAACGGTCACTCTTAGTTGGATACAAGGCAACCCAGACAGATGGAAGCCCTTTGTATCTAATAGAGTGAAGAAAATCACTAACATATTAGCAGCAGATGTTTGGCATTACGTGTCGACAAAAGAGAATCCAGCCGATCCAGCAAGCAGAGGTTTACCTATGTCTCAGTTGAAAGAAAGCGATTTGTGGTGGCGAGGACCAGCCTGGTTATCGTCTCCTGACTTTGAGCCTAAGCAAGAGCAGCGTAAATATACGACAGATCAAGAGATACGGAAACAAGTCGCAAGTGTTCAACGACATGACCCCACAACAAGCATAATTGAGCAATTATTAAATCGACACAGTTCGTTTCTAAAAATAAATCGTATTGTAGCTTGGTTATTACGTGCACTTGCACCGACACGTCAACAAAGGCCGTCATATATCACATTACAAGAAATGCGGCAAGCAAAATATATTATAATTAAGTACGTACAGCGTATTGAGTTTGAATCGGAGGTAAATAATTTATTAAGCGACACTAAACTGAGTTCAAATAGCAACATATTGAACTTAAATCCATTTTTAGACGAGAAGGGCATATTAAGAGTCGGAGGACGTCTGAAAAATGCCAACATCAGCGCGGATATGAAATATCCGATTATCATTCCATACAGCGGCAGGCTAACTGAACTTTTAATACAGCAAGCACACGAACTTACCTTCCATGTTGGATCGCGGTTGACTTTATCACTCTTACGACAAAATTATTGGATAATTAAAGGAAATCGAGCTACCAAAAAACAACTTCGTAACTGCGTAACATGCAAAAAACAAGAGCCGAAGATACTACAGCAAATAATGGGACACCTACCTGATTTTCGATGTAATCCTGCACCGCCGTTTTACCACACCGGGGTAGATTTCACCGGATTTATTCGAGTGAAGTGCAATAAAGGTCGGGGTGTAAGAGCAACAAAAGGATATATTTCTCTTTTTATTTGCATGGTTACGAAAGCAGTCCATATCGAGTTAGTCTCTGACCTTAGCAGCTTATCGTTTATATCAGCTTTACGCCGTATGGCAGCAAGGCGAGGAGCCCCGAAGCACATATATTCGGATAATGGCACCAATTTTGTAGGTGCTAATAAGATATTACAAGAAGAACAGCAACAGCTAGAGAGTATTTTTAATGATACTTTCTACAAAGAAATCACTGAAATGAGCATACAATGGCATTGGAATTGTCCTTCTTGGCCTAGTGCTGGCGGATTATGGGAACGATCTATCCGGAGTTTGAAGCAGCATCTGAAAAGAGTGATTGGTGATCAAGCACTAACATTTGAGGAGTACAGTACTTTGCTGTCTCAAATCGAAGCAAGCCTTAATTCGCGACCATTATGTTCAATATCCGAGGATATCAACGATATAGATTTTCTCACCCCAGCGCATTTTTTGAATAGTCGTGCCGGTCTTACTGTCATAGAGACGGCGCAGGATGCTAGAACAAGATGGTACATGGTGAGCAAAATGTTTAAAGACTTGTGGAAGCGATGGAAGGCGGAATATCTTACCCAGTTATCTGTACGTAGCAAATGGTTAAAAGCCCAAGAGAATATCAAAGTAGGCGATTTGGTAACCATTCATGACGACAATATACCCTCTGGTAAGTGGCCAGTCGGTCGGGTGGTAGAGGTCCATCCCGGAAACGACGGAGTTGTTCGGGTAGTAACCCTGAAGACCAAAAACGGCTACATGAAACGTCCAGTTTTGAAACTGTCTGTCTTGCCTATAGCAGAGAAAGAGGCAAAACAGCATGATCAGCAAAATAGCGGCCAGATAAAACCGCAAAAAACCATAAAAAGCAACCCGCGCACTAAAAGTTGTACTACTTTATTTAGCTTAGCCTTATCATTAATATTGTTTATGAATCTCGCAACGGTTACGGAAGCATCTTACAAATTTACAACATTTGATAGCAACCAGACACTGTATTTTGATCCTCTGGGAAAAATGCAGCTGATACGAGACGAGTGGAAAATCGTCACCTATTACGATATGGCCCCTTTCTGGCAGGGTGATGACGCGGTCTCCAAATGTTCAGAATATCTCAAGCAAACCTGCGATAAAATTAAAGAACACAATCATTGCGATATTATCATCCTACAAATACAACATGAGTTCAATGAACTACAATATTATAATCAGCTGTTGTTAAGTCAGCATCTTGGAAGGTCGAGAACTCGACGCGGATTGATAAATGCAGTCGGTGCTATATCTAACTCATTGTTTGGTATACTCGACGAGGATTTCGCAGAAAAATATAAGCGTGACATTGACCTAGTACGTAGTAACATAAACCATCTGACTCAGTTGTACAGGAATCAAACATCGGTCATAGAAGTGCAGTACAATATAGTAAAAAGAATAGAGGAGACAATAGAGAAACAACATAAGCTAATAAATAAGCATCTGAATTATTTAGACAGCGTGTCAAATACATTACAAAAGGAGATCGATGTCATGTCTGTTCAGCAAGAATTTACATTCGCTGCCTTGGCGACAACCAATATGATTCAAAACTTGAAACGAATGCAAGATACGTTTTTAGATACTTTGACTGAAATCTATCATGGCCAGATCAATCTCCATATTTTGACACCGAACCAACTTCGTTCTGAGCTGCAAATAGTGTCAAGTCAACTTTCCAAAGAATTAGCATTACCTGTCGATAACGTTCAGCATGACCTGCACAAGATATAGGTTACTGAAAGTCAAAGCAAGAATGACTGAAGAATATTTTATATTTGAAATTACCTTACCTTTGATTAGCAGAGATACATTCCAGCTATATAATTTGATACCAATACCGGTTCAAATCAATGAAAGCATGATCGCTATAAATCCAATCTCTGAATATGTAGCGATCAATCTGAGAAGAGATGCATATCTGTTAGCTAGCATTAATGAACTTCAAAGCTGTACATATCAGGAAGAAATTTACCTTTGTCATTTACGAAGACCTATCATGAGCCTAAGTTCTGACGAAAGATTCTGTGAAAAGTCAGACTCATCAACTTGTAGAATAATAAAGTCGAGCTGCGAAAATAAATGGATATCGTTACATGACCTTTCTACCTATTTTTATTTCTGTTGTAACACATGCTCTTTGAAGGTTTTATGCGACGATGAACTGCAAACGCGCTCGGTCAGCAAGGCCGGATTGATTCAGCTTACTAATCAATGTATGGTAAAAGGTCGTGACGTAACATTGTACTCTTATCAGCAATTAGAAAATAAGATCAAGCTCAAACTAAATATACTCGATTCGAAACTTACGCCAGTCCATCGTATAATCAATAACTTTACGCTACCTATCCAAAATTTTGTGGAATTTGATAATGAGAACGCTCACATCAATGAGTCTCTAAAGCATCTCGATGAGCAAATAAAAACGTTGAAAGAATCAGCTCAGCAGACAGAAGGCCTGACGGTACATGATGTACATCAATACAGTATTTCGTACGGGCTATTAGCAGCAGCAGTCGCGGCGGTTCTTTGGTTCCTGTGGAGAAGGTGCAGGCGCACTAGCGCTGCGCCCCCCGCGACGCGCGCGGCGAGCGCGCCAGCGAGTGTGAGTGTGTGTTTAAATCAATCGGACCAAGGTCCAAATGTAAGTGCGCGTGGTCCACCCCCTTCTGATAGTTCTGATCGTGTTTTTAGTGTGAGTGATGCGCGAAAACCACTGCGTTCCGTTCAAGAATCCAGTGTGTGTGATAAAGTGTATGAAAGCAGCTTTTCGAAAAAGTGGTCTAGTTTACGTTTAAAAAAGCGCGATACAGCAACATCTCCTATTCCGAAAAGACAATCTGTAATTTTTACTTCTGACTCAGCCGTTTGAGTTCAGATTTGTTTTTGAACTAGTTTTTAAGAATTTAATGCTCCTTCATCATGTAAATCATTGATCATCTAGCGTTGTTCTAACAAACATTAGCATAGTTCATAATCACGTAACTTTGTCACCGTTTATACTCGTCCATTTACTCATCTCATCTTCTCCCCTCGGGAGCATGTTCGATGCAATACTTGCAATCGACCACGTTTTGCTGATCTAGCAACGTAATACGGCCGCATTGTATGAGCGGCCACATCAGTGCATATTCGGACAGCAAACCGCGTGCATTCGTACTTATTAGCAAAGCATTTATCATCCATTAGCATTTTTACATTCCCTAGCATACTTAGTAACAGTTTTAATAGCAATAAACGTCTAAAGAGTTATCGAAGTCTTTAATTTAGCATCAGCTATCAACGTCAGCCGCGTTCCCAACAGTTACAGTTTAAACCTAAGACACGGTTACAGTTTAAACCTTCAGACAGAAACGTCTGTAGATAGAAGCGCATGCTCCTTAAATATGGGTCAGCAAATATGATTATTCTTCGTTACACAGGTATCATTGCACTATTAATAAAATACTTTATAATCTTTATTTATTTCTAGTTTCAGCAGTTTATTACGATAGCTTTTCTATAGCTCTGGTTTCGGGAAGGCTAGGAACTTGGTTGAAAGAGAAATGTTGTACCTAATTACTTTGTAGAGTTTTGATACGAGGGCCTCAAATACTTTCGCCAGGTCATGGCAGATCTGATTTGACATGGAAGAAAGATTAACACGACAAACTAACTATTCCTAAAATACAGTCTTCTTTGTTGTATTTGCGTTTAAACCTTTACTGTCTTTTTTAAATGACGCGCGAAGTTAGCCTACTTATTTTTATACCGGTCTTTCTATCGATAAGAGCGATATGTGATAGTAAATCAAAGGTTAACTTTCTTAAAAATAAGAAGCTTTGAATAGTCTAATACGAGTGCTTTTATGTTTTTATAGCATCACGCTTATATCCCTGTAGGGGTAGACAGATGAGTGATATAACACCCACAAATGCTTTTACTAAAGTGGTGTTTGTTATAGATTGATGATGATGATGATGTCCTCCTCGACGTGTCCGTCGACGGCGACCCCATAGTTCATCTTCTTTGATGTGCTCGGATGTGACTTGCAAAACCAAACTTGTTCCGAAATGTGCGGTCACAGACATCGCAGTATAAAGCTGTCCGCTTTCATTGCGAGTATAGTTATATGTTGGCCTCGACTGGGTTTTACGTAGATGGCGTTTAGCGTCAAGATGTTGGAGACGCGACAGTTCAAATGCATCAACACCTTTTCTTATCTGTCGTCGCCACTCAGGTCGGTTAGCAGTGAGCCTTTCCCAATGTTGTATGGGTATGCTGCAGTTTTTAAGATGTCTTTTGAGGACATCTTTATAACGAAAATATTGCCCTCCAGTTTTGCGCTTTCCATATGAAAGCTGAGCGTAGAGCGTTGCTTTTGGCAGTCTGACATCCTTCATGCGCACTACGTGTCCACACGATCGTAGTTAGGTTTTGATCAAGAGAGATTCTATCCCTGTCATGTTAGATCGCTTCAAAACTTCAGAATTTGGAACACGATCTGTCCATCTTATGCGCAGAATCGCCCTAAGGCATATCATATGAAAACCGTCCAGGTGTTTAATGTCCTTCATGTATAGTACCCATGTCTCGGAGGCGTAAAGCAAGATGGGTAGAATAACGGCCTTATAGACAGCTAGCTTGGTGTGCAGCTGAAGAGCGTGAGATTTCCAAACTCTATTATTCAGGTTTCCAAAGGCAGAAGCAGCTCTAGCAATGCGCGCAGCTACCTCCGTATCCAGCCGGTTATCATTGCGGATCATACACCCCAAGTAACGAAAAGATGATACCTTAACAACGCTACAGAGGGCGGACAGCGTTGTTATAGATTAAGCCAGTATTGGTGTATTTCGGACATTAGTGGTGGCTGCAGCGGCGAGGTGAGCGATCGGCCCGAAGAGCCGTGGTGGTATTACGTCACAGATGAATGGAAAATATGTGCACTGTGCAGGTTGCACGTCTAAATAGCTCAGTTATATATTATATAGCATATATGCGTATAGCAGATCCTTCCATGTACTTAGACTATTTTCGACTTAAGAAAAGCGTGGAAAGCAAGAATTACGTTTCGCTTCGTACCCACCATAATTATACTTATACCATTATAATTATACTTATGCCCATAAGTAGATATTTTAGATTGCAAATACTATAGTACGCTTTAAAAATACTCTAGGGCTGAGGCCGCTGTTGACCTTAGTTAGGCCGATGACTCATATTCTAACTTCTGTAATATTCAACTCTTAAAGAAATTATATACCAGCTAACGAAACTAATAAACGTTCATTCCCTGCACTGGTATCAAGGAGACACGTTTAATAGATGATCAAATATGTATTTATGCCTTTTTTAAACATAAAGATATTTTATTTTGCAAATATGGGTTACATTTTTGGTGACACTTAAAGTAAATATATACAAGTTCAGCCATATCTTACCAGTTGGCATGCAAAAATAACATATAGAAAATAAAAAGAAATATAATACAGCCATCAAACCAATTACACAATTTTAAAAGGAAACAATTTTAAATTAAATCAGTAAATAATTTACAGTGCCATTTAAATTGAGTCTATATAAAAACTAATTTACATTTTATGTATCAGAATGAAAAAAGGATGAGATACAACAAAATAGGTTAGATACCAAGATGGATGTCAACTAAAACTTACTTCTGATAAAAAATCTGTAATATTGTAATATGCTTTATCTGCTAAGAATTTTCGTAAAGTTTTTTTAAATAACATAGTATTAAGTAATCTCCAAGATTGAGGTATTTTATTATATATGATCGGTGCCATACAGAAGACACTTTTGCGCATAAGTGCTGTCCTAGAAGTATGGAGACACATCCTACTATTGTCGCG
Source organism: Euclidia mi (assembly GCA_944739405.2). Lineage (NCBI taxonomy): Eukaryota > Metazoa > Arthropoda > Insecta > Lepidoptera > Erebidae > Euclidia > Euclidia mi. The sequence continues at coordinate 76,347,142 of OX123188.2, forward strand.
TCTATTACGTGGTACAACATCCGTCAGTCGTTCAAAGCGGTTGGGATTTGTCTTTACAAACATTGCGACTTCCAGCACATATAGGCATGGCAAAGTTAAAATATTGTGTTTTTTAAACAACGGTTCACAGCTGTCTGTAGTTTTAAGATGGAACATAGATCTTATACACCTTTTTTGTGCTTTAAAAGCAGTTTCTTTTTCAATTGAGTTTGCCCAAAAATATGATCCCATATCGCAAGTGAGACTCGACAATGCCATAGTAGGCAGTGAGAAGTGCATCAGTGCTTATAATGGACGACAAGGAGTATAACGCATAAGCTGATTTACTTAACTTTTTGCAGAGTATGTCAATATGCACTTTCCAATTTAACTTATTATCTATTTCTAAACCTAAGAATCTTGTATTTTCCGTCTCATTTATAATTATATTGTTGTGGTGTATATATAAATTATTTCTATTATTATAACGTTGACTGAAATACATTATTTTGGTTTTACTTAAATTAATGATCAGATTACTGCTGTCTAGCCACTGCACCATCGTTTTTATTGTGTTGTTTATATCAACGCCTTCTAAACTAAACCACTTATAATATAATCTACTTCGAACAATATAATTATAATTTCACTGAAACACTCTTACCTACTCAATTTACCATCCAGCAAACTAAATCATATTTATTTTCCATTTTACACCCAGCGAGACATTCAGACAATATATTATTCATATAAACAATATAACTTCTCTCACTTTATTTTATTACGTCTAACTTGGCACAATACAGCCACCCTATATAGGACAGTTATTCATGTCGTACGTATGTAGAGTCAAATGTAGCACCATTTGTCCTGAGATGAGCGCCGGACAAAATATCGTCTGGTACATACGTCACGGGCGCGCTATTGTGTGTCCTGTCTTGTAGAATATACTGGACTTAGTCTTAGGTGATAATGTTTGTGATGTTGGCGTAGAGATATGGGTTACGCTAGAGAGAACAGGACTCGCTTTGAGAATTGTAGAATACCTTAGTCAGATTTTATAGAATGCAAAGACATCATGGCAAAGATGCTCTAAATGGTATATCTATACTATAATAAAACTGTAGAGGTGAAAAAGTCTGTGCATTAAAGATATTTTGTCGAAAATTAGCTAAAACATCTAGGAAAATGCTAAAAAGCAATACTTGATATTTTAGAATTTATGTCTGTCTGTCTTTCCCTATATTGCTAAAGATCTCTCAAATGGCGAAATTGATTTCAATAAAACTTACACTCATGTACAAAGGATATTCAATCCTATAAAATAGTATATGTTACATCACAATCGGTTGAGTGGTTTTCGGTGTACAGCTTGACCTCTTCTTTGTACGTAGTCCCAAACAAAACAGGGATCATCCAAAACTGGTTAATTTTGTGGTGCCATCTATGATCATTATAAGTTTGTTAGTAAAAGTATAGTTAGTCTAAATAGTTACCTTCAAAGTGTTTTTTGGCTATTTACCTGACTTTAAAAAAGGAGGCGGAGGATTTCATAATTTCGTCAGTACATTTTTATGTATTTTCGATAAATAAATTACTGGAACCGAGCATAATTATACTTATCCTTCCGACCGATAGATGTCACTATTTTAAATAATTTTCTAGCAAAATAAATGTTTCTTGCAAAAAAGATAATAATTATGTGCCGGGTATCTTTCTGTTATTAAAAAAATAATAGAATATAATATTCGGCACTATCTTGAACAAAAAGTCTCTGTGTCAACATTTATTACAATGTCTACTTAATTTAAACGGTCAATCTCATTTATTTCAAATTATTATGTTTATATAATAGTTATATGATCATTTCATTTTATTTTAAATGATAAAAACAATGACTCTGAATGATCCTGTTTTTCAATAAATTGTCGATTAGTCCATATTATTTTCTATCTCGGTCGGTTTGTATATGTAAACATAGATGGCGATGAGCAAATGACGTAATTTTCTGAATGGCGGTGTTAAGATTCTCCGAGGATTGATGAGGTTCTCTGTTAATTTTATTTCGCGTCTTACTTCTTAGGATTACTTGAATTGTTGAATGGGATTGTGTTTCTTTGATTTCTTTCGTTCGTTCGTTTTCTGTTCTTATACAGGTGTCTCATTATTCCCAATTTCCCACTCCTCACATCACGTACGTGGGAATCTTTGGGCGGGTGACTGAGGTAGACTTGGGAATAGTAGTTCAGTAAGATGAAAAGAGAGATAGATATCTTTCCGGTGCGACGAACTATATCTTTCATCTAGTTCACTAGTTCATTTAGTTCACTTGTACAGACAGTACAGACAGATAGTATGATACAAACTGATCTGTCTCTGTCTGTCGACTGTTCAGAGTTCGGATGGAAGTTATGCTTGTATTTTGTTTATTTTATAAAACAGATTAGTATCTGGGTTTATAAGCATGTTTGAAAAGTCAAAACCACAATTTTATTCAAATCAAATTAAGTAACACACTGACACATATTCACCGACTAAGTACCTATTATAATTTTATTTCGAGTTTCATAACAAAGCAACAAATTGATTCTCCTTCATACTTGCCAGGCTTAGGACTGTCAACCTCTATGCACAATTAATTAAAATAATTTCCATTTAAATATTCTTATTTTAAAAACATAGCTCCATAATGAGGTTGGCGTATTTAAAAATCAATTCGTATGTACAATGATTCAATATACAGATTGATATACAGCCTATAGTATATTTACAAGATATTATACAGTTCAATATATACAGTTATTTGTTTATACTGCGTTACTGCTTATGAACAATAACTGAGACAATTTTTTGGATCTCAATCTCGTACGTCTCTCATTAAGGGTATATCCAGCTTTTGAAAAAATGCGCTCACACGGCACAGAAGTGGCGACTACATTTAGGCGTTTTAGCATGTAATTATATAAAAGTGGATATATCAGGCTTCGCTCGTGCCACCACTGCAAAGGATCCTTTTTCCTGTCAAGGATGATTTCTTGCATATACTTATCAAATTCAACTATTCCTGCTGCCGTGGCGTTTGTAGGCATCATTTGGGCTATTTCAGAATCAAAATCATCCCAAATAGAAGTTTTGGAGGTAGACGGCCGCGGGGTCGGTATTGTTTCTGTTACTAAGGCAGGTCGATTCGCGACAGCTGCGATTTTAGTTTTTAGCGTATGTGCTGCCCGTTCATAATTTCTAATATCACGAAATGCTCTATTTTTGAAGCGTGGGTCCATAATGGTTGCTTCCGCATATAAAACGTTGTTTTCATAATTTCCAAACCGACGTTCCGACTCTCGATATAAAGTACCCAGCAGTTGGTTTATTTCAGGCAGTGTTGAAGGTTGACGCATAGCTGTTCGAAGATTGTTAATAATAATACGGCTTATGGGTATTACTTTTGATAGGGAAACGGATTTTTCGGCGCTTATTTCTTCAGTAACTTCGTAAAATTGTTCTAGGATAGGAAGAGCTGCTTCTATAATATTCCAGTCATTTACACTGATTGTCAAGTCACTACGTAATAGTGCAATAGCGGCTACAACTGCGTCTTTAATTTTTAAAATGCGGGATAACATAATATACGTTGAATTCCACCTTGTACATACATCCTGTTTTAATTTTATCTCCGGTAGTTGCATTTGTGTTTGTAGGTCCTTCAATTTTTGTTGAGCATGAGAACTCCTTTTAAAATACTCAACAACTGCTTTTACTTTTGCTACAGTTTCGGCAATGACATTTAGCGCTTCCCTTACTAACAGATTTAAGGTATGGGCGTAGCAAGGAATTTGGCGCCAGTTTCCCTCGCGTATGGCAGCAGTAACATTGGCAGCATTATCACTAGCAATAGCTGTAATTTTATTATCTATTTTCCATTCCACGCTTAAATTGTGAATAAATTCACAGAGATTGCTGCTTGTGTGTCTATTCGTAAATTCCATGCATCCGATAAGCACTGACTCCAAAGTGGTTGCCTTTTCAGACCTCATAACAAAATGGCCAGTCACGGCAACAAAGCTATCATTATTTATTGAAGTCCATCCGTCAATCGTCAGACAAACTGCCACTGCGGTTGATAGCTTTATTTCCACTTTGGATTTAGTTTTTTCATAGAGTTTGCTAATTATGTTCTCGGTTAATGTTTTTCTTGTAGGTAAATTATAACCGGGACATAACATATGCACAAATTTTCTAAACTCTTGTTCTTCAACTATGCGCAGAGGATGATATTCCTTCGCTATCATTTTTGCCAATTGCTCATCGATCAATTCCGATCGGCGTGGGGGCAAAGGTTTAGTAATAGTCGCAAACTCATTTATTTTCGTTTGGGATTTATAAGATGCCCTGTGCAAGCATTCCATTGGAACTACTGTGAGTGCCTGGGTAGAAGGAGTCTGCGCGACGCCTGAAATGTGTGGCTCCTGGTTCGTTGCCTCTAGATCTGGTTGCTCTTCGCATTGAAGGGGTGGCAATCTTTCCATAACTACATTGACAGTTGGATGCTTCATCTTCATATGGCGTCCTAAATTACCCACACTGCCGCCACTGATGGATAGTATCGACGAGCAGTACGAACACTTAGCTTTTTTGCTATCAACTTCTGTGAAATGGTTCCACAAAGCACTTCGTTTCCTTTTTTGCTCACTCATTTTAATGTTTATGTTATTTTTACGTATATATACCTATTTTAAATGTTCTTTTCCTATACTATTCCTATCTATTTACACTAAATATATTAATCACTATACAACAAAAAACCATAACATATACAGACTATAACGATATCTATTAAAATGACTAAACTAATTTAAATGTAATTGTATTTACATAAACTAGAACAGTTAGAGGGAAAGTAGATATTAGGTCGCTAATTCACCGGTCACGGTCAAGCGATTACGATCTAATGGGCATATTTCAATAAAAATAAATAACAGAACTATTTAATAATAGTTAAATATTTAAAATTGGCGATCAAATTCATACTTTATATATACATTTTTACAAATTTGTGACGTATTTTCTAAAAGCTAAGGTACATTATTCATCGTGAGTATCGTGACTGGAAACGCGAGCGGTGCATATCACCTGTCTCACATTATTACATAAAGAAAAACGAGATAGTCGATCGGCGGACGGCGCGCGGCGTCGCGGCTCGCGTACCTAAACATACTCGGATCCGAACGGCTCTTGGACTCGTTCGCGAATCGCGATTCGTTTAATTCCTTTCAGGAACGGCCGATCGTGTGGTGAACTAGTGAACTAGAGATATAGTCTGTATGAAACTGAACGAAAGATACATTGGTGTTTTCTCAATGAACTAGTTCATTTTTGTCTTTCGTTCGCGAACTACCCAAGTCTAGACTGAGGCCTGAATTCAGATACTTCTTGAGTTACTCAACGGGGCTAACTTACTTTCGGCAGGGCTGGATATTCGTAGACCTGTGTGTATTTTCTAAATAAATCGCAGGGACAGACACTTGAAACAGCTGCAATTGACCTCCGAACATGTTGTTTTTCACATGGTCAGTTATATGTGGCATGCTCACGAGTGAGCGGTAAAAATAATTTACATGTTCTATGTGAAGGTGGTAAAACAGTTAATGTTGTGTATAAAGAATTTCTCTAGAGACATATATTAGGTATATAATATACATATAAATATTATATAAATATTATATACTTTTGGCATAAATGTCATGCTAATTAAATTCCAACCTTTACGCGAACGAAGTCGCGGGCACAGCTAGTTTTATATATTATTATGTAAACATTTAAGTGTCATTCTGTGATTATAATAAAAATATGAGCAGATGGTAATAATTATTTACTTGACACTAAGAATAAACAATATTTCTTCACTCTGCCCGACTTTCTATCTGTCTAGCTTTCTGTTTGTCCCGAGTAATATTTGGAGCAGTTTAAGATTGTTGGTAGAAGAGCCATGCTGCCTTCAGCATGAATGGGCCGGTTCTACAATGGTAAGGATCCTGTCACAGAATATGGACGTAAAGTAAGTCTAATACAGAGAGCAGTATTGAAAGTGGCCACTTTTAAACCATACCGACACCCTACCAGGGAACTATATGAATACTGTCAGGTCCTAAGTGCTTGGCCATAGTAGCGCGGGCCGCGCGCGGCGCCGCACGCTTCTTCATGTGTCCGTAGGGGCGCGTTCGCGGGTGCGGTGAACAGTGTTTGTCAAATTTAGTATTGTGACGGATCCTTGGACGGATCACTATGAGTTTTCAGTTAGATGACGTTAACACTCACCATAGTAACACTCTGTCAATTGTTCGCCAAATTTGCAACGAACCGACAACAAGGCTATAGCCGTGCGGAAAATAAGTACAACCGCCTCACGGTCTGAGGGCGTGGGTTCAAATCACATTTATGACTGTTATGAGAATTTCGGTTTTTATGAAATTTGGAAAATGTTTATGAATATTTGGCAAATATTTAAAAATATATATATTTGAATAAAACTTGGAAAATTCTAGTAACTTCAGGAACGTATGGAAGGGTTAAAAGAGATATGTGGTAATGTTAATAAATAAAACAAATTAGAATGTATATAGATACTTTGCATTTTTAAGTTCATCATAATATAATACTAGCTTTTGCCCGTGACTTCGCGCGCGTTGAAGTCGGGGTAACATGACGTCTCATTGTAATGTTGTGTGATATCGCAATATGGAGTTATCCATGAGTGCGTTAGTGTGTCATTTCTGAAAATTGACTGATATGTTAGTAACCCATCTTTAGGATGCCGTAGCCATAGTGGTTTAAAACTGATCCCCTGATAGATTCGCCATGTCTGTCTGTCTATCCGTTCCTAAGTCACAGCCGCTTTATGCCGAAACTATTAAGACTACAAAATTTCAAAATTGGTAAGTAGCAAGATGTATTCTATGAACCGCTTTACGATTTATATACAAAAAAATAAAATATCCGTCGTATACTAGCGGGGTGCCTATGGAGATTTTTAGGGTTCCGTAGTCCACAAGGAACCCTTATAGTTTCGTCATGTCCATCCGTCTGTCCGTCCGCAGCCTAGCTCAAAGACGCCTGGTGCTAGAAAGCTGATATTTGACATGAATATAGACATACAAAATTATAACAAAACTGTAGAATAAAATTTTGGAAATTTTTTTTTAAGGGTATCTCCCCTACATTTATAGTGGGGTAAATTTTTTTTTTGGTTGAGTACCCCATTGTGTGGGGTATCATTAGATAGGTTTTAAAAAATATTATTAGTTTTCTTAAATAATTTTTCGATCAAGTGATTGGTTTATCAAATATCAAGCTTTGAAGTGAAAAAAATTGTTAGACTCCAGTGTCTCCCCCCTCTGCCGGCTAAACTATTAATTTGGAAGAGGTGAAAAAAATCACAAATGTAGTACATATAACGAATTTAAAAGGAAAACTATCACGGCTAAGTAGACATCACTAGTTTACGAGTAATCGTCGGTTAACTTATAAATATCTATTTCTGTAAGTTTACATTGGGAGCGCGCTGGCTTAATCTTAAAAATGCTCGTTTTTAGTCCCATGTGAAACAGAAGTTATTATCAATAATGGCAACTACGGAAACCTACATTGCGCGTGGCCCGACGCCCGACACGCCCTTGGCCGGTTTTAAATTTAAATTTTGCTTCCCAAAACCCTTGGTGCTCAATATCAATAAACAATATCGATATATTAAGGAAAGTAAAGTTATTTTTGGTGGCGAAAAATGTATAGTTATATTTGGCTGGGCGGCTATGTGATGCTTATGTTAAGTGAATCCCTCTATTACGTTAATCTTGATGAGCAAATTTGACTCGCACTTGATTTAATAATGACATATAATATATATCATTGCTCATAAAAGTTTGAGATCCGCACGCTCCGCATTGTTTCCCGCTTACCGCCCGCGCATTCACTACGGACACTTGTATGAAATTCCTATGGTTTGAGTTGCCCGCGTGCTCCCCGCTGCACCGCTCGCCGCCCCGCTCGTCCACTACGGACACTTCTATGGAGTTCCATATGTTTGAGTTTCCACGCGTCGCGCCCGCACCCGCGCCCGCCTTTCACTGTGGCCGAGCACTAACAGTAAGACAACATTTTATTCAACAAATTGTATTAAGACAACACTCATACCTCTCTAAATCTCCAGCCATTCTACCTCTCTCAACAGCCAAATACTTGCAGCCATCAATTCCCACTTGATGCGACCCGTAGAACTTCATTCAGCCAACGGTTTTTCTGCTTTCTTGGACGTTTTCTTTACAATAAATTAAATAAAGTACTAACAATAGTTTACTATAACAAACATGACTGCAAAACCATCATAAGTGAATGGCTTCAAAAACTATCATATGACGAGACGGAGAATCTACTCCACCTCAACATTTAACACATATACGCGCACACACACATACACACACACACACATACACGCACACACACGCACACCCACACACACTCAAAATATTATGCTTAAATTAGTTTATTACTTTTTATTTGTTAAATTTAATTCTGTACTATTGTTGTATATTGTAGTGTCTTAGTAATGATGTAAGTTGTTTAACCGTGCTATCGGAAGGATGCTGGTACTTAAGGCTCAGGTTTCCTATTTTAAGTACCAGCCGCACATAAATAGTAGCAAATTCATGTGTTGATAATATAAATGTGTCTCATAATTGTAGTAACTTGTGAAACAATAAATAAATTTATTATTATTATTATTATAACTTGTTGCGTTTTGTTCGGTGCGTGAGAGTGCCGGAAGTCTCAGTTCCCTTTCCTTCTTCCTTATCCACCTCCTCTGCCTCCAATCCTGTTAAAATAATTAGTTTGCTAATAGATTATTATAATAGCATTTAGAACGCTATAATTATTGATTGATCTTTAATCAGAAGTAAGGAAGAATTTTAATGTTTTTTCACTCTCTTCAAAGTTATTCCTTCCACGTAAAAAACTTTCTTAATACCCTTCACTGCTAGTCAATTGCATACGAAGCACTTATAAATTATCGGTCTTATCTTTATATACGGGTGAATTATAAGTCGTGTAAATCTTTTCAAACTGTTATTATCATTATCATCTTCGTCTTAGTGTAAATCCGGTTGCATCCAAGACTTAAGCCTTGGACAGTGAGGTACACGCACCAGTCTAACCAGATTTGACAGAATATTAATACGGAAGCGATGCGCCTCGCTCCGGCATAGGACATGCGCCAGCTCCCACGGCATGCTGAGAGCATTGTCAAACCGCTGGGACTGTCAGATGCTCGGACGATGGGTGAGATTACACACTCAATTAAATTAAATATAATTATCGTATTGTTTGTTGTGTAAGTCTGAGTGTCCCGTGATTTTGTGTTCATCTGTGTTGTATTACCATTTGTATTTATGTATGTTTTACTAACAATAGTCTATAAGTCGTTTTGTAACACTAATCCTATGGACCTAACAGTCTGCAAATAAATGAATATTATTATTATTAAGCTTTTTTCAAAGCGGCTGCCGCCTTTTCTCCACAACCCAAAGGGATAGCGTATCCATGGTTTAGAATAGTGTCAGTTTATTCATAGCTACTGACTCCCCACAACGTAAGCTACTATAGTAAGAAAGCTGGGAATCAGAATCAAAATCAGAATCAGTATTTATTTGTTGAACATACACACATCAACAAAGTCTAGGGATATCTTAATCCTAAATTATTTACGAGTTTATAGTTTAGAACCTTGTTAGTTTCCACAAAAAGTTTATATACAGATTAAAACCTCTTTTATTCTATTTTCAAAATTTGAACATGGAAAGAAAAAAAACAAAATAATAAACTAAATATGGCGGCAAATTTGCTAGTAATTCGTTACATTAAAGAAAGTTAAAACTGTTTTATTATAATTATTAATGAAAAGGGTTTTTAATTGTTTTTCTTTTTTAATTTAACGTGACGTACGAACTTTAAAAGTCATGTCACGTCGTCATTTGAGTCGAGATGAAATGTTACGAGCCGTGGGCATGTTAGAAAATGGTGCAATTCAACGCGTCGTTGCTGAGGCTGAGACCAGTCAAAATGTGATATCAAGGTTGTGGTCACGTTATCGCAGTACTGGAGATGTGGCCGAACAGCACACAGGTAGATATCGTGTTACTACGCAGAGACAGGATCGATTTCTCCAAATGACCGCCAGAAGACAACCCAATATCACAGCGCTGCAACTAGTGCAAAGGCTCCAGGAGGACCACCAGCTGCTGGTAAGCGACCAAACCGTGCGAAGAAGGTTACATGAAGTTGATCTTCATGCTCGAAGACCATTGCGTGTTCCAGCATTGCGACGTGGCAATCGCGGTCGGCGGCTTTCGTGGGCTCGGGAGCATTTACCATGGAGTGACGAACAATGGTCTTTGGTGCTGTTCACCGATGAGTCCCGGTTTGGGTTTCACCCGGATTCACGAAGAACACGCGTTTGGCGAGCTCCAGGGAGAGTTAGCCGTCTACGGCACCCTCAGGAGGTCCACCCATACCAAGGCGGGACAATCATGGTGTGGGCAGGAATTCGTCTTGGCGGACGAACCCAACTCGTTTGGATCCAAGGCAGCATGACTGCACAAAAATACCACGAGGAGGTAGTAGAGCCCGTTATTGTCCCACACAGAACTCAAATAGGCCATGAATTTCTACTCATGCACGATAATGCTCCTTGCCATACGGCGCGGCTGGTATCGACCGCTCTCCGAGAGCACGATATTCAAGTTTTGGATTGGCCTGCACAGTCGCCCGACTTAAATCCTATCGAGCATGCCTGGGACATGTTACAACGAAAAGCTTTGAGAGATTTTCCACCAAATTTGACGACTGAACAACAACTTTACGAACACTTGCAAAGGACATGGGACCTCATACCGCAGCAAGACATTGACAATTTAATTTTAAGTATTAACAATCGATGTCGATGTGTAATCAATGTAAGAGGTGGCAACACTGATTATTAATGATTAGATTTTACAAGATTTTTTCCATTTTTATTAAAATTAATAGTTTTTTAAGAAGAAATGTTTGTTGTTATCATACTAATTTTCCATGATGATTAAAAAAAATATTTTTTTTATTTAAAACAAAAAAAAACACGAAATGTTTTTTATTTTTATTAAAGACCTTGAAATAATCTATGATTCTTCTATTTACTGTATCAGAAAATTCTTCATAGATTTTTAGATATTTGATGAAATATAAAATATCCCTAGACTTTGTTGATGTGTGTAGGTAGATACAATTACAGTGGTCTTAAAATTAATATAGTGCGCCATGTTTTGTCATAGGACATACAAATATAAATTTGAGCATAAAATACATATAAAATTGAGTATTATTCAAGGTGATTAAATTTTTACATAATTAATTATAGAAATTATATTAAATAAGTACATCATCTAAATAGTCATCGATAGAATAATAACACTTATTAATTAATAAATTAAATACAGATTTCTTAAATTCTAGTGTAGACAGGTCTTTTATTCTATTGGGTAGTTTATTGTTAATCTTCGGTGCGATGCCAAAGAAGCTCTTCTGCATTAATGCTGTCTTACAAGTCACATTGCAAAGTTTATCAACGTATTGATTTCATATTGGAGCCCGTCGCACCTTAGATACCTTAACAAACAACTTCATGTTTTTTTTAACAAAAAGAGCTGTTTCTAATATATATGTATAGCGCTGGTAACGTTAATATTTTAAGTGATTTGAAATATGGTACACAGCTGTCGGTGATCTTTAGATGACACATACAACAAATACACCTTTTCTGCATTTTGAATATTAATTCGCGATCTGTGGACTGACCCCAGAAGATAATTGCAAATCTTAAAACTGAAGCTACTAAACCATGATACGCCGTTACTAAGGCTTCTTGACTAACTATTTCTGATAGCTGAAGAAGTGCATATCGATGCCTTACGGCCACAAGAGGCTAACCGCCACTTAACAAACTTTACAGGAGAGTAGTTTAAAGTTCAAAATAAGTGAAAAAAAATCATAGAAAATTTTCTGTACGTTCCAAAAGTTTCAAAATTTAACCATATAGTTTTTGATTAGGTCTCTACGAAATGACATTGTTAATTAAAACAAATCACACTCCTAACACTATTTACTGTCGCTTACCCTCAAATGGTCCTAATTATACTAACAGGAAAAAACATCGTAAATGAAAACAACCCAATTAATGAGCTCCAACCCAAATGATTTAACTGCACCATTTATTTTATTTCTGTTGAAGAAAAAGAGCATACCTGTGCTTTTTCTGTTCATCAAGTGGAGCCAATATGACATAACCGGCTATTGGTTAATGGCAGAAGAACAAGGAAATTGTTATAAGTTAATTATGTATAAAAATACTATAAGCTCTCTTATACAACGCGAAAGCACATTGTGATTAATTCTTATAAAATTATACATACATACTTACATACATACATTAGACTTTTATAAGTTTTTAAACTGGCTAACCGACTAAGGTATGAATTAAAAAAAGGGAAATTGTGCTCAATCAGTCTTTATTTCAGAAAATTAAACAAAACAATTGTTACTCATTGTAAGTTAGTCTTGCATTATACATTCATGCTGACATTCTAGGTATGTCAAAAAAATATAAACTTAAAATTTCGTACCTAAGGACCACTTTTAGGTATGACGGTAGGCGTTTGGTCCTCCTCCTCCGCATGTCCGCGTCTACAGTTGCCGTAAATCGCCTCGCGACGTCCGTTGCCGGGGGAGTCCTCCACAGCAAAGAAACGACCCAAAACAACCGTGTCCGATGAAGACATGCGTCAGGCGGAAGGTGAGGACACCGTGGCGGCCTTCAGCCACTCCACAAAGAGGGTTCTTACTATCGCTTTTGCCGTGTATCCATTCATTCGCACTCACCCATCCATTCACTCAACCGATAAAACAATGATGATGACACATGTTAAATCAGTCACGGTGACAAATCTTGAGGCAGAATAACAATTTGCAAAAGAGGGACCTACTAAGGGTCGGAACATATCTGACGGAAGATCCGTCGCGTTTTATCGGTCGCGTAACGCCAATACATACAAATGTATAGAAAAACGTTCAACCTTTCACACCTGACCGATGATCCGTTAGTACGTCGAGCGTACAGCGTCTGTTCCGTTTCCGTTAACGCATTATCCGTCACGTCTCGCGCACCACGCACCACGTGATTTTTGACCTTTGAGTAAGGAATATACATGGAGAGGGCAAATAGTACATATAGAAAATTACATTATACACATATATACGAAATCGACATAAAGCCACCTAACATAGTGTTGTCTCGTTTTGTCTTAGGGATATCTCTGTCAGAAGAAAGAGATAGCCATAGTTTACTGAATAAATTAATCATGACGATATTTTATTAGAAATGTAATTCGTAACACTGTCGCCATATTTTCCGCCAAGGTTTATGGTCCATCTGCTGTGAAATCGTTATATATCGAACATAATAATTTTGTTTTCGTGCATAAATATGTCTAAAAACCAGATGAATCAGTGCTTCAGGCTGTGTTTCATAACCGCATGTATGGTGCCATTCATGTCCGGTACTTTCTCAGCGATACAGTATCGATATGGGCTCTCAGAGAATACTTTGTTACATGTTTGATACAAGGGTCGTCTTTCGCTTTGCCATATTCGCCCACATTTGCATTATGGAATAAACTAATCTGGCAAATGATTTAAACTAACTAAAGTAACTTAGTACAAAAATGTATTATTTTCCTCTAACCGGCGCCATATCGATAACTTTTTGGAGTACAATCCAAATGGCATCCATTTTATTTGCCCAACGTTTCGTAGGTATGCACGCTAATTTCGTAGGTATGCACGCTAAATTCGTAGGTATTGGACATACCATATCCATGTCATTCCCAGATCGGTGATTTTTAAGATCGTAAGATTCCAGGGCCGCCAGACCTTACTTATTTTTTCAGAAACGAAATGTGTAGAATAATGTAGTGTTAGTATGTGGTATGAAGTGTTCGCATACTTGCTAGCTTGGATCGTGTGCCAATTTTTAGGTATGAGGTGCTAAAAGGTCCACGGGAACAATTTCGATACATACCTACATTGAAAACATTTTGTATCATGCGCTGCAACTGTAACCCCTTCTATATCATTTGTATACATTTTGTTAAAAACCGTAACCAAATCGTATCATCGTCTTTTATTTTTGAACCTCCATACCTTTAAAGGAAATAAATTCAAATAACGCTTGTTGGCTACTATAAAAAATCTCCGCAGTCCGACATATTTTTAATAGTCAAACTCGAATTGCAATATAAATAACTACAGGACTTCAGTGAATACATAACATCAGGGCACACGAAAAATGATTAGGTAAAAGTATATGACAGTAAAATATTGAGCTGCCCTGAGTGCGGCCCTGCACGAACAAACTGATATGTGTGCACAATAGCCACGCTTTCAGATCAATGTGTGCAGATACGCTCGACACATTTTACGGAATAGACGCGACGGAAGATACGTTCGACGCATCTTCCGTCAGATATGTTCTGACCCTAATATATGTGCAAAACAAACGTGCAGTTTTTATTCTCTCACTCTCGTAGTCCCATAGGCACAACAGAGTTATATCAGTCGCAGGATTAACTCTTGACTGTTACTGAGAATTCATAAAAAAATCCAATAATTCCTTGCTGGCCCAACCTGGGATTCGAACCCTTGATTATGATCCTAAGCCAGGCCAGCCAACAAAAACTCTGTAGTAGGTACTTATTTAACCATTCAGTATTGTCTGAACAAGATAGCAAAAGAATGACTTCTTACCTATAAAACTTAAAATAACTAGTTAGAATAGGGATATTTTTAACTGTGCATTAAAAATCTTAAGTAACACACACTGAAGTGCGTTACGCTAAAAAACTATTATTTTACTAAAATACTAATTGCACACCAAATATGCCGATCGTTCTAAAAATATCATTTAATATGAGGAGTCTCGTCCGCTTAAGAAACTTATCCACTCAGAAAACTTAATAGGTTATGTTAGGTTCTCTTGTGACCCTGCACCCAAAATAGGAGCCCTGCGAAACAGGGCGCCGTCAACTCAGATTATTGAAGTATTTGGTTGTTGAGAAAAAAGGGTAAGCGACAATGTAAGGCGACATTCGTTTGGATGAATTATCCTAAGCGCCTTCGATGATTACTTTGGTGACTAGGGAAAATAAAAATAAACGCCTAAATAAAGTCACGGCAATGAGACCTAAATGTAATAAATGACATATATTTTATCCAAAGGAACTGCCCTAATATCCTAACCGAAAGTTTGGTACACAAAGATTCAAGTAAAATTTGACTAATGTATTTTTTACAAAAAAGTATTTACAGCCCAAACCACTTAACGTTCAAGAAAAAAAAAATATTTAAAGCCAAAATTGCTTATATTACAGTTTTGAAATATTATTTTTATCCAACCACCATAATACAAAATACACCAAAAATAACTGTCGTTTATGACGAAAAGCTTAGTGTTAGAACCTCAATTCCTTTACCGCCTAAGCGACAAAAAGTTTGTCTTAGAGCCACGAAACTTAGACCATTAGACGCAGAAAAAAAAGCCGATTCTAACCATATATATAAGTCGATTTCGCCAAAAATGTCGCTTACCCCCTTTTGGCCGGAAGGCATCGATATGCACATTTATTTCGTTTTTTACATACTTCTTCTATCTGCGGCTTCCAAGTTAGCTTATTATCTATCGTTATACCTAGAAATTTTGTTTTATTTACTTCCTTAATTATGTCGTCTTTATATGTTATCTTAATTTTTGGTGGTTCACAACGTTGGTGAAAATGCATTATGTTAGTTTTTGTTAGGTTAATTTTTAGATTGTTATTCTCGAACCAGTTTATAATGTTATGAAGGCAGTAATTAATGTCCTTTTGATATTCGGTCAAATTAGAGCCTTTTATCACGCACGTACTGTCGTCAGCAAAGAGAACCATGTTATGACTTGTTACTTTGGGAAGGTAATTTATATAAATGATAAATAATAAAGGTCCAATCACGCTACCTTGCGGTACTTCATATTTCACATTCCGAGGCTCTGATGTGTATTTTTTTTCTAATTTCATTCTTAAACACACTCTAGTAATTTAGGTGCTTTGTGACCTGTTACGTAAATATGATTCGATCAGGTTAAAAACGTTTCCCCTAATGCCATACCCATGCAATTTAGCAAACAAAATTTTATGGTTGACATAGTCAAATGCCTTTGTCATATCGGTGTATATGGCACAAACTGGTATCGTTTTGTCTACAGAAGTCATAACATTATTTAATAGATCGTGTATAGCCATATTTATTGTGCTATTTTTTCGAAAACCTTTTTGTTCCTTGCAAAATAAATCATATTTCTCAAAGAAACCATAAATTGAGTTATATATTACCTTTTCAAAGATTTTCGAGAATACTGGAATTTTAGCAACGGGTCTATAGTTTTTCATTTCCATTTTTATGTCTTTTTTATGAAGAGGCCTAACTATAACCTTTTTTAAGCTATTTGGATATGTACCTTCTGTAATACTTAAATTTATGATATGTGTCAAAGGCGGAGCTATCACTTCTTTTGCAAACTTTATCACCTTTGTACATACGCCAGTATTTGTATTTTTAAGGCTCTTGATTATTTGTGTTATGTCATCATTAGTAACGGGTAATATAAATAATGATTGCAATGTCATATTATTAAAATTATTACGATTATTTGAATTATTATTATAAGAATTTTTACTATTTTGCTCTCCAGTATTTTTAATTTACATGTTTTATTAACAGGCACTGTCAATATTTGGGACGTCTGGTCTGACAATGCAGTCTTAGCTTTACACTTCATTCGGGGATTGTATGCAAAATTATCTATACATGTGTTACTGGCTAGTCTAGTGTATAGCGATAATTTAAGATTGTAACTTAGTAAGAAGTATTCAAATTCCATAGTTATATTATTTCTCTTCAGAACGTCAATATTAAAATCGCCACATAGTATCAACTTTGTGTTTGTAAGTAAATTAACTTTAGACAGTATGTTATCCAGCTTTTCATAAAATACCTGATAATTACAATTAGGCACCCGATAAATACAGACAATGATCATCTCATCCGCTATTACTTCTGTGGCAGGACACTCGAAAATACCTGCAACCGATTGTTTGGACACATCTGTAAGTTCTCGGTATTGTATTCCCTGCCTGACAAATATACTTGTCCCTCCGCGCTTTACATCTCTTGAAAAGAATGCAACTATGCAAAAATTTGGAATAGACATGAAATATTCACAGCCAGTATTTACAAAATGTTCAGTTACACAGATAACATCTATTATAGTACCGTTGTTATATAATTCATCTATACAAAAGTTAGTCGGTCCGATTTGTTAATTAACCCTGCAATGTTTTGATGTAGGATGTTAAACTCATTGTAAAAAAAACTCAGAATCCTCGTGTGTATGCGCAGCAATGTTTGTATCAGCTTTCGAAATAGACAACTTTTCACTTTGTCGCCTGTCTTTAATCTCTTCAAAATCCGTTTGTGTGCTAGCGTTAATCATTTTACTATTCTGCGCTAAGTGATATTTTTGCTGTCTAATATAAAAATCGTAATTCATTCTATAAACCAAACTAAGAATTTCTTTAAGTAATCGTTGAGATATATATAAAGTCAACCCACTGTAGTTATGCAAATATGTAGAGTAGTTCATGTCTAAATAAGTTGTATTCGAGTATGTATAGAAACTTTAGGGTATAATTAAGTTTTTTTTCATTTAAGTTTCTATTATGTGGCACTTCTGAAATCAATAGATTTGGTTTACTAACATTATTTAAGAAGCTATCTAAACAATATTGCAATGAACTTGGGTTCTTATCATTTATGCCAGCCAGAACGGTTACAAAATCATTTTTATCGTAAGTACTCAGTAGATTATTCTCCATACGTAAAACTTCTTGTATATGCGCTTGCGGCTTCCAGAAACAGGTGACCCTAAAGTTATCACCTAATAGATATTGCAAATTGTTTTGAATGCGTCGCCCCTGTTCGTCGGCTAAAATAATAATCTTCCGTTTATATGCTTCCTTATTATGTTTTTGTTGAGTGTTATTCGAACCATTCTTTGTATGCTGTGCAGTAGGTGTTTTTATTCCCGAATCAGTAGTTAGGTCCGTCATTAGATTTCTTGCGGCGCTAGTTATTTCGTCCAATTTCGTACTAACGGAATTGCAATTGTTCTTATTATTATTGATTGGTGTGATTGTGATCGATTGCTTATGTTTTGCATCAGGCGTTTTTTCTGTTTCTAATAATTTAGTAGGTTCTTCAGAGTTGTTTTGCTGAGTATTTTCAAGTCCTTGCGAGTATTTTACGGCAGGTGTTAAGGTTTTATTTACTTTTGGCTTCCGTTGCTTGCGTCCTGACAGTGTCGTTAAAGTGTCTGTAATAGTTACCTTCTTGTATGTTTCTACCAGCTTTATATATTTATCTAAATCTACCTTGAGCCTGTAATTCTCCGAGTTTAGGTTTTCAATTTCTTCGTGTGCGCTTTGTAATTCTTTAGAAGCCTGTTTAAGTTTTTCTTGTAAGTCAATCAGAGTTTGACTAGAATTTAATGTGCAATCCGGTAAGCTCATCATTGTCGTGTCAAATAAAGTTGAACTGTCATTCGGTATATCATCCAGCGAGCTTGTTTTGTAGGTCGGCGATAAGTGACATAATCGTCCATATCCAAAAAATGAAGAAATAAATGTCAAAAATATTTGAATAATTGTTTGTGTGATATATTATAAGGCAACACAGAGTACTTTTTATACAACTGGAATTCGGCAACAAACAAACGTATAGGTACCTACTTATCTAAACTTGGGTACATCGAGGTAAGTACTAAGTAGGTATAGGTATGAGTGCCAGCTTCTGTATGTCGCTTTCATGGTAGGTAAGTATCTATAAATATATTAAAATGAAGATCGTGGTGCTTGTATGCAGAGTTGGCAGCAGGCTTCATATCCGTCAGTTACGTTCACGTAATATTGTAGAATTGTATCGCATATAATAATACCGTATGCAGATACGATCCCTGAGGCGCGAGGCTCGAGCCGGGAGGTTTCATCGTGACTTGAACATGTAGACGTTTTGTATGCTGCGCTACGTGACGGACAACCCTCCCCTCTACATCACCGCCTCGCCTCACACCCCCGCGCTCCACCAGCCCCGCAATCCAAATAAATAATATATTATGTATACATACGTATAAATTGGATCGAAAAGCGATTGCCCCGGCTCCGTAGGGACTTGAATTACGGTGAAGACATTCACCTTAAAATATTGGTACGCTCCTGCGTTCGATTTATGTAGAACCAGCAAAGTCAGCCGCGACCGCCCGCCACGCGGAGAGCTGAATCAAAATCATTGCGACTGAACAATCGACGATAGTTCAGTGTGAGGTTCGTTTAGCGAATTTTCAAAAAAATTACAACGTTGCCCGCTCCGCACGATATTTCAGAATTTAGAAAAATTGTGCTCCATTTGTCCATCCACTTAGTAAGTAATAGTTAAGTTTACGATGCAATTGATTCCCTATTATTCACCGCTAGCTCGCTTTATGCGAATCGATTTTCTGCGCAATTTAACGGTAGGTATTAGACACCGAGGACAAACAAAATCTGATGCTAATCGAAATATGTGATCTCGTACCATATACTTGCACTCATGTGAGCAGGCAATAGTTAATCCGAATCTACAATGTTCTTAGGTTTTTCTCTAAATCTATTCGCAGAATAAAAAGTACTTAAACACCGAGCTTAGGTCTCAGAACTAATAAAATATTCAAGCAAAGAGTCACTTTCTGTGTAGTTACTACAGTTCTATTATGCTACACACGACTGGCAACTGCCGAGCTGGGTACAAGTTTTCAGGAACATTTGAGCTGCATGAACGCATTCGTGCCAAATCTACTTACATAGTTCAAACAGTGATTTGGCATTGATATTTTGATATCAGTAGCATTCGACACTGGCTCATAATTATAACGAAAAAATATGTACGCAACTCGCATTATAGTTTGTAGTTTGACCAACTGCCAATTCAGTTATCAAGACACTTGTAAACATTACATAAAAATATATAAAGCTAAAAAAAAAAAAACTTGACAGCTGAACGGAGCGGAAGGAAATTTTTTATATTCCGTTAAAATATTATTATTTTTTTCAGTTTGCTACAATTATTACTAGCCAACAGAGTGGTGACGATATCTGGTTGAATAAACATAAAGTGGTTTCACCCGCTCCAACGTTTGATGAGTTTGATCACTAAGAAAAGTGAATAGAGCCAAATACGTCGAAACCGTTGCATCGGGAAAAAATATTTCTTGCTGGCTGGTGTGAGGGGCGCCGTTTCGGGCTCACCGAAGCGCACCGAAACGTACAGCTCTAATGTGCCACCATGCCGGCCTCCGCTAGCGCACTGGCCGATGGCAAAGGACCGCCGCCACGGACAATAAAAATATTAAAGTGCTTGACAAACGTCAGTGTCTATTGTGTTGATTGTTTTGATTGTTTTTGATATTATATTTTAGCAATAAGTTTATTTTTAGTGAATTGTATAGGTAATTCATGTCGTATAACGGTGGCAAAAGCGATGAGGAGGTAAATGCCAGTCAACTTTACACACCGACTACCCTGGTGCGCTGCCCCATCTGTCCCCAAGCACGTTTGTTCAAAGGTGAGCGGGGCCTCAAAGTACATTTAGGAAAAATTCACAAAAACCAAAATGTACTTTCCGGCCCCACTACTTCCACCAGTACTACACAGAACAATCCCACAGACGCCCCTAAAATTCCCTTTTGGCAGTATTTAAGTCAGCTAAAAAATTCCATTCCGATCCTGAAGAGAATTCCCCGTGGTGCGAGGCCTTCGGTGGCTCAAAACCTAGCACATTGCATAGGCCTTGTCATCCGGGAGAATTCTATTACGGCTTGGGAACAGCTACTCACTTTCCCTTATAGAATTCTACATGCTCAAGGAGACCGGCTTACAAAAAAAACTTTAACAACAAAAATTAAAGAAAACTGCAATATTTCGGCATCAAAATTAGAATACTATCCTCCCAAAACTCACCGCAACAGCACCATCTTCCATCATGTAGAGTCGAAACTAAGGGAAGGTGACATCAGGGGAGCGTCCAGGCTCTTATTCAGTAGCGATGTGGTGGCGCCTTGCTCTGCCGACACACTCGCAAGTCTGCAGAGCAAGCATCCGGCACCAGGGGATAACCTCTCCTTTCCTGAGCCACCTAGCGCTGACTCGGGCTTTCTCAGCATTACAGCCAAGGACGTGGTTGGTGCCGTTGGCTCCTTCCAGAGCGGGTCTGCTAGTGGTCTCGACGGCTTGACACCACAACATCTTAAGGATCTTGTGTGTTCAAGCGCCGGGGCGGCCGGCGACTCGCTTTTGAGTGGGCTAACGGCATTAACTAATCTCATGCTCTCCGGCAATGTGAACGATGCCATCGTCGACGTTTTGTATGGCGCTAATCTGTGCGCCTTACGAAAGCGGGATGGTGGCATTCGTCCCATTGCCGTGGGGTGCACGTACAGGCGTATGGCAGCTAAAATATGCTGTCGCCATTTTAACACCAGCTTTTCTTATAAATTTCAGCCACAACAGCTGGGATTTGGTTCTAAAGGAGGCTGCGAGGCTGCTGTACATGCCTTGTCAACGTACCTTGACTGTAATGGAGGTGAGGTTATCTTGAAGGTTGACCTAAAGAATGCCTTTAACTCAGTCAATAGAGACACCTTGTTGACACAAGTTAAATTGGAAACACCCCAAATCTACAATTTTCTTTGGCAATGTTACAGACACCCTTCTAAATTAATATACAAGGAACATCTTTTAGAATCTGCCGTCGGTTGTCAACAAGGTGACCCTCTTGGACCACTAATTTTTAGTTTGGCCATCCATCCAGTTATAAACCAACTAAATTCAAAATTAAACATCTGGTACCTCGATGACGGAACCCTGGGAGGTGACGTAAACACTGTATATCAAGATCTGGCATTCCTGAAATCGAAATTTTTATCCATAGGCTTAGAGTTGAATACAAGCAAATGCGAAATTTTTATTAATGACAATTTAGATAAATCCTCTATTCTTTCAAAATTCCAATATCTGGCACCCAATATCACCCAAGTTGAAAAAAGTTCTCTTCGCCTCCTGGGGTCCCCAATTTTAGACGACGGTTTTGATTCCTTTATACAGGAAAAAATTCAAAATTTTAATGATGTTTCAGACAGGCTACTCAAAATTAATATACATTCGGCTTTTACTATTATTCGATATTGTCTTTTTGTCCCTAAATTTACACACGCGTTACGGTCTTCACCTTTTTGGAAAAATCCGACTCCACTCATTCAAATTGACAAAATTATACAGAATACCCTAAGTAAAATTTTAAATGTGGCTCTGAACGACCGAGTGTGGCAACAGGCGTCCTTACCTGTGCGCTTAGGCGGCCTCGGCGTTCGCAAAATTTCTGACGTAAGCCTGCCAGCGTTCTTGTCATCGGTCCACAGCACTGCAGAATTGACCAGGAAAATCTTAGCACCTACACTGGTTGATTCTGAGGTGCCGTGTAAGGCCGATGCCATGAACGCTTGGAGAAATTCTTGTCCAGGAACTGAGTTACCCCGAAACTTGTTCTCCCAGAGGCAATGGGATGGGCCGCTTTGCAGCGTGGTACGAGAAAAACTCCTCAATACATCGGCCAACGCTGCGGAGCGTGCTCGCCTGTTGGCTGTGGGAGAATGGGAATCGGGCCTCTGGCTTCAGGCACTGCCATCGTCCAATATAGGTACCATGTTGGACGATACAACCTTCCGCTTCGCTACTTGCCTCCGTTTAGGCGCGTCATGTGTCTCTCCGCATCGCTGTCACTGCGGAGAGGCTGTCGATAGCCTTGGTCACCATGGTCTGTCATGCAGCAGGAGCGCGGGTCGTATTTCACGACACGCCAACCTCAACGACATTCTGCGCCGTGCTCTTGTCACCGCTGGCGTTCCAGCCCAACTTGAACCTCAGGGCTTGGCACGCGACGATGGCAAGAGACCGGACGGGATGTCTTTACTGCCGTGGAAGCTGGGTAGGCCTTTGGTATGGGACGCGACATGTGTCGATACCCTTGCGCCATCCCATCTTCCCAGCACAGCAGGTTGTGCGGGCGCTGCTGCTGCTTCAGCAGAGACCCTCAAGCGGCGCAAATACGTAAATCTTGTAGGAAATCATGTATTTGAGCCGTTTGGGGTCGAAACCTTGGGGCCATGGGGTCCAAGTGCGAGATCCCTTTTTAGGGATCTCGCAAAGAGACTGATCGACGCCTCGGGTGACCAGAGGGCTGGCACGTATTTAGCACAAAAGATAAGCATTGCTATACAACGAGGCAATGCCGCCAGTCTTCTGGGCACGCTTCCGATTGACTGCGATGCGGATGACTTCCATGACGCCTTCTAAATTTAATTTTAATTTATTTTATTTTTCGTATTGTATATATTAAATAGGCTTATTTTAATTTTAGGACATAATTAAGCTGCTTTTCATATAATTGTTGATTTTGTTTGGAAAATAAATAAAGTATATGTTAAAGGTAACGAGTTTGTTTGTCTGTTTGGTTGAACGCGCTAATCTTAGGAACTACTGGACCAATCTCAAAAATTCTTTCAGTGTTAGATAGCCCATTTATCGAGGAAGGCTATAGGCTATATAACATCACGCTATGAGCCACGGGGGCGGAACAGTGGCCTTAAATAACGCGGGTGTAACCGCGGGCTCATCTAGTGCTATAAAAATCGATATAATTTTTCTTGTCGGACAGGGATAGCCTAATCAAGATAACAACGCACTGCATTGCAGCGGGTATTGAGTTCAAATCCACGGCGCGCACTACTGACTTCGTGGATATGTGCGTGTTAAATTGTTAATTATCGCTTGCCCTGTGTCCTGGCTTTCATAAGGTTCTTATACAGTCGTTGCCGGGAGCTAGTACCCCTCAATAAATTGATACTTGTTTAAACCAAGAAATATCGCTAGCCCTTTGGGTTGTAGAAGTCAGACGGCAATCGCTCTGTAAAAACCTTGTATTCTGTCGTATGTTAGGCCGCGTAAGTCTGGATAACTACAACTGAGACAACGCTAGGACGACGGTGATGATTATTTTTTATCGCTTTTCAATTACATAGTCATTACATTTCATAAGATAAAAACTTACCTTTAACATATAACAGGGGGGACATCTACATTTACTACCATCACTAGTATTTTGGAGGAGCTGGAATTTGCAAACGACAAAACGAATTCAACCAAAAGTATTTTGACGGAGTTGTTCGAAACCAAGGTACGTCTTACATATCCCGTGGGTCAATGTGAAACTCAAAACAACTCATGATTTGCCACCACCTAGCCAATACGAGGATTTAGTAAAATGGTTTCATTTACACATCGACGTTCCCAAAACGTATCGTCACTCGCTGTCGCAGGTCGCTTGCGGTCGCATAATTCACCACGCGCCGACTGAGCCGACACAAAACGAGCGGCACTCATTTGAATACCAGTTTGTGTGTTGTTTAATGCTAATAGCTATACCCGAGGACATGCCGTCTATCAAACGGTTACTTATGCACTCAGTAAGTGTAGCTATGCCAACAGTGGGAAACGAACAGTCAAGTAGCTGTATAAGTAGGACGGTTGACAGATTTTAATAGTAATATAGCATATTGTATCATCATCATCTCTATCTTGGTAGCGATCCAAGGACAAAGGGCCTTGGAGCCCGTGGTCCACTTACTTTTGCAATTACAGATTTACTTTATAACCTCATCACTTTTGTGTTAACCTATTTTTATAAATTTAAGAAGGCAATTCACGTTATAGGAGAAATTCCTGTGTCACAGGGTATCTTACAAAAAATCAATCTACAGATACAAATAATACTCAAACTCGGAACAACAATTTGTAAATAACACAGTGTTGTGCCGTGTAGGAATCGAACCCACAGCAAATGCACCCTAGAAGTGGCGAGGCGACCACTGGTACACTACGCCATAATACTTGTTTTTGGGAACATAATTTCCAAATCTTACTAAGTGGATTTTTATAACTTAAAATATATCAATTTGAGATATTGAAACCTCTGAGAAGGTACAAGTAGTTTAGGCCCTAGATTGATGAATCAGTAAAGGCAAATAAAGCACTCCAGTTTACAGAAAAATTACATCGCGAATGCGCGTGTCTGTTATTCAAATGCGCTGCCAAACGAACAATGTAGTAATTTTAATCAGAGAGAACCTCATTATATGCAATGCATTTCATATGTTTCGTATTTCATTTACAGAACAGAATATCAACAGGTGAAGAGAAAATATAAACTCGAACATTTCCACTTTGCCTACGTAAGTTGTAGTAGCCCACAAAACATTATTGAGAGTTTCAATTGAATATGATTATATCCAAATTATTTTTTAAGTTAGTGATAAAGAGAAACACAAAACTGTGTTCTACATTCTTGACGAATGGGATCACCATTGGCTGAACATGAATATCGATTTCTTTCTATTGTGACAAAGGGGTGAGATTATGAGTACGTGAAGACAGTTAGGAGAAGAGAGCCGAGATAGCTTTGGTATCCCATTCTTTGCAGTAAATAACGTGCGAGCGATATCTAGCAGGCATTTCTGTCATCTATACGCCACAGTAAGCCAACCCGGCAAACCATTAGATGGATCGCTGTATTTATGTCTGAAAAAATGCTTCACACAAAACTCATACCAGTAAATAATAAGTACATAAGACTGGTGATATGTCCGTCTGTATCCAACATAATACATATTAACTCTCACAAAGCGAGTGGGCCGAGCACTCTCTCTGATTGCCTCTCATATCAGATTTGTACGGGAGATAAAAAACGCACTTATCATTGGCGGATTGTAAGTTATGAGTCGAATGAACCATCCACCCTGTAGCTCTATTTTGGGCGACGGGAGCTGCCTAGAAATTGCTCTACAATTATTAAATTGTACGCTGAGAGTCTATATCATTTCATGAAAGTAACATTGTACAAATTAAAGTGTAATATGAAGACAGATATTTTGTTGTGTACCAAAAGAATGTTCTTTTCCTTACTCATATATTATCTTAATATATAAAATCCTTGCGTTACTGACTGACTGACAGACACGCTACAGCCGAAACTATTGGGCGTAGGAAGCTGAAATTTGGCATGTATGTTCCTTAGGGATGGTAGGGGTGCACTAAGAAGGGATTTCCCGAAATTCCCACCGGATCGGCAAAAACGGGTAAATTAAAAAAAATTTAATAATATTATTTATGGAGAAATATCTTTTGCTACATGTATTAGGAATAATAGACTGACTAACCTACATAAAATGTGCTACCACGCAATCTTAAAAAGTAAGCTGAAACATGACAAAGAAAATTTGTTTAAGAGTTAAAGGTTACACAATAATCTCATTTTCTGTTTCTTCGAATTCTCTCCTCATTAACTTTTCGTTTTGTTAGCATAACCTCAGGAAATGATGTCATAAGTTGTAAAATTTCGTGTGTTCCTCTGTGGCCGGACCACATTTTAGTACTCAGATGCTATAGTTCGAAATAATACTTACCTAAAGTCTACTTTCATCGGAATGTATATATATTTTTAGTACCTCAAGAGATATATTTTTAATTAACAATTTATGTGGTCCGGCCGCAAGGCAGTGCTCTCTGGCCGCGCCACCTCAAACTAAATAGAGTATAATGAACTATTAATAAATCAATATCCCGAAAAAAAACTACCTAAAGAGTACCTTGCATACGACAAATATGGTCCAATAAACCCCTTTAGTTAAGAAGTTATTGGTCGTAGGGTGTGGTCCGGCTGGAAGGTATACTCTGCAGCAAGTGAATTTTGTAATATTTAATATTAACTTTTCATAAATCAATTGATATAATAGTACCTTTTCTCTACTCTTCGTTGATACTTTATTCTCTCAAGAAACTATTAATTTTGATCAATTAGTCTTTAAAGTATGTGGCGCGGCTAGGGAGGATTACTCTTAGCAAATATAAGGAAATATGCTTTATTTCTTTATGCCGAGGAAAACTCCATAATAAGTACTTTATAAAAAGAGCTGGACTTCATCTATAATAACCTTTTATTTTTATTACCAACAATGATTTTGAAAAAGGTGCACTTTTTGGTTTTTGTTTACCTGTCTACCTAAGACTAGGTAGTTAGTTTGACGGAGTAAGTGAAAATTTTGGTTTAAAATAAACAAAAGTATACGATAATATATTTTCCTAATCAAATTTTAACAACTAGCTGCCCCGACAGACGTTGTCCTGTCTTAACGATGAATATTGGATTAAAATTGGTCAATAGATCGAATTTAAGCATTTAACCCTTTAAACAAGAAATAAAATTGAAAAAATAGTGTACCAAAATCGCGTATTTAAAATATAGTCAATCAGTATCTTATACTAATATGTAAAGCTGAAGAGTTTGTTTGTTTGTTTGGTTGAACGCGGTAGTTTTTTTCGGGATATTGATTTATTAATAGTTCATTATACTCTATTTAATTTGAGGTGGCGCGGCCAGAGAGCACTGCCTTGCGGCCGGACCACATAGATTGTTAATTAAAAAGATATCTCTTGAGGTACTAAAAATATATATATATTCCGATGAAAGTAGACTGTAGGTAGGTATTATTTCGAACTATAGCATCTGAGTACTAAAATGTGGTCCGGCCACAGAGGAACACACTAAAATTTCGTATCGGGCAATCGGGCCACCAACAGTAATTCGGTATGTGGTAGAAACATCGTAACTTTGGCTCATAAGTAAGACACTGCTTTCATGCACTACGTTAAAGAAGCAAACTC
Organism: Euclidia mi; assembly: GCA_944739405.2. Taxonomy (NCBI): domain Eukaryota; kingdom Metazoa; phylum Arthropoda; class Insecta; order Lepidoptera; family Erebidae; genus Euclidia; species Euclidia mi. The sequence goes on from OX123188.2 coordinate 76,375,155, forward strand.
AAGCCGGTCTCCGTCAAAAGAAAAGTAAGATACCTTCTTTTTTTTCTTTTAAAAAACAGGACGCCAGTGGAGGGTAGGAGCCAGATTTTAAAAAGGAACTTACTACTCAAAGAACACACAGACTCCGCACGACAATTTGTATAACAAAATAATATTGTCCACTGTGAGTGTCGAACCTCAGCACAATATTAAAAGCCGAGACGGTCGTGTCATCAGTGCAGCCTCTCAATCTAACTGCATTCTAATTTCTGTTCTACAACTACAGCCATTCGTCAAGTATTCGCAGCTTAGCTAGTGCGGAACAGTTGAGTTGTATCGTGTTGACACAGGCGAGCCGGCGATGCGTTCACTCGATGTTTGCGCAGAGAGGCGCATCACACAACCACAGACACTCTACGATGCATTATTGGCACACGTCTTAAGGCAGCCGTGTATTCAGCAGTAATGTAATTTAATGATCTTTTTATTCTCTATATGGATAAGAAATACATTTTGAACAAAGCTGCCTGATTGTACAGTATGGACTTAGTTGAAAGTTACAGATATTCATAGATTTTATGACAAATACCTAAAGCATTTTTTATGTATTATATTTTGTTAGTTAAGTGATATTTGATTACGACTACGTTATTGAAGTGAAGTTATTCGCAGACTGAAGACATTAAATGAGGCTGCAGCAATCTCATACACAACCTAATACTCTTACACAAATACGCATACACGCAGTCACGCACGCACGCTCATTCACACAATCACACACGCACACACACAATCACACCCAGACTGTGAGTCACCAACACACATATTAATAATATATAGGCACATTGCATATCCTCAATACATTTAAAATATTTTTGGTTTATGTATTTAATTTCACCTCAATTTTTGTTTGTTTATTTGTATTCTATTTTGCCGTGATTTTTTATGTAAATCGTGTATTTCCGCCCACAGGACAGGCTATGTCTAATGTGAGGGATAGGAATATTTTGTTTTTATAAGGCTTAAAATGGAAATAAAGATTTTATTATTATTATTTATATTCTGCTCTATATCCAGTGATATCTCCTTATGTACAGCAGCCTGTTTGTTGGTCTCTATATTTTCTTCTTGGTCTTGCTCTCTTTCTTCGGGCTTTTCAGTTCTATTATATTAGTTATGAATACAGTAGCAACACCTAGCTCTTAGAGAGGGAGAGAGAGCCCTATAAGCTTTCCAGAAATATTGTCAATTATATTAGTCCAGTAGTCAACATGATATCATAAAAGTATATAAGTACCAAACACAAGCAATAAAAACATCGTTTTGTCTAGTCTATCGAAAACAAGACCCTTTTATAAACATAACATTTTAACATGTTTAATGACTATAGGAATTCAATGTAAAGTAAAGTTGTGCAAATAAATTCATGGCGCAAGCAAGCAGCTATTTGCCGTTTCCTACAAGCGAGTACTTAATGGGTCTTTCTTTCCATCATCAACGTTTGCAGTGGAATAGATAAAAAGTGACTTCAAACTATCATAATGAAGTGGTAGTTGAAACCGTTTTGGCTTTTTGCCTTGCATTCTTTAAGAAGAGCATTAAGCTATAACGTTTTTCCTCCTTTGATTCCTCATTTTTATTTCCTTCGGCTACGCACAAGTAACAATTGTGACAGTGTGTGGGTTTCAGTTGCAGATTATCAGTAAAAATAGTTTTTTTTTTAATCCGTTCACAAATTACGGCGAAATCGAGAGATATACATAGCAAAAAAATAAAGTTGTCGAAATGAGAACAGCCTCCTTTTTGTATGCCTGTCGATTAAAAATAAAATGTTTTATTTTTAAACTTAGCCCTTACATATTTTATGTTGTCCTATAAAAAATCAAAGTTAAAAAAATAACACCCAGATAAGAGGCAAATAATCGTGTTTATCCCACAAAGATTTGCCCTAGCTAACTCACCTGTAGATCAACAGACCAGTCGTCCAAAGTAAATATAAACACTGTAACACAAATTTCGCGCTGCAATTTAAAAAACAAGAAACTTGGAATTGGCATATTCATTTCACTTACTTGTTTTGATTATTAGGAGCCGCAGAAATCCCGCTTGACCCGTTTCACAGCGCCATACAAATAAAGTTGTAACAAATACAGTCGTTATGCCGATGAAACTCGTAAAGATAATACCTTCGCGCGCTCATTGTAAACGAGCCAAGTTTTTCTATTTCCTTTTCTCCCTGCCGCCCACTTTGTACTGTCGGTTCCCTTGTTGCTTAGTGATGAATGACAGCACCACCTGTCCCCAGGGACAATCGGTCAACTTTCAAGGATAACTTATCGAGTGCTGTATGGAAATTTTTATGGGTCTGTTTTTTATTGCTGAGAAGAGATGGATTTATTTTGACATGTCGTTTTATGTGCTGAAATATTGTTAAATGTAGATGTTGCTTTGATTGGTTTTGTTTTGAAATAGATAAAGTCGGTTTTGTGTTGCGACTGTAATTGTCCAGTAATAACTGAGGTCAGTCTTAGCGCCGGATCCAATATCCGATCAGTCCATGGATTTGGAGTTTAGAGATGCATATTTGACATAAGCTACGAACAAAAAATGTTAAATACGTATATCTAATATTCAAATCGATGGATAGCTCGTATACATACATTGGGACCGGCTGTTAGTGAGCTGTTTGTTTCTAAAAAAAAATAACTCCGTGCTTCGGATGGCTGTCTGACGCTTATCTGAATCTTGAAGTACCGTGATTAATATTTCGTTTTTATGAATTGAATATTGATTTCAGTAACGACGACCGGTTGGCGCCGCGGGAGTGTAAGCGACTGCTTCGCCGAAGGTCGCGAGTTCGATTCCCGCTCAAGTCAAACATTTGTTTGCATGAACATGGATGTTTGTCTTGGTCTGGGTGTTTCTATGTATAATATGTATGTATTTACAAAAGAAAGGTATATAATATGTATGTTTATCCATTGTCTAGTAGTTTGGGACTAGGTGGTGTTGTGTGAATGTGGTAGAAAAGAAAAATATATATTAATAGATTTTCATTGTTTGCTGGTCGATTGACTACGAAAAAATCTCATAGTCCGTACCCCAGCTACTACATGCATATAATTATTTGTTAGAGCTACGTTATTAGCGTTATTTTAATTAATCTTTTGTATTCTACAAAGCTGTTGACGACGTACGGTTACCGGTGTTAGCGTAATGCTGTGATTAGGATTAAGTAAATTACGTACCACTCCAATAAGACGCTCCTCATTTGCGCGTAATCTTACGAGCTGGCGACTAGTTTCCGTTCGCACTAAGCGTATCATTCGTAGCAAATTTTATATTTTTTATGTTGAATACACAGTCAACATAAAGGTTAATGGTTTCTTGAGTACACTGGCTAAATACTGCTCTTCTACTATTATAAACTGGATTTATCTCAGGCTATATTTTTACAATCGTTTCATTGATGAAATTGAAGGTATAAAACTATATTAGAGAGACTGCCTCGTTGATCTGCATAAATGTGCGCGTGGGATTGGGAGGTCTCGGGTTCGATTCCCGGGTCGGGCAGAGTGTTATTGGGTTTTTCCGTTAGGAAATTCTCAGTAGCAGCACGGAGTCTGGTAATGTGCCCGGTACGGCAATAGGCTCGCCCCCTTTTACGTGGGACCTGAAAATTCCTGGCGAAATGTGGGTGTAAAATTACACCTCTGCCTACCCCTTCGGGAATACAGGCGTGAGTCTATAAAATAAAAAAAATAAAATAAATTTATATTATTTCACAAGGTAATATTGTTTCACAAGGGATTGATTTGAGAAAAAGATGCACTTTAGATATTTGTACTTTGTATAGAGTAAAAATGACACAAATTAACCGTTTCTGCAGCTTGAAGTCAAATGGAGCGTTAGAAAAGAAAAATATTTTGCATACCCACTACTTATGATACGACTCTTCTGTGACTCAGTTTTTAAAGTAAGTCTATAAAACCAAAGAATACTTCACATACTGAACTTTACTTTGTGAAAAGTAATGAAAATTGTTTTAATAATTATCTTATTGAACACTTTTTTAATTTCGTCAAAGTTTATCAAAACCGGATAAGCATTTTATTCCTTGACTAGCTGACCCGACAAACTTCGTACCGCCTCAGTCCAATAAGTCCATCCTCGTACTTCAAGGAATATTAAAAAAAAAATTGCGAAATCGGTTCAGCTGCTCTCGAGATTTGCGCTTAGCAACATATTCAGCGATTCATTTTTATATTATAGATTGACACTAACAGATTTTTTCAACGTTCTTAAAGTAACTCTATGAACTAACTATATTAAAGAAAAATTAATCCATTTAAAAATTTCGCGATTTGTACACATCATACAAAATAATTTAGCGGGTTTTAATCGCGTAACATTAACTTATTTAAGTTATAAAGAAAAATTGTGACAGACTATCAGCCTAATGTAAGTTTGAACTTAAAGCCGTACCACACCGTTCTTCAAACACTCGAGTAATTCCGTTAACTGCAGCACACACACTCACAGACAACGTTGAAGTTAAGATGATTGAGATTTAGAAAGCGTTTGTTTAGCAAATTTGAACTACGTATAATGTTGGATGAAAGAAGGTTTTCTGACGTCTTAAGTGTAAGGCGACTTTAAAGTACATGTCTGTGGGCAATAGCCAACCGTGTTCGTTGAAATAAATAAATAAATATATATATATATATATATATATATATATATATATATAAATCGCGGAAGACTTCTTGCGTCATTTCAAAGTCGAACCTTATGGCGTCCACCACTGTCAATGAGATTTCAATTGTTATTTGTGCGAATATAGGTACACTTTAGTCATGTGAATTCAATTATCAACAATAAATTTTGATTTAACATGAAATGAAGATATTCAATTTCAAATAATTCTCGCTGGTTTCTGGCGTCCGTTCATGATGGAAATAATGTGACGCACTGTATATTTCTGAATATGTTCTATGTGTATTACAGATTATCCTACATCCATCTAAATTTAAGTTTATATCGGATCCGTATATTTTCCTGTATTTCATATAAGCTTTCCATTAATTAAATGAGTTCCTACTACATTAGAGGTTATATTGATACCGAATATTTTTTCGGTATATAGTCCATATATTGTGTTGAGAATGCTGCTTCCTCCTAAACTGATATATTTATCGATACCGTACACTCTCGTGTTCCATCCGTAATGACCGTTTCGAATGGTACCTACCATTAGTTGCCATATTTGATCTCACAACTATGTACTGAAGAACTGTTGCTCAAGTTGTTGTTCTTTTTACATGTAATGTTTTTGTTGAAATCTTTCTTCTTTTTGCTAGTGATGGTCTTTATCAAACATCTCTCCTCATGGGGTGTTATTCTACCCTGCATCCCACCGTGACCTCCATCCGTAAACCTCCATCCCTATCCCATCCGTGGCCTCATCCGTGAACCCCTACCCTTGCCCTCATCCGTGAACCCCTACCCGTGCCTACACCCGTGAACCCCCACCCGTACTCCCACCCATGAGTTCGCACCTGCATCCCCACTTATGTACTCCACCCGTGAACCCCCCCGTGCCCTCACCAGTGAACCCCCACCCTTGTCCTCACCCGTGAACCCCACCCATGTCCTCACCTGTGAACCCCAACCTATGCCCTCCACACGTAAAACCCCACCCCCCGGGCCCCGACTTATGCACTTCCACCCGTGCTCCTCGCCGGTCCCTTCCCGGTGCTTGCCCGATCCCTGCCCTGATCCTACCCTACGAGTACTTCTAGATAGCCAAAAATATTTGAATCTAGTAGGGGCATAAACTGAATTCCGAATTCTAAACCGCAAAGTTATCTTGGTGGAGTAATTAATACCTAATCCACGTACTACAAAGGTTCACAAACTTATTTGTGTAGATTCTAAAATATGAAAACTAGACCAAAATTAAAAAGGCTGTAAAGTCGGTATACGGGCGAAAGTTTTACGTGACAACGACTTTGAGTGGTAAAATAATTTTAATGTGAATATTCATTCGTATAGTAGGAAGAAGGATGAAAGACGCGTGCCTTTCACTTTTTATGTCTGTCTCTCTCGCTCTTAGGCGGGACGCGTGCCTCTCACTCTCTCTCATTGTGAGCGCATAACGTGAGCGGAGCGTAACGCAGTTTCTTGAAGTGTCACCCGGCAAACCAATTTATAAGACGTTGTCACGTCAAAAGGTACATTTGTTTGAATTTTTCCTAAAGGTTTAAGGATTCTTTTTATTTTTTTAGGATTAATGATAATGATCATCAAAATTACAAGCTTGTACCTATGTCTGCTAGAAATACCTTAGAATTTTATGAAGACCGTTGAGTGAGTGTGACAATCAATAATTTTAAAGTACTAGTTCGATTTGGATGAAACTCTGTAATATATTTTTCATCCCTTCTATTCGAAAAGTGTCACTTTGTCCTCTTTTAGTTGGAGCAAAATAGCTCTTTTCTGTTAAGCACTTTTTAGCGGGCGGAAAAGTGATTTGAATTTGGAACGTATATCATTCATAGAAATCGAACGTAAATTGTATAAATAACTGGCTGGTACGTGTTGGTTGCACGGGCGTGACCCGCGCTAACAAAAAAACAGCGCGCGAATTACGACTCTGTTCTAGTAATCAGTAGGTACATACTTTATTGAATTTTGCAAAAATAATGAGTTCTACGTCGGGTTGTGAAAGAGGAAAATATAAATTTGTAATTGTTTTAACTTATATTCACACGTCTAATTGTCCTACTAATATTATAAATGTGAAAGTTTGTGAAGATGGATGGATGGATGGATGGATGGATGGATGGATGTTTGTTACTCTTTCACGCAAAAACTACTGAACGGATTTGGATGAAACTTTACAATAATATAGTTCATACATCAGAATAACACATAGGCTACAATTTATAAAGATTTTGTATAATGTTGCCATAATATAAGGAAAAGTATAAACTAAGTCGGCAAAAATCCATAGCTCTGAAAGCTATTTATTGGAATTTTACCCCGTTCCTGATGACAGATTGATCTGATATTTGGTATACACTCATATTTTCATCAAGATAAAAGATAATATTTAAATGATTGTAATTTCAAGATGGCCGCCGATATAAAATGGCGGATCATATTATATTACTTCACAACAACCTCAATATGGGTATCAAATGAAAAGGCTTGATTGGTAGAAAAGAGCTCACTATGAAAAATCCAAGATGGCCGTCGCCACAAAATGGCGGATTACTTATTTTCCACAAATACCTCAATATGGGTATCAAATGAAAGTGCTTGATTCGTAGAATAGAGCTCACTATGAAAAATTCAAGATGGCTGTCGCCGTAAAATGGCGGATTACATATTTTCCACAAATACCTCAATATGGGTATCAAATGAAAGGGCCTGATTGGTAGAATAGAGCTTACTATGAAAAATCCCAAAATGGCCGCCGCCACAAAATGGCGGATTACCTATTTTCCACAAATACCTCAATATGGGTATCAAATGAAAGGGCCTGATTGGTAGAATAGAGCTTACTATGAAAAATCCAAGATGGCTGTCGCCGTAAAATGGCGGATTACATATTTTCCACAAATACCTCAATATGGGTATCAAATGAAAGGGCTTGATTCGTAGAATAGAGCTCACTATAAAAAATCCAAGATGGCTGTCGCCGCAAAATGGCGGATTACTTATTTTCCACAAATACCTCAATATGGGTATTGAATGAAAGGGCTTGATTGGTAGAATAGGGCTCACTATGGAAAATCCAAGATGGCTGCCGCCACAAAATGGCGGATTACTTATTTTCCACAAATACCTCAATATGGGTATCAAATGAAAGGGCTTGCTTGGTAGAATAGAGCTCACTATGAAAAATCCAAGATGGCCGCCGCCTCAAAATGGCGGATTACCTATTTGCCACAAATACCTCAATATGGGTATCAAAAGAAAGGGCTTGATTCGTAGAATAGAGCTCACTATAAAAAATCCAAGATGGCTGTCGCCGCAAAATGGCGGATTACTTATTTTCCACAAATACCTAAATATGGGTATCAAATGAAAGGGCTTGATTGGTAGAATAGTGCTCACTATGAAAAATCCAAGATGGCCGCCGCCACAAGATGGCGAATTACCTATTTTCCACAAATACCTCAATATGGATATCAAATTAAAGGGCTTGATTAGTAGACTAGAGCTCACTATGAAAAATCCAAGGTGGCCGCCGCCACAAAATGGCGGATTACCTATTTTCCACAAATACCTCAATATGGGTATCGAATGACAGGGCTTGATTGGTAGAAAAGGGCTCACTATGAAAATAGAATGAGAAGTATCAACTAACAACAAAATTAAAATCTTGAAAATAAAATTAACTAAAAAAAATCATTTTGGGCATAGCGTTGCAGAGTAAACATTATGATAGAAATTTCACTTGCCCAACGATTTTATATTTGTCTGATCAATACCCCAGATTGATGAGAGCATTGGTGCGATCTGGTAGCTAGAACTTACCGAATTACTGTTTAACTTTTAGTACATAATCTAACTGCTTGCATCATTTTTTATTGTAATAAAACAGTATAACATCAAAAAAATATATATATGTTTTTACAATGCTCATTCTAGAGTAGTTATCAAATTGTTTTCAAAATTGATAGATTTATTTTGACGAATAGTTAAAAGTTATCACGATTTATCTGACCTAAGCGCAGCGTCATTAAAAGCGCTTTCTATGAGTTAGTGCGCTTAAGCACAGCGAGGCGGAGGGACGGTCTGATTGTCTGATATGTACTTTGTGGTACCTAATGCTTTCAGATTTTATTTTTGCTGCTGTTATATTTAGTAGGTATATAAACTCTTCATAACTTCAAAAATATACTTACATACTAATCTTTACCTGAAGTTCAACGATTATGAAAACAAAAGTAATTTTTCAGTATTATCTGTTTATATGTATGCTATACGGCTAATCTACAGAGCCGTTTGTGATGAAATTTGACATGGATACTGGATAATCTGAAACCCGGGGAAGTACATAGGCCACTCTTTATTAAAATATCATGCTGGCGAAGCCGCGGGCGAAAGCTAGTATTAAATATATTCATTAATTACATAACATAGAAAGGGGATAGAAAGTAGAGTATATGACTCGAGAGCAAATTATTTTTCCCTCGGGCAATGTACTTTGAACCCCTCGCTGCGCTCAGGATTCTACGTTAGAATCCTGAGCTACGCTCGGGATTCTATTCTAGAATCCTTCGCTTCGCTCGTGGTTCAAAGTAGCGCCCTCGCCGTAAAAATACCATTTTGCTCCCTTGTCATACAATCTACTATTATTATAAAGATTTTCTCTTGATAATGAAATGTTCAGATGTCTAGCTTTATCCAGAACGAAGTTACAGAGACTTAAAAAAGGCCTGAATGGCTTCGGTAAAAGTAAAATAACGACTGAGCTTTTTTGCTCGACTTTTTTGGGTTCAATGCCTGCACGGCATTGAACCCAATTGAACCCTGATTAAATACGAGCGTTATCCAGGATAAAAAAAGCTTATTACAGTCATAATTGAGTCGGCATTCTTGTTCTAACCATATCGATGTACTACGTACTGCCTGATGTTAAGCAAATATGTTGTCGAGGTTGTAGCACACTGACGCAGAAGATACCTGCCTACCTATTTACTCGAGATTGGATAACCTTCTTCTCGCGTCGGTTTCCTCAATGCTGAGGGTCGTGACCACCTCGTGGAGACAGTCAATTGCGGACCACTTCCTGCCATCTATTCCTATCTGCCGCTGAGTGGAGAGCGATTCGCACGACTCTTAACACCACGGTACACGATACCGTGGTGTTAAGAGTCGTGCGGATCTGGTCGATCCAAAGCATCGGGCTTCTGCCTCTCGGTCTTTTTACTTCCACTTTGCCAGTGATTATTAACTTTTCCAAGTTATCACTGTCTTTCCTCGCAATGTGCCTGAAGTACTTTAGAACTCTGCGCAGGCAGATGGTGGAAAGCCTCGTCTGAATCTTGAGCTCCTGTATGATCGATACGTTGGTGCGGTGTGCTGTCCAGGGGATGTCCAGCATATTCCTCCAGCACCACATCTCGAAAGCATCAGTGCGATCACGGTCATCTTTCTTCAAGGTCCATGTCTCTGCGCCATACAAGAATATGGAGAACACCAGAGTGCATACAAGATTGATCTTGGTTTTCAGAGAGATATTCTTGACATATCTTTGACAGCAGTGCCATGGCTCCTTTTGCCATCCCGATCCTTCTTCGCACCTCAGATTCACAAAAACCATTATTACTAATGCTTGAACCCAGGTATATAAAGCTGTTAACCGTCTCTAAATTGAGTGACCCAGTGGGCTCAAGCTTGCCTGTGCGATCTATGACCATGATCTTCGTTTTGGACCTGCTTATAGAGAGACCTAGTTCACTGCTGATGCGCTCCATCCTATCCAGTAAGGTGATAATCTCGGCGTCATCTGACGCTAGCAAGGCGGTGTCGTCTGCATAACACAAATTACAGATTTTGCGTCCACCAACGGTGATGCCTCCTTCCCAGCTATCGTAAGTGCGCTTCACTATATATTCACCGTTTATATTGAATAGGATGGGTGAAAGGACGCAGCCATGTCAAACTCCTTTTTCAAAACTGAATGGTTTAGATTTTGTACCGTCAATCCTCACCACACTTTGGTTCTTGTGATATAAAGATTGCAGAAGTGCAATCAAGTGATGAGGTACACCCAGTTCTGATAAGACCCACCATAGAAAAATTATGTATGTACGGATTTGGTGAACCAATCTACAAGTGGATAAAATCATACTTAAGCTATCGTGACTCCAAGGTTGTATTGAATGGCTTCAAATCATCCACACGCTCCATAACTTCAGGAGTGCCTCAAGGATCACACTTAGGGCCATTATTATTTAATATGTTTATCAATGACCTGCCGGACTGCTTTCACCCCTGCCCTGCTATTCGCATATGACCTTAAAATCTTTAAGCCTGTAGAGTCATTTAATGAGGCCCTACTTCTCCAGAAAGATCTGGATTCGTTGTCTATATGGTGTCATAACAATGGTATGCAATTGAATCCAAATATATGTCAGTTTATGAAGTTTACTCGTGAGATTGACCAAATAACATCAAAATACTCGATTAACAGCGTAGAATTAAATGAATGTGATTGTGTTAGAGATTTAGGCGTTTTGTTAGACAAAAAGTTAACCTTTGTACCTCATTTGGAAATGATCATTAGGAAAGCATCTAGATCACTGGTCTTTATTGTAAGAAATGGAAAGGATTTTCGCAAGCCTCATACAACATTTTTGTTATAAGTACAATAGTTTTGTGAGAAGTCATTTAGAATACTGTAGTGTAGTTTGGCGACCGCATTATGCTGTTCATATTTTAAGGCTAGAAAGAATTCAAAAAAGATTTCTGTGGCACTTGTCGGCTGTCGCCCCCGCGTTTCCCAAGAATGGTTTCTTATCAGGATAAACTAAAAAAATACAGACTGGAAACACTTGAAAAGAGAAGAAAATATTTAGACCTGGTTTTCTTATATAAACTTGTCCGCAACAAAATTGACTGTACACAACTCCTTCATAGAATAAATTTTAGAGTGCCATATAAATATCCTAGAGCATAACATCAGTCTCCTTTATCCGCCACCCAGAAAAACTGTTTCAGGCTCTACCTCTCCTGTCCCTCGCATGTGCAAGCTACTTAACCTCTGCAATCACGATGTTGATACATTTGCTGATTCTCTTACTAAATATCGCAAAACTATAAAATGTAATACTTTCTTATAAAGGTATTTCTGTATGTACGCATCATTTAAGATTGGCGTTACTGTATCAGATTTTGACAAGCTTTGCGATCCGGAATTGTGGCCATTAAATACAGAAATATGCGAATGGATTAATTGGTTTCGTCGACCAACCAAACCAAATTAGACGCCAGCATAATATTTTCAACTGTTTTACAATATTATACCAAAATGTGAGAGGAATTCGGACAAAAACTCCCCAATTTTTGTCTTTGCTGGAATCCTCCGAGTGTGATCTGTTTGCAATCACAGAAACCGGTCTCAATGCAGCTATTACGGATTCAGAATTTCTCGTGCCAGGATACCAAATATTGCGATGCGATCGCGCTGATGGTCGCAAACAGGGCGGAGCACTTTTAGTGGCCACACCGCGATTTGAGTTGCGGTCAGTGGCGATCCCAGGTAACGTTAACGTGGACGCTCACAGTTTTGAGTTAGTGCGTGGTAGTTTGTATAGGGGAAATCGGTATCTAATTACATGTTGTACGGTTTATATTCCTCCGCAGACTGAAGAGAGCGAGTATATGGTTTTGTTTCAAATATTGGAAAATATATGTGTTAAATATAAAAATAAGTTAGTAGTTTTAGGTGATTTTAATTTGTATTCCTGTAATAGTAACATTGTTAATTATTTTGAATATTTTATGGCATTTTGTGAATTCGTTCAGTGTAACGAGATACCGAACTGTAGTAGAAGATAGCTGGACCTCGTGTTGTGCGCGCGCGGCGCCGGCGTCAGAGTGCGCGCTGCCGACGAGGCGCTGCAGCCCGTCGACGCCTACCACCTCGCGCTGCACGTGCGCCTCGCGCTCTCCGCGCGCCCCGCGACACCCGCTCCCCCCGCGCCACCAGCGCCCCCGCGCACGATTCTCCTGAGCCGAACGTGCGACACCCTGCCGCACAATCGATATGCCGCCAAAAATGGAATTTCAACAAAGCAAATTTCCATCTTTTGTATCGAACTTTGAGTGAAATAGACTGGACTAATTTATATTGTAGTACGGAGCCAGATGTTGCATTAGATATTTTTTGTGATAAAATCTATGAGATCGTTAGTAAGTATGTGCCCCTAAAAAAGACTAGTTCAAAGAGCAGTAGGTACGTATACCCTATATGGTATACGAGTGCCATCATCAGGGACATACAACTCAAATATGAGCTACATAAAAAGTATAAATCTATTAGGTCGAGTGAAAGCTATGAAGCATTTTCTCGGTGCAGGGCGAGGGTTAAAGCCGAGACCGCCCGAGCTCACGACGAGTATCGAAACCGTGTACAAAGTCACCTGGCAAGAGAACCGCGAGCATTTTGGAATTTCATAAGGTCTAAATTGAAAGATTTGTTTAGTTAATTTAATTTAGTTGAGTTTAGTTATTTAAGAGTTACCATTATTGTTAAATATTTCTGTACATAGGCTATTGCATTAGGTAGTAAGTATCTGTAATAATAGTCTTTATGAGTGTGTTATAAATAAGATAAATAAATAAAGTATGCTTGGCAAATTTTTGTATCAGGAAAAGGTATGCTATGTAAATAAAAACTGAACTGTAATCCGTACTTTTTTTAACTTGTTCTTAGTAATACTTACTTATGTTTGTTATTGTAAGTGTAAGTGGTGTTTGCTTACAATTGGATGTAACTGTTACTCTAAATCGTAAGATGTTTATAATATTTGCTTGTATTACTGTTACAATTGTTAGCAAACCTAAATAAATAAAAATAGACAGTCCCAGTTGACACAGTCAAATGCCTTACTATAGTCGACGAAGCACATTATGACAGGTGTGTCGAACTCATAGCATTTTTCCACAATTTGCCTGACGTTTAATATTTGTACATGCGTGCCTTTTCCCTTGACAAAACCGGCCTGTTCTAGCGGGATCTGCCAGTCAAGATAATACCAGACCCGGTTGTTTATGATGTCTAACAGGACTTCGCTTGCGTGACAAATTAAAGCGAGTGTGCGATAATTATCACATTTTTTGGTCGAACCTTTTTTATGGGCCTTGGGCCAATTGCCGTTCCACTATACGTGGTTGCAGATGTTGTGCAGTGTGTCAACACCTTTTTCACCCAGAGCCTTCAACACTTTAGCTGTAATTTTATCCAGACCTGGCGCTTTGTTAGTTTTTAACGATCCAATGGCCGTTACTATCTCCGATCTTAGGATGTCGGGTTCCAGGTGCAATTTAGCCCATATGGATAACCTAGACGTCCGAATGTTTAATACCTAACTAAGATAATATCGTATGACGAGATACATTCATTTAAATCGTACTAGTAGTTTAAGAATTATATTGCAAGTCAAAGTTATTTGATTTATAATCCACTTGAAGAAGGAGGTTATCAATTCGACTGTATGTTTTTTTGTATATTTATTTCGCGGATTACTTCGCCAAGAAGGAACCGTTTTCAATGGTTCTTTTTTTCATAGGTCATACTTCAATGTTGGTCCCTTTCAAATTTTATCGAAATGAGCTGAGCTGTTTTTGAAAAATAAAGAATAACTAAAAAAATATATATATATATACTACTAAAAACAAAATAAGGCCCACTAAGATTTTTTGCTGTACCATGAAAACGATAAAGACAATTGTTTAACTTATGTAACTACAAAATAATGTTATTGGTTATAATTTTATAGCCTAACTATTGTGTTTAAAATAATGATCAGGAATTGTTTTTAAGTCCATAATGAAATTGGCCATATTGAATGAAAAACATGAACAAAAGAAATCACCGAAAAAATACAAAATACTGTTCTTGTCACTTTTGTTTCTTCTCTTTAGTAACGAGTATGTATGTCCTCTTCTCTTAGCAACACACTCCAGAAGCCTTGTGTGCATACTCTGGATCAAATTCCTCACTTTTTCATCTGGAATCTCCTCCCAGGCACGTTTTAAAGCGTCAATCAGCTGCTGTTGATTGTAGACCCCTTGCTCATTCACTCTAACCCTTCGTTTCAATTAGTCCTACAATTGCTGGATTGGAATTAAATCCGGACTGTTAGCTGGCCATGGTAATAGGCCATGTTCTTGCTTCAGGATGAATCCAGGCCCACTTGCTGTGCAAATGGGATCAATTGAGGCCTGATGACATCCTCGATGTATCGTTCAGCCGCTCGCCGCATGGTCTCCACACACTAACACGCCAATCATCATTGAAAAATTTTATTTTGCATTCGTCTGTAAAAAGCACCTTGCCCCACTGATTAATCCTCCAGTACAAATACTGAGGCGAGAATCTTAAACGGTTTGCACGTTGAATCCTGGTCAGAGGAATCAGAACAACTCGTCGTCTTGACATTTGCTGGTCTTCGTGCAATCGATTACGTATAGGTTGATCACTGACACGGATACCCGTTGTCAGCCGTAGGCGGTGTTGTAACTTACGGCTCGTAACTGTACGATCACGACGAGCACTTTGTTGGATGTACCGAGCCTCGTGCGCCGTTGTTACACAGAACTCTACCTGAACCGGGTCTCCTGGCAGCACTGCCGGTCTCTTGGAAGCGATTCCATACATTTTGGACAGCTCTTCAAGAAAATCCCAACTGTAAACCCAATAACGATGAGAACGGCCTTCTTGAATCATAGTTGGCTCTGGTTGCCGTTATTGTATACATGTGCCTTCGTAATGGTGGCATGATTAACGCGAGATGATAAATGAATCAATTAAAATTGAAAAGTAAAACTTTTGTCCTAAATAACCGAGACAAGTTAGGAAGACAATCGAAGAAAAACTTAAGAATAACATTTAATTTTTTTCTTGGAATGACGACCAATACTTTTCAAATTAGGAACACGAACACCAGCATAAAAGAGATCAAACACCAAAGAGTTCGTAATATCAATAAAATGCTACTTATCAGTCACTTTCAGTTTACTAAAGTAGACCTAAATGTAAATAAACTAGTGGCCCTTATTTTGTTTTGAGTAGTATATATCAACTCGAGTGAACTATTCGAATTTTGTACACGATTAAAATCGGTTGTGTGCCATCTTTGGTGAAAAATAATTAGTCACCGACAACTGACCCTCTCACTCCACGATCGTCATAACAGGTTAGACGAGTAAAAAATATATAAAGACAACCAGTGGATATCGGGCGAGGCATCAAGGGCAGCAATCAGAAAATAATAAGGGACGTATAGGCCGCGCCACAAAAGTTGGTGAATGTGAAGTTAGCTGCAAGCTGCGCAATATCCAATCCTGACTGAACCTCACATAAAGCTGCGCGTTGATTGGATATTGCGCAGCTTGTAGCTTATTTAACATCCGCTAATTTGTGTGGCGCGGCCTATAACCAAGGTGGCATCAAAGGAAGTAACCAAGGGCCATCAAGGGGCCCAACTAAGGAAGCATCAAAACGAAAGGAATTGTATCGGTAATACCATCAAGCTTTATTTTTGCTGAGTTATTAAGTACAATATTAAGACCATAATCATAAAATTACAAATTTTTTCACGATTCAATCAAGTCAATCAAGAACACTAGACATATTTTTGTTGTAAATTTGACCCAAACAAACAAATAAACTGGTCAAGCTAAATAAAACCGTAAAATATGCGTCAAAAAATTTGAGGTAAAGAGTAGGTTTTCTTACAAATGCACCCTTTTACTTAAAGAAGGAATGTTGTTACATCGTTTGATAGTTATGTTTATTATTGTCGATTATATGTAAAGCTTTTGTTGATAGCTTTACCTAATCCAGCAAACAATTGATTTATTGAAGGAAGTACGAGTTACGTAAACAAAACATACTATACATTTCTTGGTATATTTTCAAGAAATATAATATTTACTCTCAGCTTACAATTTGATTACAAGTTATTTACTTAATAAGTTATTTACTTAAAAATACTAATTTACCTATTACCTATTAATCATTTTAATTGAACTTTATGATAATAGTTACTTGCAAATGAAAGTAACCTGGCACTTCTTTTCATGTTGCTGGTTATTTTACTTCCACTTCACACCACAAGTGTTTTTGCATCCGCCCCGGCTGGCTAGTCAAAACAGTGTTAACAAAATTACGCTGCGGGCCTCTAACAGGTTGCAACCCGCGTGCTAACTCCGCCCCCTCACGCTAGCCATCTCCGTATTTGCGCTGTTTTGTTGGACGCAATTAAATCGCTAATTAGAATCGATAAAAACTTTTTATTATACTGAATAAGAATTACGGAAGCAATATTATCGGCATGATGTATGTAACCAAAATAATGAATATACGCCATTAATATACATCTCTCAGTAGCGGCCTCTTAAATTCGCGCGGCTCACTGCGGAACTAAAAAATACGCCGAAATTCACTCTCGTGACAAAACTACGTCCATGCCAATATTTCACCCATGCATTGTACTGATCTTTTGATGGCTCCTGGCTGAATTTGAGAGATGGTCAATCTTGCGTCCGTATACAGGACGCAACAAGTCAGTCGGACGCAACATCATCGGTAAAACCCGCCATGTAGGACGCAATATCAACATGGGGATGTAATATATATATATATATATATATATATATATATATATATATATATATATATATATATATATATATATATATATATATATATATATATTTACATCCCCATGTTGATATTGCGTCCTACATGGCGGTTTTTACCGATGATGTTGCGTCCGACTGACTTGTTGCGTCCTGTATATGGACGCAAGATCGACCATCTCTCAAATTCAGCCAGGAGCCATCAAAAGATCAGTACAATGCATGGGTGAAATATTGGCATGGACGTAGTTTTGTCACGAGAGTGAAATTCGGCGTATTTTTTAGTTCCGCAGTGAGCCGCGCGAATTTTAGAGGCCGCTACTGAGAGATGTATATTAATGGCGTATATTCATTATTTTGGTTACATACATCATACCGATAATATTGCTTCCGTAATTCTTATTCAGTATAATAAAAAGTTTTTATCGATTCTAATTAGCGATTTAATTGCGTCCAACAAAACGGCGCAAATACGGAGATGGCTAATGTGAAGGGGCGGAGTTAGCACGCGGGTTGCAACCTGTTAGAGGCCCGCAGCGTAATTTTGTTTACACCGTTTTGACTAGCCAGCCGGGGCGGATTCAAAAACACTTGTGGTGTGAAGTGGAAGTAAAATAACCAGCAACATGAAAAGAAGTGCCAGGTTACTTTCATTTGCAAGTAACTAGTATCATAAAGTTCAATTAAAATGATTTTTAAGTAAATAACTTGTAATCAAATTGTAAGCTGATAGTAAATATTATATTTGTTTACGTAACTCGTACTTCCTTCAATAAAACAATTTTTTGCTGAATTAGGTAAAGCTATCAACAAAAGCTTTACCTACATATAATTGACAATAATAAACATAACTATCAAACGATGTAACAACATTCCTTCTTTAAGTGAAAGGGTGCATTTGTAAGAAAACCTACATTTTACCTCAAATTTTTTTACGCATATTTTACTGTTTTATTTAGCTTGACCAGTTTATTTGTTTGTTTGGGTCAAATTTACAACAAAAATATGTCTAGTGTTCTTGATTGACTTGATTGATTCGTGAAAAAATTTGTAATTGTATGATTATGGTCTTAATATTGTACTTAATAACTCGGCAAAAATAAAGCTTGATGGTATTACCGATACAATTCCTTTCTTCTTGATGCTTCCTTAGTTGGGCCCCTTGATGGCCCTTGGTTACTTCCCTTGATGCCACCTTGGTTATATGCCGCGCCACACAAGTTAGCGGATGTTAAATAAGCTACAAGCTGCGCAATATCCAATCAACGCGCAGCTTTATGTGAGGTTCAGTCAGGATTGGATATTGCGCAGCTTGTAGCTAACTTCACATTTACCAACTTGTGTGGCGCGGCCTATACGTCCCTTATTATTTTCTGGTTGCTTCCCTCCCTGCCTCGCCCGATATCCACTGGTTGTCTTTATATATTTTTTTACTCGTCTAACCTGTTATGATGATCGTGGAGTGAGTGGGTCAGTTGTCGGTGACTAATTATTTTTCACCAAAGATGGCACACAACCGATTTTAATCGTGTTCAAAAGTCGAATAGTTCACTCGAGTTGATATATATACTACTCAAAACAAAATAAGGGCCACTAGTTTATTTACATTTAGGTGCACTTTAGTAAACTGAAAGTGACTGATAAGTAGCATTATATTGATATTACGAACTCTTTGGTGTTTGATCTCTTTTATGCTAGTGTTCGTGTTCCTAATTTGAAAAGTATTGGTCATCATTCCAAGAAAAAAAAATGTAATTCTTAAGTTTTTCTTCGATTGTCTTCTTAACTTGTCTCGGTTATTTTAGGAAAAAAGTTTTACTTTTCAATTTTAATTGATTCATTTATCATCTCGCGTTAATAATGCCACCATTACGAAGGCATATGGATACAATTACGGCAACCAGAGCCATCACTGCCAGGAGACCCGGTTCAGGTAGAGTTCGTGTAACAACGGCGCACGAGGATCGGTACATCCAACTAAGTGCTCGTCGTGATCGTAAAGTTACGGGCCGTAAGTTACAACACCGCCTGCGGCTGACAACGGGTATCCGTGTCAGTGATCAAACTATACGTAATCGATTGCACGAAGACCAGCAAATGTCAAGTCGACGAATTGTTCTAATTCCTCTGACCAGGGTTCAACGTGCAAACCGTTTAAGATTCTCGCGTCAGTATTTGAACTGGGGGATTAATCAGTGGGGCAATGTGCTTTTTACAGACGAATGCAAAATAAAAATTTTCAATGGTGATCGGCGTGTTAGGGTGTGGAGACCACGCGGCGAGCGGCTGAACGATACATCGAAGATGTTATCAGGCCTCAAGTGATCCCATTTGCACAGCAAGTGGGGCCTGGATTCATCCTGAAGCAAGACCATGGCCAATTACCCTGGCCAGCTAACAGTCCGGATTTAATTCCAATCCAGCAATTGTGGGACCAATTGAAACGAAGGGTTAGAGTGAATGAGCAAGGGGTCTACAATCAACAGCAGCTGATTGACGCTTTAAAACGTGCCTAGGAGGAGATTCCAGATGAAAAAGTGAGGAATTTGATCCAGAGCATGCACACAAGGCTTCTGGAGTGTATTGCTAAGAGAAGAGGACATACTCGTTACTAAAAAGAAGAAATAAAAGTGACAAGAATAGTATGGACGATACCACTTTCCGCATCTTGCCTCCGTTTGGGTGCGTCATGTGTTTCTCCGCATCGCTGTCACTGTGGGGAGGCTGTCGACAGCCGTGGTCACCATGGCTTATCATGCAGCATGAGCGCAGGTCGTATATCACGACACGGCAATCTAAATGACATACTTCGCCGGGCTCTTGTCACCGCTGGCGTTCCAGCCCAACTTGAACCGCAGGGGCTGGCACGTGACGATGGCAAAAGACCGGATGGTATGTCTTTACTCCCATGGAAGTTGGGTAGGCCTTTGGTGTGGGACGCAACGTGTGTCGATACCCTCGCGCCATCTCATCTTCCTGGCACAGCGGGTTGTGCGGGCGCTGCTGCTGCTACAGCGGAGACCTTCAAACGGCGCAAATACGCAAACCTAGTAGGGGATTACGTATTTGAGTCGTTTGGGGTTGAAACGTTGGGGCCATGGGGTCCAAGTGCAAGATCTCGTTTTAAAGATCACGCAAAGAGACTGGTCGACGCCTCGTGTGACCAGAAGGCTGGGTTGTACTTGGCCCAATAATTTAGCATTGCCATTCAACGTGGCAATGCTGCCAGCGTTCTTGGCACGCTCCCGGTCGACGGCGATGTGGAGGACTTTTATGACGCCCTCTAAATTATTTTCTTTTTTCGTTTTGTTTGTTTTGTATATACATATTTCGTAGGATAGTATTTTAACATTTAAGTTATGTTTAATTAAATAGGTATTTAGTGGTATCTAAATAATATTATGTACTTACCTACATTGTTATGAAAATGAACAAGAATTAATACAATAGTATTTTGTATTTTTAGGTGATTTCTTTTGTTCATGTTTTTCATTCAATATGGCCAATTTCATTATGTACTTAAAAAACAATTCCTGATCATTATTTTAAACAAATTGTTAGCCTATAAAATTATAACCAATAACATTATTTTGTAGTTACATAAGTTAACAGTTGTCTTTATTGTTTTCATGGTACAGCAAAAAATCTTAGTGGCCCTTATTTTGTTTTGAGTAGTATATATATATATTTTTAATTATTCTTAATTTTTCAAAAACAGCTCAGATGATTTCGATAAAATTTGAAAGAGACCAACATTGAAGTTTGACCTATGAAAAAAAAGAACCATTAAAAAAGGTTCCTTATTGGCGGAGTAATCCGCGAAATAAGTATACAAAAAAACATACAGTCGAATTGATAACCTCCTTCTTCAAGTGGATTATAAATCAAATAACTTTGACTTGCAATATAATTCTTAAACTACTAGTACGATTTAAATGAATGTACCTCGTCATACGATATTCTTTTAGTTAGGTATTAAACATTCAGACGTCTAGGTTATCCATATGGGCTAAATTGCACCTGGAACCCGACATCCTAAGATCGGAGATAGTAACGGCCATTGGATCGTTAAAAACTAACAAAGCGCCAGGTCTGGATCAAATTACAGCTAAAGTGTTGAAGGCTCTGAGTAAAAAAGGTGTACACTGCACAACATCTGCAACCACGTATAGTGGAACGGCAAGTGGCCCAAGCCCCATAAAAAAGGTTCGACCAAAAAATGTGATAATTATCGCACACTCGCTTTAATTTGTCACGCAAGCAAAGTCCTGTTAGACATCATAAACAACCGGATCCGGTATTATCTTGACTGGCAGATCCCGCAAGAACAGGCCGGTTTTGTCAAGGGAAAAGGCACGCGTGTACAAATATTAAACGTCAGGCAAATTGTGGAAAAATGCTACGAGTTCGACACACCTGTCATAATGTGCTTCGTCGACTATAGTAAGGCATTTGACTGTGTCAACTGGGACTGTCTATTTTTATTTATTTAGGTTTGCTAACAATTGTAACAGTAATACAAGCAAATATTATAAACATCTTACGATCTAGAGTAACAGTTACATCCAATTATAAGCAAACACCACTTACACTTACAATAACAAACATAAGTAAGAAATACTAATAACAAGTTAAAAAAAGTACGGATTACAGTTCAGTTTTTTTACATAGCATACCTTTTCCTGATACAAAAAATTGCCAGGCATACAGAAATACATTTATAAGAAAGTATTACATTTTATAGTTTTGCGATATTTAGTAAGAGAATCAGCAAATATATCAACATCGTATTGCAGAGGTTAAGTAGCTTGCACATGCGAGGGACAGGAGAGGTAGAGCCTGAAGCAGTTTTTCTGGGTTGCGGATAAAGGAGACTAAAATTTATTCTATGAAGGAGTTGTGGACAGTCAATTTTGTTGCGGACAAGTTTATATAAGAAAACCAGGTCTAAATATTTTCTTCTCTTTTGAAGTGTTTCCATTCTGTATTTTTTAAGTTTATCCTGATAAGAAACCATTCTTGGGAAACGCAGGGGCGACAAGTGCCACAGAAATCTATTTGAATTCTTTCTAGCCTTAAAATATGAACAGCATAATGCGGTCGCCAAACTACACTACAGTATTCTAAATGACTTCTCACAAAATTATTGTATAACAAAAATGTCGTATGAGGCTTGCGAAAATCCTTTCCATTTCTTACAATAAGGCCCAGTGATCTAGATGCTTTCCTAATGATCATTTCCAAATGAGGTACAAAGGTTAGCTTTTTGTCTAACAAAACGCCTAAATCTCTAACGCAATCACATTCATTTAATTCTACGCCGTTGATCGAGTATTTTGATGTTATTTGGTCAATATCACGAGTAAACTTCATAAACTGACATTTATTTGGATTCAATTGCATAACATTGTAATGACACCATATAGACAACGAATCTAGATTTTTCTGAAGAAGTGGGGCCTCATTAAATGACTCTACAGGCTTAAAGATTTTAAGGTCATATGCGAAGAGCAGGGCAGGGGTGAAAGCAGTCCGGCAGGTCATTGATAAACATATTAAATAATAATGGCCCTAAGTGTGATCCTTGAGGCACTCCTGAACTTATGGAGCGTGTGGATGATTTGAAGCCATTCAATACAACCTTGGAGTCACGATAGCTTAAGTATGATTTTATCCACTTGTAGATTGGTTCACCAAATCCGTACATACATAATTTTTCTATGGAGGGTCTTATCAGAACTGGGTGTACCTCATCACTTGATTGCACTTCTGCAATCTTTATATCTCAAGAACAAAAATGTGGTGAGGATTCACGGTACAAAATCTAAACCATTCAGTTTTGAAAAAGGAGTTTGACATGGCTGCGTCCTTTCACCCATCCTATTCAATATAAACGGTGAATATATAGTGAGGCGCACTTGCGATAGCTGGGAGGGAGGCATCACCGTTGGTGGACGCAAAATCTGTAATTTGCGTTATGCAGACGACACCGCCTTGCTAGCGTCAGATGACGCCAAGATGATCACCTAACTGGATAGAATGGAGCGCATCAGCAGTGAACTAGGTCTCTCTATAAACAGGTCCAAAACGAAGATCATGGTCATAGATTGCACAGGCAAGCTTGAGCCCACTGGATTACTCAATTTAGACCAAAAAAGCTCAGTCGTTAGTTTTACTTTTACCGAAGCCATTCAGGCCATTTTCAAGTCTCTGTAACTTCGTTCTGGATAAAGCTAGACATCTGAACATTTCATTATCAAGAGAAAATCTTTATAATTATAGTAGATTGTATGACAAGGGAGCAAAATGGTATTTTTACGGCGAGGGCGCTACTTTGAACCACGAGCGAATCGAAGGATTCTAGAATAGAATCCCGAGCGTAGCGAGGGATTCTAACGTAGAATCCTGCGCGCAGCGTGGGGTTCAAAATACATTGCCCGAGGGAAAAATAATTTGCTCTCGAGTCATATACTCTACTTTCTATGAGAAAATAAATAAGGACGGTGTTATGTAATTAATGAATATATTTAATAAAATAAGACGTGTGAATATAAGTTAAAACAATTACAAATTTATATTTTCCTCTTTCACAACCCGACGTAGAACTCATTATTTTTGCAAAATTCAATTAAGTATGTACCTACTGATTACGAGAACAGAGTCGTAATTCGCGCGCTGTTTTTTTGTTAGCGCGGGTCACGCCCGTGCAGCCAACACGTACCAGCTAGTTTTTTATACAATTTACGTTCGATTTCTATGAATGATATACGTTCCAAATTCAAATCACTTTTCCGCCCGCTAAGACGTGCTTAACAGAAAAGAGCTATTTTGCTCCAACTAAAATAGGAACAAAGCGACACTTTTCGAATAGAAGGGATGAAAAATATATTACAGAGTTTCATCCAAATCGAACTAGTACTTTAAAATTATTGATTGTCACAGTGTCACACTCACTCAACGTTCTTCATAAAATTCTAAGGTATTTCTAGCAGACATAGGTAGAAGCTTGTAATTTTGATGATCATTATCATTAAGCCTAAAAAAATAAAAAAAATCCTTAAACTTTTAGGAAAAATTAAACAAATGTACCTTTTTAATTTTGGTCTAGTTTTCATATTTTAGATATTTTAGAATCTACACAAATAAGTTTGTGAACCTTTGTAGTACGAGGATTAGGTATTAATTACTCCACCAAGATAACTGCGGTTTAGAATTCGGAATTCAGTTTATGTCCCTACTAGATTCAAATATTTTTGGCTATCTAGAAGTACTCGTAGGGTAGGACCACCGGGAAGGGACCGGCGAGGAGCACGGGTGGAGGTGCATAAGTCGGGGCCCGGGGGGTGGGGTTTCACGGGTGGAGAGCATAGGTTGGGGTTCACAGGTTTGGACACGGGTGGGGGTTCACGGGTGAGTACAAGGGTGGGGGTTCACTGGTGAGGGCATGGGGGGGTCACGGGTGGAGTAATAAAAATAAGTGGGGATGCAGGTGCGAACTCATGGGTGGGAGTACGGATGGAGGTTCACGGATGGGGGTTACGGTGGTGTGCAGGGTAGAATAATACCCCATGAGGAGAGATGTTTGATTTCAACAAAAACATTACATGTAAAAAGAACAACAACTTGAGCAACAGTTCTTCAGTATATAGTTGTGAGATCAAATATGGCAACTAATGGTAGGTACCATTCGAAACGTTCATGACGGTTGGAACACGAGAGTGTACGGTATCAACAAATATATCAGTTTAGGAGGAAGCAGCATTCTCAACACAATATATGGACTATACACCGAAAAAATATTCGGTATCAATATAATCTCTAATGTAGTAGGAAGTCATTTAATTAATGGAATGCTTATATTAAATACAGGAAAATATACGGATCCGATATAAACTTAAATTTAGATGGATGTAGGATAATGTGTAATACACATAGAACATATTCAGAAATATACAGTGCGTCACATTATTTCCATCATGAACGGACGCCAGAAACCAGCGAGAATTATTTGAAATTGAATATCTTCATTTCGTGTTTAATCAAAATTTCTTGTTGATAATTGAATTCACATGACTAAAGTGTAGCTATATTCGCACAAATAACAATTGAAATCTCATTGACAGTGGTGGACGCCACAAGGTTCGACTTTGAAATGACGCAAGAAGTCTTCCGCGATTTAAATATATATATATATATATATATATATATATCTGTTACTGATATTCGGCGGTGCCACAGGATGGGGCGCACATCAAACAACGTCAAGCCTAGGCCCATAGTTTTGAAGTTCAACAGCTTCTCTGTACGTGACAGTATATGGTATGGCAAGACAAAGTTCAAGGGCACTGGTGTTACGATATCGGAGTTCTTGACCAAGCCGCAACATGACACATTTATGGCTGCATGTCAGAAGTTTGGTGTCTCTCAATGCTGGACCAAGGAGGGCATCATACATGTGCTGGCGCCTGACGGTTCGCGTCATCGGGTCGTCAATCTCAGCGAGTTGAGCAAGATTGAGCAGAAGGACGGCGTGGAGCAAGCATCAACGGCCGCAAAGCCAGCCACAAAATCCAAAAGGAACGTATCCCAAAAGAAGTAATATATCGTTTGTCATAATATATTGCCGGTCCGGGTAGTAACTATAGTAAGTAGAATCAAACATTTTTTCTTGGTCTATACCCACTTTTAATCTTAATTCATATAAATAACTTTAAATCTGTCGGTGAAAGATACTTTTCTTGTGTTTTTGTCATAAATGTCAGCTGTCAAATCTATTAGTCATGTACTTGTCAATGTCATGTATAACAGCACCTATTTGAATACGAGGCTTTTGAGAATTTTAATGTAATTTATTTTCTTTCTTTTCTTTTTCCCATCTTCATGTACATTTCTTTTTTCAATAATTACCTAAGAGTGTTCGCAATAACCCGGACCGATACTTCTCATTTGTTTCTTTTTGTATTGTTAACATCTGATATTTTTATTTTTCCATGTTTTTAACTTTTTTACTCTATTACAATATGTAACTTGATGTCCCTCTACTATAGGCACTACTGGCAGATGGTGTATTATTGGTTATATTTTTATTTAATTTTTTCGTTTTAATTATATATATTATATTTTTTTTATATATATTATAATATTTTATATAAGGACATCTTTATAACATTATTATTATCGCCATTGATTTGAACGAAATAAGTGATGATAGTTTCCATTCAATAAGTAGTTTAGATTCTGATGAAAGCTTTTCCAGTGTGCCGTCCCTTGCAGACTGTCTGAATTCACACTTTTCTGATGTACCCAAAAACTTCAATGCCGTTCATATCAATCCCCAGAGCATTCCAGCACATTTCCCTGATATGCTGGCTAATCTAGACTGTAAGAGTATTCATGCTATCCTTGTTTCTGAGTCATGGCTAAAGCCCTGTCTGCCATCTACATTATACTCCCTACCTGGTTTCCAACTTATCAGAAATGATCGGGCGGTAAGAGGCAGTGGGGGTGTTGCTATATATCTTCGTTTATATATCCCCTATTCAGTTGTAAGTATGTCTGCACAGCCTCCCCCGCTTAATGCCGGTGAACATTTATTTCTGGAAGTTATTCTAAACCACACCAAAATCCTCCTCGGCGTTTACTATTCTCCTTCATTACGTATAGATTATTTTTCTAGTTTCGAAACTCTATTGGTTAATCTCGTGCCCTCTTACACACGTACACTATCATAATGGGTGATTTTAATACCTGTTTACTTAAAAATGATTCCCCCTCTTCTTCCCTTCTTTCCAGTATTACGGCCTGTAATATGACAATACTACCTTCAAACGCTACTCACCACTTTCCAAATTCTACACCTTCTCTTCTTGATTTAATCATAGTTTCTTCAAGACAACATGTCGCTATGCACGGGCAATACCCAGCAGACATGTTCTCTTATCTCGACTTACTTTTCATATCCTATAAAATCCGCCCTCCTAAGACTAAGCCTAAAATTCTATTGCAGCGCAATTTTGGTGGCATGAACACAGATAATCTTTGTAAAGATGCCGGAGGTATCGACTGGATTCCTCTCATGAACTCTGAATCTGTCGATGAAAAGGTCAGCCTCTTTACAAATCAAATCACAGAACTTTTCAACAAGCATGCGCCAATTCGACCCGTGAAACTAAAGCACAGTCTCTCGCCTTGGCTCACTGAGAACATCAAAAAGTTGTTGCACAAAAAAGCTGCTGCTAAATTTAGATATAAAATCAAACCCGATGCTTCCAACTTACAAAAGTATGTAGATATTAGGAATCACTGCAATAGGGTGTGTAGGGATGCACAACGCCAACATATCCATAGTTCTGTAAAAAACGGTGATCCGGCAAAAGTCTGGAATTTTTTTAAAACTCTGGGGGTTGGCAAAGCACGTCTAAACACTATTCCTTATGACTTCAATATTGACCTGCTCAATCAACATTTTTCTGCCTCGTCCAATATTGATAGGACTACTAAGACAAGCACTATTAATTATCTTTTATCATTGCCCACCCCTAGCTATTCACCATTCGTCTTTAATCAATTCTCCGATAGTAATGTTAAGAAGAGTATTATATCCATCACGTCCAACGCTGTGGGTAGCGACTGTGTCAGCCGTAATATGATCCTTCCAATCCTCGATTTAATCCTACCTATCATTTCCCACATCCTTAATTATTCCATGTCCAGTGGTGTCTTCCCATAGATGTGGAAGGACGCCTTAATAACCCCAATCCCAAAAACTTCTCATCCTTCGTCCTTTTCTGATTATCGTCCAATATCTATCCTACCATTCCTCTCCAAAGTCCTCGAACGTCTCGCCTTCAACCAAATTAACTCGTTCCTTTCTAAAAATAATCTTCTTAATCCCTTCCAGTCCGGCTTCCGTTCGGGTCACAGCACCGTCACTTCCTTGGTCAATATTACGGATGACATCAGGGCTGGTATGGAGGACGGTCAGCTTACGATCCTTGCTTTGCTAGATTTTAGCAAAGATTTTAACACAGTAGATTTTGATATCCTACTTGGCCGTCTACGCTCTCTTAACATCATTACACATCTTAACTCCTACGGTGGTTGATTGGTTTCGTAGTTACCTGTGTGGCCGCCGACAGCGTATACGCATCGAAAACTCACATTCTTGTTGGTGTGACACAACTGTTGGTGTGCCCCAGGGTGGCGTGTTGTCTCCTTTACTCTTTGCAATTTTTATAAATTCTATATAAACTGATCTTCGCTGTTCCTATCACCTTTATGCAGATGATCTACAAATCTATACGCAGTCGCCATTGGCACAAATGTCACTGTCTGTTGGTGTCATTAATAGTGACCTGATGCGTATCAGCAGTTGGAGCAAATCCTTTGGCCTTAAAGTCAATCCCTCTAAAACCCAGGTCATTGTTATTGGGAGCGCAAGAATGATAACGAAAATCGACTGGTCTCAGCTGCCTCACGTTACTTTTGATGGCACTATTATTCCGATACAGGATAAGGTAAAGAATCTGGGTATAATTATGGACTCTACATTAACATGGCGATCGCAGTAACAAGAGGTGAGTCGAAAAGTGTTTGCTTCAGCAGGTTCATTGAGAAGACTAAGAAACTTTCTCCCTACTGCCACCAAAATTGCACTTGCAAACTCTCTTCTTATACCCATTATTGATTATGCAGATGTCAGCTATCTAGATCTCGCCGAAAACCAGCTAGACAAACTTGAGCGCTTCCAAAATCTCTGTATAAGATTCATATTTGGATTACGCAAATACGATCATATTTCACAATTTCGAGCACAGCTCAAGTGGTTGCCCATGCGATATCGCCGGAATGCTCACATTCTTTCTTTGCTGTACAATATACTGTTTAACCCTTCAACTCCTTCCTATCTTAAAGGACGATTCGAATTATTTCATGATACGCATAACCGTTATTTGAGGTCATCAGAAAATTGAAACTGAAGATACATTAGTACATTCCACAACGTTTTATGACAAATCGTTTTCCGTCACTGCTGTTCGTCTATGGAATGCATTACCGCTACATATAAGACAGGCGCAGACGGTAACCAGATTCAAATATTTAGTCAAAGAGCACTATCTATCATTATAATATTTCTAGTTTCTCCCGTTCTACTAAGTATAATTATGTGTATTATATATTATTTATGTATGTATATGTATGTATTTTATGTATGTATGTGTATGCATATAATCTTAGTATTATATAAGTTTATATATATTTAAATATAATATATACTTACATATTTATTGGTACGCTTACAACTATCATTTCTTTCCTACCAATAATATCTCCATCCAAAGGTTGCCTGGTAGAAATCGCTTTTAGCGATAAGGCCACCCATTGTACTGTATCTTATGTGAATATCCTTAAATGTTTGTAATAGTGTACAATAAAGTGTATAATAAATAAATATATTAAAGAAAAATTAATCCATTTAAAAATTTCGCGATTTGTACACATCGCGTAACATTAACTTATTTAAGGTATAAAGAAAAATTGTTACAGACTATCAGCCTAATGTGAATTTGAACTTAAAGCCGTACCACACCGTTCTTCAAACACTCAAGTAATTCCGTTCACTGCAGCACACACACACTCACAGACAACGTCGAAGTTAAGATGATTGAGATTTAGAAAGCGTTTGTGTAGCAAATTTGAACTACGTATAATGTTGGATGAAAGAAGGTTTTCTAACGTCTTAAGTTAAGGCGACTTTAAAGTAAATGTCTGTGGGCAATAGCCAACCGTGTTCGGTGAAATAAATGTATTTCTGTGTTTGTATAAACAGTAATTGTCCACGTGATTTTAAGTGTAGTAAACTTTTAGTGTAGATATGAACTCAGAGGTAAGTGCTGCCTAATGTCTTCGGTTGCAGTGTAGATGACCTAAGTTAGGTTAAGACTTCTCGAATATTCAATGCCGTAAACTCCGAAATGCGAGCTATAACTATTATTTATGTACATACATACATAGACTTACGCTTATTTCCCAAAAGGGATGGCAGAGTCTACGAAACGCCTTTTGCAACGATCCTAACATATCTCTCATATTTATGTATTATAGATATTAGTTTAATAATACTTCTCTACCAAACAGTCCTTAAATTTTATTTTAAAATTTAAGACGTAAATGAGTAAAGGTGCACAGGTGTTAAAATATGTATATTTTACATTGTGAATTGAGTTTGAAAAACTACACGGTCAGATTATTCCTTAATACACTTAAAAAATTAAAAAAGAATAACATTACTAATGAATGAAATTGCTGTTGATTCTCTTCTGTATTAGGCACCTACTCAACTTATGAAGTC
This sequence comes from Euclidia mi, assembly GCA_944739405.2. NCBI lineage: Eukaryota > Metazoa > Arthropoda > Insecta > Lepidoptera > Erebidae > Euclidia > Euclidia mi. Next base: position 76,405,873 of record OX123188.2, read on the forward strand.
TTCTTGATGGTTCTCTCGTTCTCTTCGATAATCCTCTTATCGATTATTCGTGTGATCTGTCGAAATTAATTTAACATTATTTAGTGCGCATTTCTAGGTGACAGCTATTATAGACGTGTCAATTAAGGTTTCATACGTAATACAAAAGGTCAAAAGTACCCTTAACAGAAGAGCATCATGAGAAACTTGATGGGAGTGAATGAAGCAAGATGTCAGGATCATTGCAAATGGCGTTCCGTAGTCTTTGCCTACCCTTTTGGGAAACAGGCGCGAGTCTATGTATATATGTACGTACCACAGCTATATTTGCGACAAAAGGTGGTTCAGAGGTGGTTACGTGTGAATAGTGTCGCTGTGGCTTTTTGTTTTTGTGTTGTTAAATCTTCAGAATGTGGTTGTGATGTGGTTGCGTAGCGTACACATACATCACCACAGAATTGAGGCCAACCTTGGCATATCTTCATTAACTTTCGCTGTTACGTGAACTCCTGATTTAATTTTTGTTAAAAGTTTTAAACCACTACGTTCTACTGTGTCATGACCCTATGCGTAGTTACTTTACTGGACACTTTTCTCATGAAAATTCAGAAATAATTTAAATTACAAACAAAAGTCATTTCATTAACCGTAAAATACACCATAAAAATATTTACAACGTCATATCCTATTTTCATACGAACATCAGAAAGAAGTTAATCCGAGCTGAGCAGTTGTTTAATCTGTGAGTAAATAAAGGTTGTTGTGTAAACAAGTGGCTTACGTTAAGTCAGTGTGCGTGTGTGGATCAGAGAGCTTGCTAATCTCTTAACAAAACAGATTGTCTACGTATTTGTGTGTCGAAGTTGGACATGACTGTATTAGCAGTGGGCAGATTAGTGTCTTAGTCTACGAGTGATGTAAAGAGGTGTTTTATTTGTAGATTATTATTATCAGTTTTTTGTAATCTTGCCCACAGCTGGGAACAGGCCTTTTCTCTGTATGAGAAGGGCTGGGCCATGTTCCACTTTACTATCCAAGTGATGTTTGGCAGACATATGTCTTTCGAGGAAATTATGAACTCTCAGACATGCAGGTTTTCTCACGGTGTTTTCCTTCACCGTTAAGCAAGAGATGATTAACGATTTGATACGCATTTAATTTCGATTTCGCATGCATGAGGAATCTGATGGGACTGAATGAAGCAAGAGAGATATGTCAGGACCGTTGCAAATGGCGTTCCGTAGTGTCTGCCTACCCCTTCGGGCAACAGGCGTGAGTCTATGAATGTATGTATGTATTAATTTCGAAATGTCATTGGTGCGTGCCGTGAATTCGAACCAGTGACGCCTGCGTAGCAGTCCTCTAGGCTATTCCTATAATTGAACACTACTTAATCGTGAATATTATAAACCAACATGTTACACGTGGACTTTAACGTAGGCGCCGCCGCGGGCGAGTGGCGGCGCGCGTTAAGCCACCTTGATGTTCAAGAAATTCTACGGTATGATGATAAAACTATTAAAATATTACTGCATTGTCAAATTACAGATGATCCAAGACCTTGTTTGTAATTTTTTCTTATCTTTTACATTCACGACTTCTTTAAGGAGATGACACACAGTAAATAGTTTCTTTTTATGTGAGAAAATAAGTTAGAATCTTGCAAAAAATATATGAATGTATAATATATGTCTGTTGCCCTACGTTGACGCATAAACGACATAACGGATTTTGATGAAACTATACAGTAATGTTATCTTTTATCGGGTTAACATTAACTTGGGCAAGTCATGTTTATATAAATAACCATTTCTGAATGTTGTAATATAAATAAACTGTATATGTAATGTGTAATAACTAAATGGTCATATAAATAAACAGAACTATTTCTGATAATTATATAGTTTTTACTCGTAATGTATACAATATATAAAACGGAACATGTAACAATATCCTTAGTTGTAAGTATTCACAAGAAGTGTTACAAAGACGGAGGCGTGTTGGCACGGGCGAGAGCGCGCCCGGCACCCGCAGAAAGTCGCCGACTTCGTAAGTTGTGCCAACTTGCAGCCCGCGGTACTACGTTACACTTAGGGCTCATTCACACAATGTAATATTAAGATGTTGAACTCAATAGTAATCCACGTGCTCCCTCCCTAAATCCTAGATCCTTTAAGCGAGTTATGCAGGAGCTTCACTCTAGGCCATGTATTTGAGGGCCATCATATCTATTGATAAGTTATCGACATGATTGTCTTCACTATGGGACTCCACTGACTACTTACACCATCAGCTGTCATAGAGACAATTTCATTGCCAAAAACACTAGTAAACATTTTTTTTCGATTATCGTGTAGTTTAAGGCGTCGCCTTCGTCGTGACGACGACCACACAATTACCTAACTGTCGTCCGCGGCTTTTTGTGTAGTGACGACAGGTATGATATAATGGTAACAGCTAGAGACGACTGCCTCCGTGGTCCAATGGATAGCGGATAGCGTATGCGACTGCTGATCGGAGTTCCTGGGATCGATTCCCGGGTTGAGCAAAGTGTTACTGGGTTTTTCCAAATTCTCAGTAGCAGCACGGAGTCTGGTCATGTGCCCGGTAACGGCAATAGGCTCGGCATAGTGACAACAGGTATGATATAATGGTAACAGCTAGAGACGACTGCCTCCGTGGTCCAATGGATAGCGGATAGCGTATGCGACTGCTATTATTATCTTCACGATAAAGCGAGAACGCACCTTTAGGTACAATAAGAGAGCTGACACACATGGTTCACACATATTGTTTTAGCTGCACGGGTGGCGTAGTAGTTTAAGCCGCTGCCTAGCCGTCTAGCACTATGCTGAATATTGTGAGTTCAGTCTCCACACGAGATAGCACTTTCTGTAGTCCAGAAATTCTTGATCCGACGTTTGGGCGTGTATTGTGTCTATTGATTGAATATTTGTAATAGTCATCAATAGACACAATACACTCCCAATCATAGGGCAATACCACTGGATTTAAAAAGTACAAGGAGAAAGAAGTTTCAATTTGTATAATAAATTCCAAAAAAATAATTATTAATATTATAAGCTTCAGCTATCAAAAAGATACACATGAAAGCATTACTAGCTACTTGTTAACTACTAACACAACAATAAGCCAACTCATTAGTGAATGCATTCATCCATCGTGTAATCATTGACATTTACGCGTCAATCGACCGTAAAATGTTTCAACTTCTGCGCATCAAATGTCAATGCTCATTAGACGTGGCTGGAATTATATTAATAATAATAATAATATTTATTTATTTCAGGTACTAAAACCCATACAGATATATACCTTACAGACTAACATACAAAGGTAATATTACAATACAATTACTAATAATAATATAATGACACAGGTGTAGTTTACATCGGCGTGTTTCGCTGTGTGTTGTTGCGTAATCTTCCATAAAACCGGCCAAGTGCGTGTCGGGCCACGCGCAATGTAGGGTTCCTTAGTTGCCCATAATGGTCATTATTGATAATAACTTCTGTTTCACATGGGACTAAAAACGGGCATCTTTAAGATTAAGCCAGCGCTCCCAATGTAAACTCACAGAAATTGGTATTTATAAGTTAACCGACGATTACTCGTAAACTAGTGATGTCTACTTAGCCGTCATAGTTTTCCTTTTAAATTCGTTATATGTACTACATTTGTGATTTTTTTCACCTCTTCCAAATTAATAGTTTAGCCGGCAGAAGGGGGGGACACTTGAGTCTAACAATTTTTTTCATATCAAAGCTTGATATTTGACAAACCAATCACTTGATCGAAAAATGATTTGAGCAAACTAATAATATTTTTCTAATACCTATCCAATGATACCCCACACAATGGGGTACTCAACCAAAAAAAAATTCAATCCCACTATATATGTAGGGGAGATACCCTTAAAAAAAATATTTTCCTAAATTTTATTCTACAGTTTTGTTGCAATATTGTTTGTCTATATTCATGTCAAATATCAGCTTTCTAGCACCAGGCGTCTTTGAGCTAGGCTGCGGACGGACAGACGGACGGACATGACGAAACTATAAGGGTTCCTTGTTGACTACGGAACCCTAAAAACGCCGATAGACAACACCTTTCGGCCAAAACTCTTCCTTGAGGAACGTCTGGAGATGATTAGTCGGCGCCCGCACCACGTACGACTTAAAGTTCGTGTTATGGAGCGACTCCAATCTCTAGACTCTCAAGGTCCAGTTGGTCTTCTTGCGCAAATACTCCACGACCTTCTCGTCCTTTGTGGAGTGATGCAACCGGGACACGTACAACTGTGTGGTTGGTATTGCAGGACGTAGCAGCAAGTTAGGTCCTGCTAGTCTGGTTCCACAAAGGTTACGGCAAGATGGCTTCTTCTTCTTCTTCTTTTTCTCCACCTTGATGGAGCCGTCTTTGTCGCACATTGTCTTATCTGGGACTGCCCGTTCCGCTTCCTTGTTACAGGGGGGTTCACAAACTTTCTGTTTACCCCCTTTTTTATGCTGCCGATTTGCCGGCGTTTTGCTTTCGGCGGTAACAGCTGCATAGTCGCGCTTAGGGCTTGTCGCACCTAAATGCGACAAAACCTTGACCGGTGTCAACGACGACGAAATACTAGAGGACGCCCGAGGTAATGTCAACACCCAACCCCGTGGGATCTCCACCTTGTCGTGGTGGAGGGGCTCAGTAACCGTGGCTTGGACACCCGCGATGAAGCTAAGAGAGATCCCGGGAGTAGATGCTCCGCGTGGGCTTGGAGGGGCCTGCGCAGGATGTGTCGAAAGGTACGGGTGCGGGGGACAGTTCTGTCTATCCCTCGCAGTCGGGCGCGGTCGCGGGAGGAGAGGCTTGTCGGTGTTGCGTTGCCGCGCGCCCTATCTGCCGCAACCAAATGGGGGCACACCATTGTTGCGTCGTGGTGGGGCCGCAGAGAAAGAAGAGATGCGGTGTTGCCAGGTTGGCGTCCTCCCTATCCTATCTGCGGCCGGTGGGTGTTTTGGTGGCGGAGCCCAACACCTTCATACGCCGCCAAGGGTTTTTGTTCGGGGCCCGCCCGACCATCTGGCGGGTCAATACCCGTCGGGGGGTAGCGACGAATGCTTCGGCGATACCCGACCCTCCGACACACGGGTACATGAGGAACACGGGTTGGGTTTTAGTCAGCAAGAGTCTGACAGTCACCTTTGCCCTTCCCCCAGGGCGTTGGAAAATCCTCATGGAGTCCTCCATGAGGATTTTCCAACGCGTCACCAAAAACGAAAAAAAAGAAAAAAAACAATCTGTTTCTTCCCGATTCCGTGAGAATTTCGGGCAAGTAGTTTAATAATCATAATAGTTTTGGCTGTAGCGTGCCTATCAGTCAGTCAGTAAGGCTAAGGTTTAATATATTGTACAGAAGATTATTACATTGGTTTTCTTTCAAACGGTTGTAGCGTTTTAAATGGAGAATATTTGCCCTTTTATAGTAACACTTGTCTTTTATAGTTGAACACAGGCCTGTTGACTTAAACATGCCTATCGGTTAAGACATAGAATGTTGATATCCCTTTGGGTTGCGGCGGTCAGACGACAGTCCTTCTGTGGAAAAGCGAGTATTCTGTCTAATTAGACCAGTAAGCGGACCGCGGGCTTCCAGGCAAAAAGTCTTGGATGCGACTGGGTGAACATGTTCAAGTGTTCGGCAAGGCCGATTTACCATCATCTACTTCGTCGTTATTGGACGGGGAATTGTCCTTGCCGCTACCCTGCGTCTAATGTCATGGGTTCGATTCCCACACGAGGTAACACTTAATGTTATTTACAAATTGTTATTGCGACTCTGGGTGTTCTCTGTGTCCGTTGATTGAATATTTGTAAAATCTGGCGAGACTCAGGAATATTACCAAACACTTCATGTAAACTCTCCTTAAGCTAGTCAAAACTGCGTTCGTCGCGAAGTGGGGCGCGTAATAACGAACGATAAAATGTTTTCACCGCAGCTCAAGTGAGGCTCGAAGTGCGAACTCATAACGACTTGCGGTCGCACCAACCACCACCGCGTCTTCGCACAGTACTCACCACGACTGCACTATGTACTATCTAACTATATACAGCTTTACCTTACCTTACTAGTATTATAAACGCGATAGCATGTGACGATGAATGCTTGGACGTTTAATAGTTTTTAACGCATGACCTACAGAACGGATTTTAAAGACAATTTACAGTTTTAGAATAGCTCCTAAGCGCCTCCTAATCCGCAGGTAGCAACTAGTATTTAATATTTATCCTATGGGTTATTAATAAAATACACTAAACCCTCATAAATATAATTGATGACCTCAAATTTTGACCAGGTCTGAAAAAAAAACACTAGTCATTTTTTCTTATTTATACCAATTGTAATCTAAAAATATTTTTCGCAACCGCGCACGATATATTTTTTATTTATACAATCTTATTAAAAATTAAAAACAATCAAAACTTATGTTTAGACCTAGACACACACCTGTGTGCAACTCAACACATGTGCATACATTGCAACAATTAAACATCAAATTAGCAGACAGAAGAGATGTACAAATGTAGCTTTAATTTCGTAACACAACAACAACAATTCAATACGTTAAAATATATTTAACTATTTCTATTTGGGATAGAGGATATCCTTTAGAGTATTTAAAAATGTGTAAAATCTAGGATATAATTGTGGTAGCGCCATCTATCTTTCTTAAACTTTCGCGATTTGTATACATCATACAATATTATTGAGCGGGTCTTAGTCGCGATAATTTATTTATTTCAAGGCATAAATACCTCTGTTATTCTCCTACGTTTCTACCGGCTTGCAACGGTTGTGGTCGCGGAGGGACTGATGTCAGCTCAGCGCCGTCCTTGTGAAGCGCGGGTTTCGGCAGCTACCCTCACTTGTTTTGTATTTTTGATATTTTGAGTTCTATCCGCACTGTCGGTACTTCGACACACTACACTTATGACGTCTACACACTGATGAGTTGCGTTACTGCGGCGTTGTTTGCATTTGTTGATAACTGGGTTCCAAGTGGTCGATAGTCTGTATCCGTCCTCCCGGTTGAAATTTCTATGTTTTTTGATTTCAACCGCTTCACGTACTATCCTGGAGTAATAGTGGCGATCGGTGGATAAGACTTGTGGTTGATGTAATTCTATCCAGTGGTTTGGTCCAGATTCCAGCAAATGCTCAGCTATGGCAGATTTATTAATTTGTCGATTTTTGACAGCTGTGATATGTTCTTTGACCCTTTCAGCGATCGTTCGTTTGGTCTGTCCGATATAGGACCTACCACAACTGCAATCAACCTTGTAGACGCCTGGTGTTTGTAGAGGAATTACGTCCTTTGGGGTACGCAGATTGTGTGCTACCTTGGAGAGGGGACTATATACAGTCTTGATGGAGTATTTCTGTAGTACTGTTCCAACTTTGTCCGTCACTCCCTTGATATAAGGCATGTAAGCCGGCACTCTGCTTACTTCAGATTTGCGGTCCTTCCTCTTCCGACGGGGTATCTCCTTTTTGTATCCGTTGCGCCTTAGTACCTCCTGAACATGTGACAATTCACTGTTTAAGTGTTCAGGGTCACAGAGGTCATAGGCTCTGTTCACTAACGAGGTCGCTACGGATTCCAAATGTCGCGGGTGATGATGCGAGCAGGCGTTGAGATACCTGTCGGTGTGTGTCGGTTTTCTGTATACAGTGTGTCCAAGTGTACCATTAGCTCTCACCGTCACTTTGACGTCGAGAAAGGGTAGCGATCCGTCTACCTCCATTTCAAATGTAAACCGGATGTTCGGATGTATGGAGTTCAATTTGTCTGCGAAACGTTCTATGTCTTGCTTGTTGCCCTTCATGATGCAGAATACATCGTCGACATACCTCTTCCATAGCTTTACATTTGAAGCCTGCATGTCTATGGATTCTTCGAAATGTTCCATCCAGATATTGGCCATCACCGGTGCTACTGGGCTACCCATTGCCACTCCGTCGATCTGGAGGTAATGTTGTCCACGATATATGAAGTAGTTACCCTCCAAGCAATTCTTCAATTGAACGGCGTATTTGTTAGACAGACCGCTATCCCTTAATTTTCTCTCAACGACCTCAAGGCAATCCTGAACTGGAACATTGGTGAATAGTGACTCCACGTCAAAACTTACCATCACTTCGTCTGGTTCCTTTGTCACGCTCTTGATGATGTCGATAAAATGGCGAGAGTCCTTCACGAAAGATGCCGTCTTACCTACTCCGATGCACTATTACTCCAGGATAGTAACGTGAAGCCGGTTGAAATCAAAAAACATAGAAATTTCAACCGGGAGGACGGATACAGACTATCGACCACTTGGAACCCAGTTCTCAACAAATGAAACAACGCCGCAAGTAACGCAACTCCATCAGTGTGTAGACGTATAAGTGTAGTGTGTCGAAGTACCGACAGTGCGGATAGAACTCAAAATATCAAAAATACAAAACAAGTGAGGGTAGCTG